>OU618540.1:2512500-3762500 GCA_914829495.1 Eilema sororculum | reverse complement strand
TCTTTCCGAGACTTTGCCTTTAGCTTACCATCAGGCGAGGTGAAGTCAAATGATTGTGAGTTTATATGTACTTACATAACCCGAAACTCAAGTGTTAAAATAGTTATACAGAACTGGTTTATATGCGCCAATTAAATCGATACAGTTACCGATCCTTTCTCCTTACCTCGTGTGTATCAACCTGCTTTATTATTGGAAAACGCAATTAAGTTTACCCTTTAGGCTTATCGGCTTAACCCGAATATATTATGAAAGCGGTATTCACGGCTTTTTGGCTTTAGAACACGGACACACTTGCCTAATTAGTAAATTGCTCTGAGTGGAGACGTTAATTGGGTGTCGTAGAAAGTAGCTGAATTGAGAGAGGATTCTTGTGTAGTGAAGTCATTTTAGAGGTATTTATGAGTCTGTGCACTTTTCCTGAGAGATTTTAGAGAAGAGTTTAACTAATTAATGATTGTCACTTTTAAATTTGTAATCCGATCGTTGAATCAAGATGTATGACGTTTTGTCGCTATATTTCAAAAATACACTTTACTGCTTCTTGTAAACAAATAAGTGAAATTGAACCTTATACAGTTTGTAATATTAAATTATCTCCTGTTTATAGGAATCTAGCATACTAATTACTTTAAAATTTCATTTAAATAACAGCTTTTTGATAAATCCATTTCAAATCATAAATCGCATCTTTATGTGATTTACTATTTATAGACTTTTCTATATCTAAATCTAAGCGGACGGAGTCGTGGGAACAGTTGCATAATTAGTTATAGAAAAATATGGAGAAGGCGTAAAAATTCCACTCACCGTGCAATGTTTTTACAGAAATTATTTCGATATGTATTAATTACACACACATATGTGGTATAAAGAAAAACGTATGACTTATTAAGCCTGATGTGGCTATACACTTACAAAACTTAACCTGTACAACTTCTTGTGACATTCTGAAATCTGATCGCAAAAACTGATAACTTTCACCATTCTCGATTTTAAGGAATTCAGTATCTGTAATTCTAGTATTCTCTGAAACGATAAAACAGTGTAATCGGCCAATTAAAATGCGGAAACTTCATTGGAGATCACACTGAGAGAATAACGATCTCGCCTTGCGTTTGCTGTGATAGATGTGTTTATGTACAGTCAGCCTCAGAAAGATGTTGATGTACAAAGAGCTCAAAATTATCTTAATTTGGTTTTTTTACCCCCTTCTAGTCGACTGATTGTTCTGCCAGTTCTGCTGATCAGCCGTTCAATTAACAGCCTAGGTTCTTTAGTAAAGGACACCGTTCCATTAGCTACTTGAATGATCTTCATCCATTTAATTAACTGGCTAGGTCAAACAGGATAACGACTTATTTCTGCATGGTTATAAAAAATAACCATAAAGGCGATTCCGCATTAACCTTCTAACCTTACCTATCCAAGTCGCATTACGCAGCGTTCTCAATAAACCTATCTCTAATTTTCTGTGAACACACCTCTGCCTACTGGTTTGTGGGTAGTACCCCATCGTACGAATGGCCTAAGCATTAGCCAGCCAGATTGTTAAATGTTGTAGCAACAAGTCTGTTAGTTGAATCGCTGTTTAGTTAACAGCTTAGGCAGTTAATTAAATGGCTGATTAATCTAGTAAGCTGCGACATAATGATGTATTAGACGTAAAGGCGGCATTGCATTAACGATGACTTAATTCATCTATTGATTCAGTGACACACATTCAGTACAATCCATATTCCAGAATAATCCGCAAGGCTATTGAAATTAAAGAACACCCAAATTTTAATAGAGAGGATGGATGGAACGTACCACCAGCTTGGGACCCTGTCATCCACTTAATCAAACCCAGTAAGCAGCAAAATCCAGCAAGATTTAACAAATAGAAACACCAATAATTCACCATGATTCGGGTATTTTGAGATAACTTATACTTCAAACCATGTGACAAGTAAGTCAGTTCGAAGTCACATAGATTTGTAGTAGTATTTGTCTCAAATATGGAACCCATATTCTAAAAAATATATTGAACGTATTGAGAATATATAAAAGCGATTTATCAGTCATCTTTGTTATCGCGAAAATATTCATTACCAGTCTAAATACTACATCCAAATTTGTAAAAAACACCACCTCTTACCTCTCTCAAAACGTCGTGAAATAGTGGCCTTTACTCTCCTGCTTAAGATCATCAATCAGGATATTGACTGTCCGGATCTTTTAAGCTCGATTCGTTTTAATGTACCTTCTACATGATTACGCTTTAATCCTCTTCTTTGCATACCTAGTGCTAAAACTAATTACAGACAGAATAGCTACTTGGTGCCTGCTAGTAGGAACTTTAATAATTTTATTTATGTAGACAGCATGGTATTGACACCTTTATAATTTGTGTGTCCTCTGCAAGGAGGTGTCTAAGCTGAGGTGTTATAACATTAATGTAAGTACTAGATTATAATTGAAATACTGGTGTTGTACGAACTAGTATTATTTTTTTATTTTAACTTAAGCAAATACTATGTTCTGCTAACTTTTTATAAACATCATTGTAAGCGAGGACTTATGATTGGCTGACCGATGTTATACTTATTATTTAAACGTCAAGTCTAAGTTTAAGTCTACCATGTTTCAAAATTAAATAAATAAATAAAAAATTCGGTACAATATGTATACCATTTTTTGAAACAACCTTCGTACTGCTTTATAGTGTTATTGGACAGGGATGCCAGCATGATGTCTATAGGTGCTGCGGGTGTATTTCTTCGCAGTAATGCCGTCCGGCCAGTACTGCGCCCACCAGGATAATGTTGGAGTGAATGTTCTCGCTGCTGCAATGTAAAAATACGAGATGGTTACTATCTAACGAAATTACGGAGGATTTCACTAACCGGGTAAACAAGGGGTACCATGGTTGTGATGACCAGTCTGGTACTGCCATGATACCCCCTGCCTTATGAAAAAGATTTTTTCTTAAAGCTTTTAATATGACCGCTACTGGGGGGAATGCATAGAAGTAAAAGTCTGACCAACTTATAGTGAATGCATCTATGACAAACGCCCCTGGGTCACAGTGCCAAGAGATCTACATGAGGAACATGAGGATTACCGAATAAGTCAGTTAAAAGTATGAAACCTGCTGAAGACAATTCCCACTCTACATTTGGATGGGATTGTCTGGATTCTTTATCTGCTATGTAATTATCGCATGATTTAATATATTCCGCTGTGATGAGTATTTGAAGAGCTTCACACCACTGCCAGTTGTCCCTAGTAACTTTGTTGAGATGAGGGAATTGAACCCTGCCCATTCGGTTAATGTAGCTCATGGTGTTATCTACTCTAAACAATACTGAACAATTTCTGTTTAAACACATACATAAACATAAAGTCATCCGTATTCAATGGCTGGAAACGCCGACACTAACAGTTTTACTAATTTTGCATACTTTCGAATTGTACCTTGTTTTATTCGAGTAAATAATTTAATTTCCTCTAAAATACGTTCTCGCTTCTCCCGAAGTAATTTTACTTACCAGACATTAGTGTCTACAACGTAATCTAGGTACCGACAACATGTTGAAGGAACTTTTTTGTTCGTTAATAATAAATCCGAGAGCTCACGCTGCCAGCTCACGTGTTTCCTTCTTCCTACAGTCCCGGGTCCTTTAAGCGGGGCGTGAAAAGGCATCTAATGAGGCTGTCAAGCTGAGTGCCACCACTGTTAACATTGTAAATGTTTACGATGGTGACCCTCTTTCCGAGACTTTGCCTTTAGCTTAACATCAGGCGAGGTGAAGTCAAATTGACGTGTCCTGTATAAAAAAAAAAGATGTAAGTGGTATTTACAGCTTCCTGACACTCCAGATAAGACCCGCCTTCTAAATATATGTCATCTTAGTCTAAAGAGGAGAGGAACCCACATGATCTTAAAAGTTTCAGGACTGGTTTCATTAATTTAGTAAAATAAATGGGGCCGTGCAAAGTCCGAATGGTAGAATGTTGAATTCGAACAATTGTATATTATTATTACTATTATCACTCAATGCAAATCGAAGGTATTTACGAGATTCAGGATGAATTTTTATCAGAAAGTACGCGTCCTTCAAGTCTATTGCAGCCGAAAAGCAGCCTTTATTATTGAGTTTTAAAACAGTACGAAGGTCTTCTAATTTAAAATGTCGGGCGTCTATATAATCGTTTAGAGCTTTTAAATTAAGGCTAAACCTCATGTCACCATTAGGTTTGGGTACCAAAAATACACGGGAAAGAAATTGATTGATTGAGATAGCACCTATATAATAGTTTACCGATAGCCTCATCATAGTGTATTTTTTAAGAATCAGAACTCATTTCAGTTACAGGAGAATGATATTGGCAAACTGGACTATTAAGTAGTATTTTATATCCGCGAACCTAAGATAAAAGCGTGCGGTCCCGAGTGATCTGAGACCATCGCATCGGTCATAAAAGCAGGCTAAGCTGCCAGCGTAACGTACCGGTGGGCATGCAGGGGAGGCGGCAGTCGCGGGCTTCGGCGGCTGCGTAGCAGGCGCGCTCAGCAGCGGCGGCGCGTCTGCCTGGTGCGCTGCGATGAGCTGGCGGGCCGCGGCCTGCTGTCAGCCGGCTGCGGGGCGGGCGGCTGGGGGCGGCGCGAGGAGTACGGCGCCGCCCTGCACATCTCGGGTCCCGTCTTCCAGTTTAAATTCTTGGAAGCATGCTTGGAAAGTTTCGGTTTCTTGGGTGCTTCTAATTTTAGGTCAGAGCTTGACTTGGTGATGGCTTTCGCCGTCCTGAGAGTCTCAGGTAGATCTTCCCCGAAGAGAAGGTTGTCTATTTTGGTGTTCAACAACTGCGCCCTCATGTCTTTATTTAATGAAGACAGCGCGAAATTCCTCCTCGATACAGATTCGCTGTACTGTATATCGCACACAATGCGGCCCGCGTCCATTACTCGTTTTAGCAACTCGTGGTTCTTGGTATTTTCTTCGAGAAGAGTTGTCATAATTCGACCGAGACACGAAATTGCGGCTGCAATTTCGGACTGTCTAGCTTCTATAGCTTTATCTCTCCGCACTACGAGGTCGGGAACGGCCGCTTTCACCTCTAGATTCAATCGAGGAGCCCCTATATGCGCACAATTCGCAGGTACGAGATATGTTTCCAACAACTGCTTTCGATTTTTCTTATCTAAACCCTTAGTAACGATATGGTTAAATCGCGGGGCCACGTCTTTGTTTATATCGGTGCCGTATTTTTGGACAGTGGTCGGGTCAGCCCCGAGAATATCGAGAATATCAGGGTCCAACTCTTCGTCTTCAATTTCTAGACCAGATTGCGGCGGCGGCGGCGCGTCGTCGGTGACGGCACTCGTTACAGCGTGGGCGGGTTCCGCTGCGGGAGGCTCAGCGACGGGTGGCAAGTCGGGGGCCGGTGGTGCGAACGCGGAGCTATCTATGGCGACGGCACCAGCACCAGCGGTACCGTCAGCGTACGTCGTAGGTGACGTGGGCTCGAAAATATCACGGTCTGTAACAAGACCGACAGGAATTCGTTAAAGGCGATATAGTCCCACAGACTATTTGAACATAACAAATTTGTGCGTTGGAACAATCCCGCGGATTGACGAAACAGTCCCGCAGACTAATCTGGGTAGATCGAAAAATGAATGCAGCGAAGTAGTCCCGCAGACTAATAATCTGATTGCTTTACGAAAATTAACAATATAAGTAAATAACACTGAACTAACCTTCTAGTTTATCCGGAGTCGAGTCCCTCGATGTCGTACACGACGAACTTTCGCTTGACGGTAAGCGTTTACGCGATTGCCGTTTTAAACACTTAATTTCTTTTTCAAGTCTTCTTAATTTTTCTGTGAGAATGTCGACGGTTTTTTCATTACGTCTTTTTGGCATTTTAAATGCGTGCGAAGTGGAAGAGCACTAGAATGCGAATGAGGAAAGTGTACTGAACAAGGTGGGGCTGTCACAGACGGGTCCGTAACTTAATTTTGAGACACATATGTTAGATTATTGGAATATCGACTGAAAGATTGTGGGAATAGAGTTTATTGTGTAACAACTTTTTGTCGCCAAACACTGCTTCGACTGAACGATTTTTCGAATATTTATTAATCGATGGACTGATGTTTCGAATGTTAAATTCAGAGTAGTTACATAAAAATTGATTGATAGGTACGTAGAAAAAATGTTTTTTTTATCAAGTAGGTATTTTTGTGATTAATGATTAATTAAATTAAGCAATATCGACACCCAAAAATTAAAAACCGGCTAAGTGCGAGTTGGACTCGCCCATGAAGGGTAGCAGCAAGTGACATAATATAAAAGTTCTTGTGGTTTAACAAATATATTTTTTTTTATTTTTGAGTTAATTAAATGAAAGGTGAAAATTGCGGTTTATGACGTATTCAAAATAAACTACTTACCAATTTTCGTTGGAAGTTTGCATAGCAATGTACATCATATATATTTTTTAGATTTATCATTCTCTTATTTTAGAAGTTAGAGGGGGGTGGACACACATTTTTCCTCTTTGGAAGTGTTTCTCGCGCAAAATATTTAGGAGCCGCGGGCAAAAGCTAGTATCTATTAAGCTATCAGTCTCCTGCCAGTCATAATCACATATTATAATAAACAATATCAATAAATTCAAACAGTTAACCGTTTCCATTTTACTACTAACGGAATATTATAATATCGAAATAAACTAGATAGATGCCAAACTATAAATATAAGTACAGTCAACGTCATATATATCTTGACGACGAAGTCTCAAAATGATCTTAAAACTCTCGTAATAAGAGGAAATCCAACTACTTTATTGATTTATATGGTATTATTGTCCGAACTATAGTTATGTACCAACTAGCAGAACAATCGGTCAACGGGAAGGGGGTGAAACAAACGAAATTAAGATCATTTTAAATATATAAATAAATATGCCACAACATTCTACACAACGCTATCTAGACCCATGGTAAGCTTTTATAGCTTGTGTTATGGAATCTAGAATGGGGATAAATATACTTATATACTTTTTTTTTTGTAAATACATACATATTATACATAGAAACACCCAGACCAATGCAAATAGCCATATTCATGCATACAAATATTTGCGCTGAGCGGGAATCGAACCCGCGCCTCCTGCATGGCAGTCGCGTGCACTACCGCCACGCCACAGAGGCTGAGTACTTTGTTCGTCCACAACTCCACATCTTTCTGATGCTGACTGTACTACAGGCTGCTTTAAGAGGAATAAAAATGATAAATCTGGTTTTTATGCGTATGTTTAGAGACCAACTCCTTTTTTATTTGTGGACGTATTTGAAAACGGTTTACATTGTTTTATTTGTTGGTTTCTTGTCTACATTTGGTACATTTTTAGTTATTCTCACTTTATAATTACTATATGAAAATCATTCCCAAAGCAAAAAGGTCACTCAAAAGAAAACTGGCAACTACTTCTAAACAGAAAAGAATTTTTACGTAATTTTTTAACTAAAAGAAAGACAAAGATTTGGAGTATAAGTGGTACATTTTTCCGTTCAATACATTGACTTTTGAAGTCACAGGCCACGTTTTTGTTACGTTCTCGAGAGTTTGGCTTAGCGGGTGCCTATGCGGGGGCCGGGCGGCAGTGCCGTGATGGCTGTTGGACGGGGAGGTTGTGCTTCACGTTTTCGCAGCTTTGACAGCAACACAATTCGAGACTAATGCACAAGTGGACAGATAAGACACTTCTATGAGACGCCGAAAGTAAATTCGGTAAAAAAGCTAAAGCTTTAAACTCTCAAGAAATACATGATAATTTTGTGTTGATTTTTTTATTCACACACTTTATTTGTTACCAGCTGTTGCCCACGGCTCCAGCCACGTAGATTTCGGCTGCCGTTCCGGATAGTGATCCTCACTCCATATTGTAATGATATAAAACCTATGACACTGATAAATAGGGTGGGTTTCTATTGGTGAAATATTTCTTAGAATTGGTTCTGTAGCTCCAGAGATTAACCTATTTAACGTCACAAACACGTCTGTATAATAATATATGTATATTAGAATACTATACAAACCTATAGCTAGCTCCATATATAAATATATATAATATTATAAAAACATGATCACTACATATCATCACTAGTAAAAAATAATTCACTTCCCGCTGTCTGTCAATCAAAGAATCAAGAATCAAAGAATCAATTTCATTTATTCAGTTTAGGCACATAAAGAGCACATATGAACGTCAGAATTTTACAAGTAGGTAATGTCAATCACAGAAAAAATAAATAAAATAAATCATTGGAATTTGTCAATGTTGAACATTGTCTGTCCCTATGTATGCTTAGATCTTTAAAATTACGCGACGGATTTTGAAGCGATTTTCTTTAATATATAGTATCATTCAAGAAGTAGGTTTATATGTACAATACAATCTATATAATATGAAAATGAATTCCTATTTCCAAATAGGGAATCATTTTTGTCTGGACTGGCTGAAGCTGGACCAATTTCGCTTTTTTCCTTTTTTTGTTTTGTTTGTTATTGTCTGGAGAAGTTTTTTATGAAAGAAAAAGTAAAAAATATGCGCGGAAAATAGAAACATTTAAGAATACTTAACCATTATATAAAATATCTGACCCGAAAGACGTTGTTATGTCCTGTTGGTGTCAGGATCTCCGTGGGCGTATGGAGTCCCTGTCGTAATGCTTTCTGTTCTCAAAATAATTAGGACAACTTAATACAGCCAATTGAGGTAAATTATAATTTTTAAGGCGAAACGAAGTTTGCCGGGTCAGTTAGTGCATAATATAAGAGGTTTGAATGTGATGTCATTTAGATAAACACATTTTTTGGGCTTACGCTGCAAACGATGGCACTGTAAGAATGTGTAATGTGTGTGATTTGTTATGCCTATAGCATACTTATAGCTTTCATATTCACCTACCTCAATGTATGTATGTAATAAACACCCTAACTAATGTAAATATATATTCATGTCTTAGATTATTAATAGTCTAAGATTCATGTAATTATAAATATAAGTGCTGAGTGGGCATCAAACCCACAATCTCTGAATGCTCCACCACTACGCCTTAGAATTAAAACCTTTTGAAATTGAATTTGTCTGTTTGTTCACAATGGACAAAAACGCTACTTAGTACACGGATTTTGATACGGTATTTTTATTTAAAAGGTTTGGTAGAATGGTACCAGAGATAAAACCAAAGTCGCGATAATAGACATCCATACGGGCGGAGCCGCCGACCTTAGCTATAATAAAGAATCAAGAATCAATCAACATCGATGTCAAAAAAATACCAAATCAGTTAGGTACGTGAAGTTAGGCAGAATATGATGTGTCCACTCTGTACCCTTTTACCGACATCTTTTCCTATATTTTTATATTATAATCACTTTAGTGACATGTGTGCGGGGTGGTGCGGGGCTGCGATTATTACGTTCGTAGACCCATTCGCTCTAAGGCATCGTCTCTAGTAAGGACCTTAACCGGTATTCGAACCTAGGAGTCTAGGATTAACGACCATGTCTCTTACTATATGATTATTAATCGTAAGATTATTGAACGGATAGACAGAGTTCATAGAAGTTAATATTTCTGAGTTGTTTCCGCTCAGAGCAGAAATGCACGTAAATGGTTATTTGCGTTGGTCTGTCTGTTTGTATGTACATACGGCAAAGAAGATAAATATACACTTTTTCATATCAATTTGTACCTAAATGAAAGTGTATAGGAACTTACAGGGCTTAATGTCTTGACCAACTCGGCTACCGAGACACGCCCTATGTGATTCAAATGCCGAGCCTGAGAAGATTATTTTTCCCTATGTATTCGATTTGTATAGTTAGCATACTTAATGCTGTAAAATTCATTCAAGTACCTATAGGAACTTTTTTTTTTTTTAAAGAATATTAGAACCTAAGTTACTAATATTCCCTCTAACCCCTCCAACTAAGCTAAATTGCTTGTGCTAGGAGTGGATTCACGTCGATAGTGTAATGGCCAGGATCGAACCCGGGACCTCTCGATCGTAAGGCCGACTCCTTAACCACTAAGCTACCGACGCTTTCCTTTGCCGTCTGTACAAAAACCATGTAATTACGTCTGTAAGTATAGCTCGGTATAAATATCTTGGACCTAAATCGCGAGATGCCGGCGCCGGCGCGCGCAGATTGTTTTATAATAATAATCTATGCTTGGTGAATTTGAGCTCGTCTACCGCAGTAGCACCCCGTGCTGTCTACAAAGTACATCCAAGAAACGTGTACTGTGCCTATAGAGCACATTTTAGTTCGAAGATATATGAATCGTAGTATAAGCAAGAATATAAAAACGTTTTTCTATATTCTGTAACCAATAATATGAGTCAGTTATTATGTTATGACTAGCTTTGTCCGCGGCTCCGCCAGCGTGGATGTCGGTTATCGCGACCAAACATAGCTTATGTCCTTTCTCATAGTCTAATCTACCCCTATACCAATTTTCATCAAAATTGGTTCCGTGGTTTAGGCGTGAAAGAGTTACATACAGACAGAGTTACTTACGCATTTATAATATTAGTATGGATGCTTGCTTTGGCCCTAGCTGGATAGTGCTGTGTAGAATGCTCTAAAGAATTAAAGTTTGTGAGTTTATAGCAAGTAAACTCTGGATCTACTGAACCGATTTTGATAAAATTTGGCACAGAGATTGACTAGAGCTTAGGAAAGGACATAGACCACTTAGTCGCGATAACCAACATCCATCAGCTTCTTTAAACAACAATATAATGTTAACACGTGCCAATTCGATCAACGTTTTTTCTCACATTTTTTTTACTTCATTGATATATTCAAGGTTACGATGAGATTCAAGTAGTAAATTCCTGGCCGATTACACATCGCAGTAGGTATTTGATGGGCCACTTACCTGCTCAAGTGTCGAGTGGTAATTAGTCCTTGTTTGCTCTGAAAGATTACTCAGCTACCGTATCGAGTGCTTGTCTGTTTGATAATAATTAGGTACCTATAATACACAACAAGTAGGTACCTATTAATACATATTATTTAGAAATCTGGATGTTTCTGTGCGTCGGAGAGCACGTTAAGGAATTGGTCCCGCAAGCATTTCCGCGCTGCACGACCAGGTAGGAGCCGTAGCAAGTCTTCAGTTTTCTCCTTTATTCTTCGGCCTATATCTGCCACAAGATTTGTTTGCTTTTATAATATGGTGATTAAAATGAAGTGTTTTTTGACCTAGAGCGCGATATTTTGAACTAAGTCTAGCGCAATTTAATGGTGTTACTTTAATCCGACGTCGGTCTACTCTTGAGGAGCGCCAGACCGTTAGGGATGGCCCTGGGTCAACCGGGGTGCGAGGGATATGTTGATGAAAACCTCACTTTCGGCCTAGCACTGCGACGCACAGATGGCGTGCGATTTTAGTCAGTTCGAGTCCGACATAACCACCCTATTTACATTAACTAATCCCGACGTTACGGTTGCGATATAGTTTTTTTTTACCGTGACGGAAAATCCTTCATGGATGTTATGCCGGACTCCTCATCATCCACGTAGAGACGTTAGTCCTGATTGCATCCGAGGCCACGGTGCTCTCGGGCCTCAGGGTCCGCCTTCCGGCTCTTTCTCCTCCACTTCGCACGATCTTGGGCGTCCAAGGTAGTGAGACCATTTTCACGCATGTCACCCTCCACGACTTCTTGGGCCTACCCCTTCTACCTGGACTGGGTGGGGGCGCCATTGCCGGACTCCTATTAACTCAAAACCCTCACTGTAACCCCCAACAGCCTATGGTTGGGAGCCCCGGGTAAGCCCTCGGAAGGATGTCTCAGGACTCCCATCAGACCTACGACTACAATTGCGGCCTCGCCTAGGGGTTGGTTCGGGTGCTATCCGGCGTTTATGGGGGGTTTTCGGGTGTCATTCCGCTTCTTAGGGGGGCGTGCGTGAATCCCATGTCCTCCTCACGTCATGGGCCTGCTTCTGTAAGGCCGGTGAACAGCCAACTCACCATCTTCAGGCCCCTGGTAAAACGGTTGCGTTATAGCTATGCTGACGGAGAGACTAAAGATGGCAGTTGCATCAAACTCTGCAATCGCGGTCAAATACCTTTAAAATAGTATTATTTTAATATGTAATACTCGCGTAAGTTCCGACAGTATCAAATAGGCAATTAACCAAAATAGATGTTGTTCTAAATCTGTGTATATTTTTCTATGGACTACCGTTATTTCAAATGCTATGGAAATGGGATCCATTTCCCATGACGTCAAGAGAAACCTATTTTTGATCATAACGTTTTGATTTATTGGAATAGCACTGAATGGCAGAATATAGAACGATTGAATTTCAATCAGATACAAATTCACAATATTAGTTTGGTTGGTTTTATTGAGAATAATCGAGAACTGAAGGGGAAAGATGATTGGCCACTTGAAAAGACGTGACTTGTTCATAAAAAACATCATAGAGGGGAAGGTAGAGGCAAAGAGAGGAAGAGGTAGGCCAAGAGGAACATTTATGGCACAGGTAAAGGAAAAAATACAAGTCATATCGTATCAGAAGGTGAAAGGATAGGCGGAGCAGAGAGAAGAATGGCGATTACTCCACCGACAAGAGCGTAGCTCTTAAGTTAGAGAGAGAGGCTAATAGTTATAGGTATTGTAAACATTTTAGTGATGATTTGTAAGACCAGGATGAATTGGCAACCTGGTCTACCTGGGTATAGGTACGTATTACAATCTGATCTAGAATATTTTAAGGCAGAAAACGTCCGGTTTAGGAAGAAATCCGGAATTCAAAGAAGAAACACGGAAGCCGGGGAAGAAAACGGGAAATCGAGGAAAAAGCCCGATAAATATGTACCAGAAAACAATTTTATAAAAGTAGAAGAAGTAATATTCTGTATACCAGGAAAAGAAAGATATAATCTTGACCGGGCCTCGATAAATAAATGATTCCTTCAATCATGTCTTTTTTTTATAAAGGACACGTCTATGTGACTTCACCTAGCCTGATGGTAAGCTAAAGCCAAAGTCTCGGAAAGAGGGTCACCGTCGTAAACATGTACCATGTTAACAGTGGTAGCACTCAGCTTGACGGCCTCATCAGAGGCCTTTTCCTGCCCCGCTTAAAGGACTCGGGACTGTAGGAAGAAGGAAACACGTAAGCTGGCAGGGAGCTCCAGGTCGTAATGGTGCGGCATAGGAATGAGTTACCGAAACGCTTGGTTCTAGAAGTTATATTCTGCACCGTATACGGATCTAATCTTAGCCCTGCGTGTGTTGTCCTGTGAAGGAAAGGAGAGGGTGGGACTACTTGGAAGAACTCATCAGAACATTCACCATGGTAGTAATGAAAATCATCATCAACGTGCGATATTATACAGAATACTGTTCCACTTTGTTTTAAAGACGTGGTAACGTTTTCTGGCGACTACCTATGTTTATTAAATTAATATCGAGTTTCCGACATTTTGGTGCTGTATTTCGTAAATATCCCGTTAAAATATACCTAGTGTAGAAACAATATTAATAATAGTTTTCGAACTCATATTGTTGGCAGTTTACCGCGAATATTACACATTGAACTCTCCACGATATAACATAGTTACACCGTGACAAAGTGCCCGCTAGACGACAATAGGCTCGCCCCTATTACTCGAACAAAAATCATAGTTGATATCAAAAATAATTGTGGGTGATTAATAACCACCCATCTCTGTCTATCCATCAGGGCAAGTTCAGATTGATGTATTTTTTTTAAATATAGTACCCCGATTTTGAAACTTAGGTTGATTTACGATTTAACTAGGATTGGATTGGACGTACACTTTTTAAATCTAAATCGATTTTCGGTTTAATTTTTTCTAATATATTTAATTTTCATTTATTGAAATATGTACAACACATAGATAATAATTAAAATGTAGTTTTATTCCCATAATCAAAAATCATAAATACCGACTTCAAATATAACTTTAAACGTTTTCGTGAAAGTGTTGCACCGACTCCACGTATTAAATTTCTCCTTGAAGTAGAAATCAATAAAGCAACTTCAGAGAAACGAAAATAAGTTGTCACTTTAACAGGTATATTATCTTAAAATAAACTGAGTTCCCAGGAAACTTTACACGAAGCGAATTCGGTGAACGTCAGTTATAACAGCCGTCTGTTTCACTGAGTGACATTTTAGTTACAATAATGTAACAAAAATGTCAATGTTGAACGTTTTTGTTTCAGATAGTTACATTAGAAATTTTATTGTAATATTGGTAACTATAGATTTGGATGGGATGGGATGGGATGGGACTCGAACCTTCGATGAGTCTCAAGAAGTTTCTTTAAAATGTAGGTAACAAATTAGACATTTTTGTCCAATTAAATATATCCCTTATTTTTTATTAAAAATCTCTTTAGAGAAGAAAAAAATTAATAAATTTCTAAGATAATACATGTCATCTTAAACGCTAAATGCAAATACATTGTCAAAGTTAATCAATTAACCCACTCCTCACCGTACCAGGGGCAAAGGTGCCCATGACGCTAGCGGCATTACCCCGCTGGATAGCAACGGACAACCTTTGCCCCAGGTACGAGGCGGAGCGAGAGTCACCGGTTTTATCCCTTAACCTGCGTCCCAATTCGCTCACTAGATTTTTGGCATCAGCACCCCAACTACCCATCGTCTCGACTGCAAACGGTGCGAAAATATACCGTTCAGCTAAGGCCGCATATTTGCCGCGTTTCTTTTCCGCCGCGTCTTCGGCAGCGGCTGCTGGAAACAAGACGGTACGGCTCAGGTGGCTGGAGGCAACCGTGCTGACGCAGGTGGCATCCCACAAAAGACATTTGCCATTCCTCCACGGCACCAGAGTCATACCATAGTCATAGCATTAATAAATTAGTCTAAATAATGTTACAACTTTGAACCAAAAAAGTTCAACTGGTTACATTAATGTAACTACAACGGTACTTGATAGAACTGACGAAAACAGGTGCAGGATCGTGCCAACTGGGAGGTCCTTTCACTCCAAAGTTACTCAGAACAGACATTGCGAATAATAACAATGCAATACACGTAATCACTATGCTCTACAAATAAAAAACTGGTCAAGTGCGAGTCCGACTCGCGCATAAGGGTTCCGTAGCATTAACTATACAAAATTAGACGCGTCTTCATCTATATCTTAGCGTTAATCCCAGTCGCATCTGAAGCCAAGTCTAGCTTGGAGTCTGTGGTTCGCTTAACCAGTGTAAATGCGGATTTGGCTGTACTACATTAGACGCGATACATTGGCAACCAAGCAAAAATTGGCAAAAAAATACGTTTATTGTTGGACGGAATTCCCGTTATATAATAATTTTAGTCAGTAGTTATTAGTATTTTTATGGACTAGGGAGGAAAACGAGCAGACGGATCGCCTGATGGTAAGCGATCATCACCGCCCATGGACACCCGCAACACCAGATGAGTCACAAGTACTTTGCCTTCCTTTTGAAAGAGAGTACGCTCTTTTCTTGAAGGTTTGAAGGTCGTACTGGTTCGGAAATACGCTGTTATAGCGTCAACAGAAATACATCATGTGTCAAAATTACAACTGTTATCTCGATTCTTGAGATACGGCCTGTTGACAGACAGCGGAGTCACAGTATAGGGTTCTATTTTTACTGAACCCTAAAAATAGGTTTTAGAATACATCCTGGTTCTCAATTAGACCTACGGCGCCAAAGAGGTCGTTGAACATTAACTGTAATAGACCCGATGTTCAAGCATCCTTCGATAAAAAAAATTGAAGAGTTCTTACGATGAATTTAAAGTTGTTTTTTATACCGCCTGCGGCTAGATTAGTTTGGTGTAAAAAAAAAATGAGTTAGCACGTGCGCGCACATTCGTATTAACACTTATAAGTTTTATGTGTTTGAGTGTTGCCAGAAACTAAAAATAGATAGATAACAAATGTTTTATGAACGTGACATGAATGTTTACGATTTGAATGTTAATTAGAAAAAGAAGATAATATTCATCATTGATTGATGTGAAAATGGGTAGCAAAATAGTAGTATACGCAAGTGGGGTAGAGGCTTTCAGGTCCCAGAAACCGCGGTCCCAGATTTCCCTTTTAAAAATAAATATGGGGTCATGTGTATGCAACTACACTGGCGAAGATTCAGGTTCCAGCAAAGCGGCAGTCACATCGCTCCCTTAAAAATCTAGGTAAAATAATATATAAGAAAGGGGGAGTACAACAGATTCCGGACACCGTAGTACCAGTATTGATGATGATGATTGGTGCTATATAAAATGAGGCCGCCAACCTGAGGGCCACTATTGTATTTATCACTGTTGATGTCTCTAATAGGATTTATTCCCCTAAGATCCACTTTCCAGGTAGATACACTTTTTGAAAATTCTCACTTTTATTCCCCTTTGGTGTACTTTTTATAATCATGAGTAAATATTACCCCTAGATACACTTTTCAGTATATCGTCACTGGAAAGCCAATAATACTAAAGCGCCATTTTAGTCAAAATGAGTTATATATATCGTTGGATAGGATTTTTTTTTCTGCGTCGAATGGTCTGGGTTTCATGTTGATCAGGGCACTTTTTTGGCGCTTAAGCACTTCAAAATAAGGAGATTTTTCATCATTTTGAATTTGTGGCAAAAACTTACGTAGTACAAGTTTTGATTAATTTTTAGTCGTTGTCGCTTCAGTATTTTTATTCACTGACACCAGCCAATTCAACCTTGTTCAGCAACTTAAAATACTGATGTTGAATCATTGATGTCGCTTTAGTATTTATTGCCGGCCGTAACTACTAGTTGATTATTAGATAAGTAAATTTGCTTTACGTAGAAACTGATGCGCATGGCGCTTTAGTATATTTTGTCTACGTACTGTTTTGATAGGAAACGGTTTTTGTGATTTTGCCTCACATATCAAAGTATTTGAGTGTCTGTTTAGAATGTTTTCCATTTAATAAAATTGAATAATTATTTTATTAAGCATGAACTATTTTAGTCGACGCAATATTTATGGTTCGTTTAGCATTTAGTTGGGGGAAAAACGTACAAATTTAATTTCGTTAAGTCTTTTAAAATCTTATTTCGTTTTAATTACAATGCGATCAGTACTTATGATTCATATTTTGCGCGCGAGTCGTCGGTGGTTAAGTGCTAGAGCAGCCAGCTTAGCTCCGCCCAGAAACGCAGAAGCTTACTGGAGCTTCACAGGCTTCACGGAGCGACCGGGGATTTGGGATCGTTGGGCGGCCACTGCCATTCCAGTATTACGTGGGCGGCCGTTTCCTCGGCGCTGAAACATACCCTGCAAAGGGGGCTATCCGTGACACCGATGGTATGTAGGTGCTTGTTGAGGGGACAGTGGCCCGTTATTGTCCCCATAATTGTCCTTAGACTTGTTCTGTCTAGTCTTAGGAGACGTTTCGTTAGCCGTTTATTTATCGACGGCACAGCCTGTTTTGATTGCCTGCAGTCGATGGTTTGTACCCATCTTTGGTTATGTAGTTCCACAGAGCTCTGGCGTATCCAGGAACGGATCTGTGAAAAAGGGATCGGCAGTAGTGCCCACTAGGCCAGCAGTGGTCATATAGGAGCCCCTCCTCGCGAGTTCGTCCGCAGCCCTTTTATCCACTGTAACGTTACTACATTTTGGGTGGGTAGCTGGTTCAAAGCAGTTTGGCATTTTGCTATTAGTGTGCTGTTGGTTATTCGGTGATCTAGCGCTTTTAGAACGGCTGTGCTGTCGGTTAGGAGCTTTATGTTAAAACCCTTAACCTGCTTTTCGCTTATTGCCGTCGCTGCTGTTGTTATGGCGACACACTCGCATTGGAAGATCGAGCTGTGTTCGCCTAGTGGAAGGTGGATATTTAAGCCAAGGTCCAAGGAGTGTACGCCGGCTCCTGAGCCATTCTTTGTTTTGGAGCCGTCGGTGTAAACGCGTACTTCTTTAGTACCGGAGTAGGCTTGCGTTATAATCTGGTATTTTTTGTTGAAAAAGTGTTTTTTGAAAGTTTTATCACAGGGGCAGCTATTAGTGTTTTGTACTCCATCGCCCGCCCAAGAATAGTGGTGTGGGGACTATTGTGGTTAAGGCACAGTACCGTTGTCTTCGCAATTTTAGGGGTATTGACCTAGAGGTATTACGTCGTGACGCCAGTGGCACTGACTGGACGCCCATTTTGAATTCGATAGACGTCAATGAAATGGTGGACATTTTCGGGTCGAGGGTTATAGAATTATTTGACCAACACGCCCCCCTAAGAAGGGTCAAGATCAGGCACAACCCGGTGATTAAAACCTTATTGGCTCGTAGGGCCACAACTTGCTCGCATTCAAGACCCTACGCAACCGCTGCAGCCGTATATGTAGAGACACAAAGCGACGCCATTTCTATAACTCTCTCAACAACTGAAACTCCTCGGACACATGGAGATTTCTCAGGTCTGTTGGCATTAGCAAATCACCTGTTTATGACTCCAGGGATAGACTTGTGTACCCTAAATGACCACTTCTCTCTACCACCCGTCTCATTGGACGCAGTTACCAAGCAGAGCACTTTGCATGCGCTTTCTAGTGTCCCAACTCCACAGACTCCACCTTTTCATTTAATGCCTGTTCAGAGGCGGAAACAAAATCGCTGCTGTCTATTTCCTCGTCCGCGACTGGCTCTGATCATATCTGCTATAGTATGATTCTTCCACTTCTCCCTACTGTACTTTCTATTATAACTCACTTTTTCAAGTATTCCCTATTCTCTCGTACCTTTCCTGACTCCATTAAACCAGCTTATATTATTCCATTACCCAAATCTTCTAAGCCTTCCACAGTTACCGATTTTCGGCCAATTTCCATACTTCCGTTTCTCTCCAAAGTTCTCGAGCATATCGTGCACCAACAACTGTCTATATTTTTATCTTCCTCTAACCTCCTCAACACTTTCCAATCTGGATTCCGTAAAGGCCACAGTACAGCTACGGCTCTCGTTAAAGTGACTGATGATATTCGATGGGCTCTGGAGAGGAAAGAACTAACTTTACTAATATTGTTGGATTTTAGTAGTGCTTTTAATTCGATCTATTTTGACATTTTGCTTGGCGTATTGAAGAGTATTAATGTTTTCTCTAATGCTATCTCCTGGTTTGATTCGTATCTGCGAGGGCGGTCGCAGCGTGTTCAGTTGGTGTCAATCTTCCAACTGGTGTAGACTTGTTGCGGGTGTACCACAGGGTGGTCTCTCTCCTCTCTTGTTCTTCATCTTCATCAACTCTGTCACCGGACTGATTTCATCTAGCTACCATCTTTATGCCGATGACTTACAGGTATACAATCATTTTGCGGTGACTGATGCCTCCTCTGCAGTATCTGCTATTAACCGCGAGCTGGATTGCATTAGTGTCTGGGCTAAATCATTTGGACTACGTATCAATCCAACCAAATCTAAAGCAATGATTATTGCTAGCACTCATAGGCGCAGGCAGCTCGATTTCTCCGCACTTGCTCCTGTCACGCTGGATGGAACTCGGATACCCTATTCGGATACCGCCAAGAATCTGGGAGTACTCTTTGATGCTAACTTGTCCCGGAGTCCTCATATCAATGAGGTTAGCAGAAAAGTACGCTATAGCTTCCACTCCCTAAAGTGCCTCCAGAGCTTTCTACCTTTAAGAACCAAAATTTCCCTTGCCCAAACTCTTATCCAACCCATCATGGACTACGCAGATGCCTGTTTTCTAGATATCACTGAGGAACTCTTAAACAAGTTGGAGAGATTGCAAAACTTGTGCATTCGGTTCATATTCAACCTGAGAAAGTACGACCATGTCTCGCAGTTTCGCAGAGAACTCAAGTGGCTCCCTATTGGTCAGCGTAGGAACACTCGTATTCTCTATTATATTTTCAATATTCTGTACAACCCTGCTACGCCGTCTTACCTGAGGGAGCGGTTCTCATTTATACGTGCTCCTGACGACCCGTGCAGATCCAGCCTTCGCCTTCGCTTTCGCTTTGAATTATAATATTGCCATGGGTAATTACCAGAACACTTATTCCTTTTCCCTTGCTCATTTCTTTTTTGGCAGAAATGCATAATAATACCGTATTGTTTTTTTTAGAACACATTACCAGTACGTTACGATATAAAAATCGATCACACCTATGATAATTACTTTATTATTTGGAATTGGATTTTGATAAGCATATTTATTTAATTATTACCGTTTTATTTAATTCTCTATAATATTTTTTAGTTATGTTGGTACTAAAAATCTATATAACCTATGATAATTATTGTGAAATTATTAAGGTTCAATTTATTTTTAATAAAAAAAATCGTTAATTAAACAAATACAGTACAATAATATTTAAATAAAAAGATGCTAGAAGTATTATTTTGTTGGCAACTGTTGCAATTATTAGGATTTACCAACTGTTGATTATGTCTGTTAGGAAAAATAAATTGAAATTAGAATGAATAATCTTTTAATAAGTATTTTTGACGTAACAATGATCCCAACAAATAATTCCATACATCGTTTTACCGTGCGTTCCTTTGACATATTGTGGTGTTTAAGTATTCTTATCCTGAGACTGTGTCCAACTGTAAGGCGCGTTAGTACTTTTTCTTGACATACTTTTGAAAAGATGAGCGTTTTCCGTAATATTTGATCACAATACCTTATAATAATTATTAAGATAAGTACTTTTTCATTACCAAGTGTACAGAGCATTTGTACTTAAGCGACAGCTATCTCCTGAATCACGCAAAATATGCAAAATATATCGATTCCAGTTCATAGGGAACAGTGTTACAATATATTTTGGCCTTTACTGTTTGTGAATTACTAAATTAGAAAAAAAGTTATGCCTAGTTTTGTAAAAAAAAAAACTTTAATTCGCTCTCCTGTGAAATGGCCTTTTGGCGTTTTAGTATTATTGGCTTTCCAGTGACGATATATATATTATATAACCCTTTTTCTTGAGACTTAGCCTTCAGCCAATTGAGCAATCCGACTGGGGAAGTATCAAAATACTGCGGCCATAACAACTTCGTGTTGTATTCCCGACGATGAGTAGGGTAGCCAGAGCTCACTGATGAGTTTTTATGCTGTCAGTGGGAAGAGCAAAAGCTTGTCCTGCTTTGTCTCCAGCACTGACGGCACAGAAACTTTTTATTCAGTTACCACTTTCCATCAGGTGGGCCGTGTTTTTTTTTTTTTTTTTTTTTTTTATACGGGACACGTCAATTTTGCTTTGCAATGTGCTTGTGTGCCACTTAACTTGAATAAAAAAAAGCTTATTTGGCGAGGTGGCATCATATTGAGGTGTCCAATAAAAAAAAAATGTCAAGTAAAATGTGTTAAACTTTAAATTAGATTCGACATCCGATGTTTCACTCCCATACTTCAATTTAATATTTCAATACAATTTAAAACGTTAAATACCACTTTCAACATCACTAAATTCTAACTAGCGTATTAGTTAAATGTTAGCTACATGTTTATATATCAAAGATGGCGTCCTGATCCCGGAAGACACTCCGCGAAGATTAGCGTGTTCTTCGTACGGCCTAACGTATTGCGGATACATGATTTTATTTATAACTTACAAGTTAACCCGTTGCGGCTTAGCACGGGAAAGGTTAATAATTCCCATGGGAACTTTGGAAGATAAAATATGTACAAATACTTTTCGGTAAAAAAATATTAGATAGCTCTAGTCCCACTTGAGCGTTTCATTTTTCCCAATGCGTTCGAATTTTAAATTAAGCATACTAAATGCTACAAAAAATCATTCAAATATTTAGAAATATTTAAAATCAATATTTAAAAATGGTTAAAAATCATTCATTGGTTCCAGCAGTTCGTAACAAAGTTGGTAGATGGCCCCATCTTCGCCCTTAAAGACGGATATAAAGAGAAGGGAAATTTGATTCAGGTGTGGCTCAATAACTCAGTTGGAAGAGCAATCGCCCTGTAAGAGAAAGTTCGTTAAAGTCCCATTTGAGCATTTCATTTTTCCCGACGTATTCGAAGCTAAAATGACCGAAGTTCAGTAACTTTGTAGTGAGACTGATAAAGCGGATCCCGGATATTGAGATGAGAACCAACAACCTGGACGGGAAAATCATGTGGTAAAAAAAAGTAAAAAGCGGTAAAAAAGGGGTGTGCAGGATTCTATCAAGCCTTACATTGCTCTAGAGCAATGTAAGGCTTGATAGAATGGTAAGCTAGCCAGCCAGCAAGTCAAGTACACTTGCTCCTCAATGCACCTGTTAAACAACGTCGAGGCTCTAACTCTCCTCTCGGAATTGGATGCATTACATACATATATAACGTCTGTAAATCCCCGAACCCCAAAGGGGTAGGCAGAGGTGTATTTCCCACATTTCGCCAACTGTGAACGTCGGTAGCACATAATATAGGGGGTGAGAATTTTGCCGTCAAGTGGATACAAGGTAGTCATGGACTGTACGGAAATCAAACCTAGATAAACCGACGGTCAAAAACAATAAGTGGACCAGAGACTCCAATGTCCAGACATGGATACAAACGGGCCACCGCTAGGAAAATGGTGATGGGCTACTTATTTTACAAGTTTTGTAGGTACCTTCATTGGCGTGTGGATAATCCCAGCGGATAAAACCGGAATCAGTGTTGGACTCGAACCGACTAAAACGCACACCGACAAAAACTGAAGGTGAGATTGTAACTGAATCTTCTACCTGAATATTAATTCTAAAAATGCATTGGATAGTCATTAATTCACAGATTAAGCATCATAAGTAATATTTAAGTCTAGGTTCTGAAATAATAACTATAAAATAAAGATTAAGATATAACTGTCTTGTGTGTAACTGTGTGAGAAAAAGAAATAATGGGTCTGGATGGCGTTGTGTGGAGTGTTGTGAAATATTTATTTTATTTAATACTACTAATATAGATTAAGAAAATTGTTACTAACCTAAAAAGAAAATGAGTCTGTGTTACTTTAATAAACAATTTAATTATTAAAAAAAAAAAAAAAAATATTATTATAACTAATGAGTTTTATGCAAATATATGCAAGTCGATTTCAATTTAGAATCCAGTTATAATTTAATAACCAGACAGAGGAACGCAGCATGAAATACTTCTACTATCAACAGACCATCTGTAGATCTCGACCAGAGTTTCTCAAACCTACGACCTCACTACGTACCTCTATTTTATCTAGCGAGCCTCGGAAACAACACTAAGATGATGAGGATAAAAAAGTAAAATATCATGAAGAGTTAACTTAGCGTAGAGATGTGGAATCGCTCTGCATCTTCGCCTGTACTATCAGGAGTGCTCCGAGTAATTGTTCAGATTGATCCCCGCCACCTCGCCATCGTTCCACGCGACAGCAGTTCCACACTCACCATCTGGACAGTTGGTGGTCCACAACTGTGCGTTTCTCGAGAAACTTTCTGCCTCTCACAACTAAACTGTGGAATGAAATATCGCCAGCGGTATTTCCGAACCATCACGACCTTCAAACCTTCAAGAAAAGAGCGTATGTACTCTCTATTGAAAGGAAGCCAACGCACATGTTACTCCTCTGATGTTGCGGGTGTCCATGGGCGGCGGTGATCGCTTACCATCAGGCGATCCGTCTGCTCGTTTGCCTCCCTATTACATAAAGAAAAATACTTTACATTAAAGGTTTGGATATTATTCTTGCTTTGGTATAAGTAAATTAAACACCAATACCATTCTGAAATGTTCGTCAACAAGCGCATTCAACTTTGAGAAACTCTGATTTGGATCAACAAAGTTAAATAAAACATAAATTTAACACAAAAGAGATTATCAAATACACAGACTAAAAAATAAATTCCATTGTATAGTCTCTAGAATTCGATATTTAAACATTATGTCATCAATTAACAAGTCTAGTTTTAGATTAATCCGTAAATTTCAATAAAAACTTATCACGAATGCAAAATCTCGAAGAAGTTCACAATACCGGTTTTGACTTATGGTATTGTGTGTACAAAACCGGTATTATGTAATATCTATAACAGACTTACTTAATTCAAACTTGACCGCGGTCAAAGTCATGATCGAGCGCTTGGAAGGACTTTGTTGCACTAATGTTATGTGCTTCGATACTTATGTATACAATCATGCCTTTTCTAATGAATTTTTATAGCATTTCCGCCTTGAGCATTTCACTTTTCCCGATGTGTTTGTACAATCATGCCTCTTTCCGAGTGGGCTAGGCCGAGACCACGTCATGTTCCCACCTGATGCGATCCTGGCATACTTTCATAATTGTTTTCATACATACTGGTAGGTACTCCTTCTCCGTCCAAGCTGTTCGTCTGTGGAATGCTTTACCGGTAAGAATTAGACGCGCACAGTCCTTACCAGTTTTTAAAAAATCTGTGTATGATTACTACCTGCGGGACATCGGCTACATGTAGACTCATTGGTCACTCCTCCATAAACGGTATGTATGTATGTATTTGTGTATGTATGTGTATGTATATGTATATATGTGTGTATGTATATAATATGTGTGTATGTATGTATGTGTGTATGTATTTATGTGTGTATGTATGTATAATGTGCATGTACCTATATTTATTTCTATAGGTATATTATTATAACATTGGGACTTTGTGCACCATGCTACCCAAACATGGTTTCTATCTCTTTCTCCATCCAAAGGTTGCCTGTAAGAGATTGCCACTGTGCGATAAGGCCGCCTATTGTCTATACCTGAAATGTACCTACAAACAACACATGTTCGTATTCCTTGGTGTACACAATAAAGAGATACTTTACTTTACTTTACTTTACTTTTACTCCTGACATTTGTACACTAGAGGATCGAAAGAGCGAAGGCTCGGAGAACGCAAGTATAACACTGGGAAAGTAGAATTCTGAGTGTAATAATTGGTATTAATGTCTCTGAGGAGGGCCAGACCGTAAGAGATGGCCCTGGGTCAGCCGGGGTGCGAGGGATATGTCTATGACAACCTCACCTCCGGCCTAGCACCAAGACCCACAGTCGGCGTGCGGTTTTAGTCGGTTCGAGTCCGACATAACCTCCCCTTCCGGCTCCGGCAGGGGGGGTATCCGAGGGGATTTCCGCACCGAGAAAAAAAAAAAAAAGGTATTAATGTCTATATATTTTGCCCTTTCAGTAATTGTCAGAGGGAATGAAAACGATAGGCAAGGGTATCATCATTACTTTATCATCTCTACATAGTATTAAGCAATGTCGCTTTCTGCGTCTGTCCGTCCCTATGTTTGCTTATATCTTCAAAAATTTTACATGCTTAATATAGTGGAGAGTGCAGTGGGAACAGGATCGGACGCCACGCGGGCGTAAAAATATTGGCGGTACAGAGTTCGCCGGGTCAACTAGTGATACAGAAAGTATACAGATTTGTTTTTAGGTTCCTATGGTCATTTTACATAACGTGACCTTGTTTCAATATAGGTACATACTTTCACGCCCCCGTTGATAAAATCCATACCAATATTATAAATGCGAAAGTAACTCTGTCTGTCTGTCTGAATGTTACCCTTTCACGCATAAACCACTGAACCGATTTTGATGGAATTTGGTATAGGGGTAGATTAGACTATGAGAAAGGACATAGGCTATGTTTGATCGCGATAACCGACATCCACGCGGGCGGAGGCGCGGGCAAAAGCTAGTCATCTGGAACACAACAAACAAACAACTCGACAAAATCAAAATATTAAAGGTCCCCTCCGTTACCACACTAATCAAGTACCTACAAACTAAAAGCTAATAGGTTAACTTCCCCAGCCGGCTCGCGTGACCGCGGTAATGAACCAAGTAGGATAATATGGGGGATCCTCAATTATCCCAACGGCTGCTTAACTATTATTATTGCGGTATCCCTAATTATCTCACTATCCCTAATTTTGTGTGACAGCTTCTCATTACCCGTTAATGGGGTTTTTAATAATCTTGAATTAGGTAGCGTGATCGCGTGAAGACTTAATTTGAGAACTGTTCTAATCTGTTCTGTCATTGTCAGTGGCGTAGCTAGGGGGACAAGGGCCCTGGTGCATAGGGAAAGAATTGGGCCCTCCTCCCCTCTTTCCGCGTAGTTTGAACTTATATTGGCCTTCAAAATTATTGGTAGGAAAAAGAATAGGAAACAGTGAGTTGAACTTGTCCCTGGTAGGCTAAATCCATACGTCGTCTCTTTTAGAATCTCCATGTGTTTGATAGAAGAAAAAGGGAATAAATAAACAACGACGCACATGACAATATAGAGGATGGATTAATTAAGGAAAAAAAGGGTTTTTAAAAGAATTTCCCGCCCAATTCACAATGTCTTGCGCGCTTTAATGCGAATTCGTCTATAATTTCACTCAAATCCAAGTTTGATGCCGCCTCATTTTCTATTGCAATTAACGATAAATGTCGGAGGCGATCTTGTCGAATGCTGTTTCTTAAATATTTTTTTAGAATCTTCAGTTTACTGAAAGATCTTTCTGCTGCCACGGAAGTAATAGGAATTGTATGAAACAGTAGCATCGCTGTTCCGTAAGGTCACATTCGAGCACGCTAAATTTCGTTATAATTTCTTTGCAAAGCTGGCGAATAGACCACGTCTCCTTCAATTGAGGGAGAATCAGATGATACACGTTAAGAAATTGGAGCGAAAAATTGGGTCCAATTATAGGGGAAAGGCGTACAAAATGACATAGGTGGGTGAAATGACATACTTGCTTTACTCCAAAACCAAGAACTAAACAGTTGTCAAAAGTACATGTAGGTATCCGTTCAACAACGCGTCGCAACCTGTCGAGCAGCCAGTGGCACCCGAGTAGTCGTTTGAGGTGCATGCTGGTCTGTTTGATTTTTGCGGTGACGAGTTTTACGCGGCGTGTTTTTATATCTTCGATAAAGTAAGTATTTTTTTACGTTAATCAGTTTTTATTAATGTATCTTATTTACTACTTTACTAATTATTTACGAGGATACATAGAAATGTCAAAAGTTTTGATACGTTTTTAGTAATTCTCATTTAATGTTTGAGGTTAAAAAGTGGAAAAACAGCATACCCGTTATTCGGGTAAAATGACATACTATGTCGTGTGACCCACCTATTTTATGATATTTTTTTGAGGCGGCTGTGACAACAAATATCCCCATGGAACAAAATCAGGTAGAGCCCGAAGAAGATTTAACGGCAGCAGGTCCATCTCAGGTTGAAGAAACTAGTTCGACAGCACTGGCACTTCAACGCCTAATATTGAAGAGGTTAAAACCAAATCCGCTCCCCGCTTATATCGAATAAAAAAAAAAGAAAATTACAAAAGTTTTGTATTTTAGCTCGGACAGTGAAAATAATTTCTCTTCCTTACAAACCTACACTCGAGCCAAAAATGATGATGAAGATTGTCCTTCAATTTATTGCAATGAGCTCTACTCCAGATCTAGGCCAAGAGAGGTTTGGCTACAATGCTTGAGCTGTATAAGATGGGCTCATCCATCGTGTGCAGATGTTCCCAAGAAGACAAACAGTTTTATATGTGAACTCTGCAAGTAACGGACTGATTTACAGTACAAATTTAGTATGCCAATTAGCCCACCCGACGTATGTAATTTTACCCACCAAGGGTGGACAAAACGGATTTTTTTCGACTTTTTTTAAATAATGCATAATGCTTTTGTTTTGGTTTTAAGCTGATTGAATGATTGAATTTTAAGTAGGTAACGACCCAAAGAACATTATTCTATGACAATTGTTAAAAATTATTAATGAATAAAGATTTTATGACCAATTTTATAACTAGTATGTCATTTTGTACGCCTTTCCTATCGCAATATTTCTTCTGAAACTGATCACATTTCTTGAGTAAAATCGTTTTATTCCAGCTGAGCAAATTTTTTGTAACTAGGAAGTCGAACGATTTACAAACTTCACTCATACCAATAAAACGCGCATTTAACTGATTGATTATTATGTCGAGTACATTGTTGAAAATAGTTACTCTAAAGACTTCTTCCTGGTTTTCGAATCGGTGATCAGAAGCCAATTCATTGTAATGCTTTTTAGTTTTTGTTCGTCGCTTTTCTGGAAAGGTAGGATCGATATCGTATGTTTTCGCGGTTTCGGTGGCTTTGGATTTGAAGGACTCGAAGTCATTTCTATACTTTTTCAATTTATCCGTTGTTTCGTCCAAAGCCTTACTCGCTTCGTCCAAAACGATATCACGTTTTTGTAAAACTTTGGAACATAATTGATCTTGTTCAATACGCTGTGCATGAATTTACAAAGAAATACAAACTCAAAATTCATCATTCTTGATTTTATAATCTCTGCTTCACTACGTTCGTCTTAACTGGAACTCTTTAGCGTTATTTCGGACAATGCTTTAATGATATCGAAAAAACTAAGTTTGACTGCAGTTATTGAGTTAACCCTGCTGGACCATCTTGTCGGATTCAATTTTTTTTTCAAAGTAATTTCTGATTCACCGGTGAATTTCGATAAAAGGTCCCAGCGCTTAATGCTGCTTCCAAAGAAGTTAAACAAGTCTTGAATTGTTGCAAAAAAACTTCTGAATTTCGACGGAACCTCGAACGGCATCATTTACTACCAAATTTAAGTTATGACTCGCGCAATGTAGTAGTGTACGCGTACGTAGTGTCGCTGATCCAATGTGCTACGGGCGTACTCATGCAAACCACCAAATAACTGAAAAAACGATAACACACAGCATATGGTTATCGAGGACGCTTGGCACATGTGTTGAAAATGTTAAATTGTTGATTTGAAAAAAAATTGAAAAAAAAAATCTTGTGAGCCGGCTCGAGACTCGAGCCTGCCCACCAGATTTATTTTTTCCAATTTTTTTTCAAAACTGAGGTTAGAGGGCCCCCTGAGCTCCGGGGCCCTGGTGCACTGCACCACCTGGCCCTATGATAGCTACGCCACTGGTCATTGTGTTTGTTATTAGGTATTTCTTTTTGTCTATCTTCTTTATCAGAGTTCCTATCACTCTCCTAGTAATGGAAATAATATTTAAGTAGCTCGACTAATGTATAAGTGCATAAATTGCCTCGTAAAGTAACTCTGCTTATCTGTCTAACTCTGCTTGTCTCTTACGTAAAAACCACTGAACCGATTTCGATGTAATTTGGTATGTAGAGAGATTACAGCTTGGGAAAAAACATAAACTATGTTTGGTGGCGATAACCGACATCCGCGGACAGCATCTCGTACAATATTAAGAAGTTTCCTTCGAAATATTGAGGAAATTTACCGAATACCGTATGGGGCTACAAAAAGACCTTCAGTGTTGAGCCAACCTCAAGCATATCTCAGCATATAATGTGACAACCTATTGAGATGAAGATACAGATTAAATGCCTATTTATTCTATTAAGGAATAGGGAGGCAAACGAGCAGACGGATAGTCTGATGGTGAGCGATCACCGCTGCCCATGGACACCCGCAACACCTTTTTTTTTTTTTTCGTGCGGAAATCCCCTCGGATACTCCCCTGCCGGAGCCGGAAGGGGAGGTTATGTCGGACTCGAACCGACTAAAACCGCACGCCGACTGTGGGTCGTGGTGCTAGGCCGGAGGTGAGGTTGTCATCGACATATCCCTCGCACCCCGGCGGACCCAGGGCCATCACTTATGGTCTAGCCCTCCTCGGGAGGGGGGACAACGGTGTCCCCGAGACACCCGCAACACCAGAGGACTCACAAGCGCGTTGCTTTCCTTTCATTAGAGAGTACGCTCTTTTCTTGAAGCCTATGATATGATCTGCAGGCTGTACGGTGTTGGTTTTCAAATGACGTCACTACTTACCTATTTTATACTATGACGTAGGGTTCTTAAGTTCATAGATTCTTGGGCCATTACTTCCGTTTTGAGAAACACATTACGTAAATATTACCGTGTGGTCTTACAGACCGTTCTGTCTTCATCGTGGGTGTCGTTATGGCATCTAGTAGAAACGCCCCCGGTATTTTCTCTGATAACATCATTGAATCGCCTACGGTTATGGTATCAAATTTCTGTACCATAATTTGCTCTGAGATTTATGAGGCGAGAGTCAATGGGCAACCCTGGAGAGGTAAACCTAGACATACGCATGTCAATCAGATCGAAGACGCTTTATGTATAGGCTAGGTCAAGAGTACCCGTAACGGGGGAGGAAGAGGCTATTTGACAATTTTTTTTTTACTTTCGAAAAATGACCTCCGTGGCGTGGCGGTAGTGCACGCGACTGCTACGCAGGAGGTGCGGGTTCGATTCCCGCTCAGTGCAAATATTTGTATGCATGAATATGGCTATTTGCATTGGTCTGGGTGTTTCTATGTATAGTATGTATGTATTTACAAAAAAAAAGTATCTAAGTATATTTATCCGCATTCTAGATTCCATAACACAAGCTAGTTAAGCTAAGCTTACCATGGGTCTAGATAGCGTTGTGTGGAATGTTGTGGAATATTTATTTATATTATTTATTTATTATAATATAATTAACTGTAAAAGTAAAATTTTCGTACGACAAATAGTTTTCAAGATATGGGATTTTGAAAAATTCAATTTGTCGCGCCACCCGAAAACGCTCCATACAAAATCGTATGAAACTGTGACGTCACGCTTCTGTAGCGCGTGGTGCAAATGTATGGAGTGCAAGAGAATATCGCATTTATCTTGGTCTACGTTGCGTTTACACGTATATAGTTCGTAACGTAAAGCTATTTAAAATTGAATGAGGAATCTAAAAAAGTTATTATAGGTATTTGAATTGAATTGAATTGTTTAAATTTTGATTTTTTTTTTTGGGAATTTCAACTAATGAAAAGTCATAGTTTCAGATTAGATATGCAATATTTTATTTTGCAAGGCACATTTTTTCAGAACAAGCTATCATATTAAGCAGTATTGGGAAGAATCGACGACTTAGCCAAATAGCCTATAGGTATAAAAAACCGATGGCGTATGCCAGGAGGGAAGAGGTTGTCTCTACTTACTTCAATGGGAAATCATCGTGCATGTACGAACAAATTTGTTGTGTTCCATGATACGCAACAACTTGGTTCGCACGTGCGTAACACTTGAGGCCTGCCTGGAGTCCGAGGTCCACCCACTATTTAGGTATATTAAATGTAATTTACTTTGAAAGACTGAACATATTGAAAGGAAATTCGGAAATATTCATATTGAAATTCGGAATATCCATATTGAAATTCCGAATATCCATATATTGAAATTGATTGAAAAGGTACACATTCCACATATTAATATTACTTAAATGAAATTTATTTTGTGAATGGTTTTATCATGTTGAAAGCTTTTACTTCAGCCCCAAAGCATTAACCAGTATTCACTGATATTTTAAGGCAACCTTCCACGGTGTGGTATTTGGTAGTTCATCATGCAAACGACTACCTACAGCTTCTTAACGTACATCAACTGCTTACCACGGTCCGCAATGCAGTATGGAACGCAACATGGATATCCACGTTTCGATGCGGGAGACCTGTGAAGTTTATTCTTCGCACAGTGCGTTATTATAACAGCATTCAACTGTATTTATTCTGTGGCATCTGTGCGGCCTTATCGACGTCCGTCCGCAAAATCACGCACCGTGGGCAGCTGCCTCTAGACATTCAGCTACCGCAATTATTGTTAAAGATGAATAATTACTGAATCTGTTTTCCGGTATTTAATTAAAGTTCAGTTAAGACGGAAGATTCAATTATGTGGTGAAGAAATACAAACCTACTAATAAATTATGGTGATTTGTCATCGTATCCTGGTCCATTTAACAGAGTGAATAGTTATAATTAATTATTTTGGCACGGGTTGCGATATTAAGAGATAAGATCGTAATTACATTTTACTTAAGGATGTCTCGAACGTTTTTTTATCTATGGTGAGTTGATAGCTTTTTTTTCACAGTGTTAATTGTACATTTATGAGATGTAAAGCATGAATGTCAATATATACGAGTTTTTTGTTACAATTAGCTCATATATCAGTTAGGATCTTCACTACATAGTATAAAGTCGTTTTCCGCGTATGTCCGTCCCTATGTATCCTAATATCTTCAAAAATACGCTACAGATTTTGATGCGGGCCGACATTTCGGCTACTATTCCCCAGTCATGGTCGCAGGGTGTCGATTTTGAGGAGTTCTCTGGTGTCTCCGGAGTGCGAGGTCCAATATCCATGAAAGTGATATGGAACCACCTGTGAGTAATACCAAACACAATGCAAAAAGAATTTTCATCATTGTCATCGGTTCTTAAACGACGGAAATATGGGATAACATGAATAAGAACTCGCTGAAAATTTTATTAAGAAATCATAAAAAAAAATGAAAACTATCCAGATAGCGTACCAGTCAAAATCACACTTTTCAAAGCTTACTGTCAAAACCTATACTCTGGGGGTCTGTGGACCAGCTATACACAGCTGTCATTGAATGCTCTGCGAGTGCAGTATAATAATGGCTTCAGAATGTTGTTGGGATTGCCTCGTTACTGCAGTGCGTCGGGTATGTTCGCAAACTTGCATACTGCGGACTTCTTTGCCATACTCCGCAAAAAGACAGTGTCCGTACTGAACAACCTGCGGGGTAGTCACAACAGCATTCTGAAGACAATAGATGGCAGCTACGACTCGGCTGTGTATCGCCACCTTGTTGGGCGAACGACCGGTGCGGTCACATAGGTCAGAGAATCATAATTTTAGATTTTCTGAAATTGTATCTGGGACTCATGTATAGCAAATTCGAATTACTAACTAAATTAACATTAAATTAAGAGATCGTTTGTAACTAACAATACTAACAAAATATGGATTTTATTATCTGATGAATAAATGATTATTATTATTATTATTATATATACTATGGTCAAATAGCCTCCGTGGCGTGGCGGTTGTGAACACGACTGCTATGCAGGAGGCTCGGGTTCGATTCCCGCTCAGTGCAAATATTTGTATGCATGAATATGGCTATTTGCTTGGGTGTTTCTATGTATGATACGTAAAATATGTAAAAAAAATATATTTAAGTATGTTTATCCGCATTCTATATTCCATAACACTAGCCAGTTAAGCTATGCTTACTATGGGTCTAGATAGCGTTGGGTAGAATGTTGGGAAATATTAATATTAAAAAAACTATTTAAACATTTTCTAGGCCTAGTTTTATAACTTATTATATTATTATACTTATGTCAGTAGATGTAGTCTTCTACACGAAAAAGGCACATAATAAGTGTGTTAAGTCATTATAATGAGTTTTACTCTGTTTGACATTCGTCTGGCGTCTTATACGTCGTTTTGCATAAGTAAAACATGATTTGTATTCAAATTAAAATTATGGATGCCTTTGTGGCTTCGACAATTCGTTTTTGTTCACAAAATGATTTATGCTTTTCTCCTGACGGTAATTACGTGGTTTCAAAATTTTGTTTACCTTGGATGTATGTTCAAAGGTGTTGGTAAAACGAGTGTTACATTATTTAAAGTACTGCATCATCATCATCTACATAAAGACGTTAGTCCTGATTGCATCCGAGGCCACGGTGCCCTCGGAGCTCGGGGTCCGCCTTCCGGCTCTTCCTCCTCCACTTCGCACGACCTTGGGCGTCCAAGGTAGTGAGACCGTTTAAACGCATGTCACGCTCCACGCCGCCAAGCCAGCACTTCTTGGTACCCCTTCTCCCTGGACCCGGTGGGGGCGCCATTGCCAGGCATTTGTTACCCACGTAGCTGGGTGGTTGCCGCAAGACGTGCCCGCACCAGCGGAGGCGGCTCTCTTGCATTTTATTTGCGATGTCACGGACATGAAGGCTGCCACGGATGCGAGAGTTCCTCACACGATCTTTAACGCGTGACTCCACACATCCACCGCAGCATTTGCTTGTGTCGCTCCAACATCGGCCATGCCTCACAGCCGTGTAAATGGACAGGTCTAATGATAGTTTTATGGACCTGCCCCTTCAGCCTAACTGGCATTTTAGGATCGCATGTGACGCCAGTCATTTCCCGCCACTTAGCCCACGCATTGGCAATACGTGCCTTGCCGTCGTAGTCGATGTCACCAGAAACGTGAAGTACAGATCCCAGGTACTTAACTTGATCCGCATAGGCGATAACTTTATCGCCTGTGCGAACGGGTGTAGGATCTGTTGAGTTTAATGCCAAATATTCTGTCTTTGCCACATTTAGCTTCGAACCGCCGTCCTCAAGAGCCTCCTTCCACACTTTCACACGTCGGCGTCGCATCAATCTGTCCCTGTCAGCGTCCATTAGCGCAATGTCATCAGCATACATAAGCAACCATGGAGGCTGCTCATGTGAGTCTCTGATGCGGTCCGAATCACGAAACCGGAATCTTGTTACATATCTCGGATGGTGTCGATATAAACCTCGAACAAGATAGCACTACTTTAGTATTTTGCGGCTTCACTTGCTAGTTCTATACGTTCCGTTTATGTTATACTGCTCACGCATAATGACCAATAAACTTTTATATAAAATACGCGTATTAACTAATACTCATTTCGACCAATACGCATAACGACCAATACGCGGAATAACAAATTCTTTTAGTCTGAGCATATTTAACCAACCGGAGCCGTTTATATTATAAAATAAGTACTTATAATAATTATACATGATGATAATTAAGTTAATTTTTTTTCAGGTAAATATTAAATGAGAAAACAGGGCTAGTGAAACATGCGATAATCCTTTCAAGTATGTATATACATTAAATTATTTTTTAACATTTTTTTCTACCGTTTTTAATAAATTTTATTGAAATAAAAGAAAATTAACCTACCTATGTCTATGTCAGATATTAATTAAGGCCTTATTCTGCCTGTTTTTTAGGGTTCCGTAGCGCAAGAGGTTATAACCGAAGTTCGTTGTCTGTCTGTCTGTCAAGACTATTTTCTCAGGAATACGTGATGGTATCAAGTTGATTCATACCACATACTGAGGTTTATAACGTCTCGAAGCTGTGCAAAAATCAATATTAGAACCAAAATTACTAATATTCCCTCTAACCCATCCAATGAGCAGTTTTCCAGTAGGTACATAATCAGTCGGTTTATAAAATCATCACGAGATGGCGCTAGCATAGCTTTTGGTAGTTTTTTTAGAAAGAACTGAACGAATGTCTCAATAATTTGATTATTTGCTGCTTCTGAAGCGTTCAAGTTTGTTTGTATGTAATATTGTAACTTCAAAAAGTTGATACCTACATAATTTTAGTTATGTAATAATACATTGTAGTAAATACGATAATCTTTGTTTTCAGTAATACGTAACTAATATTCAATATGCGGTGTGCTGTTCATACATACAGAAAACATTTGATTCCACAAGAAATTACATTACGAAATCAATGGATTAAGGCACACTCTTCTTACCAAAAGTGCCGACTGCGCCATCTAGCGCGTCTTTAGAAAAGCTTTAAATACCTACTAGAAAACTGCTCATTAAGCTAAATTGCTTGTGCTAGGAGTGGGTTCACGTCGAGTGTAATGGCCAGGATTCGAACCCGAGACCTCTCGATCGTAAGGCCGACTCCTTAACCATTAAGCTACCGACGCTTTTGGTTATTAGTCATAATGGTCAACTAAAACAAACGATAAACCAAGAAATGATTCCTAATCTTAAACCTGAGGGCGTGCGTCCAGTACTTAATTACTGACAATTAGTTTATTTATGGCCACCATATATGGCAACACTGTAGGCGTGAATGTTTGTCTATTTGTACAACCTTTGCCTTATAAGCTGTGGAACTATTATTTAGTACTAGGTTTAGAACTTATTAGATACCGTGGAAGCATTATTAGTATGAAAGCCTCTGTGGCGTGGCGGTAGTGAACGCGACTGTTACACAGGATGCGCGGGTTCGATCCCAGGTCAGTGCAAATATTTGTTTGCATGAATGTGGTTATTTGCATTCGTCTGGGTGTTTCTATGTTTGTATGTATTTACATACATACATACAAATATGTACATTAAGTGATTAATAAAAAAATTAAAAACAATTTTAATTAATACTAGGTACGTAATGTTCTGTATAAAAACGTTTTCATAAGATCAGCTCCAGATATTCATTTTCATTTGTAATACATTTCAATGGTGTATACGTTTCATTTTCGAAAATACACGTTCAAAAACGTAAGATCCGTGAATTTTGTACCATAATCAAGTCTTGTAATACCGTGAAATAGTTTAAATAGTGCTAGTGGGCACTATGGTGTCGCAAGCCGTGAACACACGGATTGTGAGTTTATCTTATAAAGTGGGGCAATGGGACTATGCACCTCGTGGTGTGTTAATAATTGTGATTCATTTTGTATGCAATGCACTGATGTATAGTTAGTTAGTTTACCTGGGCTGTCCCGCACTTAGCCTCTTTATTCGGCCATTGTGCTTACCGTCCTACCTCTCATTCCAACCAACCCAGATCTTCCCAAAAAGCCAGCACCCTTTTCAAGTTTCCACATGCTTCCCGGAGCGACGCTGGAGGAATTTCGCCCGTTATTCGGCCACATTCATGTTAGCACATGATGTGGCGTTTCTTCTGCCCCCATGGGGGCTGCATAGGGGGCTGTCCATCACACCTGTTGTAAATAGATGCTTGTTTAGGGGACAGTGACCGGTCAAGATACCTGTGACCTTGCGGATCTGGTCCCTTTTTAACCTAATGAGGTTTCGGCTAAACGTTTTTGATGCTACCGAAACTGCATTCTTTGTTTGCCTACATCCTACAGTGTTTGATGTGTTCACTGATGTATACCTCGAAATCGGAACACTACTAATCTATGCTTCGTTTATTAAATCTGGTCCACCACCGGTAGCACCCAATGCTATGGCTCGATTCATATATCTTGGACCTCAATAGCGAAATATAAACCTTTCAACCTTCTCTAGTCAACCTTTTCTTGAACCTCAATTTCTTCAGGTGAAATAAGTTGATATTTAAATGATTTTTTTATAGCATTTATTATGCTAACTTTTAAGTTCGACCTTTTAAGTGCACCGTCGCCCTTATAGACGGATATAAAGAGGAGGAAAATTTGGAATGATTCAAGTGTGGCTAAATAGCTCAGTTGGAAGAGCAGTCCCCCTGTAAGGGAAAGGTCGTGAGTTCGAGTCTCACTTGAGCATTTAATTTTTTCCAAGGATTTTCGAAGTTGATATTTACTTAGGACATCCTACTTTAATGCATATGTATCTATATTTTTTACTTGCACTTATTATGCTGTCATACTGTGTTTGATATTGCACTAGTTCTATTCATGGAGACCTATAATTGGCTGTTTGTCACGTATTTTTGAATGTGTATCTTGTTGTATTGTAGATGTATGGTCTTCCATATAAATAAAGAAAAGGCCCTGGCACACGCAGATTGTTTTGTTATAATCTACGCTTGGTGAATTTGAGCTTGTCCACCGCAGTAGTACCCGCACCGCACCGTATCCACCCCGTTCTGTCTTCAAATCACATCCAAGAAATTTGTACTGCGCATATAGAGCATATTTTAAGCACAATTTAGGTCCAAGATATGTAAATCGAACTATATCTTCAAAATACATTCAAGAAACGTGGACTGCGCGATGGATCACATTTTGAACATATTTTAGGTCCAAGTTATATTTATATTTTGACAGTCTGTGGCGTGGCGGTAGTGAACGCGACTGCTACGCAGGAGGCGCGGTTCAATCCCCGCTCAGTGCAAATATTTGTATGCATGAATATGGCTATTTGCATTGGTCTGGGTGTTTCTATGTAAATTATTTATATATTTACAAAAAAAAAGTATTTAAGTATGTTTATCCGCATTCTATAAAGAACGTACATTTGAATTGAATAACCTAGGTTTTTCCGTTTTTCTGTGGGAATGAGATATTTTCCCCAAAATTATAAATAGCTTATGTGTGTGTCATAGCCATAGCTAACTTTTCAACCATTTGTATGCAAACTTTTGCGTGTAAAAGTATATTAGTACTAGTCTTTGCACCTGGTTTAGCATTATTTGTATCTGCCGCCATCCTTCCTTTAGCTTACTATTCGTCAAAGTAGAGGTTTAACTTGGTGTGGTCCAAATGGATATGTAGAAAATTTTATAATTTCATACATACAATCATGCGTTTATCCCCAGAGGGTTAGGCAGAGGTGACTTAACACCCACATTTCAGGTCATTTTGTTCGGTGCCACGTAATACGGGACGCTATTGCCGTATTCCAGGCACTATTGTTAACTCGGACCATGCATTTGAGGCTGAGTCTGGCTGTATATATCCATCTGATGTTAAACAGTCCTATCTTTTAATCGCCTTCTACGACACCGCTTGGGAAGAGATGGGGTGACCCAAATTCTATTCTGCCGGGAACCACGCGGCTAATTTCATTATTATATTTTTTTCGCGGTGTTATTTCAATATTGATAAAACAATAAATCACGGAGAAACTGATTCGAAAATTGTAGAATGCGATAATGAAAAAGAAGTGTTATTCGTATAGACATAAAATCTATTTCTAAAATTGTTAGTAATCGATTTGTAGAATGCGGAAAGGTGTCAATTAGAACAGTATAATATTGATTTACATGTCCGGATGTCGGTTGCAAAAGTTATTTTAAATGTGATTCAGTAATACATTTGTTTAGGTCAGTGGCACATATTCTGTAAAAATGGTGGACGTGGAAGTAATATAATTTATTTATAAGCCAATGGGGATTTGAAATATGTAAGAAAGCTACCGGTACTATCGAAGTGAACTATTTTATTTTTAGGGTTAAAACCCGAATCCAAAGTCCATGTCTTGCGGCAACTGCCCAGCTATGTGGGAAATAAATGCCTGTCAATGGCGCGCGCACCGAGTCCAGGTAGAAGGGGTAGGCCCAAGAAGTGCTGGCTTGGCGTTGTGGAGGGTGACATGCGTGCAAACGGTATCACTACCTTGAACGTCCAAGATCGTGCAAAGTGGAGGAGGAAGAGCCGGAAGGCGGACCCTGAGCTCCGAGGGCACCGTGGCCTCGGATGTAATCAGGACTAACGTCTTTATGTGGATGATTTTTTTTTTATCGTGCGAAAAATCCCCACAGATACCACCCCCACGGAGCTGGTGGAGGTGGTTATGTCGGACTCGAACCGACTAAAACGAACGCCGTCTTGGGTCCTTGGTTGCCGGAGGTGAGATTGCCAAAAAGCATATCTCTCGCTTTATGTGGATGATGAAAACCCGAATCCAAAGTGTAAAAACTAAACCATCCAACCATCTAATAACGTCTGTAAATCTCTGAAGGGGTAGGCAGAGGTGTATTAGCACCCACGTTTCGTCAATTATGATTTTCGGTCCCACGACGTAATAGGGAGCGAGCCAATTGCCGTCTAGCGGGCCCTTTGTCTTGGGTTGTTTGTTAACTGTCGGAAGGAACAGCCTTATCCCATAGTCGCCATTTACGACACCCACAGAAAGAGCTGGGGTGGTCCTATTTTACTCCCCCGGGAACCAACACGGCCAAAATTTACGCCGGATTAAGAAGAAGAAAGAAGAAGAAAATATTTTTATTCTGCACACACATAAAAATGTTGATAGGAAAAGAGAGAAAATAAAATATCAGGTCACAGCAGTGCAAAATACGGTTGTCTCTCAGCGTAAACGCTATCCGCACGGTAGTGCAGGCGGAAAGCGCTGGTTTTCAGACGCGGCCGCGTGTATGACATGCAATTGAATATAAAAAAAAAACAATAATAATAAAAAATAAAATTTATACATACATATATACACATATACTCGTATACATATATAAACACAAAAATGGTAATAAGAAAAACATAACATAACATAAACTCACGCCTATATTCCCCGAAGGGGTAGGCAAAGGTGCTAACACCCACATTTCCAGTTTATGTTTAGGTCCCAATGTAATAGAAAGAAAGAAAGAAAGAGAAATATTTTATTTAAGTTCTACACAGTGGGCATCTTAAGTACAAATAGGTAGGTAATTATAACAGTTCTAATTAGTATGTATATTAAAATAAGCAACGGGTGCAACATTCCACACTATGCGAACTCAAATAGGGCCCCATCTCAGCATTGAATGCTGCGCATAATAGGTGGCGAGCCTATTGCCATTAACCGGGCAACTATAAACCTGCGATAAATACACACATAATTTCGAAAATCATCGAAAAGTCATTGGTGTGTGCTATGGTAAACCTGGGATCGAACCCGAGCACTCGTCTTAGCAGTCCATTACGCATACCACTAGGTTACTGCAGATGAAGGTATAAAATAAAAGTATAATTGTTTCAATAACACTCTCAAGACGAAACGACCATTATATTATCACTTATCAGTGACCGAGACGATTGTTAATCCTCATAGCTCTTTCGTTAGACATTAACATTAGTCAATGTTTCTGATAAAGAACGTTTACATTGACATAATTGTTACAATGTTATACTTAACTGATATACCTACGTAAAGAGATAAATCATAGTTCTTAAACAAAAATAAGGAACCAGTTGAAATAAAATAATTTTTTTTACGATTTTTTATACCACTTAGGTGGCAGATAAGCACAGGGCCTGATGGAAAGTGGTTACCGTGGCCTATGGACGTATGCGACACCGGGAGAGTTACACTCGTGCTGCCGACCCTCTAAGAACAGAGCGTTTCTGTGCCATCAGTGCAGAAGATAGAGCAGGACAAGCCTTTGGTCTTCCTATTGACAGCATAAAAAACATTATAGGAATAGGCTCAACCCCTATTACATGGGACCGACTACAATTATTGGTGAAATGTGGGTGATAATTCACCTCTGCCTAACCATTCGGGGATAAAGGCGTGATTATATGTTTGTATGTTTGTGTATTGAAGCGTCGGTAGCTTAGTGGTTTAGGAGTCGACCTTACGATCGAGAGGTCCCGGGTTCGATCCTGGCCATTACACTACCGACGTGAACCCACTCCTAACACAAGCAATTTAGCTTAGCTGGAGGGGTTAGAGGGAATATTAGTAATTACGGTTCTAATATTCTTATTAAAAAAAAAAAGAAAAAAAAATATGTATGAAAAAGCATCCGATAAGGCTGTCAACCTGATTACCACCATTGTTACATTTGTTGTACATTGTAAGTATCTGTAATGATGACCTTCTCTCCTGATCCTTATCCTTCAACTTACCATCAGTAGAGGTAAATTCAAATTGACGTGACTTGTATAAAAATCACGCCATTTCCCATTGTGGAATCTATCCTCTATCCATACATATAAAATGACTTGTCCCGACTGACTGACTGACTGATTCATCAACGCATAGCCTAAACCACTGGACCTACAAACTCGAAATTTTAACAGTAGACACATTTTATGATGTAAGCATCCACTAAGAAAGAATTTTTGGAAATTCTGCTACTAAAGGGGTAAAATAAGAGACGGCAATTTGTATGAAAGTCCGTCACTAAATTGAACACATGTGTCAGCGTTTTTCAAAATTTTACTACTAAGAGGTCAAAATAGATGATAAACGTTTATATGGAAAGTTCGTCATTTAGGTCACTATCAAATATGGAATACGAAATTTTCTCGGGCGAAGCTGGGATGGGTTAGCTAGTATTTATTTAAAAATGTCTTTGTCTCTTACAAGATTTATTCCAAATACGGTGTTCTACGGCGTATTCTGGAAGCGAAACTAGGTGACTAGGTAACGTGGGCTATAAGGCAAACAAACAAGATAAGGTATCATGTTTCGCCAGATAATGTGATTACGATGTTACCATACGTTGCACAATGTCTAGGAATTTCGTGTAATGTTCGTATTATTTCCGTACATGGAATGAAAAACACAGTGTCACGGAATCTACCGTGACATTTCATCTGTGATTTTCGAAACGGATCTGGATGAAAATTGACACAAGATTTTATTCTGGTAAAACACATAAATAAGGCTACTTTTTATCCCGGCTATAGGTTGCCAAAAGTATCGAAAATGGCATCAAAATTTTACGCAAATGAAGCCGTGGACATTGTCTAGTGACACGTATTAATAAGTGGCAAAAAAAAAAACAAAACCTCCAATAGTGGAACAAAGAGTATTTTATTCAATTTTAATTTAAAAAAAGAATGGTAGTATTATTTTAACGATAGGTTAAATACTTCCATTCTTTTTTTAATTGTTGTTCTTTTTTTAAATTAGAAAATGGGAGGGCCGAATGGGGCTGGACGGAAAGGGCAACATTAAGGTTAATGACCCGAGTCCAAATTACATGCGCGTGTCGTGCACTAGAGATAAACGATAATTATTATCCTCGCATCTACATTCGCAATTATAATATGTAAATTACTCGCCGAGATAAATGCGCGCACACTCTCGGCGAGTATTCATTTATGTACATATTCATACAATTATCACATTTTGACTTGACTAGAAATATTTTCACGCAATCTTGTAAAGTTATTTATACAATCGTAAATCTTTATCTTCCTTTAATTAATGACTTCTTTAATCGAAATAGTCGCTTCAGTTCGCACATCTCACGTCATCAATTAGCGTATCGCAGTCCACTGCTGGACAAAGGCCTCTCCCATTGTTGGGAGGTTTTTGCCTACTGTTTTTACGGTAGTCGGACGGGTTGGTAAAGAGTTTTCTTCTCTCAGTGTTCTTCTCTCGTAGTGATACCTATAATCTGCGTATTTTCCGTTAGTCGCCTTTTACGACATCCTTCGGATGAGATAAGATGTTGATACTTGTATTGTTTCTCCGTTACCAGTGTTACCACACATTTTGTTTTCGTGCTGGAATATCCTCGGATACTTTCCCCGCCGGAGCCGGAACGGGAGGCTTTGTCTGGACTCGAACTGACTAAAACCGCACGCTGACTTTAGTATTAGCCCTTAGGTAAGAAATGCGCCGCTGCCGTCCACCCGTCACCCCCAGACAAGCGCTCATGGGGGACGGAGGTCAGTCTGTGCCCTCCGACGCCCGAGTTGAATGCGCGCGCGGGCGGTGCGACCTGTGAGTCTGGATCTACACATCATCATCACTGGATCATATGTGCTCTTTATGTGCCTAAACTGAATAAATGATATTGATTCTTTGATTCTTTGATTCTTTGACACAACACTCATCTCCCGTAAATTATAATAAATGATTATAAAATTTATATTTGTTTTTTGTGATTGTGCCCGATAGAAGTCCAGTTAACTTGCTGTTAATCTGACCATATTTGTACTGTCTGATGGCTCTCATTACAGGAGTTACGCCAAGATTTCAACTCTGTCCACCCTTCAGTGTCATGCATGCTCAAATATTTTAATAAAACTGCGGATATTTTTCATGCACCATTAACGCGGGAGGTATTCAACCAGCGCGCCGGCTGATGTCGGTTGTATCCTTATGGATTGAGCTATTTGCATAATCCTCATCAAAAATAAAACGTAAGCCGGTGTGGGATGCCCGGCAATGGATAAACATAAAATTTATTCATATTTTCTAACTAAAGTATACCTACCCACTTTTTTTTATACTTGACACGTCAATTTGACTTCACATTCACATAAAAACATAAAAAATAGTAGTGAAAATCTTTTTAATGAATATTTAGTAGTAATTTATAGGTACTCAGAATAACATGTTTCCCAAATAAAATAAATTAAACAACTTAAGCTTCATCAGCGTAAAGGCTTCACTACACACCAGAGGCAATTTACCTAATTACATGTGGCAGTACTGGTAACTAAACCAAACGTTTATAGTGCCAGATCGATTGAAAATTAAGTTTGCAGTAAATATCGTATTATAAGTACTTAGTGATTTGTGTGTAAGAAAAATGGTTCACGCGGACGCCACGTGGTGCTGCAGTCGGTTTCGCTACAGTGTGAAAAATGTTAAAACCCCTAAATACGGTTACTTCAAACTGGTCGCAAGGTAAACTCGGTCAAAAAAAATATTTTCAATCCATTTGAAACGAGGTAATAGTAATAGATTCATTAGCTAACCTTCTCCGTCACCTTTGCTGATTGGAGAACAGTCCTAACCTAAAAACCAAAAACTATCAAATTACGGTCCCAAAAGCGGACTCCAGGGTCTAAATTTCGGGTTATAGATGCAACTAGAATTGGACCTCCGATGAAGTAGAAAAACACATACACACAAGTCAAAAGACCCATTTAATTCTAAAATTCGCCACCAAATTACATAAGCGCCAGTAATAATAATAAAGCAAATATTGGAGATGACAGTAAAAAGCTTTTAGTGACGGCACCCACTCGAAATTTGCTAAATATGGTCCGAAACGTATACCAATTCTACATTCTTTATGGTTTTTATGTTCGATATTCGATATTCGAATGATAATTATATAACTGGAAAATTTTCGACATTATTATCCCAAAATTGGGGTTTTTCCTGTCTTTATTTATTTAACTAAGCTTAGCATAATACATTAAATATTGATTATAAGCGGTAAAAGTGGCATCTGTTTTTATTTTATTGTATACTAGCTTTTGCCCGTGGCTCCACCCGCGTGGATGTCGATTCCCGGCAATTATTCGATTTTTTCCCGCCTTAAAAACCATCCTTGACCTTGAACTTCAGCGAACATTTTAAAAAAGAATTGGCCAAATTGGTCCAGGCGTTGTGCCCTTACCTACACATTTAGCGATTCATTTTTATATTATAGATGTAGGTAATATGCCCAAACTTTCCTGCTTTTCTTCAAAACATTTGTCGGCACTTAATCATCCATTAATATTATCACTGAAAGTGATATTATAAACATTTTTACCTTGGAATGCAATTCGCTAATCACTAAATCACACTACATTGCGGGTCAGTTATCAAGTGTTACAATAAACTGCAAACAAACGCCAAGCGTTACCTCGATAAGAAAATCGATTTTTCACTTCATACGTTTTGTTCCGAGTACCTGTTGTTGCCAAGTGGGAACTGCTATGAGGGATTTTATACATGCATACATATAATCACTTAAGGGAAGGTTCATATCTGACGGAACATGCGCCGCGTATTATAGACGCTGTACGCTCGACGCACTAACGTAGCATCGGTTGAGTGTGAACGGTCAAGTGTTTTTCTATACATTTGTCTGTTCTGGCGTTACGCAACCGATAATACGCGACGCATGTTCCGTCAGATATGAACCTCCCTTACACCCACATTTCACCAGTCATTTTATTCACTCCCACGTAATAAGGGGTGAGCCTATTGCCGTATTCCGGGCACTATTGTTAACACCAGTCATTCATTTGAGGCTGAGTCTGTGCTGATGTTAAACAGTCCTATCCCTTAGTCGCCAGATCGCCAGTCGCCGTAGATGGGGTGGACCAATTTCTACACTGCTGGGAAAATAATAATAATGTTATGAATATCGTTATAACAGTTTACGTAGTCTGAGGATATTTACGCACGACAAAAAGGAATTCACCATTAAGTGTCTCTAAATAAAAGTTTTAGAACAATTCGTTGTTTTTTTAGTTACTTAGTAATAAAAGATACTTATCTCAACCCAAAATTACAGTTACCAGTCAAAACATAGTTGCAGTTAAAGGTACCACAGATTATATAATAGACAGTACTACGATCCCGTTAATCCTAACTAAGGTATCACTAAATATAACGTAATTCAATTCCAATACCATTCATTCTTCACCTTCACTATTTCGTTCATTCTTTCATGTCAGCAGCTGTCACACTTGACAGAACACCATGAGCTCTTAATTTATCATTTTCATTGACGCCACATGTCTTGTTAGTACACATATTTGACAAGTCACTATAATACACAAATATTTTGACTTCAAACAACTATATTGGGAGTTAATTAAAGAGCCCATCACTGTTTGGAATGGCAGTCAGAATTCATTTTTAATATTATTTTATTAGCTACACCTTTAAATTGACGCCTATAAACAAACCTTGGAGGTCAATTTCAACTAACTTGCAATAGTTGTATCGATTTGAATTTTTGTAAGTATTGTTGTAGACTGAATATCATCATACAAGAAGAAGAAGAAGTTCAAAAAGTACAAGTCTAAGTCAATATAATTAAGTGTAATATTCAATAAGTATAGTAGATTCCACCAGGTGCCATCAATCTCGAGACGGCGGAGCGGGAGAGGCGGCGCGAGCGAGAGAGACTCGCGGATCGCGCCGCCCACGCGCGCAGGCAACTCGGGCGTCGGAGGGCGCTGACTGAACTCCGTCCCCCATGAGCGCGGGCCTGGGGGTGACGGGTGGAGCCGCCCGTCACCCCAGCAGAAGCAGGCCACGGCGGCGGCGCGCTAAATAGCTCGCCTCCCCATTCCGGGGGCGAGTTGGGGACACCGTTGTCCCCCCTCCTGAGGAGGGCCAGACCGTAAGGGATGGCCCTGGGTCAGCCGGGGTGCGAGGGATATGTCTATAACAACCTCACCTCCGGCCTAGCACCAAGACCCACAGTCGGCGTGCGGTTTTAGTCGGTTCGAGTCCGACATAACCTCCCCTTCCGGCTCCGGCAGGGGGGGTATCCGAGGGGATTTCCGCAAGAAAAAAAAAAAAAAAAGTTGCCATCAATCTCTAGTATAAACAATCTACCTAAACATTGTTCCTGGCTTCACCCAAGACTACACTCGGGGTCTGGAGCGTGCTCACTTCTTTACCTATTGCTTTGGTTTAGACGGCTTTTATGGAAACAACTACCATGTGCCTTGTGGAATCGAAAAGTATCTCTACCTATCCTGCTTCATAATCGTCTTGAAGTTGACTCATGACCAAAATGTAGTTGACAATAATAATAAATAAACAAATATTCCACAACATTCTACACAACGCTATCTAGACCCATGGTAAGCTTTACTAGCTTGTGTTATGGAATCTAGAATGCGAATAAACATACTTAGATAGTTTTTTGTTAATACATAAAAAATATAGATAGAAACACCCAGATTAATGCAAATAGCCATATTCATGCATACAAATATTTGCACTGAGCGGGAATCGAACACGCGCTTCCTGCTGAACAGTCGCGTTCACTACCGCCTCGCCACAGAGGCTGTGAGTCAGATAGTGTCTTCAGAAAGTGTTTATGTGCGTGTTCATCTAGGTACTAAAGTGTTTGTGTGTGTTCGCCCCCTATCTCGTCGTGGGATCGTCTACATGGCAATATGTCTCTACTTCATTTGTTTCCAACTGTCCCTCACATTTGGACTGCATTCATTCATTTCATTCATTCATAACATTCAACAATGATTCGCTATTATAATCAAACGAATTATAATAAAAACGGATGTTTATTCAAATGCAACGGTGCGCGTAAATAAACTAAATAGTTGGTTCGTCATTTTGTTTGTAATATTAATAATATTATCTATTCAATACACGGCCAACTACAGTTGATAATTATCGAATAAAACCGTGAACCACTTAAAGTATAATCGTTTACATTAGTAGTGGTCACTGTCAATTTAACACCTAAATATTGATCTACTGAATGATGGCAATTTTACACCCGAGGTGGTACGAGGCTATAGTGATAATAATCTGTAATTCGATGTCGAGTGTCACTTTTCGCTATTAATGCTACCAGCTAACCTCCAAGGAGGGCCAAACCCGAGGAGGGCCAGACCGTAAGGGATGTGTCAGCCGGGTGCGAGGGATATGTCGAAGACAACCTCACCTCCGGCCTAGCACCACGACCCTCAGTCGGCGTGCGGTTTCAGTCGGTTCGAGTCCGACATAACCTCCCCTTCCGGATCCGGCAGGGGGGGTATCCGAGGGGATTTCCGCACGAAAAAAAGCTTTCAGCTAACCTGATCGAATTACGAATCTTATTGGCCTCGAACAGCTGGATGAATAAATAATAGTTAGCGCTAAAACGTACTCACCAAACATACCCGGGAAACCGCGTAATAATAATAAGGAAAAATTATTGCAATCAGTCATAACATACAGCCTTTTTCATGGACCACATGTTTGCTGTCAAACGGAGAACAGCCATATCTTTTAGATCCCCTGGATGATACTCACGACATAAGATGTGGTTTTAATGATTTTTTATAGCATTTATTACGCTAACTTTAAAATTCGATTCAGCGGCGGAGACATCAAAAATCAATGTTTAAAAGTGGTTGAAAAATTATCAGTTCGTAAGAATGTTGGTAGATGGCTCCACCGTCGCCCTTAAAGACGGATGTAAAGAGAAGGGAAATTTGAAGTAATTCAGGTGTGGCTCAATAGCTCAGTTGGAAGAGCGTTCCCCCTGTAAGGGAAAGGTCGTGGGTTCAAGTCCCACTTGAGCATTTTATTTTTCCCGATATATTCTAATGAGATGGGCTTGTCTTTTTTTCTCCTATTCCGGGAACCGGGAACGATGCAGCCTTACAATAATAATAACATGGTCTCAATAAAGCACATCTAAAAAAGCACAGTTATAATATAATTAATAGCCAGTGAGAGTGTTCAGGTGTAATAAAGAATATATAATATGAACAAGAAAAAGCGGTTCTGTATGACACGTGCGACACCAATATTACTGTAATAAAATCAATAGCAAAATAAAATTGTGTGTGTTGATTGCAAAACAATTTGCAATTAAATTGTACTTAACAAAGAATTGTTCTAAAACTTTTATTTAGATGCATTTAGTAGTAATAATAAGTATTTCCTTTTTTCGTGCGTAATTTTTTTTAAAATATTTGGTCCGTCAATTGACTGCACCCCGCTAGATGGCAATAAAGCTGACGAGCAGTCCAGAAGATGCAGACCACCATTCTCGGTGCCATTGGACGTAAAATGGTGATCCCTAACTTGACGGCCTTGATAGAAAAAAAAAGATGCCTTTCCACGCCCCGCTTGAAGAACCCGGGACTGTAAGAGGAGGGAAATACGCATGCGGTTAGAGCATTCCAGCTCTTTATCGTGCGGCTGAGGAAAGAGCCATCAAACGGCCGAACGGGCTCTACGCAACTGCAGAGGTTCCAAGATGTTGGTAACCTTAGAATCACCTATGATACGAACTGCACGTCGCTGCATTCTTGTCTATGCATACTACGGACGTGATCTATCCTCAGACCATGTCCGTAGTAACCTGTTCAAAAGATATTCATAACATTATTATTATTTTCCCTTTAGAGTAGAATTTGGTCCAATCTATCTCTTCCCAAGCAGTGTCGTACAAGGCGACTAAGGGATAGGGCTGTTTAACATCAGACAATATACAGCCCTGTGTGATATGTACGGCTTGAGTCAACAATAGTGCCCGGAAGGCGGCAATAGGCTCACCCCCTATTACGTGGGACCGAATCCAATGATTGTTGAAATGGGGGTGTTAATTCACCTCTGCCTAACCCTCCCGGGATAAAGGCGTGATTGTAATCGTATGTATGTATGTGTTATTATTTGTGTAGATAAGACTTACGATAAGAATGCCCTGTATTGCACATTCCAATTATAGAATGAATAATACATGCAATGAACGGAAACACACACACACTGATATATATTTATTTACGAGAATCTCAACTAACAGAACAAGATTCTAAGGCCCGTATTCCAGAACGACACTCAATTCTGAATCTTAATTTTCGACTAGAGATAGAACAGATTAAATTACTGTTCTATCTCTAGATGACAGTTCTAATGTCATGTGAGATTCGATTCATAAATGAGCATCAAATGATCAAATGAATTTCGGTCACCAGTGTGGTAAACCCTTGTTCTGGAATACGGGCTTTACCTGCAGAACTTATTTTTTCAGAAACCAAGTCTATCAGAAATGGTTTCTACTCTATTCTAAAATTTCTAAACGACGAAAACTTGCCTAAACTTTGTTTATTTTGGTTTCACATTTAATTTAATAGGTACACTTTAACCGAGGCGTGAAAAGGCATCTGATGAGGCCGCCAAGCTCAGTGCTAGCATTGTTAACATTGGTCCTCCCTCGTGAAGGTAGCACGCGACAGTGCCTCGTCAGAGTCGTCAGTCAATATTTTAGGAGTACCAGCTTGCAGATAGTGTCTAATGATTTGAAATAATATGCATTTTCGTTTTCAACCCATGTTTTTTTTACCCATGAGTTAGTGAATAATTAAATATTATTCCGTTTTCTACCCTTTCCATGTTCTACCTTGAAGTAATTATAGAGTGCTCGCCAGATAAATCTGCGCGCGGCTGAAATCAGAACTAATAAGAATATTTAATTGTCTATTACATAATGGCAAACACGTTGGGTACCTATAAAACGTAAAACAATAAAATTAGATTTTTAGAATTAGATTATGGAAAAGAAATAGACGTTACTAACACAAACATTTTAAATTACAACAATATTATGCACGCCAGCGCCATCATTTGCGCGCAGACTTATCTTGCGAGCACTCTAGTCGATATTTTATTAAACGATATTATTTGACAGCAGCTAATGTCACTTTATGAAATAATGATACCGCATTCAATGTAATAGTAATGCATTCAGTTCTCGTTCACTCATAGCGCGGTAACGCCACCCTCAAATTGTCGTGACTTTCTTGACAGATCAAAGAAGAATCAAAGAATGATTTCATTAGGATTGTCATAATCATTCACTTTGTCCCAACATTATTTTTATTTCATCAAAAACTAACAACCAAGTAATCTCTTCCAAATAGTCCCACGCTCTCCTTTCCTTCACAGGACGACACGTGCAGGGCTAAGATGCCATTCGTATACGGTGCAGAGTATACCTGCTAGAACCAAACGTTTCAGTGACTCATATCCTATATGCCGCACCACTAAGACCAGGAACTCCCAGCCAGCTCACGTGTTTCTTTCTTCCTACAGTCCCGGGTTCTTCAAGCGCGGCGTGAAAAGGCATCTGATGATGCCGTCAAGCTGAGTGCCACCACTGTTAACATGGTACATGTTTACGATGGTGACCCTCTTTCCGAGACTTTGCCTTTAGCTTAACATCAGGCGAGGTCTTGACGTGTCCTTTTTAAAAAAAACGTCCGCGGACATTGTCAGCTAAAAATTCGACTATAGTAAGTACTTGTTGCGTTTTCTCTCGTTATGCGAAGCTGGCTTTCTGAACTTATTTATTTTATGGTCGAATACCGTATCTAAAACAGCAGTAGGTATTGACCCGTGACTACGAGTATTAAGAGATAAGTACACAAATTACACAGCGTTATCTAAATCCTAACTGGGAATAGCTTGTGTTATGCTATTAATCATAGGTACTTACGAGTATTTATTGTTGTTTTATTTTCTTTTATTTATTTTTTTCATAAATTTAGGAAACAAACAGTCACATACAATTTTTTTTTACACATTAGATCAATAGATACTTAAAGACTTAAGAGTTCCATAACATATTACAGACTATAAGGCTAACCTGGAACCAAAGTGGTCTATGATACAAAATAAACATTTTCAGTTATCACTTGACACGCGTTCGAAGTCGCTATGTGCTTATTAATGTATGTTATGTTGATGTTAAACATTTATACGGTAGTTAAATATATAACTTAGCTATCCATATGTAATTATAGTGATAATTTGGATATTAAACAACAAAAAAATATTAAAAACAAGGAAAATTGTCTTTTAGACCACTTTAGAACTATTGAAATTTAGAAAACTTCAAATTGCACAACGGGAAAAACGCTGAAAAAAATGTTGGTCATATTAAGCATTTTAATAAAAAAAACTTTATTAATTATTATCGTTATCATATTTATTAATAATTAGGTATCATTATCATCTTTGTTAATTATCAATCACTATCATCCCGCCTGTCATCCCGAAGTGCTGGCAAAACATCTTGTGATTCATTTTCAGTTTCACCTCTGCGATTTTTATGTGGAAGGTTCAGATAAAAAGGGTGATGAACCGGTGGTACAAATTTTAACATTTTCTTAATATCCTGCATTTTTTTAAATGACAATGCACGGATATCACTGTCATTATTTGGTTCGAAATTCCGCAAAAATACCAAGAACTCTTCTAAGTTTACAGTAGGTTTCTTTAAGTCGACTGATTTATATATTTCAGAATAATCATCATTATAATACATCTCAGATTGATTTTTTAAAAACTTAGCTTTCCTCACTCTCGAAATCATAGCACCTTGGGCCACTAAATTCTGATATTCATTAAAAATTGGCTGCAGTTGATCAAATGATACGAATTTTCCCACCATGTCATTAATACCAAAGGGATTATGTTTTCTACAGGTTCTTATTAACTCATGCCACTCATTAGGCGTATATACATGGCTTTCTTTTTTTTGGGCCCTGCTTATAAATGAGAAATCGCCATCATTCGGCAAATATGTGTGGCCCGTAACGAGGTAATGAACACATATTTCGCTAATGTTCGGTAGAGCATTTACCATAAACATCACAAAACACATGACATTCCAGTTACGGTTTTGCCCACCGCAACAGTCGCTAAATAGATTTAGCCTTGTAGCATGGTCAGGAATATGATTCTTTAAGTAAAAATACAAACAAGACGTGACTTCTTGAGATCCTCTCGCTCCTGTAGTCTCATACCACAAGTTCATTAACACTCGTTCTCCATCATGCTGGTAAGCATGTATGCCAAAATTAAGCATGTTAAGCTGCCTCAAGTAATATACTTCTCCTGTATTTAAATGAGGAAGTGGAAGGGTCCTTTCTAGGTCGAAAGTAATCAATACTTCTGCACTTTGAGGTGAAAGACTGGCTTGTTTATGCATATTTAAGATCTCTCTTGCTTTTCTAGCCAGATTTGTATGTGTATCCAAATGTTGCCTGATTTCCAAACACTTTTCAATATCTTTTTCTGCAACTATTTTAACTTGGAATTCATCACAAGTCTTACAGGTATCCTTCTTGGGTATATAAAAGTGTAAGTTGAATTCTGTCCTGAACACCTTTTCATACAAGGATTTTTTCAATAATTCCTTACCTTCAGCTTGGCTTTTCTCTACAAACAATTTGTACATTTTACTGACGTTCAAATTTGGCGCTAAATATTGGCGATCAGACGATCTCTCTCCATAATGGCTTCTGAATTTAGGGAAAGATTGTATGTGCTCTTTTATCCACCTCAGTTTCTCCTCATTCACTTTATTTCCTGGTATTTTACGTCCTCTCTGATCTTTAGCTGGAATATTAGTGTTAGATGATGTTTGTTTTACTTGCAAAGCATAATCTATGCGGTGATTACTGATTTGTAGAACATTTAAAAAGAGTTTTTTACAAACATGTAAGTTGTTGAGGGTAAACTGGCGAGTGTGTTGCTTACGGCTTGGTGATCGATTTGTCGATCTTTTTCGAGGTCGTTTTGGAGCTGAGATGGTTACTGCACTACACAACCAAACAGTTTGACTATCCCAAGTGCCTAAATTATAGAATGCATCATGGATTTCTTTTTGAATGGATGAAGGTACCTTTTCACTGCATTTCAGTCGACATGTACATTCTACAGCTGCAAATACCTTGGCTGGAACAGTATTACCTCTCGTATTTACATATTCCTTCCCAGTGGATCTGTTTAATTTTCGTACATTTTTTCCCCACGCGTGCTCATGCCTCTGCCTCTTACGCCCTCTCGATTGATTTGACACAGTAGCTGGACTGCTCTCAGTGCTCTCTCCCAGGTTTTGCATATTAACAGATTGTATTAAGCTATTATGTATTGCAGCCACAGTCTCTAAAAATAAAAATAAAATTATCCAAAATCGTCTATATACATACATATACATATACATACAAATAAATAAAATTGGAGTGTCTGTTTGTAATATTAAAATAACCACTTTCTACTACATGCATATGAATGTATATACGGTACACATACCAAAATATATATTTTTAAATTTTTTGTCTGTCTGTCTGTCTGTCTGTTTGTTTTGGCTATCTCTGGAACGGCTGGACCGATTTGGACGGGACTTTCACTGGCAGATAGCTTATGTAATAAGGAGTAACTTAGGCTAAAAAAAAAATAAAAAAAATGCCAAAAACAAAAAAAAAAACTGATTTTTTTTATTAAGTACATTCCACGCGGACGAAGTCGCGGGCACAGCTAGTCTTAAATAAAACTAACAAAAAGTCTTTATGGTGCTTATACATACCTTCATTTTCACTCGAATTACTACCGGGAAAATTAGGCACATTCAAATCTCCATCACTAAAATCAGTTTCCGAGTCGCTCGTTTGGTAATTTTTTAAATTGGCACCTCTGAGTGCAGAAATAATTCTACGTCGTCCATCCGAAGTAGTCGGTCGTCCATCCGAAGTAGTCGGTTCATCTGGTGAATTTTGTCCACGATTTGAAGCCATTGTAGTTTTGTTTAAACAGCAGGTAGAATCACAATCACAAAAGTGGCGGTAAAATTTCAATAACATTATCTTACGTCACAATGACATTACTGACAGCGCGGTAGCGACATGAACAAGGTATCAGTTTAAAAAAAAATAGTAATGTTCTCTAACGTTACAGTATATTGCCATTTTCTTTTATATAATTAAATCTCTTAATTACGTTTAACTTAATTTAATTATTCTTAAACACCACTTAAAAATTTGCAAACTTATTTAGAACAAGATTTCAGTCATATAGACCTATTAGGTCTATATGACTGAAATGTCGCTTAGACCAGTTTAGTTTTGATAAATTTATACAAAATATAGGTCTATGTTACATACTGGTAGTTAGACCACTTTAGAATTATTTTTTTTGAAATATCAATAAATTCTAAAGTGTTATTTTAATGATAACTTTACTTTGGTGACGAATGTACATTTAGACCACTTTTGCTCGTATTAATATATATTTTTTAAGTTCAAAAATGCTCATAGATGGATTTAGCCAAAAATGTTACATAGACCACTTTAGTTCCAGGCTAGCTATTAATATTCATTACAATATAATACACATAGAAAGTAAATAATCATAAGAAAGAAAGAGTACGCACAGACAAGAAGATATATATATTTTTTTTTTTCTTTTCTATCTCTTCCACATTATATATATATTTACTACATTTGCATTTTATACATTTTGGTCTTTTTTAAGAAGCTCTTTGCACAATTTAATTTTGTAAACAGCCAATTTTATATAACCTCACTAAGTGATTGATCACCCATCCTAAAACTAACCTGACTAGCATTTGCACGAGCCTATGCTATACTTAGAAGGAAAACTACAACCGCTGTATATCTCACCGAGGAGGGCCAGACCGAGGGATGGCCCCGGGTCAGCCGGGGTGCAAGGGATATGTCGAAGACAACCTCACCTCCGGCCTAGCACCACGACCCTTAGCCGGCGTGCGGTTTTAGTCGATTCGAGTCCGACATAACCTCCCCTTCCGGCTCCGGCGGGGGAGGTATCCGAGGAGATTTCCGCTCGAAAAAAAGCTATATATACCTCGAAGGTCAGACATATTTCCCTTGTAAATAAAAATCAAACCCTTTCTCTTCAAAAAGGGTATATACAAAATACACACACATACCCTTACGCCGTATTTCTAAAGGTATAAGCAGATACAATAAAGCATCACGAGTCACGAACCTCACCAGAATTCTTTGCCTTCATTATATCTAACAACCTTTTCATATATTATATTCCTATACCTTTCAATGCGTACCCCAATTTCGGCGAGAATGTGGACTATTTGGTACAAAAATGTATACTGGACACAGAAATCCTTTTATATTCCTTTCATAAACTTTAGTTAACCTTTACTCCATCATAATATTGTACGTGACGAAACATTTTTCGACTTTAGTCACTACTTTTCAATATGTGACACTTCGTTCGACCCTAAGGGAACATGCGTCAGGCGTAAGTCGCGAGCAAACGTCACGCACTAACGCATTATCGGTTAATTGTGAACGATTGAATGTTTTATCATACATATATCGGTTTTGGCGTTACGGGACCGATCATACGCGACGTATGTTCCGTCAGAAGACTCAAGAAAGGCGTTATAAGTTCTTTCAAGGTCGGCAGAACGAGTGTGATGATTCTAGTATGTGTAACGTCATGGTAACCGCTTCCTTTCAAGTAGTGTATCTGATCTTCTGCCACATCAGATTTAAAAAGAAAAATTGGTATAAAGAAAGAAATCTGCTTCATCTTTCGTCTGTGTTTAAAACTATGTGAGACAACTACCATCGCCTGTGGGGAAGGTTATGTCCGACTCAAACCGGTTAGAACGTACGCCTTCTGTGGGTAGTATTGCAAAGCGGAGGGTGTGCCTGTCCCTCGTACCTTAGTCGACCAAGAGAGGTTGGCTTGGATGCTCATATTGCTCATACACTCAGTGCAGCACACAAATGCTGGCATCACTAATGCTGGCACTACATCTAGACGGATGCACCTGCCGACTAATGCGTCGTCAGACGTGTGGACACACCGCTCTCACCGCGCTGAAACCCTTTGATCTGTACCACAAAAACTAACAACTACGGATGAGTGCCGGATGCATCTGCAGACGTTAACCCCCAGGCCAGCGCTCATGGAGGACGGAGGTCTTTCTGCGACCTCTGACGTCCAGTTCGCCTTCGCTCTTCGTGGGCTTTCCGGGCCCGTAGTCTAGTCCAGACTCGACCGGCCGCCTCCTTCTCGAGCATTACATGCTCGCAGAAGGAGGCGGCCACACCTCAAATCTATCTATAGTTTGGAGAATTCCAGATGATTAATTAGTGTTGGCGAATCAACAACTCGACACTTTTGAACCACATTAAATAAATTAAGCGATGTTCTTGCATAAGTCCCATTGTACTGTTTCCTAGCCTATGGTCGTTACACACAATTGAGCGTCGTTTGAAATACATAAAACAGGCAATGTTGGACGCGGCAATTAAAGCATGACCTGCATATACATATATTATAGTTATATTTAGTACTATCGGTGCGGGAACAGACTTCGGCTGGGAATAAATGTGTAAATCAATCAATCTACTAGCCTTTGCTGTCCACTGCTGGACATAAACCTCTCCCAATGTGCGCTATTGCTCCCTTTTTTTTTTTTTTTTTCGTGCGGAAATCCCCTCGGATACCCCCCCTGCCGGAGCCGGAAGGGGAGGTTATGTCGGACTCGAACCGACTAAAACCGCACGCCGACTGTGGGTCTTGGTGCTAGGCCGGAGGTGAGGTTGTTATAGACATATCCCTCGCACCCCGGCTGACCCAGGGCCATCCCTTACGGTCTGGCCCTCCTCAGGAGGGGGGACAACGGTGTCCCCAACTCGCCCCCGGAATGGGGAGGCGCGCTATTTAGCGCGCCGCCGCCGTGGCCTGCTTCTGCTGGGGTGACAGGCGGCTCCACCCGTCACCCCCAGGCCCGCGCTCATGGGGGACAGAGGTCAGTCAGTGCCCTCCGACGCCCGAGTTGCATGCGCGCGCGGGCGGCGCGACCCGCGCCGCCGGCGCGACCCGCTCCGCCGTCTCCTTCACGACCATTACCTGCTCGCTGAAGGAGACGCCGGCCGCCCACGCGTCCGCGCAGCGGACCATTGCTGTGAGCAGGGTGGCGAGGGTGAGAACTCTCACTCCCAGGGCCGCCACTAGCTCCCGCCTCGGTCCGGCCCATGCCGGACACTCGGTGAGCGTGTGCAGCCCCGTGTCCTCGCTCGCGTCGCAGTGATGGCACTCGGACGTTTTTTTTTTTTTTTTTTTTTTTATCGTGCGAAAAATCCCCACGGATACCACCCCCACGGAGCCGGTGGAGGCGGTTATGTCGGACTCGAACCGACTAAAACGCACGCCGTCTTGGGTCCTTGGTTGCCGGAGGTGAGATTGCCAAAAGCATATCTCTCGCACCCCGGCAGACCCAGGACCATCTCTATCGAGATGGCCCCCTTCGGGTTGTGGGGACCACAGTGTCCCCATCTAGCCCCGGTTACGGGGAGGCGCATTTTTGCGCCACCGCCGCGGCCTGCTTCTGCTAGGGTGACAGGCGGCTCCACCGGTCACCCCCAGGCCAGCGCTCATGGAGGACGGAGGTCGTTCTGCGACCTCCGACGTCCGGTTCGTCTTCGCTCTGCGCGGGCTTCCCGGGCCCGGAGTCTGGTCCGGACCCGACCGGCCGCCTCCTTCTCGAGCATTACTTGCTCGCAGAAGGAGACAGCCGCACCCCAAGCGTTCGCGCATCGTACCATCGCTGTGAGCAACGTGGCGAGTGTGAGGACTCCCACCCCCAGAGCCGCCACTAGGACCCGCCTCGGCGTGTCCCACGCCGGGCACTCGGTCAGCGTGTGCAGCTCCGTGTCCTCGCTCGCATCACAGTGATGGCACTCGGACGTTGGCTCCTTCCGGATCCGACACAGGTAACTCCCGAAACACCCGTGTCCGGTGATCACCTGCGTCAGCCGGTACGAGAGGCTGCCGTGTGGCCTCTCTAGCCACTCCTCCATGATGGGTCTTACCGCCGCTATTACGGCGTGCCCTGCGCTTGGTCGCCCAAGTCGTAGCTCCCATTCCGCTACCATGTCCCTGTGGAGCTGAGACCTCACGGCCCGAATTTCATCAGGCTCGGGTTCCCGTCCCTGCTCCCGCGCCTCCTTTCGATACCGATATAGCATCGTGGCACTCGGACGTTGGCTCCTTTTCGATCCGACACAGATATCTCCCGAAGCACCCGTGCCCGGTGATAATCTGCGTCAGTCGATACGAGAGGCTGCCATGTGGCCTCTCGAGCCATTCCCCCATGATGGGCCTTACCGCCTCTATGACGGCATGCCCTGCGCGTCGTTGCTCAAGTCGTCGCTCCCACTCCGCCACCATGATCCCGTGGAGCCGGGACCTCTCGGCCCGAATGTCTTCGGGCTCGGGATCGAATCCCCGCTCCCGCGCCTCCTTACGGAACCGATACAGTGCCGCAAGGGATCTCGCTTCCAGGATCCACGGTGGCGATCCGGCTAGGAGACTCGCCGCTTCAAAGGATATCGTGCGGTACCCCCTAATGGCCCTGCAGGCCATCGTCTGCTGCGGAGCATGCAGCAGTTGCACGAACCTGGCCTGCAGGGCGTCCGCCCACACGGGGCACCCGTACAGGGCCATGGACCGCACGACACCCGCGTAGAGGCGCTATTGCTCCCGATCCTCTGATTTCCGCAAACAGTCTGTCCCAAACGCTGTGTTAACGGAAAATATACTTAGAATATAATAATCTGCATCGTCTTATAGACACATATAATTTATGGGACTCGATATATTTTTCTGTCCAACCCGCAGTTCAAACGAAAAGCCATAGAGCTATTGATCAATTTGCAGTCACATGTTTAATTTTTAGATTTTTGATCAGCCTGATTTGTTCAACTACTTTTGATCTTTACTTTTACTTTCCCTTTAGGCCTGAAAGCCTCAGTAGTATGTAATAATGTTATTCATATTCTTTTTAAAGCAACCAATGCTATATGGCGGTCTAAACACAAAATAGTCTGTGTACATCTCTATGGTCAATTCGTGGACAACTGTGTTGGTTACATGGTGGATAATTTGTATATATTCGTAAAATTATCTGTATAAGACTTTGTCATGTAACTGTTTTGTGTCCCTAATAAATAAATAAATAAGTAAATAATTAATAACATGAATGAATAATAGTAGATTGTACACCAAGGGGATAAAGCACTGTATTATGTCACGGACGCGATATTGAATCCTGAGCGCAACGAAGGACTCCAGACTTAACTCCCGAGCGTAGCGAGGGGGTTTTGAGTTGATTCCCGAACGAAGTGAGGGAATAAAAATGGAGTCCTGAGAGCAGTGAAGGATTTAAGCGCGCCCAAGGCAAAATCAGTTTTATCCCTGAGGAGTATACTTTACTTTTCTCACCTTTTGCGAGACAATAAAAACCAGGGCTACTAGAAAAAGTATTTCAATTATTAAAATACTATTTCGTCACTCGACATTTTCTTAATGTTTTATTCTATCTTCTTTTGCAGTTTTGTCTGATACTGATTGCACCGTATTGAAATATTCGCGGCTTTTGTTTTAAGTATTGATTTTTTTTAGTTCGGCTTGCCGTGGCGTGGCCCTCGATTTTCGAATAAGTTCGGTTTTCAAATCGCGCGCCGCGCGATTTTGACGAAATTAGACTTTAAATGCATAACAATAGTAGTGAGTTATTGGGCATTCTACCCCACCTTAGTTCCTTCGGTTATCTTCGATAACCTCAGTCACGGTGGGATAGAATGCCCAACAACTCTTTGTAAATTCATTTACCTAAGCCAACGTTCCACATTTTAATGCCGTTCATTACACTACCGTTCCGTCGGCTCTCTGCGATCCCCTGGGTCGTAATTGCGTTGAATTGATTTTCGCATGCTACAACGTCAAAAATAATCACTGAATTAGGTTTTGCATCTGACACTTTCATAACGTCATCATTTGCCTGATATTTCTGAAAAGTGATTCCTGGTACTCCTCGTAAAACCTTTTCTAAAAAAATGTACTTTGGTTGATATAGAGTTTTAGAATATACATAAACATTTTGAAATGTCAATCCATTTTCGTGCAAAAGGAGACCAATTAACAAATTGGTTTTTCCACAATTTGATGGTCTGCAAATGATGCAACGTACTGTATTCAGCAATAATTCGACATAAATTGATTGACAGTTTTTATTTAAATCAAACATATAGCAAAATACCATACATACACATATACCATTTCCATTTAAAAAACTAACGAAAACAGAGAAAAAGCAAGTTAGTTGGATTGAACGTAACAGAAAGATACATTGGGATGAAGGATTTGTGCCATATTCCGAATACCAAACTTTGGTTTCAGATATATTAAGAGACAAATATATTTACGTTAAAGGTTCAGAAAAAGTTGTATGGTTGAAGTACATTTTAGAAAATAGTAATATATTTAATTTAGAAGATAAAGGTTGTCCTAGTTTGATAAGTCTATGTGATTATTATAAATATTCTCAAGATTTTTATCATTGTATTTATCATAGCTCTGTATGTGCTTTAAAAATGTATTATGTTTAAATAATTGGTGTCTTGATAATAAAATTATTCTGACATAAAAATTAAAAAAAAACTTATTTTATTTTACTGTCCCCTCCCAACCCTAATGTATGAAAAGTGCCGTTCTTTATATTTGCTAGAGAACTTGAAGCTGTAGCACTATTTAAGTTATCATGGTGTTGAATATTGGAGACCGAGTGCAGATAATGATAGTAGAGAACCGATTATGTGGACTACATATTGCGAAAATATTAAACTATGAACAGTATAATGCTATATTAATACCTTTCCAGAGAGAGAAAGGTAGATGGCCTAAAATCTATTTCAAAGATCTAAAGTTATGGGCTCGAATAATTAGAATACATAATAATCTTGTTGACCTCATCGAAGAAAATGATTAGGTATTACTGAGTAAATGCAAAACTGTATATTAATGAATGATATAATGAATTGAATGAATAGTGAAAACTGGGGTTGCCTCTTAATAAATGCAACGAAATGTGCTATAATTTTAGGTCATTCCTGTCCCATTACTATTCGGACCACCTCATCCTTTTAAATTAAGAACATCAGATACAAAGTGTCATTATTCTTTTACACAATCACATATCGACACCTGCTTAAGAATGATTCAAAATTATTTAAGCCCCCGATATGAAATATATAATGACCATAAAATTCGATTATGTTCATTTCGACATTATTGGGCTACAGCAGATTCAAAACGAAGATTGGTGATGAAAATGGCTGATGCAGGTTTTTTTTACTGTGGAAGTGGTTTTACCGATAAAGTTATGTGCTTTTCATGCGGAGGTGGCATCGAAGATTGGGAGGATTACGATGATCCTTGGATGCAGCATGCTATATTTTTTCCTGATTGCTTTTATTTAAATGCTGTAAAAGGAACAGACTATGTTGATAAATCAAAACGTCTGTGTTTAAAAGAAACACAAGTATAAGTGGATGAGTCAAATCTACCATTTGCATCGAGCTACAAACCACGCAGTGCACTACGTCCTTCAGAGGATTAAAAGGAAGACCCAAAATAAAAGCAATGTCATGTAAGTAATTACTTATATGTTAATTATTTGATATATAATTCCTTGTTAGTTTACCTACTAAATATCTAATTTATTAGGCGACGTAGTTTTCTATGGAAGTCCTTTAAATTTAATTTTATACGATTATCCTTAATTTTCGTACTTATAAAATTTAAGTTCTGTACAAAATTCAAAAAGTTGTAAACAAAATAATGAACGCTGAAATATTTAATCTCTTGCTAGCACTTAATTGTACATAAAGTAGAATATTTTATCAAATTTGAATAGGCTCTGGTGTCTCAATTAGAGTAGCTCCCGAAGAAGTTGTAGGTTCAACATATTCGAACTACATTTACCAATTTTCAATAATTAGACTTAAACCTATATTTAATTTTATTTTCAGATATTTTATCATCACGGAAGAAATTGACGGGGAATCCTCATGGGCTGAGCGGTGAACCACGTAATCAATTTGTAAGTAGATACCTATATATTTTAGTCATTCCTTAGTGTAAAATTAAAGTAGCACGTAATTGTACATAACGTAAAATATTTTACCAAATTTGAATAGGCTTTGGTGACTCAATTAGAGTAGCTCCCAAAGAAGTTGTAGAATATAATATCATCAGTAAGGAATAATGTAGGTATTCTATAGAATAGCTGGAGAGTTTAGACAATACAAAATATGAAATATTAGGAATACTTATTGTAGTTCATTTCGTATGATACTAACTGTTAAGGTGCCTATAGGTATTTACTGGTTACCCGATTCTGTATTAGTATGTCGAATAAATTAAAATAAGCAATTACTAATTATTGTGTTTATATTATATTCGTTACCTGATATTGATAACGAAATACGTCATCATTCACGTTACAACACGTTTGAAATTCATAAGAATTTCACAACTAAGTATTAAGTAGGTACATAACAATAACATTATGCACCATACGAAATATTGAATGGTTGAATTTCAAGTTCTAACTTGATCATCATACCAATAAATACTTTATGTTAGCATTATTTGATATATCAACTGCGTTAGAAAAAATATTATTACCTAGTTCATTATTTATTAAACAGTCAAGACGAGCATATCTAACAACATGGTAGATATTTTATAACTTTCAATCTATTGGAAATTTCAATCTATTTACAAAATTCTTAGTATAATTTATTACTAATGTTTTAAATAATTTTCAGAATACCAACTTAAACAAATTTTCAAACGGAACAGAAGAGAGCTCTCCTGAATATCTTCCAAACCTGCAAGATCAGTTCGACTTGGACAACGCAATGAATAGACCTTGGATAATAACACCCAATGAAGAAGTAAAAACAAACAAAAAGAAAACTAATCGAAGAAGACCAATTACAAACAAACGCAGTGCATTGAATTCCTATATTATTAACAGTGAAAGAAGAAAAGGACGACGTTTAATAAAAATTACGATCAAGGAACTCAGTGAGTCAAGAGACAACGAAGATGAAGTTAAGGAGATAATCACTGCACAGTATGTTGTACAAGATACGGTAGATGAGATATCGGATCAAGCTGAAAAATTAGTTCACAATATTTCCAAAAAATTGTGTGGCTACTCATATCATATTTTTTAATTAGGTAATAATTCATTAGTATAACTAGTAGATAAAGTGATGACATATTTAGATTTTATTTACTGTGAAAATATGTGTTAAAAAAAATTAATATTAAAAATGTGTGTTAAAAAATAAAAAACCATAGGTAATAATTGTATGGCTACTCATATCATGTTTTTTAATTAGGTAATAATTCATTAGTATAACTAGTAGATAAAGTGATGACATATTTAGATTTTATTTACTGTGAAAATATGTGTTAAAAAAATTAATATTAAAAATGTGTGTTAAAAAATAAAAAACCATAGGTAATAATTGTATGGCTGCTCATATCATGTTTTTTAATTAGGTAATAATTCATTAATGTAACTAGTAGATAAAGTGATGACATATTTAGATTTTATTATAATTTTATTTACTGTGAAAATATGTGTTAAAAATTATAAATATTAAAAAAGTGTATTAAAAAATAAAAACCATAGGTAATAATTGTGGGGCTACTCAGATCATGTTTTTTAATTAGGTAATAATTCATTAATGTAACTAGTAGATAAAGTGATGACATATTTAGATTTTATTTACTGTGAAAATGTGTTATAATATTATAAATATTAAAAATGTGGGTTAAAAAATAAAAAACCATTTACTTTAAAAAAATGTTTTATTTATTAAAACTGCGTATAGGTTGACTTTCTTGCTCTATTAAATTATTCTTTATACATAAAACATTTTTAAGTGCACATTGTTTAGTATGATTAATACAATTAAAACTGGTTTCATTATTTGAATATTTGTTATGCAACAGTGATAAATTTGGACATTTGTCTTCACCAAGATCTATACAAATACAATTCATACATAGATCTTGAATCCACTTAACTTTTTCTAAGCCCTTCACAATAATTTCTTTATTTTCTAAATAAGGAACAATTATACGTCGAAATTCTCTATAGTCGATATAACCTTCATTCCAGTAAATCCCCCTGTTTCTCTCCAACCACGTAACTTGTTTTTTTTCATTCGTAGTTAAGTATTTAAATAAGTATGGGGGCTTTATTAAGAACGTTTGGGTATAAACACGGGTGGCCAGAGCTAATTCCTTGACTATAAAGTTATTACAAGTGTCTTTAAACCCCTGGACATCCACTATAATTGTATTCGGATTCATGATAATTTTCTCACAGTGCTGCTTAATGGTTTATACTCAATTATACAGTCGTTCAATATAAGACAATATGCCGAAGTTTGATCTGGGATATCAATATCACTTTCAATTTCCACTCTTACGTCCACAACAGGACCTGACTTAAGATTATCTGGCTGTCTAGAACAGTCTATGACGAATAACGGAGCAACGTTTTTAAATTGTTCCTCACTTAATAAAGGCTCAGCGCGACGCCCATAATAAGACTGTTGAAATTTAGCATATTGTTCATATATTAAAGCAATTCGATTATTCGAGAAACTTGTATTTATATTTTCATATGGGAAGTAGGTGGAGTTAAGGTATACCTTAACATCACGAATCTCACAATGATCAAACTGAGACATATCAAGTCTAGCATTATTTTTTCTATTTGTCTGTAAACCAATAACGACAAATCTTGGTTTCTCTATTTGTGAAGATGTTTTTATTGACCAAGTATGTTTGGTGGTTTTAGGCAACATTGGATATTCATACAAATCCCAATTCCTGAATATCATCTGAAGTGGTCGATCTTTTTCTAACAATTTTAGAATGTTTATTTTTTCTTTATCAGATACTTTAACATGCGGTACACGCCATATTATTTTGTTTATGATAATATCTTCTACAATTTCACCAGAGTTGAGTTTTAATGCGTTCAGATTGGTATTACTTCGTAATAAGATTAGTTCATGTTTACTGTTTATTACTACTTTCTTAAAATCTTCTGCGAAACCAAGAATGTTGCGAAGTGGTATAGAAGCAGAAAAGCTACCTCCATTAGTACTTTTTATTCCACCGATATTCCAACCCCAAGCATTAGATGTTTTAGCTTCGCTCTCATTCATTGATATAAATGATTTCATCGTGCTAGTTATACCAGCATTTTTTATTTTGTCTATCTCCACTCCATTTATCTCATACCTTATATCTTGAAACAAGTAAAGTAAACTATTGTTTGTGAAATGAACGCTACTGACTCTCTCTTTCGAATTGTCAGCCTTGTTTACAATAACAGTTCCTTCCAAAAATAAACTGCTTTCTGATGGTAATATATACAAGTCTTGCTGATTAATAGGTATCCTGATTTCATCGCTTCTATTAAAACTTGTTACGTAAGGCTTGTAAGAGTGAATTTCAATTCCTTCCACAGAGTTGTCGTAGGCTGGAGCGGATAAAACATCTAGGATATTCATTTTAACAAACCAATCGCCTTAAGAAATGCTTTATTGTTTTTATTCAACTTTATTCTCCTTTTACGTCGAGCTCTTACTTGATTGAGAGTTTGAGCAGAACTGCTATTTTGAATTGGAAGAAACATATTATATTTATTATAGTCAATCATTTTTTCTTTTGAGGTGTAGATACAACTGTACTTCTTCACCTCGCAAATTTATTAAGTTATTATTTATATCCAAAAGTCTGATTTGTATGCAGCTGATGTTGGTTTGGTTGATTGGAAAGTAAATTGCGTTTTTTGGTATTTCTATAATTCTGTATCCAGGTGGGACATTAAGTGCGAATTCATGTAGAATGTGACTGGATTGTCCGTTTATATAGGAACCGCTAACTATATCACATTCAACTCTTATCACGGTTGTAGGCAAAATGTTGACTGGAAACTCTGATACATGATATTTATTGGCTTCCAAGACTTGTTTTTTAAACCCCAACAAACCTCCGAACGAACAACCTTTAGTAAAATCTATAGTTGATGTACAAAATAACATAGTTTTTAAGGTGTTGTTATTGCAATGGAGTTTTATGGATGCATCCTTTACTTCAGATTTTAAATAATCACTGATATCTTGCAACTCATAAGTACCTTCAGGTATTTCAATAACATTATTTGAACCATAGTATAACTTATTATTTGTTTTATCAATATTTGGAATAGAATTATATGTGGATAAATGTAATAATGCACATTCATACTCTCCGATTAATTGTAACGTATTTGGATAGAAGGTAGTTAATACCGATGAGTTTCCAGTTATAGATAAGGTGAGTGTCATCTTGCAAATGACTAAAATTAAAGAACAGAATAAAATTTATAGTATTTATTCCAAAAAGATTGTAGATATTCTAAACACAAATGTCCACAAATTAGTGTGTCAAATTTTTGATATCTTGTATAGTTATAATTAATATTGCAGTTCTTAAAATATCGCATCAATTCGATTGGTGGTCTTAAATCACCAAAACTATCAAAATATTCACAATAATTATTTACCTTAACATAAGCTACCCAATGCGTTCCATCGTTTTCTGAATTATCTAGGTTAACTATACCACATTCAATTCCTTTAGGGATTTTTGGTAACTGATCCTTCATGTAAACTCCTCGAAAATAAGGAATACCATATGCGTAATTTTGAATATCAATATTAGTTAAGGCACGATTAGGTAGCTTATTACTTAGTTTTTTGACGATTTAATAAACAATCCTTTGCCTTTTTTGTGTGGTTTAATGTATAAACCGTTACCTAATGCTATAGCTTCCATAGTCTTATTATGACGTTCAGATTCTTGTAATTTTTTTTGACCTTCTCTATAATCATTCACTGTTTTTGCAATACCCGCTGCACCACCAGCCAAAGCTCCTAAAGCTGATAAACCAGCAAAAATCGGGATTAAAGGTAGAATGCCTCCTGTTTTGGGTAAAGGTATGACGCGTGGTACTCGAAGTTTTGGAGCGCACGGAACAATTTTTTTAGCAGCCCTATAAGCTGCATGTATTAAAGATTTACCATCTTTGGGTAAGCGTTTCTTGATTTTTCTTTTAATTTTTGTAACGAAATTATGAAATGTCTTAACACCAGCACCAGATTTGAGTTTAGTTTTCATAACTTTACTCACTACCCACGAACTAAGCTTTTCTCCTTTACTAGCATCTTTTGCTTTCATTCTTTGTTTGGCCATATTTAAAAGTTGTAAATCGGCTTTGTGACGATTAGACAAGTCTGTATAGTTTTCGTATGCAATGTCGTGATACATACAAGCTTCGTCTAGCTTATTTACACCTTTGTCACCACGCAGTAAACGTTTTGAAAGTTTTGTTCCAGGTCCGCAATAATTATAGCCAGGTAAGTGCAGTTCAAATGGCAAATGATTAATAACACTATTGAGTAGTCCACCACCTTGCATAGCTCAAAGTATAATGAACAAAATGTTGTAATTAATAACTATTATGTATACTTATTCTACTATTGCAGTCTTATCAATCCAACTATTCTCTTTATTACTTAAGCCCAACCATTTTACGAACAGTTTATTTCCTTTCCTTCGTAAAACTTTTTCTATCAAATAAACACCTGGACAAGATGACTTTTGAAGTTCGTGTTTGTAAAAGGTTCCTAATATAACTTGTTTGTGTTGATCTTCGATGTGATATGTTTCTGGTACAGTGTTATTGATATTTTTTATAGTAAATAGTTCCGTTGACCAATTAGGTGTATAACCTTTCTCAAATAGTTGTTTGTATTTACTAATTCTAACTCTATCACCAATCATAAACTTGGGCTTATGTTTATAGGATACCGTTTTCATTGAGTTCTTAATATTATTTTTAACATCTACTTCATTCAATTTATTGACATCAACGGGTGCTAATTTAGTAGTGCTATGTTTTGTGTTGTTATATGTCTTTACAACACTCTCCAAACCAAAATCTATCCATTTATAGTGCCCGCTGAGACTAAAGTACTTATACAATTTATTTTTAATAGTTTTGATAACGCGTTCTACAATTGAAGCCTTTTTCGTTGAAAACGTTGAGTAGTGATTAATGTTATAGTTCTTTATAAGTTTTTGAAATGATGAATTATAGAACTCGGTACCCAAATCAGTTTGGAGATGAGCTGGTATCCGATGGTTAGTCGACATCAATTTCTCGAATGCGTTACAAACATCATGCTTATTTTTAGTTTTTAGTGATTCTATCCACACGTACTTTGAGAAGCAATCAATAACTATTAAAATATAGTTATAACCTTTATTAAATCTTTTCAAGTTTTGCATGTCGATTAAATCAGCTTGCCACAAATCATCAATGCCTTTTAAAATTACAGATCGACGAGGATAATTTTTTCGTGCAGCTTTATGTATTTCATTAACAACTTGTTGTTTTGTCATTTTGAGGAACTTTCAAGCTTATACTTTTGATCTAATACAAATTTAACTGCGTTTTCAACTATCTCATCAACTGCTTTTCGACTATAAAAATTGCTTTCCAAGTGAACCACTGCCTCAGATACTATTGTTTTTAAAGCTTTCTCCAGATCGTTCTGAACATCGTACACCAAAGTATTTTGCAATTTTTGTAAGTCGGTTATTAGTTTGGTTCTCAATTCATCTACATATGCTTTGTTTACTGCATCATCCGCATCTTGAGGAGGTTTGACCCCTGTTAGCTTCGATGTCTTCAAATCGTAATCACCATTTTCAGATTTTAGCAATGCATTATCATAAAATTCAAGCAATTCTGATATACGTAATCGCTTATGAATATAATGACCAAATTTGTCCACATTCATATTTAAGATGTATTGTGTTGAACGGTGTACAATAAAATGATACACATTTCTTATTAGTAAATCTATTTAATGATTTTGCTTTCACGTAGTTCTTCAACGATAGATATTATTTCATTATCTAGTCCTGTGTTGCCAGCATCTCGAGAAGCAATTAATAACTTTAATCTATCAACCAATTCATTTGGATCATCCCAATATACAAAATCTGTGTTTTTTTTCCACATTTTTGTTAAAGGTAATCCTTTTCCTACTTTCGGTTCAAAGCTTGGACTTTTACTTTGTTGATCGAAAAGAGGTTTAATAACTTGCATATATTTTTGTCCTTTATTACTTTTAATTGGTTTTCTTGAATCAAAATCTCGACGATGTGCATTTGTTACAAGTAACATCGACTTATAATTTTGCATGTCATAGTCTGTAACAAAGCTCAGATCAACGTCTTTTTTTAAGAGCAACTGTCGCAAGCCAGGTGTGCATTTGTATTTGTGTCCGGCTACAGTAATAACATCATCACCAATCGTTATACTAGAGGAACCTAACATTAACTTTCCACGTTCATTTCTTACACCAAATGGCACATCCGCTAATATTTCTGAAGATAATGACCAAGATGATACATCATGAACTGGATTAGTATCGACTAATGACTGAAATGAAGAGTCAGCTTCTGATTCATCACTGGTATCAATTGTTTCTTCTATATCTTGATCTTTCTGTAAGTCGTGGTTGGAAATTTGATCATGAAATTCTCCTTTTTCTTCATTTTTTGTTAGAGCTAGTTGGTTATTGGTGTTGGCTATTAAATTAAGAGATTCTGTAACAGGCTTAAAAACTGTATCAAGCACTTGTCTGTTATTATCTTCAAAATCCTTCATGTTACGTATTTTTTTCCTTACAGCTTGTGTTGCATCTACAATTTGTTTTTTCAATGATTTTTCCATTTTGTAAAATAGATGGTAATCCAATAAGAGCTGATTAAAGAATAACAAGAAACTGAAAGCAGTCTATTTAAATATTCAAATTTTATCTAATTCTACAAAAGTGTCAAACTTTTTTCTATAGCACCCATTGTTTTTAGGAGAGTCTTTATTAATCACAACATAGTCATAAGGCTCTTTCCATATTTGAGAACACATGTTACGAAATTCCAACCAGGTCATGTCAGTGTTAACATGTTCTTCATAAACATGTTTCAAATTAATTTCGTCTTGCTTAAAAAGCACAATTAAGTTAGCGTTATCTCTTATTAGTTGTTTAGGTATTTTGCTATATGTTTGATTTAAATAAAAACTGTCAATCAATTTATGTCTTCCCATGGCAAAATAATCACGCATATTACTTTGATTTTCACATGCTACATCGTCAAAAATAATCACTGAATTATGTTTTGCATCTGAAACTTTCATAACGTCATCATTTGCCTGATATTTCTGAAAACTGATTCCTGGTACTCCTCGTAAAACCTTTTCTAAAAAAATATACTTTGGTTGATATAGAGTTTTAGAATATACATAAACATTTTGAAATGTCAATCCATTTTCGTGCAAAAGGAGACCAATTAACAAATTGGTTTTTCCACAATTTGATGGTCCGCAAATGATGCAACGTACTGTATTCGGCAATAATTCTCCATGGCGTAACTTGATTTTTGGTAAATCATTACAGATTAAACTAATCTGTAACGACTTTGCTTGTTTAATGAATTTCATGTTTGATGCAATGCTGACGGACTGGTTATGAACAGATGTAATTATGACATTATGTATTTATAACCGTAAATAGTTAAACCAAACTGCTTATAGACAACGCAATAGGCAAACGTAAGACTGTACTGTTTATGAAATAACTCTATCGCTAACTAACAGAGCATCTTTCAGCGCAATTACGACGCAGGGGATCGCAGAGAGCCGACGGAACGGTAGTGTAATGAACGGCATTAAAATGTGGAACGTTGGCTTAGGTAAATGAATTTACAAAGAGTTGTTGGGCATTCTATCCCACCGTGACTGAGGTTATCGAAGATAACCGAAGGAACTAAGGTGGGGTAGAATGCCCAATAACTCACTACTAACAATAAGAACTTAGAGAAGTGAGAATCACATTACTGCCCGGCGGGTTATAATGAAATTCAGTACAACATTACACCCCAGCAAAAGACAAGGGCTATAATGATTTACTTTGAGTAAGGTTTGCATGATATATAATGAGGCATTGTCGAGCAGGTGGTGTGAAAAGTTTCATATTATTTTCAAACAACTACCTACGTTATAGTTCGGTTTCACTGTCAATGTTATGAGAAATCTATTCTTCTCTTGAAATCTTGAAAGTTTAAGGAAAATACGAAAATCCCATAATAATTTCTTGGAGTGGAGACACAAATATGCTTGAATCGCCCATTATTTCAATACCGCCATTCGACAAGACATTATTGAGTCCAACGGTACGGTACTAAAGCTTACACCTAATATTTTAGCGTGGAAACAAAGCCTTGCGGTACAGCCAGGCTATCAGTGCATCTGACACTGCCCTATATTGTCGAGCCTTTCACTTGATGTGTACAGGTTTCGAACTTAACGTACCAAGTGCAACCGTCCGATCGACAGGCTTCGATGGAGACCCGAATTCGATGTTATAATGAGGTACAAGGCGAATTTAAGACAGCTTTGCTTGCCCGGTTGGGAATATAAGGTTGTCAATATAAAAGGTTTCTTTTTAATAAGGATTTCGTCAGTAATATTGACTTCTATTTAGGTTCAGTGTACGGAACTAAAGTAAGTGGCATTTATTTGAAAATGGGTCCTGCGATGTACCTAACTGTGGAGTTAAGTCCAGACAATGTCTCACCTGGTAAGTGTTACATTAAGTAGCACAACATGCCCATACACATGTACAGCGAAGGATCTCATTTGCGTCTCCGAGATCGCTCACTGGGAAAATATAATTTGAGAGTTGAGGAGCCATCGCCACTATAGAAGAAGCAGAAGAGTTAAGTGCGTATCAACGTCATATCTTAATCCAAAATACAGAAAAATATTCTAATAACACAATTACATATTTTTCTTCTGTAATATTTACCTTACTTTACGTATAGACCTTCTTAATTTTTTTTTTCGTGCAGATATCCCCCGGATACCTCCACCCTCAGGCCCGCGCTCATGGGGAACGGAGGTCAGTCTGTGCCCTCCGGCGCCACCAGCTCCCGCCTCGGTGTCTTCCACGCCGGACACTCGGTGATATGTGCAGCACCGTTTCCTCGCTCGCGTCGCAATGATAGCACTTGGGCGTTAGCTCTTTATCGACCAGACGCTGATATCGCCCGTATTACGATATTGCTTCAGTCGTCGTTCCCACTCCACCACCATGATTCTGTGGAGCAGGGATTTCTCTGCCCGAATGTCTTCAGGCTCGGGACGTATCCCCGCTCCCGCGCCTCCTTACGGAACCGGCACAGTGCCGCAAGGGATCTCGCTTCCAGGATCCACGGTGGCGATCCGGCTAGGAAACTCCCCGCTTCGAAGGATAGACCATCTTAGAACCATCAATCACAAGTCAATTGACGTGAGAAATTGATTGAAGATGAAAGAAATCAAAGCTTATTATGGTCGGCACATCTAACAATACCGATTGATAAGATCGATTTAAAAATCTAATCAATCAGTATTAAACCTTATCTCATCAAGTGATGATATAGATGATAAAATGGTGAATAAAAAAAATCCTAAAACCAATAATGGTTCCGTACACCCCGATATTTTAGCTGCTTATTTGTGGTTAAAGAATTGTGAATGCTTTCTTTTTATCTCCAGCAAATTTTCTGACGTAGGTACTTGATCAGAATAGTCTGACCTTTTAGGTACAATGACCAAGTTCAGCAGGCTCAGAGTGAGTTGAGGTTAAAAGCATTTTAGATCGCATTTTTTTTTACCGTGGGGGAAAATCCTTCATGGACTCCTACCGACTAAAAACCCCCACGGTACCGCCCAGCAGCCTATGGTTGGGAGCCCCGAGTAAGCCCTCAGAAGGATGTCCCAGGACTCCCATCAGACCTACGGCTACATTTAGAACACATATTACCCAAACCATGTTCAGTTTATGGTTCCCAGTTTCGCGGCGAATCCTGGGTTTCGCTTATTCCTCCTTCTTTATATTTGGCCCGTTCTTTACATTTCATTTAAATTGGGAACGGTAGCCGTCTACCTGCTAGCCTGCTTCATAGCCTCGTTCGTCAGTCAGGGATGTACTGGCTTACAGGCCCTAGATTCTGCTAAAGCTAAATAACCGTGGTGCAGCAGTCACTGCAAAAAATACATTAAATTTTACATTTTATTTCTATACGCTTAAAGTTAAAAATGAAATGAAAACAGTTTCACTACACTTTTTCAATTACTCTGCAAAAAGTAATTTTATTTTAAACTATAAGCGCATAGCGATGCGATAAATTATAGCGATAAAGTCTATTATTTAATGCCTTTTTGCAGTCGCTGTGGCACGACTGTGGTTTGGCTTTAGCAGAGGCCCAGGTGAGAATCGCTTATTGGTCTTGGTCTTGATGGGGCCTCATTCACCCAATTTGTGTCTAGAAGACATTGGCTAATATTTTCTAGAATGTCTATTTATTTCGTTTAGTATTATCATCATCTTAGTGTAGCGCAGTGGCTACCGGCCCATAGTGTTGCTCGACGAGGTGGGCAAGCTCTTCGAAAGAGTGATTGCCAAACGCCTCGTCGAGCACCTCTCTAGAGTGGGGCCGGACCTAGCGGACACGCAGTACGGCTTCCGCCGGTGGCGTTCCACTGTGGATGCCATCATGCGCGTGAGGAGTCTGGCGTAGGATGCGGTTGCCCGGGGCGAGGTGATGTTGGCGGTGTCCTTGGACATCTCCAACGCGTTCAACACCTTGCCCTGGAGTTGCATCAGGGAGGCGCTCGTGTACCACGATGTGCCTCTCTACCTCCGCCGCATAGTCGGGGCGTACCTGACGGAGAGGGCCGTCATCTACCCAAGTGCGACCGGCGTCGGTAGGCGTGAGATGTCGTGCGGTGTCCCACAGGGATCGGTCCTGGGGCCGCTCCTGTGGAACATCGGATACGACTGGGTGCTTCGCGGTGAGCTTGCGTTCGGGGCCACCGTCACGTGCTACGCGGACGACACGCTAGTGACGGTGAGTGGCGCTACACACCGCGAGGCGACCCAGAGGGCCACGACCGCTGTTGCTCAAGTCGTGGATCGGATCCGGCGGCTGGGTCTCGAGGTGGCTCTGCACAAATCCGAGGCCTTGTTCTTTCATGGTCCTCGGTGCAGGCCACCCCCGGGATCCACCTTGACAGTAGGAGGTACTCCCATCGACATCAAGCCCCGGTTGAAATACCTGGGGCTCGTACTCGACGGTCGGTGGGACTTCGGAGAGCACTTCCGAAGTCTGCGCCCCAAACTGTTGGTGTCAGCTAACGCGCTGATGCGGCTGCTGCCCAACTTGAGGGGCCCAGAGGACTCCTGCAGGAGACTCTACGCGGGTGTCGTGCGGTCCATGGCCCTGTACGGGTGCCCCGTGTGGGCGGACGCCCAGCAGGCCAGGTTCGTGCAACTGCTGCATGCGCCGCAGCAGACGATGGCCTGCAGGGCCATTAGGGGGTACCGCACGATATCCTTTGAAGCGGCGAGTCTCCTAGCCGGATCGCCACCGTGGATCCTGGAAGCGAGATCCCTTGCGGCACTGTATCGGTTCCGTAAGGAGGCGCGGGAGCGGGGCTACGATCCCGAGCCCGAAGACATTCGGGCCGAGAGGTCCCGGCTCCACGGGATCATGGTGGCGGAGTGGGAGCGACGACTTGAGCAACGACGCGCAGGGCATGCCGTCGTAGAGGCGGTAAGGCCCATCATGGGGGAATGGCTCGAGAGGCCACATGGCAGCCTCTCGTATCGACTGACGCAGATTATCACCGGGCACGGGTGCTTCGGGCGATATCTGTGTCGGATCGAAAAGGAGCCAACATCCGAGTGCCATCACTGCGACGCGAGCGAGGACACGGGGCTGCACACGCTCACCGAGTGCCCGGCATGGGCCGGACCGAGGCGGGAGCTAGTGGCGGCCCTGGGAGTGAGAGTTCTCACCCTCGCCACCCTGCTCACAGCAATGGTCCGCTGCGCGGACGCGTGGGCGGCCGGCGTCTCCTTCAGCGAGCAGGTAATGGTCGTGAAGGAGACGGCGGAGCGGGAGAGGCGGCGCGAGCGAGAAAGATTCGCGGATCGCGCCGCCCGCGCGCGCAGGCAACTCGGGCGTCGGAGGGCACTGACTGACCTCCGTCCCCCATGAGCGCGGGCCTGGGGGTGACGGGTGGAGCCGCCTGTCACCCCAGCAGAAGCAGGCCACGGCGGCGGCGCGCTGAATAGCGCGCCTCCCCATTCCGGGGGCGAGTTGGGGACACCGTTGTCCCCCCTCCTGAGGAGGGCCAGACCTTAAGGGATGGCCCTGGGTCAGCCGGGGTGCGAGGGATATGTCTTTGACAACCTCACCTCCGGCCTAGCACCAAGACCCACAGTCGGCGTGCGGTTTTAGTCGGTTCGAGTCCGACATAACCTCCCCTTCCGGCTCCGGCAGGGGGGGTATCCGTGGGGATTTCCGCACGAAAAAAAAAAAAAAAAAAAAAGTGTAGCGCAGTGGCAATGGGATCCTTTCCCAATGGGCCGCTTTTTTTTGTGTGAAAATTCCCTCGCACACCGACTGAGTGTCGTAATGATAGGCCGGAGGTAAGGTTGTCTTCGACATATCCCCTCGCCTCAATAGGTCGCATGGTGTATGACAAACAAGATCATTTTTTTTTCACCAGAATCCCTTTTAAACATTTTCACCCTTCGCCAATGGTGTCCCAATTTCATTTTCTATTCACCACAGAGCCCGGGGTCCACTTTTCTTCCTTTTCTTCTCCTGTTCATCCGAACTTGGTAATGATTGATACGTTAAAGTAATACATCACCGGTCCAAATATATATAGCGACATAGGAATGTATCAAGTGCATTTGGTCCATCTGAGATATTCGCATTACCGTCCAGAATGACATCGTGAGCGATGGCTTGCCTCTAGACACAGATACGGGTGATTTATATCGAGAAAGTCGCAGTCTATGGTGCTGACACCATTACGGAGAACTATTTCAATTTCACTTACATCTGCGAACTATTTATTCGGCATATAGGTACAAAGATATAGAAATACTAGCTTTTGACTGCGGCTCCGCCCGCGTGGATGTCGTTTATCGCGACTAAACATAACCTATGTCCTTTCTCAATGTCAAACCTACCCCTATGCCAAATTTCATTAAAATCGGTTCAGTGGTTGAGGCGTGAAAGCGTAACATACAGACAGACAGACAGACAGAGTTACTTTCGCATTTATAATATTAGTATGGAAGTATGGATAATATTAGTATGAAAGTATGGATAATTTATGAGCTCTTCTTTTCAAAGAAAGAATCAAGGAAAATATTGTGTCCTGCCTGCGGTTTCTCCAGACATAGTAACTCATCATTACCTTAGCATTGTTTCCATTAGCATTGAAGCTTTCACCACGAAGCCCATCCTATGCTTTCATAACCTCCTGTTGATTAAGCTAATACAACTTACTTGGGAGAGATTGTATTGAATCAGAATTCCTCAACTCAACCCAGAGCGAAAAAAGAGTCAATCAACAGATGCAACGGTTTCTAAGTGATATTGGTTTGCTTCCAAAGAACTTGGTGAACCCTAAAAGTTGTAGTAAAAAATACTTGGTTTCTATCCACTCCTTTCAGCAGCTAACCATTTATAAAATTCCAAAGTGTACATTGTGCAAAAATTTTAACCTCCAAAAGACTTTGACCGATTTTGATAAAATATAGAATCACTGGAATTGTTCTCAACTTTAGCACTAGTATTATGTACTATTACTCGTATTGGAACCTGGTAGGTGGCACAGTTATCAAGATACAAGGAATCGGTGGACCAAAACAAGACAAAATTAAACCACCATCGACTAAGATACTTATACGGGAATAATACTACTGATTGCACCTACGCATTACTTTGTAAAGGCCGCCGCTGTTCCAAACACGTAGTACAATCTCCTATTATCTTTATGTGTTTTTCAAGATAGGTATCATTGGAGTGAGGACGACAATATTATAGGGGACAGACGTGGTTTTTAAGTTGAAAGATGCTGCTTCTGCATTCGTGATTCGTGACATGATGTACCTTAGTCATAAGGAGAATAAATTTTATTGTGATGTGTCTTCATACAGCAAAAACCAAGAGATATATTTACCAACACAACGACGGCACCAACAGTGTTCTAAGAGTGTTCGCGGAGAGGATGGATGGGCCTGCCTTTGGTAGATTCATCAAGCTACATGTAGCGTGATGAATCTATCAAGTGTACACAACACCTGTAGTATTATGTAGATACATATAGGATAAATACTGTTATATTACTACCATAGATGTTAAGAATAATTTTATTACTTACTAACAAGATATGGGCCTCTGTTGTCTTAGATAAAAGATTTTTTTTATTTAAAACACTCCCCACTACTGGGCCTTTTCAAGTATCGCGTACCCTCGAGGATCCCACGCAAACCAGTCCCACCACAGTGTCCATCCTTAAGACGAACCGTTCTCGGTGCTAATTCTCCTTATGCAAGGTTGTGTAGGGTCATAAACTGTTGTAGCCATCTGGTTGACGTCCACTTCGATTCGCAACGCAAACAGAAGTCAATTTCTTAGTCTCCACACTATGCGAGTGATATTCGTAGGTGTGCTTCGTGGAATAGAAAATTAATTATTTTAAAGTTTTATTTGAAGCACACCTATTGGTTGTGCTAAATGGAATACTTTAGGTGTGCTTCATCTGGGTGTGCTATAATTGGGTGTGCTTCATGGAATACCTCAGTTTATGAGGTATTATATTTACACGTGAAAACCAGCAAATGGATTGTGATGAATCACAGAATAAAAAAAAATCATTCAATCACAGAAATTGTTGAAAACCTAACCAATAACATGACACTTTATTCCAAATAAATCTTCCACATAAACGCAGCAGTTAGCGGTACACCTTATCTTGTGATTATCATTGACCTAGATAACTCTCCAGGTTATTAGGTCACTGCACTTATCAAAGTTAACACTGTCAAAAACCACGGTATCATTGACATGTCGTGCATTTCCTAAAGATAAGAACACGAGCTGCTGGTATAGATATAAACGATTAAGTAGATCGTTATCAGCCAATATTTTGTTTGTATTGAATCAATAAAGGATCGCGGACATAATTAGGCTTTTAGTGAACAGATCCAATAGATAGAAGATATTACATCCCGTATTTGGTACACCAGTTTGGGCTATAATACCATTTAAATAAATACAACAGTTTCATTTACTCTTAATACGAGAGTTTTAAAATCATTTTGGGACTTAGTCGTCAACATATTTCTGATGCTGACTGTACTTCTGTTCCAATAAGTATATTTGTTGTTTTAATAAGTATTCAAAATGACTTGTCAATTGTGTGAATTAGAATAAATGTAAAATAAAGTATTTACCACATCATTCTAAATGTCTCTTCTCTCTTCATCTTAGCTTTAATCCCAGTAGGTATCTGAAACATTCAGCTTGGAGTCTAGGGGTCACTCTACCAGTCTAACTGCAATTTTGGTAAAACTTCGAAATTTTCTGTGAAATGATTGCCATCTGACCTCCACAACCCAAATGCGATATCGAAGCATTGCAGCTAGACCAGTTGTTGGACTTTTGAGGGCTGGAACTACCCGTAACGACTGCCATAGATGTTCATATGGCAACCGGGACCGACGGCTTAACGTGCTCTCCGAGGCACGACCAGACCAATGCAAATACCCATATTCATGCATACAAATATTTGCATTGAGCGGGGATCGAACCGGCGCCTCCTGCGTAGCGGCCGCGTCACTACCGGCACTGGTAGGCTGTCAGTCATTCTAAACGTCTATATAATCAAAATCAGTTTCCCTGACGTCATCAAGACGTTTTTCTTTTACTTAAGTAATTGGTATTTTATGTAGACTTTTAAATTCGACATTCATTAACATTACACACGGGTACCAACTTACTACGAACTTGCGTAATACCGTTTAATGTGAACTCAAAGTATAATTTAAAAAACTAGCAACGCGTCTCCAAGAAATCTCGAGAAAACGCGTTACGAATAGAAAAATAAACCTGTCCATCTTTACACTTTCACTTGAAGATGTTACACGAATGATAAGTCTCGCAGTCCACTGCTGGACGTAGGCCTCTGGCTGGCTGGACATGTGCGCCATTACTCCCGATCTTCCACCTACCGCATCCAGTCCATCCCAAATCCCACACGTTTTTTCAGATCGTCAGTCCATCTAGCTTCAGGTTATACGTCCATAGGCTATGGTAACCACTTTCCAATATATGGGCCTAGTTGTTTGCCACCTCAGTGGTATAAATGTGTGATTGTGGAGCTCCAAAACAGACAAGATGCATATAGCAGAGGAGTGTCCACTCCGTCGTTTCCCTGGAGGAATGCGTGAGCTTCATGACCTCACACCGGCAGCAATAGACTGGCTTCGCCAACTGGACATCGACATATGAGGACCCGAGCAGAGGCCATACGAAATGATGATGATGAGTGATATAAATAATAAATCTTCCACAACATTCTACACAACGCTATCTAGACCCATGTTATGCTTAACTAGCTTGTGTTATGGAATCTAGAATGCGGATAAATATACTTAGATACTTTAGTTGTATTAGTAAATACATACATATTATTCATAGAAACACCCAGACTAATGCAAATACCCATATTCATGCACACAGATATTTGCACCGATCTGGGATCGAACCCGCGCCTCTTGCGTAGCAATCGCGTTCACTACCGCCACGCCACAGAGGGTGTCGTATAAAAAGAAATATATTACTCTCAATGATATATAATACTAAAAGATGATTTTGGTTACAGGTAATAACCCTGAATGAATGCAACAATAAGCTGTTGGTCAGTAAGTGTTCATCATCAGTCTCATAACGATCTGAATTGCGTCTGTACCTATGCAATATAAAGGTAAAGGTATGATGTGAAGTAACTGTGACTTGTGTACTATACATCATACCTTCGAGAATGCCGTGAGGCGAAAAATAAAATTAAGTTGATAAGTACAAAGTGTCTCACTCAATAATGTAACATGTATAATATTAGGTCCTTACATATGAAATTGGCGTTTTTCGTACTGGCCACTTTAATCACGATTTTCTCCTCTTTGGTAAGGAATTCCAAATTCAAATTTGTACAGCTATTTACTCATGTATTTGTGCTTCGATGACCGTCATTCATTTGTTTTTTTTTCTTCTGTTTTTTTTCTGTTTGCGTCACTCATTTTACAAAATTAAAAACTTAAAATATCGCATTATTTACGAATACGAGTTCCGCCGTGACACTAGTGCTGCGGAAACGACTCGAAGGGTGAATGGTGTTTATGGCGGTCATGTTGCAAAAGAAAACACAGTTCGTTTTTGGTTCCAACGTTTTCGTTCTGGAAATTTCGACCAGCAGAACAAGCCCCGTGGACGGCCTGAGACCCAAGTTGATAATGGAGTATTGAAGGCTAGTCGCAAACCACGTCCGAGTTAGCTGCAGGCTGCGATGTTAGTGATAAAACTGTTTTAATTCACTTGAAGCAAATTGGGAAGATTAAAAAGCTTGAAAGGTGGATACCTCACGAATTGACTGAAGCAAACCGGCAAACGCGCGTCGACTGCTGCGTTACATTACTGAACCGGCACAATAATGAAGGTATTTTAAACTGAATCATTACCTGTGATGAAAAATAAATTCTTTACGATAATCGGAAGCGCTCAGCACAATGGTTGGATCCTGGCCAGCCAGCCAAATGCTGCCCCAAGCGAAAATTAACCCCAAAAAAGTTACTTGTGAGCGTTTGGTGGACTAGTGCCGGTATTGTTCATTACAGTTTTCTCAAATCTGGCCAGACTATTACGGCTGATGTCTATTGTCAGCAATTGCAAACAATGATGGAAAAGCTAGCGGCTAAACAACCTAGGCTGGTCAATCGCTCCACGCCACTGCTGCTTCACGACAACGCTAGACCACACACCGCACAACAGACGGCTACCAAATTAGAAGAGCTTCAATTGGAATGTCTAAGACATCCTCCGTACTCCCCGGACCTTGCTCCAACAGATTACCATTTTTTTCGAAATTTGGACAACTTCTTGCAAGGGAAAAAATTCAACTCTGATGGGGCAGTCCAAATCGCCTTCACAGATTTTATTGATTCCCGTCCGACTGGTTTTTTTAGTAAAGGGATCAATGAACTACCTATGAGATGGCAAAAGTGCATAGAAAACAATGGTTCATACTTTGATTAATTAAATATATTATATTTAAAAATATTCGACTTTTTGTTCCTCCCATACAAAACGCCAATTTCATATGTAAGGACCTTATATATACTTACCTATCTAAAGTAACATCCATACTTAATATTATAAATGCAAAAGTAACTCTGTCTTTCTGTCTGTCTGTCTGTATGTTACGCTTTCTCGCCTAAACTACTGAACCGATTTTGATAAAATTTGGTACAAGGGTAGATTAGACCTTGAGAAAGGACATAGGCTATGTTTGGTCGCGATAACGAACATCCACGCGGGCAGAGCCGCGGGCAACAGCTAGTAGAACATATTTTTAATTAGATGGTACTTTATTTAACAAAAACAACAGCATAAAACTGTTCTTAGTAGATTATGAAATGCTTGGACCCTGCCGTACAACGAAACCACGACCACATGCCATTGTTAGCCAAAAGTCCGGTAAGCTTTATCATGTTAAAACTGGAATTTAAAGTTCAAACATGGCATATTTCCACAAAAATTTTTACCTAGGTACTATTTTTATGTTACCGGCAATCTGTATTGAAGGAATTTTTATAGCATTAAGTATGCTAACTATACGACGGGCGTGTCTCGGTAGCCGAATTGGTCAGGCATTCCCCCTGTAAGGGAAAGACTGCGGGTTCGAGTCCCGCCCGAGAAGATTCTTTTTCCCTATGTATTCGATTTGTATAGTTAGCATACTTAATGCTATAAAAATTCCTTCAATTGTTTGGGCGCAGTTATCAAAAATCAATGTTTAAAAATGATTGTAACATCATTCATTGATTCCGATAGTTCGTAAGAAAATCGGTAGATGACGCCACGTCGCCTCAAAGACGTATGAGATGGGAAATTTGAATCATATCGGGCGTGTCTCGGTAGCCGAATTGGTCAGGCATTCCCCCTGTAAGGGAAAGACTGCGGGTTCGAGTCCCGCCCGAGAAGATTCTTTTTCCCTATGTATTCAATCTGTATTGAATTAGAAATTTTTATTTGCAGGAAACATGGTTTAACAATAGTGATGGGTTTCATTAGTACAGCATGTTTCACCGTATTTGAAGAATGCTATCTATAGGCAATGTAGCAATATTGTACCTAGGGGCAATGTATGCATATGAAATAAATAACCAACACAAAAAGTTACAATTCACTGAAACATCAAAGATTACCTACCTAAATACTTGGAATGCCAATTTGCTACTCTTATGTGCGTAAGACTTTATGTCTAAAAATCCGCCATATTTATACATAAAAACTCGATACCTTCTTCGCGTTGGCCACTGATATACAAAAAACCAATATCAATAACGTTGGCGCCAAAACTCTGTCCAATATTCCTTTTTTTCCCGCGTCTTCGTTTAGTAAGGTTTAGTAAAACTTTTTTTATCGTGACATCAATTAAAGAAACCTAAAATTGGCAAAGGAATCAAAATTGCAAGAGCCAAGTAACTCGATAAAATAATACGCATGATAAATACTATAGGTACATTATATTATGCGCATTGCGTGAATGTTGATTCGAATTCCAAAAATATAATTCTAAAATTGAATTCCAATATCCTCCTCCGTGTTGCAATGAATGCTTCCTCCCGCGAAACTGGTTAAGATTTCGAATTTTAATTGCATACTCACGTATAATATCAACAGACAGAAAGAAAAGCGACACTGACAATTTATTAGAATATCACTTTTCTGTCTAATGTCATTAAAGATTCTCTTTTTTTGCACAGTCGTTGTCGCTTACACCGTTTTGGCTTACAACCGTAGATTTGTATTTCTTTTTTAATTATGTGGCTAGCAACAGTTCTTGACCTTGACTCTTATTCCGAAATTCAATGTTATGATTAAAACTTACAACGGAATCTCAGTTCGTGTAAAAAATATGAATGCAAAAAGTTTGATGAGTCATTATAAGCTCATTGCTACTGTTTCATGTTTTTTTCTTCATCTGGCAATGATTAATTGAAAGAATTAAGTAAGTAATAAATATTTTGACAGTTTTTTTACGTGACTGTGGTGAAGCAAAAAGGAGGGTTATGATTTTATCGCGTACAGAAATCTCACGTTCAGTTCCGTAACTAACCTCAGCTGCAAATAGAAAACTCTGTTGGTTAATGGACGAGACTTCAATGCAGACATCTTCCTGGGGTTGAGAGGTCATAAGGCTGTCGCTCCCATAAAAGGCGTAGCCGAGTCTAAAGAAAGAGGCCGGACCTCAAGCTCTAAGGCCAAACTGTCGATATAGAAACTATACTTTAGTCGTCTTCTTCGACAACCACAGGAAGAAATGGAGTGGCCCTATTTTTTTTTATAAAGGACACGTCGATTTGACTTCACCTCGCCTGATGTTAAGCTAAAGGCAAAGTCTCGAAGAGGGTCACCATCGCAAACATGTACCATGTTAACAGTGGTGGCACTCAGCTTGAAGGCCTCATCAGATGCCTTTTCACGCCCCACTTAAAGGACCCGGGACTGTAGGAAGAAGGAAACACGTGAGCTGGCAGAGAGTTCCAGGTCTTAGTGGTGCGGCATAAGAATGAGTCACTAAAACACTAAAATTCTACCCCACTGGGAACAAAATCTCACCTTGAGTGCACATTTAGCGTAAGAATTATTGCAATGTTCAGTTAAGTCATTCCGAATCTATATTTAAGACGAAAGGAAAAACAATGAATCACGCAACCGTTGCAGCGGCCGATATCGTGTGTGTTGCCAACAGCAATTATTCAATCTATTAAAGTTTGGCCACTTCATGCTTTGGGTATCGTAAAAATTATTTATTAAACATAATCATTTCAATAATGATATGTTACGAACCAGTTCGTCAAAGTCTGGACCTCATTTATAAAAGGGAATGGAAATGGAGGTCGTAGAGTGCGTTGTATTTGCAGTCGTACTGATACGACGGATATGAGCCCTTTTAGCGTAAGGCCGAGTACCTAACCACTAAGCTACCGGGCTTTCCTCTCTGTGTTGGGAGTCAGATGGCAGATAGAGGAGTAGGATATTGGATAACGGATCCCTGGGTCAAAAGCTTAAGATGTGACCAGGCTTTACAGCATTTTTTACTCTATTTACTAATAAAAAAGTAACAAATTGCTACAACAAACTTCTTATGAACAATGTTGTACACCTCTTCTTAAATATAAAATTTAAATAGTACATTGACTTTTAAATCGACAAAATATTTACTAGGCCGACGAAATTCGATCTGCAGTTCAAAATTAGATTAAACGATTGCACATCAGATGTTAGAGGTGCTAGTGTAAAAAGTGTAAATTGATCTAACAGTGCATTACGAGATCTTAGTACACACGCATCGGATTACGCATTCCAAGAATGTAATCATATTCAACAATACGTTCTTTGTACCTATACCACTAGACTAGCTAAAAAGACCACTAATCAGCCCACTAAACAATGCATATTTTTTATAGCTGTCAAAAAAGGCGCGCTGTTCTTAAACAGACAGCTGTCAAAATATATTAATTAATTTGATTAGATTCTGCGTCTTGTTCCAAATTAGAAATTCAAAATTTATTCCCGCCTCACCCAGGAATCGGGCGGGAGCCGTATTCTAGAACGGTGATCAGTTTTGAATTTCGCTTAATCTTAGCACATATTGTATTATACAATCTGTCAATCTATCTATCTAGATTCGACTTGAATAACACAAAGGGTATGGTTCCCTAAAATATGTAGCTTTCCGTGGGTTGCGGGCACCGGATCAGATTTCCACGCAGGTGGAACCGAGGTCGGCAACTAGTTTGTAATAAGTTAAGTAAGTACTTAGTTGGAATTCGACTCTGGCCCTAACTGATTGTTAGAAGTTAACAAACGTCTAGAATAAATGCTAAGAATATTAATGTTTTTTCTAAGAAAACTTTAATAGTGTTGCATGTTTGTCAAACGCCACCGGCTTATGCGAACATGTTGAGTTAACGCAAACAGCTACTTTTTATAACTGGCAACACTTATGAGCAATTGTTATTCGTAAGAAGTGTCTTTACATGCATATTAAGTAAATGTGTAATTTATTCATTTCAACATTTCTGACACTTGACACCTTTTCATATTGTAGGTACAGTCGCGAGTTACCCGCAGAATTTGCTGAATACTACGTACTACATACATTATATACCCATGTCTAGAAATCCTCGAAGGGGTAAGCAGAGGTGTACCTACTGGCACCCACGTTTCGCCAATTGGGGCCCTTTGTCTTGGGCTGTATGTTCACTGTCAGATGGAGAACAGCCCTATCCCTTAGTCGCCTTTTACGGCACCCACAGGAAGAGCTGGGGTGGTCCTATTCTATTCCACAGGGAACCAACACGTCATGTATTAATATCGATGATATATATTAATGTAACGATAAATAATAAATATAGATACATTGTCCGCACTCTAAATATGTATATATAAACATACTTAGGTAAATACTTTCGATCCATCAACACGACTTGGGCATTTAATGAGATATTGTTTAGTTAGGAATGTAAGCCAGACCAAATTGCCCTTACTGTTGCCATAAATCACAAAACGATGATCATAGCATCTGCTCAGTCTTTAAAAAAAAACGAAATTTGCGTGGGAAAAAAATGAAGTTCGTAATTCAAAATGAATTTTGACAGAACCATCAAATAATTTGCGCGCGTGATAGAAGTCAAAAGGGTTGTTACGTTAAAAATAAATATTAATCAATAAATATAGGCCAGAATGCGGCCTTGATGTTCTAAACGTTTTATTTTTGTTCTGACAGACTTATTTACGCGCCCATAAGAATCCTGTCATCCTCACCGTTTTATGCTCGTTTATCAAAATACGTTTATATCCCATAAATTTATACAACATTAATATCTATGGTACATCCACTTTTTAGCAAGATTATTTTTAACGTAAGCACCTACTTACCTAAGTAGGTATAACCTCTTTTTATTTGATTTAACGAAACGATTATAAACCGACTTCAAAAAAGGAGGAGGTTCTCAATTCATCTGATTTTTTCAATGTTAAATTGTTAAATGTAAATAAATTCCATAATTTTCCTATTACACTTAAGTATTCATAATCTATATTTTATGAACTTGTGTTAATTAGATGTCAATATACGGATATTCTCGTTCACTGGACTCAGCCATAACATGTTTAAAACATGATGCAGAGGCTGGATAAATTTTTTTATACCCATGTCGTTCCGCAATCCGCAAATTATACACTCTAGAGTCTAGACAGCTATGTAGAGAATTACAATTTATAAGCATAAAACAGAGACTTCCTTGGTATAGACTTCTATGTACTTAAGTACCTACTTATACCTCGGGATCGGGAGTCCGCATAAAGCACATTTTAGTTCCAAGAAGTACGGCCTATGTGCCGAGGTATACTTACCTAATGGTTTTAGGCACAAAATACCTAGATAATGTTGAAATAATCCGATCAGAATCGATAAATATATATAACAGATGTTCATCCACGCCGTCTAGGCTTAAATCTTAATTTAAACATCTATTGATATTCAAATCCCAAGCTATTTAAGGTATGACTTAATCCGAGCATTGTGCCGTCAGTTTCGGCAAGAGAAACCAGTCTTAATCCAGGCGTGACATTGAAGAAAGTGACCTGCAACAAAATGTTCGCGCCATATCTTTTATTTACTTTGTTGCAAAGCGCGTTTCGTTATGTCTACACAGGGCCGGATTGAGGGCAGTGCAGGTGGGGCTTTTGGGGCTATGCCCATAAATGTGTATTTATTTAATTACGAAGAAAAAGTAGGTACGTACTTAGATATTTTGTGTGCATTAAAGATGAATGAACTTTTAAAAAATAGACAAATGAGGGGATGTATTTGCCTAATATTTTTTCTTTCATTTTTTCCTCCCCAACACAGGTAGCAATTGGCTAGTAATAATTATTTGATTTACACTTTTTTTTAGTCTAGATAGCGAGAATATTATTTTACTATAATATTTCATAAGTAATATTAATTTTATCGAATGCCGAAACATTCTATTCAGGGCCCTTCATTGTTTATTATAAGGTACAAAAATACATTACAATTTTATAGGCATTAAATGTTGCAATTAAAAATCTTCTATTACGTCAAAGTCAGTGACCGTGATGGCTAAAATGACTATGAAGTCATCACATCCGATAAAAAATGTAATATTAAAGATATATAGCTTGATATAATTACATAAATATTGATGTATATTTTCTATTTTTAAGTAATTTAGGGATGTGATGTAGGTCGATAAAATATGAAAAAAAATTATCGGTAAAATAAAAATCGAATAGATCGTAACGATTACTAATCGCAACATTAATTGGATTAATCCTTGAACGCAGTTTAATGTTTATATAGCCTTAAATTAGGATCATTTGAGGCTCCATTGTCAGGTCAATTAGTTTTATGGCTTCTGTCCGGTATTCTCATGCAGATCGTAAAATTCGCGGAACATCGACAACATCAAACAAACATGAATGCTAAACAAAAGTAGGTACTGTTAAACTTAATTACAAAAAAGCACGTTAATATTATGACAAAAAACCTAATATTTATCTCCTAAATATGTTTAGACAGTCGGCGATTTACGAATATAATGATGACAAATTACTTCTAATATTAAAAAAATAATCGAATCATTTAATAACAAGTCATTCACTAATAAGTCAATCAATTTATATCGATAAACGATTTTGTCCAAATGTATCAGCTAACAATGAACGATCGTATCGTTTTGTAAACGATTAACGATAATCGATTCATAAAAATGTATTAGTCGATTACGTCATTTGGCCCAGATCCGTGACCTTTACGCAGTATAATTTATGCGTGCATAAATATAAATTGGCATAATGTTCATCGTGTTACTCATTCATTTTAAGTTGTCTCGCGTATAACAGTTGACGGACTGCCTTTTATGATCGAAAATTAAATGTTGTAGTTTTATGAATTCGTATTATTAAGAGGACCTTCTCGTTACACTGCGATATATTCCCTTTATGTCGATTCCCGTTATGTCGAGCCAAAAACCTTATCTCGCTTCTATTACCTCTATGTCGAGTCTATGTTTTCTGTCCCATTTCTATTCCCTTTATGTCGAGCTTCTGTACCACGCTTCTATTACCTTTATGTCGAGTTTAGGCTGGATAGGTTCGATTAAAATATAATATAGCTGACAGAATGTCCTCACGGCCTATGTCCTATCTGCTCACGGCATGTGTGTTACAGCGTGGGAATTTTTATTTTACTACTAGCTTTTGCCCGCGGCTCCGCCCGCGTGGATGTCGGTTATCGCGACCAAACATAGCCTATGTCCTTTCTCAAGGTCTAACCTATCCCTATACCAAATTTCATCAAAATCGGTTCAGTGGTTTAAGCGTGAAAGCGTAACATACAGACAGACAGACAGAAAGACAGACAGACAGAGTTACTTTCGCATTTATAATATTAGTATGGATTATTTTTATTTATTAAGTAGTGACTGTAATTTTATTTACATGCTTTTTATTATTATATTTACTTTTATTTGGACTGATATCCCTTTGAGAGAGAGTATCCCTATGGTAAAACTAGTTGGACATTTTAGGTCCAATAGGCTAATCCTATATAGGTACTATAACCAAAATCTCTGTGGATCAAGAAATTACGGTATATATTAAGTTAGCCCAAATGTGTGACACCCAGCTTAGTAAAAGATAATTAATGGCAGTAGGCACTTCATAACTTGGAGTGAAAAATAAATGATATTAAATTCCGTGAACAGTCTATTAAATACATCATATTCTAACAAGCAACATTTTCTTATGAAACTAAAAACAATTTTATACATAACTATTTAAAAGTTCTTAAGCGCTTTCATCAGTATTGATTTACTGTGAGAAAAACAAATTGGATTAAGTATTCGATTAACTCATTCTTCATTATGAATCGATGTTTAATCGTTAATCCGATCTCACGATTCATCACATACGAATTAATTGGGTGCTAATTTCCCTTCGATGTTTAAAAGTTATAAGTTTTCATTAGTGTTTGAACCACTTTCGCGGGTTACAATAGTGTTGAGACATGTTATTATCGATATTTGTTAACATCGATAACCGGTATGACCAGTAGCACTTGTCAGAATGAGTAAATGAATTAATTGCTATCGATAAAATCTTTGTTGGAAACATATTTTTAAGGAACCAGGTTGTTTAACATTAATTTATTTTCGTAGTAGTTAACTTTCAACGTCTGATATGATCTGTAGGTCATGTTGCATAAAGAATTACAAGGTACCGTATGCATTGATATATCAAGGGATTTTGTTAATAGGACACGTTAATACGACTTCACCTCGCCTAATGATAGGCTGAACGCAAAGTCTCAGGACCAACAATTTTTTTTTTAATTTTGCAGTTAGTGGGAATCGAATCTGTGACCTCAGACGTAGCTGTCAAACCGTCTACCATCACTCCACAGATGTTATTCTAATTCAAGATCAACTTAGTGAGAATAAATTTAGAAAATCTAGGTCGATACCTAGTTTTTCTAATTTTATTCTCACCTACTCCATTTTATCTTTGCCTCATCACGTTGTCAATTAAACAGTGAAATCCGACATTCAAATCGAAATAGGTACCGCGCTATCTATATAAATAAATCAATCGAATGTATTGGAAGTGAAGCCAAAAAGACACACTAATACCTATAATAGTAAAATTTGGTATCTGTTCATTTGTTAGGTTTAGTGAAGAAACATCTAAATCTATATCAGCGCATAAAAATGCGAATAGATTGGGATCGACTCTTAACCTTCGACAGCCTCTGTGAAGTGGTGGTAGTGAATGCAACTTTCTAATCAGGTGGCGCGGGTTCGATCTGCGCTCAGTGCAAATATTTATATGGATGAATATAGCTATTTGCATTGATCAGGGTGTTTCTATGTATAATAAAATATAAAAAAAGTATCTAAGTATGTTTATCCACATTCTAGATTCCATACACAAGCTAGTTAAGCGTTAGGTAGTACGTTGTGGAATATTTATTACTTATTATTATAACCTAACCACTTTTTAATGATAAGCTGCAGGTAGTCTCAGAAAAGAGGGTCACCAACAATTAGTTACAATGGTGGCACTCAGCTTGACGGCCACATCAGAAACTTTTATACACCCCGCTTAAGGATCGGGCACTGTCGGTAAAGGAAACACGTGTGCTGGTAAAGCTGACAGTCGTGCTGACAGTCGATTCTGCTTTTCGATTTCAATTTTACTGGCTGTCAGAATCAAATTAAATGTCAAAAACTTGCTAGATTATATCTTGGACCTAAAATGAGCTCATAATGTGCTCTATACGCGTACGTTTCTTGATTGTATTTTGAAGTTAGCACGGGGTGCTACTGCGGTAGACGAGCACAAATTTACCAACCATAGATTATTACAAAACAATCGGTGCGCGCCAGGGCCTTTTATATCGATGTAGTGCACTTAGAGCAGTCATTGTGATTTGAGTCCGAGATTATAATATCAATCAAGCTATATCATTACTTATGTAAATTTTCTTACTACAAAATTGTATTAAAAAAAGTTTTTGACATATGAGAATATGCGGTGGAATCGAAACTGAATTTTAATCATCAAAATAATTAGCAAAATTGACCCTCTGGTAACGAAGAAGTCGCAGACTAAAACTAGTCTAGAAATGCCTGCCTATTACCCTTCAACTCCCGCGCAGGTGGCCACGCAACAGAGCAATTCCTAGATAATTCTCGCCAAGGTCGGGTTTCGTACTATTTCCGTACTAATTGAAATAAATACACAAGTGGTTAGATGTAGTGTGGCCATGTGTTTGGGTTTGTGCGAGACGACTCCCGATTTATTAGACGTTCGACAGACTAAGGCATGTGAGGAATGCCAATAAAATTAATTTATCTTGATTGTACGTTCAATCAATCAATCAATTAGCCCACTGCAGTCCACTGCTGGACATAGGCCTCTCCCAATGTGCGCCCTATCACTCGATCCTCCGCCTTCCGCATCCAGCCTGTCCCAGCCACCTTTTTCTTCTAGCTAGGGGTTGTTCTCACCTTTCGTTTGCCTTCTCACGGGACTCGTCTGCTCCAACAGCCATCGGTCCTTCGACTGACGTGGCCAGCCTATTGCCACTTGAGCTTGCTTATTCTGCATGCTATGTCGGTAACTTTGGTTCTGTGTCAGATGACGTCATTTCAAATTCTATCCTGGAGAGAAACTCCAAACATAGCTTGCTTCATAGTTTCCATATATTGCACTTTTGTAGAATTTAATTTAATATTACTTCTATGAGTCTATGGGGCCCCACGAGGATCTTTGGGGTTCAAGTCAATCTCACTGTCAGACCGGACAAATAATAACTTTTGTTGAAGCTCGAATAGTAATCGATGAATAAATTAGAATTTTGGCAGATCGTAATATTTTACTCAAACATATATGTATTATGTTTATACTACTTTATATCTGGGTGTGAAGTTTGTATAAACATGAAAAACTCTTCGGAAGTTCCCAGAGGAACGGCATATAACGACTGATAATTTGTTATAGTTAGATTGCAATAGTAATCATTATAATTATTAAAAAAAATCGAACTTTTTGACGTCTGGCGATAGCGACCCACCTGGAGAGGAAATCCTGCATCCAGGAATCGTCTGTAACTACCAATGTAAACCCGCTCGCTAAAACAGCAAATTTAGTTAAGCTGAGGGTTTAGGGGATTTAAAAAAAAATGTTAAATAATTTACCACAGTAAATATTAATTTAATCAGTTATAAGACATCTAACGGATTTCCTAACAAAAAACAATCAAACACGTATGACGTGGTGTCAAAACATGAAACAATCGTAATCCTCCATTAACAACGACTTATCAAATTGGCATGTAGGTGCAAACATGCGTTAGTCGATTACAGAGTTAGACAATGTATGGGTAAATAATGAAAAAAAAAACAGAAGCCAAGGTGACAGGGGCCTAAAAATGTTGATGAGTTCACTCAAGTCACAGAAAAGGTGACTTTCCGTGTTACGAGATATGAAAAATTTACAGAATTACAATTAGAGGAATATTCATTTGTGAGGAGGAAGGTTGCCGGTTAATACAGGTTATCCAGGTTATGGGTTAGAGGTTCTTATAACCCCAGGTTATATGAAGGTTGTCAGGTTTATATTTTTATTTAATAATAATTATCATATTACATATATTATGTACATAAAAGTTTAAATAAATACAAAATATATATTTACCCCAGGTTCTTTAAGTGGTGTGTGAGAAAGGATCTGTTGAGGCGATTTCTCGAACTGAATATACGAAAAAAAAGAGATTGACGATGAACTTATTCCACCTTACCTCAAGACATTGTATTTTGTTCCTCCGTAGCAACTTTATACCGAGGTTTACTGTTAAATTATGTATTTGTCATAATAATTTAAATTTATAATAGAAATAATTAAGAATCCGCCGGAAAATATTACATTTGCAATTCAAATGAACAGTAAATCTCACCTGAACCCGGCCATTCTTTTATAAATCGAGTACTTCGAGTAAGGCTGGACTTTATCAGTGAAAATTCCTACAGAGAGATAACCCAGGCATCTCCTGCGCCGGGCATTCAAGCAGCGTGTTCAGTCCTGAGTCCTCTATCACATCACAGTGATGGCACTCGGACGTTTGCTCCTTCCTGATCCAAAATATGTGAATCGCGAAACACCCTTTCCACTCAGCTGATACAATTTTTTTTTCGTGCGGAAATCTCCTCGGATACCCCCCCCCCTGCCGGAGCCGGAAGGGGAGGTTATGTCGGACTCGAACCGAATAAAACCGCACGCCGACTGTGGGTCGTGGTGCTAGGCCGGAGGTGAGGTTGTCATCGACATATCCCTCGCACCCGGCTGACCCAGGGCCATCCCTTACGATTTGGCCCTCCTCGGGAGGGGGGATAACGGCGTCCCCGACTCGCCCACGGAATGGCCTACTTCTGACTCAACTGATACTAGAGACCGTATCGCCTCTCTAGTCAGTCCTCCATGATGGGTCTTACTGCTGCCGATATCACGGCGAGCTTCTCCATCTCAGACCCGTGCCGCGATAATACAGCAGCACGTGTAGTGACGGAGAAAGAATACAAGTATCACTACCCCATCTCATCCAAAGGGAGTCGTAAGAGAGGACTGACGAAAACATACGCAGTCGATATCACTGCGAGAGAAGGAAATCTCGAAATAAAACCCTGTACCAACCCGTCTGGCAGCGTGGAAACCGTAGGCTAGAGCTAACATTCAAAGTCAAAGTCATTTATTCTCAATATTGAACAATAAAATTGTTTCTTATTGACGTCAATTTTAATTGTACTTAATCTAAGTTTACAACCGTTTCCAAGGCGCTGCTGGTGGAGAAGACACGGCGCAACAAACTCCACTGCGACATTTTTAGACGTCAATTTGCTATAGTTATTCTCTTAAGGCTAAATGTGGATGAATGTACATTTCGCGTCTGGATAAACAATAAGTTATATAAAACACATTGGGAGAGGCCTATGTCCAGCAGTGGACTATGCTAATGCATTATTGATTGACAGCATTTTAATTGTGAATAATATCATAAAAAATAGTAGGAACGTATTCTACGACTTCCGTATCTACTAATAAGAAACTATCTGTATTTCCAATAAAAGTATGGTCACCCTAAATCGTTTGTACCAATCGACTTGGCGCCAGGAATATTCGGCGGTATTTATTGTGGAGGAATTAAAATTCACATTACGCAATGTACTAATGACAAGATGTATCAAGTACTAGGTACATTATTACTTACGACTGGCCTGGCTAGTGGCTATTCGCACTGTAATTCAGACGTTCCTTATCTGAATATTACCGCTTCTATGAAATGAAACGAGAGGGCGTATGAGACTTGCTGAGATCTTCGTGGCCCAAGACTATCTAATCTGTAAGTGTATACCTACACCTGCTGATGGACAGAGGAAGGTACTGGTGCAGACACAGGCGTCAGACCCGTCGTTGCCGTAAAATCCTTTTTTTAACCCCGACGCAAAAACGACGGGGTGTTATAAGTTTGACGTGTCTGTGTGTGTGTGTGTGTGTGTGTGTGTGTGTGTGTGTCTGTCTGTTGCATCGTAGCACCCAAAAGGATGAACCGATTTGGATGTAGTTTTTTTTGTTTGAAAGTTATATTAGTCGGGAGTGTTCTTAGCTATGATTGAAAAAAATCGGTCCAAGATGGCCGCCGCCACAACATGTCGGAATACATATTTCTTCATAACTCCCTTAATATGGGTATCAAATGAAAGAGCTTGTTATGCCAATGTGTTATGTACCTGGAGTACTACTAGATACATTCGGCTTCCGAAGCGTTCCCCTTACACTCGGTATATCAATTCGGAAGGCTCCAAAATGCTCAAAAGGTAGATTAGCAAGTTGGCTTTTGGTGCAGAATGCGGATAATGAAGTAAGTAGTTTTTTTTTTCAAAACATCCATATCCACACATATAACATACATACATAAACTTACGCCTGTAAATAGGGGTAGACAGAGGTTTATTAACAGTTAACACTCACGTTTCGCCAACTATAATTTTCGGTCCCACGTAATAGGGGGCGAGCCTATTGCCGTCAAGCAGGCACTTACACATATAAACATAGGTACTTAATATTCGGGCGAATAAACTTTTGTTCCATTTTGTACCGAGCAGGAATTGAAATAATTACCTGCAAGTAACTTAGAAGTCGTACACTTCAATGCCACACGATTTGATTCCTAGCCTACGGTAACCGCTTTACCATCAATTGAACCGCCATCATTTCTTATCTATAACTAGCACAAAAGTATGCCAATAAAAATGCCTCATTCGAAAACCCTATCTACCACCATGACCAAATTTGGATCGCATTGTGTACCTACTCTATTCAGGCCGCTGTCACATGACATGTTACAATATAATTTATGTACACTATAAACCATTTCTTGAACCATAAATCTATTAAAATAACACAGTGTGCGTCTATTTATATACATACTAATATGCGAAAGTGAATAATATTTTATCACGCAGAAACAGCAAGTAGGTAGAATACACAAACTTTTAAACTCTCGCGTTCCATGATAATATACAATGATGATTATAACGGGAATTATTGCGATCATGGCATAGGTACATTTTACATTTGATTTGTCTGATGTTTCGACCAGGTTACACCGGCCGTGGTCACGGGCTGACTGAAGAATACAACCAAAAAAAAGACAAGGTGTTTTTATCCTAGCAATAAGTAAGTCATGGCATTATCGATCATTGGAACAAGTTTGAGGGGGTATGTAGCTTCATCAAGATCTTCTGGCTTCAAGCAAGAGCAGCAGGTGTACTTTTTCTCAGAGTTGAGTGTGAGACGGCAGTAGTTTCCTTAAAAGCCAAGAAAAACCAATGATGCAAAGGATCGTGAACTCCGCATTATGCAATCTTTAGAAGCAACCAGAATTAGCACTCGAGAATGACCATCTTATCGCTGAAACGGGATTAGTATTCCACGCGAACAGAGTCACAGTAATGAAATAACACTGTATAAATAACCTTTTATATGTTTAGTTAAACATAATTTCCGTGTCGTACCGATCGACCTGGTTTCTCGAGTAATAAGCGAAACCAATGTCCACGTCAATGCGGTTTATTCGACGATTTTATGACCCAAACATTGGGCAAATATTGGCTCGGTACCATAAGCCCCGTAGGTTTTATGTGGGCAGAAAAATAAACAATTCATTCTATACTAAACAGAACCCTACCATGAAATGTAAATGCGAAATTTCGAACCGAATCAATTGGTTATCATCTTTAGTCCCGGTCGCATCGAGGCGGACCGGATCAGAGTCCGCCTTCGGACTTTTACTCTTCCATTTCACACGGTCTTGGGCTTCCATGCTATTGAAACTTTCTTTCTTTTTCGGAAATCCCCTAGCATACCTCCCCCGCCGGAGCCGGAAGGGGAGGTTATGTTGTACTCGAACCGACTAAAACCACACACCGACTGAGGGTCGTGGTGTTAGGCCGGAGGTGAGGTTGTGTATGACTTAAACCTCGCACCGCAGTGCCATTGCAACCAGCTTCTTGGGCCAACCCCTCCATCCATTCGTACCCATGCACGAATTATATGGAAAGTTTGCTACCATTTATACCTACCGTTATCAGCTGAAGACGGCACCTGACACTTTTCGTTAGGCCTAAACCCATCCAAAAGAATAACGAAATACTTCTTCTTCGTGTCAGTGGCAACAATTTAAATACTTAGACGCACCTAGTCCGAAACTCGGCGACTTTGAGTGCACCTTCCATCACTTCATTTAAGTCGGCAATCGTGCAGGTGTAGGGGCACAGTGGGCATGACAAGAGGTGGTCCATTGACCACTTCATAGTGTAGATAGCCAAATTCTTCACCTTTCGTTTAACCTCATAATAACTCATCAAACTCCAAGTTGACTGATCACCTGAACTGTAACATCTTTCATGAAATCCAATAAATATTGGAGGAGAACCTCGTGAAACAGCTAGTAACACATAAAACACAAAATAGATTAAACTTGTTCTCTGAAGATTAACAGAACCGTAATACTTTAATGATTTAAAATGACCAAGCGTTTCAGTGACCATTCTTATGTCGCACCACTAACACCTGGAACTCCCTGCCACTGCCAGCTTATGTGTGTCCTTCTTCCTATAGTCCCGGGTCCTTTAAGCGGGGCGTGAAAAGGCATCTGATGAGGCCGTCAAGCTGATTGCCACCACTGTTAACATGGTACATGTTTACGATGGTGACCCTCTTTGAAAGACTTTGCCTTTAGCTTAACAACAGGCGAGGTGAAATCAATCGACGTGTCCTTCATAAAAAAAAAATACACGTCGTCAATAGATCATTTGTAAATCTATTATTGTTCCGCAAATTTCGAGGGCAACCATTCATTTCATGGTAGCCCCTTGTTCGTTCTCATAACACTAAACTGAACATACCCCATAAATCATATCATAATCTGTTTAAACATGGCTGCCTGTGCCATTTATCTGTACCTACCGTATTGGATATTTCAAGGGCTCCTGTTGATAGGTTCGATGGCTTACACAAACACATTACACTAATATGTTTAAAAACTTCGGCAGCGAAAATAAATATGAAAAGAAGGTTACAATAAATCATTTGTCTTAAGACTAGGGTGAGAAACTATCTTTAATTTAGACATCAATGCCATTCATTGTTCAGCAATAACATTAGCAATCGATTTTTTTTAATGAGTGATAGGTTCGCATTTGGCCTACTGTCCACGGAGACGTAGCTTCATAGGCGCGTATTCGTCATTATCGTTTGATGTACGCTTGCTTGCTGCTTCCATACAAAACAATGTAACTCTGTCGACGGAGCGTCAGCGTCGCGCTCGCGTGCATGCATGCTTCACGATGCCTGGCGTACTGCATGTTATACGCCGCGTACAACGAGTGAACGCAAGTGTTTCTTTTCTTAAAAATGGCGACAAATGAATGAAAAGTGTGAAAACGTACGTTGAGTACGCTGGGCTGCACAAGCAACACATCGTATTTTGAAGCATCTATGAAGCTACGCCTCCGTGGACATTGGGCCTTGTCGACTTTCTCATCTGATGGAAAATGATGATTAGACCGAAGATGTAGTAATATTGCCTAGAAATAACCTGGGCCTCGATTCTACTAAAGCCGAACCGAAGTCGTGCAGCAGCGACTGCAAAATTGACATTAAATAATAGGGCTTTAACACGATGTTTTTAAAGATCAAAATTAAATGACTTTTTGCAGAGTAATAGAAAAAGTGTAATGAAACTTTTTCATTTCATTTTGGACTTTAGTTATATAGAAATAAAGTCTAAAATTTAATGTCATTTTTTACGCCGTCTGGCCTGTTCACTCTAGACTTAAAGACTCCCTATTAAAGACTAGACTGAAAAGCCCACGTCGGTCGGTAGTATACTGGCTAGTATTCGAACCCGGGCTCTCTACACTATTGATGTGAACTTACCATCATTTCATTTCGGGAGTCGAGCGACTCGTTTATTGCCCGTGGTCCCAGTACAGGTACCAGCAGGGACCACGGGGAAAGCAACTACCCGTCTGACCGTTTTACCCCAAGAGTTAAGCCCACACAAGAGCCTCGTCTATCACTTAGCAGGTGTACTGGCTTGGGTAGCAGATGCAGGTTGACTTAGGCTCCAAAAAGACCTGGAACTCCCTGCCAGCTCACGTGTTTCCTTCTACCTACAGTCCCGGTCCTTTAAGCGGGGCGTGAAAAGGTATCTGTCAAGCTGAGTGCCACCACTGTTAACATGCTACATGTTTACGATGGTGACCCTCTTTCCGAAACTTTGCCTTTAGCTTAACATCAGGCGAGGTAAAGTCAAATTGACGTGTCCGTTATAAAAAAAAAGCATAATTTCATCGAATATCGATAAAGCATCAACCAGCAATACTACTATGACTAAGTATGCAAATAATTCGCAAGCACGACCTTAAAAAATTATTGTTCCGTGGGAACTAAATTAGTGATGGTGGAAGTATTGAACATTCGAATTGGTGCCATTCATTATGAAGTCTAGACTGATTGTGATACAATAGAAAATGTTTAGCACGTCTGATATCTGTCCGAAATTAACACGATTTACATGGTTAGGTAAACATTTAACTAACGTGTCGAGTAGACGGTTATAGGCGCCGTACGCTGTAACGCGGCACGGTTCCCTTTATGTCGAGTCCCGTAATGTCGAGCAAAAACCTTGTCTCGCTTCTATTAACTCTATGTCGAGTCTACGTTTTCTGACCCATTTCTATTCCCTTCATGTCGAGTTTCTGCACCACGCATCTATTACCTTTATGTCGAGTTTACAATATCAGTACACGGCACCTATCATAAGATTGTTGTCCTCTGAGAGACAAAACTCCTCTCCTACTATGAGTGTTAAAATTAAATATTTGTTAAGTACTGAAATTACACTTTTTCTTCTTGTTTATCATGTTGATGGCAATATTTGTGGTTTAAGACCAGCCAAAACTCAGCAATTTTTACCGCGCCTTCATTTACCACCTTGAGGTCTCCAATTGTGCAAGTGTTGGGGACAGCAGGCAAGGCGTCACGCCAATTTAACTTCACTTCATCTGATGGTAAGCTAAAGGCAAAGTCTCAGAAGAAGGTCACCATTACAAACACGTACCATGTTAACAATAGCGGCACGCAGCTTGACGGCCTCATCAGATGCTTTTTCACGCCCCGCTTTAAGGAGGCGGGAATGTGTTTCACTACGTAAAATTACACTTGTTATAAACTGCTTAGCATAAACTTTACTGGCATAATATTGACATAAAATTATTGTCAATCTTACATCATTCGTTTTCTATAATCATATCGTAAATTATTTTTAGTGCTACACTTTAGTGCACACCCACTTTAGTAGAACAAACTTTGTTTTTGCCATCACAAAACACAATATTTTTTGTTTCTAGTCCTTATTTAATTGGTAACAAAGTCGACTATCTATTGTGTTCAATTTAGAATAACAGTATGTAGACGATGTACAAAAATCTAGATAGAAACCTTGAGCTACAAGCTTGAAACAAAACGGCTTTTGTAATTTTCGCTTTTCGTGTGAAATATTTGTTTAGCCAAAAAGTCAGTTGTTCTTCTAATGACGTCAGCAAATATGTAGATACATATAATATAAAAATTCCAATTAGAAATGCAAATAGACACACTCAAACAAATAAATAAAGATTTGCACTGAGCAAATCGAAACACTGTCAGTCAGTATCAGTCGGCCTATTCCCAGAATAAATGATTTATTATTTATGTTCCTCACTGTACCTACTGGCAAAAACGATTTAGGTGGAGACGGTAACGGGTCGAATCGCAACGGGTGGAAACGGGAACGGGTGGAAACGCCACTCACCCAGTAAAAAGTAGCTTAAATGTATTATTCCAGACAAAAATTGACGTCAGTAAAATGCTACAGTGGGGTATGTTGCGCCGTTTCACCTCCACTGGTGCCTAGGAAGAGGTGGTAAACTTGACGTCTGAGAATTTGACGACTTTGAATTGTTTAGTCGCGTTTGGTCCAATTGGCAAAAACAGGAGAAAGTCGCGGACTTTCCATCCTGTGTCTGTGTGGTTATAAAAAAATAACCACCTTCTAACCTAACCAATCCAAGTCTTTTTTGACAATTGCACCAAACACGTATTGGACCAATTACCCACTTAGAATTTGACGTCAAAAGTTGTAGTAGTGCTACATAAGTTGAGCTTAAGTTTGAATTGGGCAGGATTAGAAGGTTAAAGAAACATGACTGCAAAAATCTACTACAAGTTTTAATCATAAGTAAGTACTTTTTAATAGTACGAAGTCAATTTTCCATTTTGTTACGCGTTAGAACGAACTGCGAAAGTTCTAGTAATGGAATTGTACGAGAACGTTATTACAATCCTGTAGGTATTCGTCCAGTGGAACTAATATAATAATGTGCTTCTAAAATTGTCCAGTGGGTGGCATTGAAAATGGCTGACGTTGATTGTCATAAATTGTTTTCTACAGTCGGGAAGATTGTCAATTCGTTTACTTCTATTTACCCACGACGGAACGGAAACAGTACGAAGGAAGAAACGAAAACGGCGTTGATAGGATCTTACCAAATTTGGACAGGTAGAGGGGGGAACACGACTGACGGTGGAGGTGAGCGCTGATGCATCACAAGGTGGCCACCCTAAACCTACATCTGGGTCGCAAGTCCCAGGCGCCGTCACAGTGTTCCTCTCTGTACCACGCCATGGACCCGGCGACCGCACGGTGAATCCATGGAATGCAGAGAACCGGATCACTGCGGATTTTTGTGTGTTTGTTTGTAAATCCATGTTGCCATTTTCTCCGAAACTACCAATCCAGTTTTGATGCAGTTTTGAATTATTGGTTCGGGTTTGATTGGTGCATGTTCTTAGATAGGTGTTACGGTGACAACCCACTAGGGGGCGTTGCAGTAAACATTTTTTGAATTATTTTTTATACGTCGTGTTAATTTTTAATTTAATTTTATTGCTTACTGTCGGCGAAGGAGATACCTAACCATAAATGTAGATCTACATATTAAATATATCCTTTGTCGACTGTACTGTTTCTATATCAAATTGTATTGAAATAAGTAAATATATTTGCGCGAAGGATGTGTGTTTTGCTCTCAAGTAGAGTTTTCTTTCAATTGTCTTGGATGGCCCTTAGGAACTACTCAGCAACCCTAATTGTACGAAAAGCTTAATATAAAAAAACTCTTTTTTTGTTTCAGGTAATTTATTGAGAAACTGCAGGCATAGTCGTAAATGAAATAGTCTAACCCTGACCTAGTTTCCGCGATATAGAATTTATGAAACACTTAATTTATAAAATAAATAACTTCCCTGAAAATTTGAACTCGGTAAGTATATTATTTTTATGATCTCGCATCCATTTGTTCACGCAGTTTTCCCTAAAGCTTTGGGTAATAAATTAAGGGTCCGCAAGCAGGTCCTAATTTCCCCACGCTAATGGCAACACTGAATTATGTGGTCAACTTCGTAATTACGTGCAAACATGTAAACCACACAAATTGTGTGTACGTGTAAACCCTTCGCTTGGGATAGGGCTGTCGACTTTTACAACCGACTTAAGAAGGGAGTATTATGTGCCTCGTAGTTTATATCTCTATTATAGTCCTCGCCTCTTTGGCTATACCGTCTCTACTACGGCGAGTGTTCTCATGAGCTCTTTCAACGAATACCATTGTCTCCTTTCCTATCTAGAACAACCTTGTGCTGGACTGCGATGTCACCTATATCTAGTAAACAATACTGTTTCGAACCAAGCAGTTCGGAACTTCTTTTTTGACAGCACGATAATGATACGGGGCCCTACGGGGTCAAGGATGAAGAAAACGATTGGTACGAGATCTACAACTTTAATCCGTAGGTCCTGCTATACAATAATAAAAATACTCTAATTTAAGGTCGAGTGTCGGTTCGGGTACGCGTACACGTCACTATAAACGGTTGGCTGAGTAATGTACTCAACTTGGGGTTCCGGGCTGGCCCCGTGCGAGTGTGACGTTGTCTTCCCCTCAAGGTCACCAGGCTTCGCAGCTGCAAGTTCGATCCGCGGGGTCGTCGCCAAGGCCGTCTTCCAGACGGTACGGAGCGGGCAGGCAACCTCAGCTGGTTCGGAGGCGGGCCGGTACGGTGCGGTGCTGCTATTCCAGCCGGTATGCAGTTGGACACCGGTATTCCAGCCGGTACCAAGTTCTGGGGAGACAACCACACGATTAGGCACTGGTGCGTGAACCCAATGCAACAGCGCCGGGCCCCCACGTATAATTTTCTACATGGGCCCTAAGGTCGGCGGCGCTGTACAATGGTAGGTACACATAACACATAAAATACACAATAAAACAAATAATAAAACTGGATTGTTCCGGAATTAATAATCGTAAGTACGTCTGTAACCCCGTTAACCACGGTTCAATCAACCATAAATAAATGGTTCAGTAATAATTAAACTATAATACATATATAGGCTGAACCGTGGATTTAAAACGAGATTAAAATTCGACAATTTACATATTTTCAAAATGTGGGTATCCATAGAAAATTATGGCGAGATATCACCGTGTTGATTTTTCTCTTAGAATATGAACAATCAAACATTACAACTAATTGAATAGTTCTTAAGCAATTACTATATTCGGCTGTCTGTCGACATGTATACTCGCGACATATATTATGGACACACTTCATACAATAACTTCCTTACAACATTTTAACGATTACGATGTTAATCACAGTTTACTTTAAATTTAATTTAATTACATTTACACAAAAACAAACTACAGCTAGGTAACTACCGAACTCCCGACCGCAGGTAGGCAGGTACTAAAAATGAGCTATCATCACGCTTAGCTCCTAGGGGCTAAGCAGGAATGTTACACGCGAATGAAGATGTTATTTTACTTTATTATTTACGTGACTATCGTTTAATACTCGCGCACTGTTTATCAAGGACACTAGACTTACCCCTTATGTTGGGAACTGCTATTATATTAACTAGCCTTTATGTTAGGCTAGTAGACTACACTGTAGTACAATAGTACACTAGTAACTGGCAGAATCTAGACTATGTGTTATCTAGGTTTTAAGTTCACGTTCAGATTATCACGTACCGCCGTGAAGTCTCGCGATAGAATGAGGTCTGCCGTCTGCCTCGGCGCGAGCGCGGGGCGTGTTTTTTTTTTTGTTGTCGATTAGTGTTGTGCTCGATCGATTCTCCGTTTGACGGAATGCGCTGATTGGTTATCAACGCGTGTGACTCATTTTATATGCGCGTTAGCACGATGCATTACCTTAAAAGGTAATGACCGCGTTCACCACCCAGTGATGGGGGTACGCGCCGCAATCGCGAGCTACCGGTATTTACCGTTTATTACTGCTATGTTCAAATGTTTTCATTTTTTATTACCGGAACCAGTGTTCACGTAACAATACCCGACGAACTGGGAGAAGGATTTTTACTGGGGGAACAGTGAAAATCCGCCTGAAACAAACCCTCTGGAACGAGGTCATTGGCTTCAATGCAAGCAAAACCCTTTCATACAACCATACAGAAACAGACACACCACCTAACATACACCTATCACACCAAGTCTTCCTCCCGCGGAGGTAGGAAGACGAACCACACATACCTTGTCCGGCCCTATCCAACCTGATGGGACGTACCACTTGCGATTGAGGTGTTAAGTTTGGCGCCAGCTTTCCTCGACGGTACATTGCAAACCACTTGAAGCTAACCTACCGGCAACAGAGTCACTAACCGCTCTGACGTGCTATAGAACCCAGGGAGAACATAAGTCTCCCTCAGATAAAAAAAGACTTCACACTAAGGAAGCTTTTATACACAGTGAAGGCTTATTTTTAACCCAGCGGTTACCTCAAGCCTAGGTTGACAATGCTAAGTACGAGACCACTAAAACGGTGTCAAAATGATTAATTATGAACTGAAATCAACTAAATTAACAAGATTATTTAATATATAAACTACATAAACCAATATATGCACGAGATGATCGGTGCTTACGGGCTTACCCTAAGTGCGTAGTTAATCTGGATCATCAATTCCTACAGACCGCATAACGACTGCAACAGGAATGACGGTGGTCTACAACCCAGCTCGAGTTTTGCACTAAACTCTACCACATGTCTTTTTACATATCTTGCTACCGCAGATAGTAGAAACAAAAACAATAAAAACGTAGTTGTGCTTCCCTCCAACCACTGAACGTTCACCTAGGTATACCTTTCCACGTAGCTCCTAGCTAACCTAAGGCATCGGATATAAACTACGGTACTTGGCAACGAACAATGGGGAAAGCCGGATGGTTGGAACAACGCGACTAAACATAGTACAACGTAGTTACCCTACAATAAAATAAAAAAAAATACAAAATATGACTTCATTAGTACTATCAACAGTTTCATGTTATAATACCTTCTATTCTTTATAAACTACACTTCACTTTCAATAATTTTCAAATTTAAGTTACATATTATTTCTATTCTATCAAATATTTACTGTTCGTGAACTGACATTAAATGTCAGTGGATGTCATATCAGGGAAAATATGGCAAATTGACATTGACTGATCTGACATCCGCGTTTCGTTACTCCAAATATTGAATGGGATTGTGAAGTGTGTTCATGTTAAGATTGCTATTGGAGTTTTATATAGATGAGTGACCGCATCAAAATATTGTTTTTCTTTTTTTTATCGTTTCGATTTTTCATTGTGTGCTTTTGGCTGTATTATCGAATACAGAAAGACTAAAATTATATTATTGTTATATTGTAAAGTGACGTCTTTCGTGTATGGGAGTCCGGTTTCACTACTTTACTTTTTTTTTTTTACGTCCTTTTATTCTTACTTTGACACTTTTGATTTGTTGTTTTTTTTTTTTTTCTCTCGTTAAAGCACGAATGACTCACATTGCCTACCATGTGTATTTCTTTTTCTCCACTGGGTTAGCGAGTAGGTGAGATCGTAAGGTCCTTACTCCATTATTGTATATTTTTTAAATTATCTATCTTGTAGTTTATTTATACGTATTTAAATATTTATTCTATACTTTATGCATAACCCGGAAGATTTCGACAATATAAATAACAGTTTCTTTTCATGCTCTTCAGATACGGATAGCTTTGTTAGCGCGGATGGCGAGTCTCTCTCTCCTGCTCTTACCCTGCACGATGGAATCACTTCATTATTTTCTAATTATGCTAAGAACCTTAATTTAGTCCACATCAATGCACAGAGTCTTCTTGGCCACTATACTGACCTCCTGGCATCTTTTAGTAACTCCCCGGTGGATGCTATACTTGTCTCAGAATCATTTTTAAAACCCTCCATACCCTCTACTCTCGTTTCACTTCCCGGCTTTGTTCTGGTTCGAAATGATAGAATAGGAATGGGATGCGGTGGTGTAGCCATATACCTACGAGCCAACATTTCCTACAATATTGTTAGCGCATCGCCCTCTCCCTGTACTGTCAAGACATCTGAGCACTTGTTTATAGAAATTAAGTTAGTCCACACTACGGTTCTACTCGGGGTATTCTATAGTCCAAATATGCATATTGATTATTTCAATAACTTTGAGAATCTACTCCACTCTCACTCTCCTTCTTATGATCACGTAGTCATAATGGGTGACTTTAATACCTGCTTATTGAAGGATGACAGCCGGTCTCGAAAACTAATGGGCATTCTATCCTCCTACAACTTTAATGCTTTGCCACTACCTGCCACTCACCATCCCCCTGGACACCCTTCCACCTTACTTGATCTCCTTATAGTATCCTCCTCTGACTACGTAGATACACATGGCCAATTACCTGCCCCTTTTTCATATCACGACCTAATATACATCTCTTATCGGATAAGACCTCCTAAACGTAAGGCACAGTACCGTTGTCTTCGCAATTTTAGGGGTATTGACCTAGAGGCATTACGTCGTGACGCCAGTGGCACTGACTGGACACCCATTTTGAATTCGACAGATGTCAATGAAATGGTGGATATTTTCGGGTCGAGGGTTATAGAATTGTTTGACCATCACGCCCCCCTAAGACGAGTCAAGATCAGGCACAACCCGGCGCCATGGCTGAATGCTTCGATTAAAACCCTAATGGCTCGCAGGGACAAAGCAAAAAGGCGCTACAGAGGCAGTCCATCGGATCAAAACTTGCTCGCATTCAAGACCCTACGCAACCGCTGCAGCCGTATGTGTAGAGACGCAAAGCGACGCCATTTCTATGACTCTCTCAACAACCGAAACTCTTCGGATACATGGAGATTTCTCAGGTCTGTTGGCATTGGCAAATCACCCGTCTATGACCCCAGGGACATAGACTTGTGTGCCCTAAATGACCACTTCTCTCTACCACCAGTCTCACTGGACGCAGATACCAAACAGAGCACTTTACATGCGCTTACTAGTGTCTCCACTCCACAGACTCCACCTTTTCATTTAATGCCTGTATCAGAGGCGGAAACTCTAAAATCTCTGCGGTCTATTTCCTCGTCCGCGACTGGTTCTGATCAGATCTGCTCTAGTATGATTCTTCCACTTCTCCCTACTGTACTTCCTATTATAACTCACATTTTCAATTATTCCCTATTCTCTGGTACCTTTCCTGACTCCTGGAAACCAGCTTTTATCATTCCATTACCCAAATCTCCTAAGCCTTCTACAGTTACCGATTTTCGGCCAATTTCCATACTTCCGTTTCTCTCAAAAGTTCTCGAGCATATCGTGCACCAGCAACTATCTATATTTTTATCTTCCTCTAATCTCCTCAGCACTTTCCAATCGGGATTCCGTAAAGGCCACAGTACAGCTACGGCTCTCGTTAAAGTGACAGACGATATTCGATGGGCCCTTGAGAGGAAAGAACTAACTTTACTAATATTGCTGGATTTTAGTAGTGCTTTTAACTCGATCGATTTTGACATTTTGCTTGGCGTATTGAAGAGTATTAATGTTTCCTCTAATGCTATCTCCTGGTTTGATTCGTATCTGCGAGGGCGGTCGCAGCGCGTTCAGTTGGGCCAGGAGTCTTCCGACTGGTGTGGACTTGTTGCGGGTGTACCACAGGGTGGTGTCCTCTCTCCTCTCCTGTTCTCCATCTTCATCAACTCTGTCACCGGACTGATCTCATCTGGCTACCATCTTTATGCCGACGACTTGCAGATATACAATCATTTTGCGGTGACTGATGCCTCCTCTGCAGTATCTGCCATGAACCACGAGCTGGATTGCATTAGTGCCTGGGCTAAATCATTCGGACTACGTATCAATCCAACCAAATCCAAAGCAATGATTATTGGTAGCACTCACATGCGCAAGCAGCTCGATTTCTCCACACTTGCTCCTGTCACGCTGGATGGAACTCGGATACCCTATTCGGATACAGCTAAGAATCTGGGAGTACTCTTTGATGCTAACTTGTCCTGGAGTCCTCATATCAATGAGGTTAGCAGAAAAGTACACTATAGCTTCCACTCCCTAAAGTGTCTCCAGAGCTTTCTGCCTTTCAGAACCAAAATTTCCCTTGCCCAAACTCTTATCCAACCCATTATAGACTACGCAGATGCCTGTTTTCTAGACATCACTGAGGAACTCTTAAACAAGTTGGAGAGATTGCAAAACTTATGCATTCGGTTCATATTCAACCTGAGAAAGTACGACCATGTCTCGCAGTTTCGCAGAGAACTCAAGTGGCTCCCTATTCGCCAGCGTAGGAACACTCGTATTCTCTGTTGTCTTTTCAACATTCTGTACAACCCTGCTGCGCCGTCTTACCTGAGGGAGCGGTTCTCATTTATGCGTGCTCCTGATGACCCGTGCAGATCCAGCCTTCGCTTTCTCCTTAAATTCCCCTCCCATAAAACTGACTTCTACTCCTGTTCCTTCACTGTGCAAGCGGTTAGACTTTGGAACTCGTTACCATCTGATATCAGAGCTAGCAACACATTGTCTGTGTTTAGAAATAAAGTTCGAAGTCATTATCTATCTTCCACTATGTGACTCTAAGTCGCGGAGTGGAAGAGGGATGGTGATTCTCCTATATGCATAAATATCTGCTTATTTATTGTATTATGTATGTTTATGTATATTTTGATATAATTATGTAGGTTTATGTAGGATAATGTATACCTATATTGTTACTTATTATTAGATGATGCACTTATATATTATATAGTATAACATATATTTATTTATTAATTATTACTAAATAATATGTATATATTTTTGTAATGTTAAGTTTGTGTGTGTACTATTTTTCTCTCCCCTTACCATATACACACATTCACAACTCTTTCTTTTCTTCACGATCTCCTCTCGCCGGTCTGCTGGAAGAAATTTCTTTTAGAAATAAGCAGTACCAATGTACTAACTTTTTCATCCAATATATATTATGTTTGTATTGTGTGTGCATAAATCTTAAATAAAAAAAAAAAAAATAAATAAATGTCATTTTGTCCTTTACGTAAACGTACCCTTACTTTACAGTCCGTCATGCTTCTAAATTAAGCTTCAGTGAGCTACATAATCAATAAAAATCTACTCGAAGTAGCTGAGTTGGGAGAGGTCCCTCCTCGATAACTAAAATACTAAAATTCGTTATCTACATAATATTCGATAGCTAAAATACAATTATGTCAATACCTGGTCGCGAGTTCGGCAATCAAGGTAGTATAATTTTAAAATAATTCCTGTATGGGAAGACAAACACAATATATATGGGTACCCTCCCTTGTGCTCGGGGACTCTAAAAGAAAAAAAAAAAGAAAAAAAAATTTGGAAGGTGGGTCGCTAAGGACCCTTGGTTTTTGGTGGGCTCCTACCACCTGCCTAACCCAACGAGAGGCAACTGGATGCTTTCTAAGCTGTTTTTTCTCTCCCGACCCAGTACAGGAGTGAGCACAAAAGACAGTACCCTTACACACATACAAAGTAGCGCAACCGCTCACAGTAATCGACGTGGACGTATACCCTACAGACACTCTTTTTGTTCGGGCGCCAATGATACGGGGCCCTACGGGGTCAAGGATGAAGAAAACGATTGGTACGAGATCTACAACTTTAATCCGTAGGTCCTGCTATACAATAATAAAAATACTCTAATTTAAGGTCGAGTGTCGGTTCGGGTACGCGTACACGTCACTATAAACGGTTGGCTGAGTAATGTACTCAACTTGGGGTTCCGGGCTGGCCCCGTGCGAGTGTGACGTTGTCTTCCCCTCAAGGTCACCAGGCTTCGCAGCTGCAAGTTCGATCCGCGGGGTCGTCGCCAAGGCCGTCTTCCAGACGGTACGGAGCGGGCAGGCAACCTCAGCTGGTTCGGAGGCGGGCCGGTACGGTGCGGTGCTGCTATTCCAGCCGGTATGCAGTTGGACACCGGTATTCCAGCCGGTACCAAGTTCTGGGGAGACAACCACACGATTAGGCACTGGTGCGTGAACCCAATGCAACAGCGCCGGGCCCCCACGTATAATTTTCTACATGGGCCCTAAGGTCGGCGGCGCTGTACAATGGTAGGTACACATAACACATAAAATACACAATAAAACAAATAATAAAACTGGATTGTTCCGGAATTAATAATCGTAAGTACGTCTGTAACCCCGTTAACCACGGTTCAATCAACCATAAATAAATGGTTCAGTAATAATTAAACTATAATACATATATAGGCTGAACCGTGGATTTAAAACGAGATTAAAATTCGACAATTTACATATTTTCAAAATGTGGGTATCCATAGAAAATTATGGCGAGATATCACCGTGTTGATTTTTCTCTTAGAATATGAACAATCAAACATTACAACTAATTGAATAGTTCTTAAGCAATTACTATATTCGGCTGTCTGTCGACATGTATACTCGCGACATATATTATGGACACACTTCATACAATAACTTCCTTACAACATTTTAACGATTACGATGTTAATCACAGTTTACTTTAAATTTAATTTAATTACATTTACACAAAAACAAACTACAGCTAGGTAACTACCGAACTCCCGACCGCAGGTAGGCAGGTACTAAAAATGAGCTATCATCACGCTTAGCTCCTAGGGGCTAAGCAGGAATGTTACACGCGAATGAAGATGTTATTTTACTTTATTATTTACGTGACTATCGTTTAATACTCGCGCACTGTTTATCAAGGACACTAGACTTACCCCTTATGTTGGGAACTGCTATTATATTAACTAGCCTTTATGTTAGGCTAGTAGACTACACTGTAGTACAATAGTACACTAGTAACTGGCAGAATCTAGACTATGTGTTATCTAGGTTTTAAGTTCACGTTCAGATTATCACGTACCGCCGTGAAGTCTCGCGATAGAATGAGGTCTGCCGTCTGCCTCGGCGCGAGCGCGGGGCGTGTTTTTTTTTTTGTTGTCGATTAGTGTTGTGCTCGATCGATTCTCCGTTTGACGGAATGCGCTGATTGGTTATCAACGCGTGTGACTCATTTTATATGCGCGTTAGCACGATGCATTACCTTAAAAGGTAATGACCGCGTTCACCACCCAGTGATGGGGGTACGCGCCGCAATCGCGAGCTACCGGTATTTACCGTTTATTACTGCTATGTTCAAATGTTTTCATTTTTTATTACCGGAACCAGTGTTCACGTAACAATAAAGATCAGGAAACTCAACCCGCCGCATGTGTTACCTTCTTACAAACTCAGGTTCTTCATGCAGGGTTGGTATATAAAGCGTCAGTCGAGGCCCTCAATGTAGAGTTCCACTTCTCTAATCATCATATTGGGATTGTCAACATTTGGAATGGTTACGCTTAGCATCCAGAATTCACCCTGGCATCTTACCATTAAATAAATAAATATTCCACAACATTGTACACAACGCTATCTAGATCCATGGTAAGCTTTTATAGCTTGTGTTATGGAATCTAGAATGCGGATAAACATACTTATACTCGTATACTTTTTTTTTGTAAATACATACATATTTTACATAGAAACACCCAGACCAATGCAAATAGCCATATTCATGCATACAAATATTTGCACTGAGCGGGAATCAAACCCGTGCCTCCTGCGTGGCAGTCGCGTACACTACCACCACGCCACAGAGGCTGTCAAATAAAGAAGTAAAGAAGTGAAGCAGTCTAAAAACAGACTTAATATTAAAATAAAACCAGGCAAATGCGAGTGATGAATACACAACTGAATTGAGGGATGGACTTATGCTACATAAATGGCAATATCTTTTTGAAGTTCGGTTTTTCACAGATGTAAGAGGATTTGAGTTGCAGAATTGAGTATTTGGTATAAATTTAGCTTAATCCGTCCACATATACCCGAGAAAAAGGTTTTGACAGACAGATGGACAGACAGACAGACAGTCGGACAACGAAGTTATCCTATAAAGGTTCCATTTTTTCTTTTGAAGTATGGAACCTTAAAAAGGACCAACTTAAGCATCCAACATATTATTATATGACTCTTACAACGTCAAACCACTTTTTGGCTTTTACACAAACTCCAATTCAATTCCATTTTTGATATATTGGCGTTCCCAGATATTCACCCAGACTTCCGCCAATGTGTTTAGAGAAATAAACGAAAAAGTTTGATTGATCGGTACTCAGGATTAAGATCGGTGATAGTTGCAATGATAGGCATAGGTAATCTAAACAAACAGAGAGGGCACGTTACACAAACTTCAATCGGAATACAATCAAATTGACAGATCAAACCTAAAAAAATCTATGACGACAACCCTAAAACTTAAGGATTCTCCGCTGTGTAGTCAGTTGGCTTTTTGTCCACGGCCACAACATGTCGGAATGTAAATTCACCGCTCGAAAGTCAATAAGCATGCGTGTTGACTTGTCATAACAGTCACGATATGAATATGGATTTTCATTCATTAAGGATAGTTTCTGAACGAGGCCACCTTGAGGTATGTTAGCTTAGAACTGAACTTGGAAATTATTATGGTGAATGCGAGAGACTTCTCTAGTCTTATTACCTACCTAGTGGTGGCGGTGAGAAATGAAACCAATTTAATATTCTAAACTCCCCAAGAGCCATTTTTTTAATATAGAATAGGTTTATAGCCGTACTAGCTAACCCGGCGACTTTCGTACCGCCAATTATTTTTCATCTACGTCCTGTCCGATCCCGTTCCCACTGCACCATCTAATACAATGATAGTTTTCTAAACTGCAACAGAAATAACCACACTGTCACTTCTGCATATTGCCGATACCGGCCGAATTAGTTGATATTTATTGTCACTGCTCGGTTCCCTTGAGTAGTAGCGTGATGATATATAGCCTATGTGTTTTTCTGATGTATAAGCTATATTATTGTAAAGTTTCATGAAAATCCATTCAGTAATTTTTACGTGAAAGAGCAACAAACATCCATACATACATAGGTACATCCATCCATACTCAGAAACTTTCGCGTTTATAATATTAGTAGGATGATGTCGAAGCCGACCGCATACCTACGACAACTGCAGACGCATACAGCACATTCATTACTTGTTAAACTTCGATACGGATAAAGGGAACCATTGAGAACCCGCAATGAATTACGCGTATCTGCTGCGTGCATTTTTCTTTACTGTTTTCTTCATCCGTACCAATCCCGGTTGCGTCCAACTCGGGTATTTTGGAGCCCAAGGATCTCTTCAACTCTAACTTTTAACGAAAGCGACTGTCATCTAAGTTCTAGCCCCAAGATGAAAACTGCGTCCAAGACTCGTCCATACAAAGTTAGTATTAGAAAGATGTGGACGAACAAAGTACTAAAAATGATCTTATTTTAGTTTTTTCATCCTCTTGCAGTTGATCGATTGTTCTCATATTTAGTACACACCTTTAGCTTGAACAATAATCCATACTAATATTATAAATGCGAAAGTACCTCTGTCTGTCTCTCTGTCTGTCTGTCTGTATGTTACGCTTTCACGCCTAAACCACTGAACCGATTTTGATGAAATTTGGTATAGGGGTAGATTAGACCATGGGAAAGGACATAGGCTATGTTTGGTCGCGATAACCGACATCCACGCGGGCGGAGCCTAAACCTACCCTTTTGCCCGCGGCTCCGCCCGCGTGGATGTCACTTATCGCTAAATTAAGATTTAAACTATCCTATCTCTCAAGTTGGATCGAACTGCACATGGTGTGCGAATTTTATTATAATCGGTTAAGTGGTTTAGGAGTCTATTGAGGACAAACATTGTGACACGAGATTTATATATATTAAGAAGATAAAACAGTTTAATTTGTTCTAATACAAGAGTTCTAAGATCATTTTGAGACTTCGTCGTCGAGATATTTATGAAGCTGACTGTACTATCGTTCATGATAAAATTGACGGTTCTCGAAGATCTCAACAATCTCACATATCTACTTCTCTAGCACCACATACATACCACATCTGCACGCATGTAGGTAGGTATATCATTCGCTTAAGCCAATAAAATCTATACAAACATAATTAAATTTGGTGAATGGCCTCTTAAACATCTTATAAGGTCACTATACTTACTTTTACGACTTAATCTGTCCTGAGATAACAGACTATAATGCTATAGTGTTATTTTTGTTAAGACGTTCCGCAAAATGAAATTTATGGTCCGAATTCTCCATAAATCAAAGTCCATTGAATTATCAATCAGGTTTTGATGAATAATTTTAACTGACAACGTCTACGAAACAATAATTCTACAAACCCACAATATTACTGTCGGCAATTAGCGCCATCATGGGTATTTAAGACAAGGTTTCGTGTTCTTTTTTAATTCCCATTCTCCCCTTTCAGCTACGTCCTCCTAGTTTCGACCCTATCACAAGAATACTCGTTCTTCGTTAACCCCTTTAGACCTTCAAAATGTATTCATCAATGCCCTCAGTTGAACCTCTTTTTATGTATCTTTTTGACCTTAACTATTTCTACTATCAAAGTGTACCGGTTGGACCTCTTTGTAAGTATACTTTTGGACCTTAAATTCTCATCCAATGTGAGCTAAAATGCAACTGTACTACTTTTTACTACTTTCATTCAGCCATCGTTATGTACGGAGAAAATAATTATGAACTCTGAAATTCTATCATGCCTCACGTACGGCCTACGGGGATACACGTCTTTTGTAGACAAACGACTTCTCTGATATTACATAAGTTCACCATGCCATTATTTGGGTCAGGTCTTTTATTGCTATTTTAGTAGTAAAAATACATTAGAGGTACTAACTAAAACAAAAGAAGAACTAAACATATTATTTCGACAAAGGAAGCCAACAATGACTTCACCGGAAACCTTTTATAGCTAGACATTGCTTTTCCATTCCAGAGCGACCTCAGATTTATAGCTACTGTAGCCATTTAAAAGTAAGAGGTTTATTAGTAGCCAATGAAGAGGCCTTTACTTTTACACTGCTGCGAAAGATGGCCCGTACTAGAGCGAAAGAAGCAGGAGCTGCGTGTTGTGGAGATGTGTAGACTGCTTTTTTTTCGTGGGGATATCCCCTCGGATACCTCCCGCGCCGGAGCCGGAAGGGGAGGTTATGTCGAACTCGAACCGACTAAAACCACACGCCGACTGTGGGTCATGGTGCTAGGCCGGAGGTGAGGTTGTCATCGACATATCCCTCGCACCCCGGCTGACCCAGGGCCATCCCTTACGGTATGTCCCACCTCGGGAGGGGGGACAACGGTGTCCCCGGATGTATAGACTGCGATAGATATGTGGATTCATACGTGGATATCGTATAAAGTACTCCCGCGTCCATGGTAGTTTTCTTGTTACTAAAATAGCAGATGAAATGCAAGAGAGTCGCCTTTGCTGGTGCGGCCATGTTCTGAGTGGGTCTAAGGTTACGTGGGCAACGACCCCTCCGTCCACTCAAATCCACTGATTAAATCCCCCAGGGTATCCTATGGACAAAAAATCCAGGTAAATCCCCCAGAGTATTCATGCGGACAAAAATCCAGATAAATCCCCCAGGGTATCCATGTGGGGGGTGCTGGTTGGGTAACCTCCACGTTGGCCTTCCCGTTTCTTCCCCCTTTGGACCGCGGTCCTGGGGAGCGGAAGCGGGAGGGCTGGTGCACCCTGGACAACGGCTAACAGACTCCCACTTCGGGAGTGCTGTTGGCCGTTGACGAATAACCCATCGGCGGACTCCACTGAGGTGGGGTCGTGGGATGACGGGCCTGCAAGGCCCGTGGTCGTCGGCGTCTCTTCCAGTATCCCTCTGTTTTCAGAGGGGACAGGGGAGAGACGTTCAGACATTCCAGGCGGGAGTGGCCCTGTGAGGGGCCGTTCGTGGGCCCTCTACATGTCCCTCTGTTTGCAGAGGGCGTAGTGGAGGGCGCGCTCTAGGGCGGACGGGTTCTCCACCTTTGGCTTCGTCCAGAGATGGGGGACATGGTCTGGGGCAGACCACCGTGCGGCCAAACCGTAAGCCTGACCTTGGTCAGGAACGGTGGCTCCTAGTGGGCTGCGAGGAAGACAACCTCTATAAAAAATTACCCTCAGGGGCGGACGGACTCGGTCTGGTGCAGACCCCGTTCGGCCCGGCCGTAATCCTGAATTGACAGGACCGGTGGATCTTCGGATCCGCGAGGAGTTAACCTCTATAAAAATCCCCAATCCCAAGCTCTGACGCCTGGCGATGGGATGAGTGGCTGGAGGGAGTCCAGTCCCAAGGGCGTCCACGTCGAAGGACATTAACCTTAAAAATAATGACAATGGCTCAAGTTACGGATAAATCTACCCAGGAGGGTCCCAGCCTAGCTGGGGAGTCCCTCCCGTTGCCAGTCGGCAACGGCAGTCCTTCGTATTCTGGGGTGGACAACCATTGTTTGAGCCCGGCGCCGAGCTCTAAATCCGGCCCTAACTCAAAAAGTAGCGCGAAGGTCGCGCTACCCCAGGACCATTCGTCCTCATCGACGGTGGCGGTGACGTCAGTGGAATCTGCCGTCACCGCCGAAGAAGACAGGCAGGCGCTGCCTGGGTTGCAGACGAGGTCTGCAGCCAAAAAGCGCAAGGGAAAGGGGAACAAGAAGGTTCCCCTGCCGCTGGTGGTTGAGGTGGATGAGGTTTCCATCCCTCCCGGGCTCGAGTCGGCTGCCATCGGCAGCAGTAGCAGCAGCAGCGGCGAGGAGGAGCGGGTGGCCAAGGTGCAGGCCACCGGCCGCGAAAGGGCGAGGAGGAGCGGTAGGGAGGCCGCCCCCCCTCGGGACTCCTCCCCGTGGGCTGGATCCAACCCGGAGAAGGAGGTGCCAATGGGCTCGGCCAATTACCGAACGGTCGTGTTCCTCAACCATCGGCTCGGCCGAATGATGGCGAGGCAGGCGGAGTCTCCGACTCCCGAGCAGGCCGTAATGCTCGGAGTCGTTGAGCAGATTGCTGCCGCCAGCAAGGGTCTGGCTGAGCAGCTGGTCGAGCGGATGAAGGGAGAGGCCGAGGCCCGAAAACGGGAAGCTGAGTCCTGGCACCAGCTCCAGAGGGTCACAGCTGAGCTGGAGGCCCTCAAAAAGAGGGTGGAACGCCTGACCGAGTTGCCGGGAGTGGTGACTCGGTCAATGCGGAGAGCGGCACTTGCGCAGCTGGAGAAGTCGGCGCACTCGGCTCCGGCGGGGCGGCCGGTGCAACCGGAGCGGCCGGCGCAAACTGCGCAACCGGAGCGGCCGACGCAAACTGCGCAACCGGAGCGGCCGGCGCAAACTGCGCAATCGGAGCGGCCGGCGCAAGCTGCGCAACCGGTACGGCCGCCGGTTCGACCGGCGGAGCCGAAGTCCTGGGCCGAGTGCATGGCGGCCATACGCGCCGAGATGGTGGCGCAGGAGGAACGCACCAACCGACGGATGGAGACGATCCTGGACATCGTCCGCCGCCCTCCTCTCGCACCACCGGCCGGATACGCCGCCGCAGTGAGGGGGGGCCCTGCCTCCCCGGCGGTGCTGGCAACCCCATCGGGGCCGGCTCGCCGCCCCTCTCCGGGTCCTCCGGGCCCTGCTCAGGGCGCACAGGGCGCTCAGGGTAAGGGTAAGGGTAAGGGGAAGGGCAAGGGTAAGGGGAAGAAGTCCCCAGCCCTGGCCTCAGCTCCGCCCCCGGCTTGGGCTTCAGTCCCAGCCCGGGCCCCAGCGCCGGCTGCCTCCTCGAGCCCCCCGTCGGGGGGCTGGGAGGTGGTCGGCGAAACCCGGAAGAGGCGGAACGCCAAGAGGAAGGCAGCCAAAAAGGCAAAGAAGGCTAAGGCTGCTGCGAAGGGAGCACCGGGGAGGCTGCGCGTCCCCCGCACAACGGCTGTCGTATTAACGATGACGCCGGAGGCGGCGGAGAGGGGACTGCAGTATCCCGACCTGGTGAAGCGGGCCAGAGGCCTCATAGACATGGGGCCCCTCAATCTGGCTAGGCCCCTCCGAGTGACACAAACTCGGACGGGCGCCCGGCTTATCCAGGTCCCAGGTGCCTCCAGCGGTCCCCAGGCTGATGCCATAGCGGCCAAGCTGAGGGAGACGCTGGATGCAGCCGACGTCCGGGTGTCCAGGCCTGCCAAATGCGCAGAACTGCGCATTTCCGACCTGGACGACTCCATCACGGCCGAAGAAATTCGGGCCACCGTGGCGGAGGCCGGGGGCTGCCCCCTGGAGGCGGTAAAGGTCGGAGCGATCCGCTACGGCCGTCGCGGACAGGGGGCGGCAGTTGTCGGCTGCCCCATAGCAGCAGCCCAAAAGGCTGCCGATCGGCGGGTCCTCGCGGTGGACGGCGTTGTTGGGGTGCGGGTTCAGCTCCTGAAGGCTCGACCGGCTAGGTGCTTCAGGTGCCTGTCGGTCGGGCATGTGGGGGTGCAGTGCACGGCGGAGGTGACGGTCGGTGACCGCTGCTTCCGCTGTGGCCAGTCCGGTCACAGGGCCGGTGGCTGCGAAGCTCCGCTTCACTGTTTTAGGTGTACAGCGGAGGGCAAACCGGCCGACCATCGGGCTGGGAGCAAGGCCTGCACCGGAGGCGAGCCGAAGCCGCGAGGTGGGCGTTCCGCCAATAGTTCGCAGCGGGATGCGGAGATGGTTCCATAATGGATCCCCAGCTCCGCATCCTGCAGGCGAACGTGGGCCACGGTGTCGATGCTCAGGCACTTCTGCTCCAGAGCATGGCACAGTGGTCCATACACGTCGCCGCTGTCGCCGATCCATACACTTACCGGCCTCCCGGGCCTGCCTGGGTGTTCGACCTGGATGGATCGGCGGCACTGGTGCGTAACGCCGCTGCGGGTGCCCCTCCCTTTGTGGTGATCGCAAGGGAGCATGGCATCGTAGCGGCGCGTGTGGGGGAGATTGCGGTCGTGGCCGTCTATCTCACGCCGGCATTACACCGACGCATAGGGCAGTATCGGCGGTCGCTGGAGCGGCTGACCGACGTCGTCAATGCCTGTCACCCTCGCCCGGTTCTGGTGCTTGGGGACTTCAATGCCTGGTCTGAGGCTTGGGGGTCCCAGCACACGAACCCGCGAGGCAGGGCTCTGGAGAGCTGGGCCGGTACTCTCGGTCTGGTTCTCCAGAATCGCGGGGCCGAAGCCACGTTCTGGGTGGCGGAGCGCGAATCGATCGTAGATCTCTCGTTCGCGAGCGCTTCGCTGTCGCAACGAGTGCGGGACTGGCATGTCGTCGTGGAGGTGGAGACACTAGCGGATCACCGATACGTTCGGTTCGATGTCTCCCCTCCCGAGAGTGATGCGCCGGTCACACCGGCCCCACGCGAGCCGCGCTGGGTGCTAAGGGGTCTGAATAGGGAAGCTCTCCTGGAAGCCGCCTCTGTGCAGGCCTGGGCCATGGTGCCGGACAGGCCTGACGATATCGATGACGAAGCGGCGTGGTTCCGGGAGGCCATGACTGTTGTTTGCGATGCGGGTATGCCTAGGGCTCCAGCCTATAGTCCGAGGCGCCGGGTCTACTGGTGGACTGCGGAGATCGCGAGGCTGCGGCAAGCCTGCGTGATCGCGCACCGCCGGTGGGCCAGGCTCCGTAGGAGACGTAGCCGCCCCGCAGACACAGATCCCCTAGTGGCGGAGTTACAAGAGGGATACAGGGAAGCCAGGAATGCCCTCCGAGCAGAGATCAAGCGGTCCAAGGCAGCTTCCTATAGGGAGCTGCTGGAGACACTGGAGCGGGACCCATGGGGGCGGCCTTACTGCTTGGTAAGAGGAAAGCTGCGCCCCCGTGCCCCACCGCTAACCCAGGTTCTCGAGCCGGCTCTGCTTGGAGGAGTGGTGGAATCCCTGTTCCCGGTGCGAGCGGAACACGTTCCGCCGCAGATGACTCCGCCACCTCGGTCGCCTGTTGCGCCCGGCGTGGTTATTGACGACGACGTGCCCGAGGTCACTTGGGTAGAACTAGAGCTGGCGGTGCGACGGCTTAGAGCCAAGAAGAACACCGCCCCGGAACCCGACGCCATTCCAGGCCGTGCGTGGGTCCTAGCTCTAGGGGAAGACGGTCTCGAACCCCGACTGCGAGGGTTCCTCAGCGCATGCTTGGAGCGGGGCCAGTTTCCGAAGATGTGGAAGACGGGGAAACTGGTCTTCATCCGCAAGAACGGACGCCCGGCGGACGAGCCGTCTGGGTACCGGCCCATAGTGTTGCTCGACGAGGTGGGCAAGCTCTTCGAAAGAGTCATTGCCAAGCGCCTCGTCGAGCACCTCTCTAGAGTGGGGCCGGACCTAGCGGACACCCAGTACGGCTTCCGCCGGTGGCGTTCCACTGTGGATGCCATCATGCGCGTGAGGACTCTGGCGGAGGATGCGGTCGCCCGGGGCGAGGTGATGTTGGCGGTGTCCTTGGACATCTCCAACGCGTTCAACACCTTGCCCTGGAGTTGCATCAGGGAGGCGCTCGTGTACCACGACGTGCCTCTCTACCTCCGCCGCATAGTCGGGGCGTACCTGACGGAGAGAGCCGTCATCTACCCAAGTGCGACCGGCGTCGGTAGGCGTGAGATGTCGTGCGGTGTCCCACAGGGATCGGTCCTGGGGCCGCTCCTGTGGAACATCGGATACGACTGGGTGCTTCGCGGTGAGCTCGCGATCGGTGCCACCGTCACGTGCTACGCGGACGACACGCTAGTGACGGTGAGTGGCGCTACACACCGCGAGGCGACCCAGAGGGCCACGACCGCTGTTGCTCAAGTCGTGGATCGGATCCGGCAGCTGGGTCTCGAGGTGGCTCTGCACAAATCCGAGGCCTTGTTCTTTCATGGCCCTCGGCGCAGGCCACCCCCGGGATCCAGCCTGATAGTAGGAGGTACTCCCATCGACATCAAGCCCCGGTTGAAATACCTGGGGCTCGTTCTCGACGGTCGGTGGGACTTCGGAGAGCACTTCCGAAGTCTGCGCTCCAAACTGTTGGTGACAGCTAACGCGCTGGTGCGGCTGCTGCCCAACTTGAGGGGCCCGGAGGACTCCTGCAGGAGACTCTACGCGGGTGTCGTGCGGTCCATGGCCCTATACGGGTGTCCCGTGTGGGCGGACACCCTGGAGACCAGATTCCTGCCCCTGTTGCGTGCGCCGCAGCAGAGGATGGCCTCCAGGGCAATTAGGGGATACCGCACGATATCCTTTGAAGCGGCGAGTCTCCTAGCCGGATCGCCACCGTGGATCCTAGAAGCGAGATCCCTTGCGGCACTCTATCGTTTCCGTAAGGAGGCGCGGGAGCGGGGATACGATCCCGAGCCCGAAGACATTCGGGCCGAGAGATCCCGGCTCCACAGGATCATGGTGGCGGAGTGGGAGCGACGACTTGAGCAACCACGCGCAGGGCATGCCGTCATAGAGGCGGTAAGGCCCATCATGGGGGAATGGCTAGAGAGGCCACATGGCAGCCTCTCGTATCGACTGACGCAGATTATCACCGGGCACGGGTGCTTTGGGCGGTATCTGCGTCGGATCGAAAAGGAGCCAACGTCCGAGTGCCATCATTGCGACGCGAGCGAGGACACAGAGCTGCACACGCTCACCGAGTGTCCGGCATGGGCCGGACAGAGGCGAGAACTAGTGGCGGCCCTGGGAGTGAGAGTTCTTACCCTCGCCTCCCTGCTCACAGCAATGGTCCGCTGTGCGGACGCGTGGGCGGCCGGCGTCTCCTTCAGCGAGCAGGTAATGGTTGTGAAGGAGACGGCGGAACGGGAGAGGCAGCGCGAACGAGCGAGACTCGCGAACCGCGCTGCCCGCGCGCACAGGCAACTCGGGCGTCGGAGGGCACTGACTGACCTCCGTCCCCCATGAGCGCGGGCCTGGGGGTGACGGGTGAAGCCGCCTGTCACCCCAGCAGAAGCAGGCCACGGCGACGGCGCGCAGAGAAGCGCGCCTCCCCATTCCGGGGGCGAGTCGGGGACACCGTTGTCCCCCCTCCCGAGGAGGGCTAAACAATAAGTGATGGCCCTGGGTCCGCCGGGGTGCGAGGGATATGTCGATGACAACCTCACCTTCGGCCTAGCACCACGACCCACAGTCGGCGTGCGGTTTTAGTCGGTTCGAGTCCGACATAACCTCCCCTTCCGGCTCCGGCAGGGGGGTATCCGAGGGGATTTCCGCACGGAAAAAAAAAAAAAAAAAAAAAAAAAAAAAAAAAAAAAAAAAAAAAAAAGGGTATCCATGTGGACAAAAAATCCAAGTGAACGTAGGGGTAACGACCTGTCTGGATATGAGTACGAGCTGCGCGTCACGGACATGAATATGCTTCGAGGTCACGCACAAAGTTCGTGGGAGGAATTCCTGTGTCCTGTGAAATTGCAAGTTATACTACATGAGAGTTCCCTTCATACGATGACAGTCTACGGGGTATGAATTGAGTAATTTAAGCTTTAAAATTTCCTTCAGAGCTTTGGGCGGAGTACCTAATCAAAAATCAAAAAAAGGAATTGAAAAATCATTCATCATTCATCGACGCGGCGTCGTCGCGTCGGTAGACTGCTCCACCGTCACCTCGAAGATGGATATGTTTGAAGAGAGGAAGGATTTGGATTAATTCGGTCGTGGGTCTTGTAGCTTAGTGGCCAAAGTATTCTCCCTATAAGAAAAGGATCGCGGGTTCAAATTCCGCCTGAACCGATTTTTTTTCCTTCGTAAATCGATTAGACCAAAGGCACTCGCCACCTAAGTGTTATAAAAAATAACCATGCCGCCTTCGCCAGGCACTGGTAGTAGGAATAGATTCAAGTCAAGAAAAATGGCTTTACATGGCTAGCATAATCACCATTAAAACATTTCAGCTCAATTTCACTTCCAAAAGTTTCCTAGCATACTCAGGTGGCGCTAATAAAATCGAATAAGATACTATATGTCATATACAGACCAGTACACTTACAATAAATATAAAGTGGCCTATTAATAGTGCTTTACGTCATCAAGGATATTAGCTAGCTGCCAAGTCCCTTATACGTCTAGCCGTGGGTGTAATGATAAGAACTATACGAGTTCAAAATACCTTATATTATTGTATCTCTTCACTTGTCACTGCCGTGGGACAAATATACTTAAGACGTGAATTATTATACAGAATCCATACTAATATTATAAATGCGAAAGTAACTCATTCCGTCTGTCTGTCTGTATGTTACACTTTCATGCCTTTCCAGCCTTTCAGCCATGGCTTACTTAACCGATTTTGATGAAATTTAGTATGAGGGTAGATTTTTTTGGTCGCGATAACCGACATCCACGCGGGTGGAGCCGCAGGCAAAAGCTAGTAGTAATTTAATTATACAATGCAAAAATTTCAATTTTATAAAAAGTTCAGGATTTAGAAGGAAGCATGACATATGGGGGTCTATATTGTAGCATTTTGGGTCCAATAGCACCCCCAGACAGGAATACGTCGAGTTACCAGTAACCCTGTATATAATAAAAAACCAAGTCTAACTTAGTCTTTACACTTCGTCTTTACTAACGTAAAGCCAACGAGACGGGAGAAAAAAGGCAAACAAAGCGACCATTACTGAGTTACGTTGCGATAACTAGCGATTACTTTCTCTGTCCTTGTCGCACATGTCACACGTACGCGATAATGGCCTAGCGATAGCTGTCGTTGCGTGTTTCGTAGTACAGGAAAGCTGTCAGCACAGCGGTTCTAAACTGTCAGCTCCGTCATCTTATGAGCAATTTCATTCCTGTCTAGAATGAGTTTGAAGTGATACGTAATAATTTTGAAATTAAAATGTTTGGAACCGCTGGAACGTTGTTTACATTTTTTCTCTCGCTTCGTTGGCTTTACTGTAACTTAGTCTTAACGCCTATGGCCCGGGATAGTCCTTGTAAATGGATAGATTTGAATAAAAGTAAATATTTTGCCACAAACTCTATCCATACTAATATTATAAATGCAAAAGTAACTCTGTCTGTCTGTCTGTCTGTCTGTATGTTACGCTTTCACGCCTAAACCACTGAACCGATTTTGATGAAATTTGGTATAGAGTTAGATAGACCTTGAGAAAGGACATAAGCTATGTTTTGTCGCGATAACCGACATCCACGCGGGCGGAGCCGCGGGCAAAAGCTAGTAGTTAATAACAAAACATTTGTTTAATACTGCCCTGTATGAATACATCCTTAAGTTAACTATTATCATACTTATAAAAACTAATAGTCTCTAAATATATGCTATTATGTTAATTCTAATATTGCAATTACTTTATGCATAGTTCTGTAAGAGCCGAGCCATGTGATAAAAATGTAAAATTTATGTATTTAGAAAGGAGACATTCAATGAATGTCATTACTTGTAGTGAACATATTATGTACCGGTTACTATATAGCTTTCTATTAAATACGCTATTGTCTGGCAATACATATGGTTATTTCTTCCTATGGGTTTCCTGAAGAATTGTGCGAATGGATTGCTAGTTTTTTAACAGACAGAAGCATAAAAGTCGTAGTCGGCGGTGAATGCTCTCTCTGTCTCTACCCGTATATCTGTTAATGCTGGTGTCCCTCAAGGTGTGTGCTATCGCCTACAAAAATATCATAAATGCGAAAGTTTTTAAGTGTTTGTTACTCCTTCCCATCTAAACGGCTGGCGCGATTTTAATATTTTTATGGAGGTATCTGACATCTTGGGTTATTATTTGGTCACGTAGACTATGTTTGGTCACGATAACCGACATCCACGCAGACGGAGCCGTGGGCAAAAGCTAGTTAGGTATTAATATTTTTTAATTTTATTTCTTGGTCAACAAGTTAATTAATATTTTTCAGTAAATACTTAAATTCTACATACGTACTCAATAAATCAATCAGAGTTATTCAAATTTTGGCATTAAACCTTGCTAATACCAAAATAAAAATTTGACACTGCAATAAATATTATTCAATAAATAAAATTACAACTGTTATAAAAAGTTTACTAGTGCCATATATTTAAAAATAAAACTGGAATTGATGTAGTGAATTTATCGAATATCGGGCCAAGCACGATTTGGATTCGCACGTGAAAGGTTCCGTACCATTAAAAAATAACATTTTATAGCAATCTCGACAACGTCCTGCAATAATAAAAATAATACATAAATATATAATACAATACAAATACAACACAAATAATACAATAATACATAAATAAATAAATAAAATGGTAGACGAATATAACTGTACATTTGCGTTATCTTGGTGTGTACCTACCAAGTATTACATTCCATTTTTACATGAGATATTCAGACTTTTATATGATCGCAAAAATTTGAATCAAGAAAATATAAATAAGAATATCATTACGCATATTCACGGAATAAAAACGCAGATACTTTGAGCGCGTTATGAAAATAGGTATTAACATATTCATCTCGAGGAAAATATGCGTATCTAATAAAAATATGATGAGACCGAGCATAAAGAGGAAAAGTATATGAGGCTTCAAGTAAAATGAGTATTTTTTGGGTTCCATCATTGTTATACAAAATCCAATCCATGCCCGAAAATCACCCAAAGTCCACTTATTCCTTTTTCCCTTCCAGCGACAGCTGTCTGACCCTCCAACACTGAGAGACAAGCCTACGCCCGTCAATTAGAAGGTGTATCGGTTTACGTTAGAAGTTCGCTTCGTTTCGGGGCTTCTGGTTGGGACCCCATACCCCCCTTTTATATTTTACAAAAGTGTTTAAACATTCGAATACGAATCGAATACATAGAGAAAGATGACAATTCTCGGGCGTTATCAAAAATCAATGATTAAAAATTATTGGAACATCATTCATTGGTTCCGATAGTTCGAAAGAACATCGGTGGAGGACTCCACCGTCGCATTATAACGGATAAAAATAGAAGAGAAATTTGAATCACATCGGGCGTGTCTCGGTAGCCGAGTTGGTCAACGCATTCCCCCTGTAAGAGAAAGATCGCGGGTTCAAGTCCTGCCCGAGAAGTTTCATTTTTCCCTATGTATTCGATTTGTATAGTTAGCATACATAATGCTGTAAAATTCATTCAAGTATTTGCTGCTTACTTATGTGATAGTACGGAATCCTTTCGCATTAAACCGGTTTTATTTATATTTACGGGGAAAATGTGCCGAAAAATGTTCCTTATATACCGTTTCTTAATACGCAACAGGCTGGGTGACGTATCCGGAGAGTACATCAAGCCGTTATTCATCTCTCTACGCAAGACCAGAAGTCTTCAAGAAACCTATCAAACCTTGACCCACTTTTAGGCCTGACATCACCCCATTATATCATACAAAGTGCCTCAATTAACCGATTGCGAGTGCTTACATAAAACCGGCGACATAATCGCACTTCCAACTAAATACATTGTCAATAAACCGCTCGAGTAAGCCGACACTACTCACGAATATCGGTGTTTATGTTCGTGTGACGTCATGTTTATGTTAAGAAATCTACACACTGTAACTACCGGCCCGTTCGCCGGCACCCGTCACGAACCTGACGGGTTAGTGGGAAATCGGGTGGCTACAGAAATGTGTGAAAAATTACTTTAAAGGGGACACGACAGTCGCGTATAGTGATTGCTGAGTTCTCTTACTACCGAGTTCTATTACTTAAATCCAGCGGTCACCTGAATGAGTTAAGAGGCGACCTGCTAGATAAAAGGCATCGGCGCGCAGCGACATTCGTAGCATGTTTTTCGTATTATAGTGATTGCCAAGTTCTTAGAGAGATTAAATTAGAGAAATTAAAAAATCTGCGGTAGCCTAGTGGTATGGGTAATGGACTGCTGAGACGAGGTCTCGGGTTCGATCCCAGGTTTACCATGGCACACACCAATGACTTTTCGATGCTTTTCGAAGTTATGTGTGTATTTATCGCAGGTTTATAAGTGCCCGGTTAATGGCAATATGCTCGCCACCTACTACAATGGGACCTAAACATAAACTGGCGAAATGTGGGTGCTAGCACCTCTGCCTACCCCTTCGGGGAATATAGGCGTGAGTTTAAGATGATGATGATTAGAGAGATTGTTTCTATCCGTTTAAGGCCTGCAGTCACCCTAATACCTAAGCAGATATAGGCGTCCTGTCCGGGAAAAAATATCGGCGTAAACTGTTGACTGTAAGATATGCAGCCGGGCCGGTGACTCTAATGTGTAGACACCTTAAGACCCTAGAATAAAAATCATGTCACAGTGTGAGATGTCCTTGGGCCCACGGTGGACACATTAGTGTATTCACACTTCACACAAAAATGAGTCATGGTGATGTGATCAGGCCCAAGTCAACTTCAACGGCAAACTGGTACGACGGAAGCAGTATTTCCTCTCGGATTTGGAGGTTAGAAGGTAGGCTGTTGTAAAATCAATTAAACCAAATTTTGGGACGGAGGTGTAGGCTGTTGTAAAAATCACTAAACCAAATTAGTGTATTCACACTTCACGCACAAATGAGTCATGGTGATGTGATCAGGCCGAAGTCAACTTCAACGGCAAACTGGTACGACGGAAGTAGTATTTCCTCTCGGATTTAGGGGTTAGAAGGTAGGCTGTTGTAAAAATCAACTAAACCAAATTTTGGAACGGAGGTGTGGTTGCAACCAGGATTGGTGGAATGGTGATGATGATGATAATTATCTAATCCTACTAATATTATAGGTTTGTAATGATGGTTAAATGTTTTGTTTTTAAATATTTGTAACCGAAATTACTTCAATTTTAATTTTTAAATTATTTCAAAAATAGATTATTATTTATTCCCTCTAACCCCTCCAACTAAGCTAAATTGCAGGTGCTAGGATTGGGTTCACGTCGGTAGTGTAATGGCCAGAATTTGAACCCGGGACCTCTCGATCGTAAGGCCGACTCTTTAACCACTAAGCTACCGATTGTTCAAACGAACGAATCTGGCTGCAATTTCATATAGCGATAGTTTATATATTGAATAATACATTTGTACTTTTCCACAGAGTTTAATTTTATTTCTGAACCTGACCGGTTTCGCCTTACGGCATTATCAAAGGTTTACATTTGTTGAGATGAGAGAGAGCTTGAGAATGCCGTACGGCGAAACCGGACAGGTTCAGAAAAAAAATTAAACTCTGTAGAAAAGTACAATTGTAATATTCAATATGTGTAGTAGATTCCACCAAGTGCCATCAATCTCCAGCATAGATAGTTTATAGCCTGAAACATACACAGGCTTTTTGTATCCTTGGAATATAGACTCCTCTAACATTATATACATTGCTTTATAAATCATTAAGTCGTAATAAATATACTACAACCAGACTCTGGTTGTAGTATATTTATTACTGGTAACTCTCTTCACCTCCGCAATAAACGTCATTGCTTATAAACGCCTTATATAAAAATACATGACGGACATAATGTCATAAAGAACTTATTTAGACTCCATTACGTCACTCACAATCCGTAATTGAAAACATACTGATATTTATGGAGTAATTAGCGCGGCATGTAATGTGAAGAACTTATTAATACTTGAATAAATTAGGCCGCTTGCCACTTGATACTTAAGTGATGCCCCTTATGAATTTCTTTATTTGTAAGTTTTGCCCGTGTGTCTGCATGGAATAACGTGTTTTACTTATTATCGATAGTTTCAGTTAGTATCCTATCTCTATTCGAAAGTTAATAATCATGGTGCGCTTCGAGGAATAAAAAGTTAATATTTTTAATTGTTATCGGGAGCGCTACTAAAAGGTGCGCTCCGAGGAATAATAAAGGTGCGCCTCATTAGGTGCGCCTCAAAACGGTAGCGCTTCGAGGAATACCTCGGAAATACGATCCTGTTCCAAAAGTAGCCTATGTATTACTCCAGACGATTATAATATAACCCTGTTTTTTTTTTTAAAGACACGTCAATACTAGTCATTTCAGGAAGATCCGTTCAGCCATTTGAGCGTGATTTAATGATGATGATGATGCCTCCGACCGATTTCGGCCATGGCGACCACTTTGACTCCTAGTCGGCTCGGCGCTGATGCGCTCGAAGATGGCTAACATAGCCGATCTTCGCGGTGAACTCTCGTGTGCACTGCGGGCATGTGAGAACACCATTTACATAATGGTATTGAATGGCAGCGGGTGGGCGGACTTTCAGCTCATCGCGTTTAGCGTCGAGGTCTGCCTTTCGCTGTTCCTCGAAATCGCTTACTCGTCTTTGCACCACCCTGCGCCATTCTGGGCGTTGCGCTGCCAAACCTTCCCATTGAGACGGTTCAATGTTGCATCTTTTCATATGACGCTTCTGAACATCTCTAAATCTGAGGAGTTGGCCGCCATGTTTCCGCTTGCTTTACTCTAGTTCAGAGTAGAAGATGCGTTTCGTCACTCTCTCCTCCGCCATACGTGACACGTGACCGCACCACCGAAGCTGCCGACGCATTAAGTAGGCCTCAATGCCACCGACCTTGGCTCGTCGCAAAACTTCGGTGTTACGCACTCGGTCGGACCATCGGATCTTCATGATTGAACGTAAGCATTTGAGGTGGAAACGATCCAGAGTGCGTATGTGGCGCCGATACACACACCATGTCTCGGAGGAATATAAGAGGTTTGGCAGCACAATTGCCATGTAAACAGATATTTTGGTGGCCAGCTTAAGGTCATGTGAACAGAAAACCTTGGAACGCAGCTTCCCAAATGCCACAGCTGCGGCACAGATTCTGCTGCTGATCTCATCATCAAGGTCACACTTGGATGTTATAGTGCTCCCCAGATAGCGAAACTTGTCAACCTGCTTCAGCATGTCCTGACCTAGCTGTATAGACAGTGTCTCGTGACCATGTGTGTCCATGGACATCACCTCCGTCTTCTTGACACTGATTTTTAGGCCGAACTTGCAGCAAGCTTGGTGAAAACTGGACATAAGCTGTTGCAGGCCATCAGGGGATTCTGCCACAAAGCATAAGTCGTCAGCATACATGATTTCTGTAATCATGGTATGGGAGACTTTAGTGCGCGCCTTAAGTCTGGCCAAATTAAAAAGACTGCCATCTGTGCGGAAGCGGATGCGGACTCCCTCAGAACGAGCTTGTAATACATCCCTGACTACTACTGCAAAGTACATGGCGAACAGTGTGGGCGCTAGAACACACCCTTGTTTCACCCCACAGGTAACGGGGAAGAAATTTGATTGTTCGCCATCGACACCGACGCAGCATTGCATGTCGTCATGCAGGAGTCTAAGAAGTCTCACAAACTTCTCCGTGCATCCTAGCTTCCCTAGCACGATCCAGAGGGCTTCACGAGGCACACTATCGAATGCCTTCTCCAGGTCAACAAAGCAGAGATATAGCGGACGACCCTGCTCTCTGCTTTTTTCCTGCAGTTGACGCACAGAAAAGATTGCTTCACAGGTGCCTCGTTCAGGTCGGAAGCCAAACTGGGTTTCTGGCAGTATTTTTTCAGACAGAGCCCTTAAACGGTTTAAAAGGACTCTGGCAAAGACCTTTCCAGGAGCAGACAAAAGCGAAATACCACGGTAAGAGTTGCAATCGGAACGGTCACCCTTGTTTTTGTAGAGGGTACAAATGCGAGATACTTTGAAGTCATCCGGGACTCGCTCTTCCTCCCACATACGAGTAAAAAGTTTCCAAACCGACATGTACAACTCCCCGCCGCCGTATTTTAATAGCTCTCCCGGTATAAGGTCAATACCAACCGCTCGCTTGTTCTGTTGCTGCCTGATGGCAGAGACAACCTCAGCACATGACAGGGGCTCATCCAGCTCAATGAAAAGAGGCAGTTGAGGTATTAGACTCACACTCTGTAAATCAGATTCTCGATCTACGTTGAGCAAGCTGTCAAAGTGTTGGGCCCAACGATTTAGTACATCCTCCTTGTTTGTCAATAGGTGCATACCGTCTAACGACTTCAACGGCACCTTCGCTCGGTAGGATGTACCAGTCCAGCCTACGTACCTCGGAGTAAAACTCCCCGATCTGGTTAGTGTCAGCGAGCCACTGCATGTAGAGAGAGCTTTGTCTTGCCACCATTTGTCTTTTACTTGACGAGACAGCTTCCGCAATTCAAGGTCACTCGCTTTGACTACCGCAACGCTTCCACCTTGCCTACTATGCTGTCGCAAGAGGTCTCGATGTTTGTTAAATGCTGTCCCAAGAATCCCGTCATTCTCATCAAACCAGTCCTCACTACGACGGCTTTTTAAACCTAAAGTAGCTAAGGCTGCTTCCATAAGATGAGAAGACAAAGTTCCCCAGACCACCCCAACATCACCTGTCTCATTAACTGGCAACAGCTTTTCAGACACAGCTTCAGCATATTTCTCCCTCACCTCGAGATTCTTAAGCCTATCCACGTTGAGAGACGCAGACTTTGTAAGTGTGGATCTACGAGGTCGACGGAGGCGGAGCCGTAGCTTTGTGACAACAAGTTGGTGATCAGTCCAACAGTGTGCACCACGCATTACACGAGTGACTTGGACTTGACCGGTATCTCTCTGCCGGACAATCGCATAGTCAATCAAATGCCAGTGTTTGGATCGAGGGTGCATCCACGTTGTCTTGTGCTTAGCGGCAAGTCTGAACATAGTGTTCGATATTGCAAGCTCATATTGAGCACAGAGACTGAGTAGCAACTGACCATTATACTGTTCATGTTGCCGACTCCGTGTCTACCCAGGACTCCAGGCCAAGCCTCATAGTCCCGTCCAACTCTGGCATTGAAATCGCCTAGCAATATAACCTGCTCTCTGGCGTTTATGCTGTCAAGGCTTCGAGATAGTTCCTCATAGAATTTATCCTTGATGTCATCAGCCTTGTCTAGCGTAGGGGCATAGACACTGATGACATTAAGGTAATTGTCTTTGTCCAGGTGAAGGCGCAGTGTGGTAACGCGGTCTGACGTATGCACAGGGTGCTCCTCAAGTCGCTTAGCTATGTGATTCTTGATAGCAAACCCTACACCTGAACGTCGTGGTTCGGCGGCTGCGGTACCTTTCCAAAAGAAAGTATAGCCTCCGCCTTCTTCTACCAGCTCTCCTTCATCGGCAAGATGAGTTTCGCTAAGAGCAGCCACATCCACGTTATAGCGATGAAGTTCTCGAGCTACTATGGCAGTTTTGCGTTCAGGGCAGGCGTTGCCATCGCGATCAATAAGCGTTCTCACGTTCCACGCGCCAAATGTCATGATAGGTGTTCTCATGTTATACTTTTTGTTCTTTCGACCACGTTTTAGTATGATGCAGTGACAGCCGCGGTTACTGTCACCTTCCGAGTAGGAACGAGCATTTTTTTAGGGCACCTTTTCTAACCCCCTCCCCGGCTGAGCGAAGAGAGCAGTGCCTCCCTAAATAGGGCTGCTCTGTCATCCCGGGTGCTGCCGAATCCGCGCTGTCGTTCCTAATTTGCAGTGCGAAAGCGACCACGGCGTGTACTCACACCCCCAGGACCGCCCATGTGCAGGAATCAGACAAAGCCTAGCTTGCATCAAACTAGACCTCTCTACCTCATCCTATCGCCATAGGACTTAAACGTATTCGGAGTCCAAGATACGAAAGCGGTCAAGTGCGCAGGATATTTGGAGGTGCGCAAGCGTTCGCGCAGACGCAGGCGCACACACTCGTCTTCCCCCTCCTGAACCCAGTGGAACGAGCAATCGCTACGACTGGAGGAGAGGTCGGATGATGTGTCTGGCCGACGGTAACTATACGCCCTCTACCACCGCCCTAGGCCATTCACCTTGCCTTGCTGAATCGCCGAGTCCGCCAAGCCCTTTTGTATATCTACAGTGGGTTGCCTTTCTCGCCGAATCAGGCTTTATGCGCTATGCGGGAGGGATCCGCAATAAACTTGCCACCGAAATGACAAGCCCCCTCAACCAGGTTTAGCCCGCGAGCCGCCGCGGTTTGCCAGGGTGTGGCCGCTGTGCGCATCACAACTGCTTGGAGCCACTGGTGAGAATTTATGGGCTAACAACGAAATTAACACATCTCTGCCACCTCTATAATAGAAGTCGGCTGGCAGAAATAGGCGCTATAATAACAAACATTCAAAGACCTTCACAACCATTGACATTTTTAAATTTCGAATCCAATGATATTTCTCTCTCTGATATTCCTCTTTTTTACTATAACATCATTGTTCGAATCTCTATATTCGAAATTCAATCGAATATTTATTTAAAATACAATATGGACACTTTTTCTTTTGTTCCAAAAAATAACTATCATTGTTAAATTAGTTATTTCAATTAATATGTCAAATTAAATAACCACGATGTCAAAATAACAAGCTAATAAAATTACCTACCTACCTCTAAAATATATAAAACTACATCACTAAGCCAATGTCATTGCAATTGAAATGTTTTCAAGATTCCCACGCGCTTAAACATTTTAATTTCATAAGATATATTTTCGTTCATTTAAATACGTACGTAACAAAAGTACCCAGTCATAAATCTCGTACGTAATTCAGTGAGAGTGAATCACAAAAGCTTTTCCGGAAAAAGTACGATTGATTTACAGCGCCACGCAAAAACGCAAATATTTAGTTTAAAAAAAAACTTTATCTACAGTGTGGGAGAGTTTATGGGCACATGACAGCCAACCATCAGCCAACGCAGATCATATTCAAAAATGTAATCTTGGAACAGACAGAACTTTCCTTGCGTTTTGTTTATCCAAAAAAATATGAGCAGGGTTGCCAGATAGTATACTTAATTGGATACTGAAATAGTATGCAATTTGGGTGTCTTCTATATCTTATTCGTAAAGCAAGGGTAGCTCGTTTATTTTGGATAACATGAGAAGCATGAAATGTAATGTTTTAGTATCCTTATTACTCGTAACTAATTATTGGAAACAAAAAACAAAGGTACATAAGTAATTAATTTTTAATGCAAAATAATGACATTTTTAAGAATATTAAATTTTGTTTGTTATAAACTATTTTGTTAAAAAAATAATATTTTGTACTAGCTGACCCGGCAGACTTGTACTGATTTATACAAAAAACGTTTATATGGGAAAAAGAAAATGGCTGTTTTTAGGGGTTTCCTGGAAATTATTTGAATTATTCTCACCTTTTAAACCTTCCCTAGACCTCCACAAACATTTTAAAACCAAGATAAGATAAATCCGTTCAGCCTATCTCGAGTTTTAGCGAGAGTAACGGACAGCAATAGACTTATATATAAATAGATTAATTGTGGACCCAACAGTATAGATTCGATTGGTTATACTGGCAGCCCTGATTATGACAGATGGTACCTAGTCACCTAGATAATGTCTTTGAAGTTGGCTTTATTTTTTCAACAGAACATTGATGTAACAAAACGCAGCTTGTGTTTTAAAGGATCAGCCCAGTCGTTGGCACAAGTGTACGGCGAGCACACCTATCGACTTCGAGTGCTCTCTAATCTCGAGTGTTAGACCTGGACCAGTATTTTAAATTTCGAAGTTTGAAGTGGTTTGGATTTTCTCTGTGCGTGCGTGCGTGATTGTTGAGATTTAAAATTGTTTGATGTGTAGTTTTGTTTGTTAGTTTTGGTATGTATTTGTTTTATTTTTTAAAAGCTTAAAGTTGTTTATTTAATTAATTGTTTTGTTGGTTTGATGAAAATAATACACCAGTATTTTTTTAAAGTGAAATGTAAATTTGAAATTATATTATTTATTTTTTCTATGAGTGAATAAAAAAATTAAATGTTATTAATATTAATTGCTTTGCAGGATTCTTCCTGTGGAACAATAAATGTAATATTTATAAATTATAATTTATGTAACCAATAAATTCAGGATGTACTTCTGTAAAACATGAATAAATTGGTTACGTAAAATTATAAATTTAGTTGAAATTCTAAATAGATGTCCGGAATATCAGGTTATGCAAAAGTAATCACCCAGTGTTGTTTGACTGTAATTTTTATAAGCGTGGTTGGCTTTTCTTAACTTTTGGCTTTCATTTTTTATAATCAACTCTCCAATCCAACAAATACTTACCTTTTAATTTATTCAACAATAATGAAATGTGACGTTAAGTATGCCTCTTTATTTCTAACGAGGACTTACCGCTTTGCCGAAGTTCCTCAGGGCATAGGTGAAAAAAAAACAAACAGATTTGACTTGACAGTCCAATCACCTTATCATACAAGAAAGCAAGCTAGTAATAAGATTCCAAACTTTAAAAAGACACTGATACTGCACATTAGGTACTTGAATGGTACCTTTTAACCTCAAAAAGAACACCGCAAGGACAGATTATAAATACAATAAAAATGCATTACTTTTTTTGCGACCACCATTTTTTCAACTTGATAGTCATCATCCTTATGTTTAAAGATATTTATTTTTCAACAATGGGTGCCTACTTATTTTACAGTTAAATTAATGACTATAAGAAAATATTAGCAATGATTCTTGTTTCCATAAAAAAACCAGCAATTGTGCTAACTTTTTCGATAAATTTAAATGCAATTTATTAAATCGGTATCTTCCCAAGATTTATGTATTAATTAATTCCGTGACTGGGTGGCTCAGTTGGTTAGAGTATCCCCCTAGAAAGGGACAGGCTTGGGTTCAAATCTCGTCCTGAATATCGACTTTTGAAATTTAAAAATAAATAGGTACCAATCATAAGTTCTAATCTTAGTATCTTTAAACCCCCAACTAAAACCTGGTAACACCCTTGGTAGAAAGTAATCAAAGTATCCTTGTCGGTATCTCTAACATGTAGCAAGCCAGTAAGCTCAATATCATACTAAGCACAATATCACACTAAGCTCATTCACGTGTGTAAGCCTGCTTTTCAAGCATGAAACGAGATATTAAAAAGTGAAACATTGCGATCGTATTACATCTGTTACGGAGAAATGCGTCAATGAAACTTAATCGTAGTTAAGTCGATTGGGTTTATGTACAAAACCGATTTCGAAGATTTATATTATTAGCTTCAATTTAATACTGGTTATGAAGGTTTTGGGTTAACGAGACTAGGTGTTGCTTACGGGACATATTTCTTTTAATATCATAAGTTCCAAGAAACGGATGAGGCTCTAGTGCAGGATTTCCTTTTGACGCATAAAACATAATATTTAAGACACCAACTCATGATTTTATACAGATGAGTTACATGGGGATGATAGGGGTTTAGAAGGTAGTCGCTCCTGTAAAGGCATTAGAAGCCACATCAAGAGAAAAAATAAGGTTTTTTTACTCTTATTCTAACTAACTGTTACTCGTGTCTCCGCCCGAGTAGAATTCTTATTCAGTTCTCGTTGCACTTTCTGGACCCTCCGCTCCTTCTTTCTTTTATCGTACGAAAAATACCCACGGATACCAACCCCAAAACTGGTGGAGGTGGTTATGTCGGATTCAAACCGACTAAAACGCACGCTGTCTTTGGGTCTTTGGTGGCCGGAGGCGAGAATGCAGGAAACATATCTCTCGCACCCCAGCAGACCCAGGACCATCTCTTTCGAGATGGACCATAGAGTCCCCAGATAGCCCCGGGTATGGGTAGGCGCACTTTGCGCCGCTGCCGCGGCCTGCTACTGCTAGGCTGACAGGCGGCTCCACCGATCACCACCATACCAACCCTCCGCTCCCTTGGATAATAGCATGATGATAATTTATCCATGTCACCCACAAATGATGTGGTTTTCTATTAATAAAATATTTTTTCAAATGTGTATTGTAGTTTCGAAGTTAATTTTTTTACCAGTTAGGTGGCAGACACGTATTTGGCCCACCTGATGGAAAGGGGTTACCGTGGCCTATGGACGTGCGCAATACCAGGGGCGTTACTCTCACGCTGCCGACCCCATATTTCCATAGACACAAAAATCTTTCCTCTTTTTATTATTACTAGCTTTTGCCCATGGCTCCGCCCGAGTGGATATCGGTTATCGCGACGAAACATAGCCTATGTCCTTTCTCATGGCCTAATCTACCCCTATACCAAATTTCATCAAAATTGGTTCAGTGGTTTAGGCGTGAAAGCGTAACAGACAGACAGACAGTCAGACAGAGTTACTTTCGCATTTAAAATATTATAGTACTAGCTTTTGCCCGCGGCTCCGCCCGCGTGGATGTCGGTTATCGCGACCAAACATAGCCTATGTCCTTTCCCAAGGTCTAATCTACCCCTATACCAAATTTCATCAAAATCGGTTCAGTGGTATAGGCGTGAAAGCGTAACAGACAGACAGACAGTCAGACAGAGTTACTTTCGCATTTAAAATATTATAGTATGGATTAGTCGGTTAAAAATAACTTCTAATAATAGTAGTCATAACATAAGGTGGGCTCACTTGCGGTCAGCGAGACGCGTCAGGTTACGTCAAGGACTAGGTTTGACCGGCCAGTCAGCGAAATGACCGCTCCTGACTCGCTAGTAATGGATAGTGCTACGAGGATTAGTTACAGTATTTGTGCTATTTAAAACTAGTGGCCTGCTCTGGTTTCCCATGGGAAAAATGGAAAAAATGTGGTGTGATTGCCAACCTGCTACACAGGATTTTGAAATACACGCATTATAATACGCGCTCATAGGCATCTCCTTTGCTGGGTAGGATAGGGTCATCTAAAAACCGTTGATTACTCAGGGTCTGCCACGGTGCGTGGGAAATGCGTTACTAACATCTTGACAGGCTCTGTGGCGTGGCGGTATTGCACGCGACTGCCACGCAAGAGGCGCGGGTTCGATCGCCGCTCAGTGCAAATATTTATATGCATGAATATGGCTATTTGTATTGGTCTGGGTGTTTATATGTATGTATTTACAAAAAAAAAGTATCAAAGTATGTTTATCCGCATTTTAAATTCCATAACACAAGCAAGTTAAGCTACGCTTACCATGGGTCTAGATAGCGTTGTGTAAAAAGTTGTAAAAAAAACGCAACGTGGACTAAAGTTGAACTTTACTTTGGTCGCAGGTGACCTGTGTAAATGCGGTATTCTCTTTACATCTCTACATCTGTCGCTATCTGTCCGTCCCTATGTATGCTTAAATCTTTATAACTACGCAATGGATTTTGAAGCGTTCTTATTAATAAATAGAGTGATTCAAGAGGAAGGTTTATATCTATAATACATGCTTAATATAGTAAAGGGTGCAACGGGAACTGGATCGGACGCCACGCGGGCGGAAAAAAATTGGCGGTACAAAGTTCGCCGGGTCAGTTAGTATGTTTTAATCCACTTCTGGTCAATTCTGGGTCTAATTATTGTGGTCTTAAGTACTCACGAGTCCCGGGAGATTAGTTACCGCACTATAACGATGAGAACATAAAATATATCGTTTGGAACTGTCACGACTCTAGGGCTGTGCTGTGTGATTCCAAAGTAATAAGAGAATCAATGAAGAATCAAAGAAGCAATTTCATTTGTTCAGTTTAGGCACATAAAGAGCACATATGAACGTCAGGATTTTACAATAATGTCAATAACAGAAAAAATAAATGAAATAAATCATTGGAAAATGATTCTTTCGCTGGTTCGGTAGGTTGGTTCTACTGAGAAGATACCAGCAAGAAACTCAGTGAACTTTTATCCTTCTTTTTTTTTAATGGAGAATGCGACTAACCTGAAACACGGATCACTCACGTCTTGACAGAACAGCAATTGCTAAGCAAAGTCTTCCTCAAAGAAAGATAGAGAAGCAGTACCCAATCCATCATTTAATCATCCATAATAAATAATTATCGTGTTGCAGTTTCATAACTTCTTAAAACACAGAACCTATAGAAAAAATTCTTAGATATTCAATCTACTAATAAAACTAGCTTTTGCCCGCGGCTCCGCCCTCGTGGATGTCGGTTATCGCGACCAAACATATATTATATTATCCTTTCTCATGGTCTAATCTACCTCTATACCAAATTTCATCAAAATCGGTTCAGTGGTAAGTACGGCGTGAAGCGTAACATACAGACAGACAGACAGAGTTACTTTCGCATCTACATATAACATTAGTATGGATTCACGTGTCACGGTGCTTGTAGTTAAACTCCTCCGAAACGGCTTGACCGATTCTCATGAAATTTTGTGTGCATATTGGGTAGATCTGAGAATCGGACAACATCTATTTTTCATCCCCCTAAATGTTAAGGGTAGTCCACCCCATTTGTTTTTAATTTATGGATTTTCTTTTTAATTTCTAAGGTGAAACGATGTTTGCCGGGTTAGCTAGTTAGCCTATAATATTGCAGTCCACTGCTGAAGTTCTCTCCCAATGTGCGCCATTGCTCCTAAACCTACGCCTTCGCATGCAGTCTATCTTTAAATATTATAATATATTGACTCAACTATCATACGTTTGACAACCCTAGGCAACGTCTGATTTATAGTGCATTTGACGGTAAAATATAACGAAAATTTACTCGACCTATTGTGCAATACGCGAGCATTCATAATGACGCGTTTCTCTCTTAGGAAGATTGACCGATCTTCTATTTATTTTTATTTCACAAAATTAGAAATCACAAAAATACCTTAAGATGCATTGAATATACGATACTAATTATCACACATATTTAATTTTGGACATCCGTGCCAGGACTAGACAAAATAGTCTGTATTCCAGGCATCAGCGCTTCTCAAAATTAAAAAAATCTAAATTCAAAACCTCTCTCTCATTTGACATACCCTAGAGACGAACTTATATTATATTATTACATATTATTACACATCATAATCGTTTTTATGGCACAGTCATCAGTATCTCAGGATAAATAATAAGATTTGTTGGAATATAACTATATAAACGAGCGAAGAAAATCTAATTTCATCTTTCCACGAGTCTCTCGAACACAGAAGAGAACAGTATGGTGTGGTTGGTCTCCGAGTGCAGGCGTGGTGTCTAAAGCCCCTTTAGAGCTAGTGGCAACTCGTTGACCACCATATCGGAGAATAGAAAGACGAATGTATGGTTTGACGTTTATGACATTGCACTCGTTGACGTCTGTCATAGACGTCAAAATCCATTTCCATCATTTAATCGTCCATACATTTGGCATTCAGACTGGAGGGGCAGGCCCGGCGTGGACTCTTGCGGTTCGATGGGGACACCATACTTCCCACATCCATTCATTAACCCACGGATAGTCGCGAATCAGTACTCGTCTCCGTAAGCTCCAGCTTGTAACGCTCTAGAAACTGCCACGCTTCTCAGTTGTGTAAAAGGGCAGGCCTAATAACTACGAAGACACACGTCTTGGACATTAGAAATTCTCCTATACAACCGTCTTGGGGAGACGGTGGAGACAGCTCACTTGATCAGAGTGTGACCGTGGTTCCGTCTTGGCTGTTCACACTTTTTTAGATTTTCTTTCAACGATACGATTTCTTCATAGTAACGACACTGAACACATTCATAACCGAACTGTCCGAAGAAGAAAAAAAAATCTTCCTTGGTAATTGGTTATCAAACTCTGGTTATCAATATGGACGAAGGGGTTTTAATACTATATTCAGTCGCAAAAACCACTGTGCGGATTTTTTTGCATTACTTTATGCAATGTTAGTTTTAAATTATACACGGACTTCTGCAGCCTGCTTTAAGTACACACTGTACACAGTGTACATTGCTTGTATAATTATATAAAATTGTGAGTTATGTCTAAGTGACAATTAATGTTAATGTTATAATTCTGCTGAAACACATTAAGGATACGGTAATTTCGTTGATTTACTGCCACCTCCGCCGTGGACGTTAAATTTAATTTCGTGCTGAATTTATTAGGTAGCTTGTTTCAAACTCTGTATTATTTTTTATACTCGCAGCTGATGGACTGGTTGGTATATGTTTTTATACATTTGAGGTGGCTTTTTTTCTTTTTTTTCGTGCGGAAATCCCCTCGGATACCTCCCCTGCCGGAGCCGGAAGGGTTGGTTATTTCGAACTCGAACCGACTAATACCGCACGCCGACTGTGGGACGTGGTGCTAGGCCGGCGGTGAGATTGTCATCGACATATCCTTCGCACCCCGGCTGACCCAGGACCATTCGTTACGGTCTGGCCCTCCTCGGGAGGGGGGACAACGGTGTCTCCAACTGAGGTGGCAGACAAGCATATGGTCTGATGGACAGTGGTTACCGTGACCTATTGGACATGTGTAATACGAGGGACATCACTCATTCTGCCCATCCACACTTTTTGTTTTATACGGCAACGGAAGGCCAATTTCCGTCTTAGTTGCATGTAAAGATCGTGTTTCAATTATATATTCAACTAGCTGTCCCGGCGAACTTCGTACCGCCAATTTTTTCCTACCCTCGTGGCGTCAGATTCCGTTCCCGCTGCACCATTTAGGGGGATGAAAAATAGATAATAATTAAATGACGATTGATCATTTTTCTACCGGAAAGAAAAAAATATTGAATTACTAAAATGGCTATTAAAAAATAAGGGTTGATCGTAGAAGGGTGAAAATTGAGGATTGTATGTATTTTTGTATGTTGTATCATAAAAAAATAGAAATTAAAAATATTGTCTAAAAAAAAAAATTTGAGGTGGACTACCCCTAACATTTAGGGGGATGAAAAATTGACGTTGGCCGATTCTCAGACCTACTCAATATGCTCACAAAATTTCATCAAAATCGGTCAAGCCGTTTCGGAGGAGTATGGCAACAAAAACTGTGACACGAGAATTTTATATATTAGATTATGAAAAATGGCCTGCCTACCCCGAGGGGAAAGAGAACTAGAGCCTTATCTGTCTAACAGCTGTCTAACAAGCTGCAAAGATTAGACGAGCCCAGAAGATCTCATTGGTACCTCAAAAATACCCCAACACCATAAGCGCATGGATAGTACGGTCAGCATATCAGATCAATATTGATGGGCAAAGTGTTCAAAATGATCTTATTTTTTTTGTTTCCCTCTTTCCTATAGTAGGATTGTTCTGATAATTTACACACTTTTAGTTCAAATCTAATGAGGCCATCAAGCTGAGTGCCACCACTGTAAACATGGTACATGTTTACAGTGGTGACCCTCTTTCCGTGACTTTGCCTTTAGCTTACCATCAGGCGAGGTGAAGTCAAATTGACGTGTGCTTTATGAAAAAAAAATACAATTTAAAAACAGAGTGATAGCTCTTAATAGGTACTTTTAAGATCATTTTGAGATTTGTTGTCAAGATATTTCTAACGCTGACCGCACAAAAACAACCATAAACAAAGTGACAAACGAGCATAAATAGGAACATAAATAAGAATTACAATTTATGGAACTGGATGTACTTTATGGACATTAATTGTGTCTGTAAAGGTGCCACGATAAAATATAATAATATTACAGTTCCACGCAGCGCTTATTAATATCGTTTCGAGAAAACAGCATGTTTGTTAAATAATGAAGCTTTGAAAGCTAATAAAAGTTAAGAATTCAGCTCACTGGGTCACTTATTAACTTCATACACACACACACACACACACACACTTGTCCACAGCTTTCTGCAAAGCCGCATGTCGCATATTGCAGAAAGTCGTGCATAGCATGTGTGTGCTTTTGATCTTATTATATTCTAGAGATTCTAGATAGAGAAATAAAACTTTCTAGAATGGGAAAGATACAGTCAAAATTCAACGAGTTCGTTTTAAAGACACTTTTATAATTTTCGCGTGAATCCGTGAAACTAATCTTAATCTTTATGACTGTGTAAAAAAATCTTGAATTAAGGAAGCAATTAGCATTCTAACTTTTCCTAAACCCTAAATTGAAAAAAGTCAAGATGACGAACAGATATGAAGGCTATAAAGGGGTTACACCAGTTGTGCAATCTCATTATACCCCTTTCTTTACAAACTAAGGACCTGGATCCCTTTTAGATAACTGAAAAACAATGTTTTAAAATTCGAAAACATCGAGAAAATTGAAATGCTCAGGTGGGTCTAAAACCCATCCAAAAAAAACACCATTTCAATAAGCACGCGCTTGGTGCTAGTTTTTTTTTTGTAGTGATGTTCTTTTTATGAAATTAGCGTTTCATTTAGCTTTATTAACGCGATGGAGAGTAAATAATGCAAAAAAATTAAAAAAAAAACCTTTTTTTGTCCAAATCGATTTTATTTTCATGCCAATGTGTTATGTACCTGGAGTACTACTAGGGATTTTCGGCTTCGGGAGCGTTCCCCTTACACCCGGTATATAAAATAGAAACTGATGCTGTCTGTACCTACCTATCTAGCTACAAAAACGATCAAAGCCTACAAGGTGGAACATAACGGTCTCAGAGAACGATTAGACGGACTGATAACCAATTAGTCGGCCCCTGTACAAAGTGAGGAAAAGTAAATTGCTAACACTCTGCTGCGTGCCTGACGTAGGAAGTTGTACAGTTGGCAACAAAAATAACTTAACGCAATACCTTTTGTTACTGGTTCTATAAAATGACTTGTGAGTGGCTCTAAGCTCTTAAGATATAATATAAATTAAAAAAATTAAAAACCCCCGACACTCCTCATTCCCTATTTAACACCCATAATTTTAAAACGGCCCAACCGATTTTCATCAAACATGTCTAAAAACATAAGACACCTTTAATACAAAAAAAACTAAATTGAAATTGCTTCATCCGTTCAGGAGCTATAATGCCACAGACAGACAGACACGTCAAACTTATATCATCCCTCTCTTTACGTCGGGGGTCAATAAAAATGTAATATCGCGAAAGACCGCTACTTGACAACAGGTGCAACTTTTTTCCGGTATGCGGGTGACATTACGAAAAGAGACGCTCTGACTATACAAATAGGTGTCAAATTTCAATGACAATCTGGATCCTGCGTATCGTTTCAAATTCGAAATTTAAATTTTATACCAGCCTCAGCCAGGAACCGTGACACAATATTTTTGTCTAAACAATTATATTTGTCTAGTATATTATATTATAGAAGTCAAATGAATATCTATCGAATTTAGATCACAAATTAGTTATATAATGCACTGACTATAATTTTATATGTAGGTATTATAAATTACATGCAATAAAATTAGTCACCAAGTCAAAATGTACCATCATCAACGAAAGTATCTGACGGTTAAAAGCATATCACAATCTAAATTGCTTTGCCAAATTGCCAAATTTAACTTCATGAATTGCATTGCATGAAAAATATAATATAAGAACTCAGAGTATTTGGGGTACATAATACAAAAACGAGTTGCGAGTACAGCTAGTCTAAAATATACAATTACTCTTTTTATACTAGCTTTTGCCCGCGGCTCCGCCCGCGTGGATGTCAGTTATCGCGACCAAACATAGCCTATGTCCTTTCTCAAGTTCTAATCTACCCCAATACCAAATTTCATTAAAATCGGTTGAATAGTTTAGGCGTGAAAGCGTAACAGACAGACAGACAGACAGAGTTACTTTCACATTTATAATATTAAGTATGGAGTATGGATTTTTAATATCACAATGTAAATTTAAATTTTCCTATTAACTTTCGTTGCTGACTGTACGTCTCCCTCGTAAAAACGCAAAACGATGCGCTCAAACGCGGACACATACTGACATTTAGATCATCGAAACGGGTCAATTAACATACCAGTTTAGTTATATTGAAGGACTGTTCGACAAAACTAAATATATTTACACACTGACCCGAATCAGCATCCGTTTGAACTCTCTAGGGGCGAGTATGTCATCATCTGAACTATTTCCCAATGGCCATCACTGGTGGTCATTGAGACAATATTTAATATTTGTTCCCAACCACCCTCAGTGGTGGCTGTTGGGAACAAAAATTTTGCATTGTGGAGACCGCTGTCTACTTATTTAGTATTTTGACTTATCAATAATGGTTTTGGATGGATGGATGGATTTAATCTATTTTAGTGGATACTTCTACGCAGTCAGACTAGAACCGACTAAAACCGCTTGTCGTCGCCAGTCTTCAGATATCAGAGTGTTTTGTGGCCCATAAGTCTCCTGAGGAGGGCCAGACCGTAAGGAATGGCCCTGGGTCAGACGCGGTGCGAGGGATATGTCGAAGACAACCTCACCTCCGGCCTAGCACCACGACCCCCAGTCGGCGTGCCCAGTCGGGTTTTAGTCGGTTCGAGTCCGACATAACCTCCCCTTCTAGCACCGGTAGGGAAGGAATCCGAGGCTATTTCAGCACGAAAAAAAAGGAGGTCATAGAGACAATATTTATATTTGTTCCCAACCACCCCCAGTAGTGGCTGTTAGGAACTAAAATTTTGCATAGCGGAGACCGCGGTCTACTTATTTAGAATTTTGACTTATCGATGATGGTCTGGAACATCATTTAATCTACTTTTAGCGAATACTTTTACGGATACTTCCCGCCGCCGGCCAGCCATAATGGTGATGTAATAAGAACACTCCCGACTAATATACCTTTCAAACAAAAAAAAAACTAAATCGAAATCGGTTTATCCTATTGGCTATAATGCCACAGACACACACACACACACAATAACTTTTTTTTAAATGTCAGACTCGAACCCACTAAAACAGCTCATAGCTAGTCTTCAGTTTTTTTTTTTTTCGCATTGGGTCCATAAGTGAGAGACAGGCAGCCCTAAGAATGACGATAAATGGATTCATGGAAACTCTTGCTTTTACACTTTTTTGTTAACCTTTCAATCCTAATAAAAACTAAGACGATCTTGACCGTGAAAAACGTACTAAGATTAATTACATCCATGTTTACAAGATCACAGACTTCTATAAAAGGTGAACGCTCGCTAGACAGTACAAAAACGCGTTGTAAGCACGTGCTTGCATTACTTATGCCTACTGGTTAATCGGTATTGCTGCGTGTAGTATATTGAAACAAGAGTACGTTTGTCATTCGAGACGAGGACAGTGAAACAATAGTACCTATAGTACTTTATTCATGTTATAAGAAAGTATTGGCTCATATTCGATGTAAAACGTACGTAAACATTAAATTTTAATTAACATTAATTAATAATAAGCAGGACAACACGCGCATGCCTTTTTTTTACCCGACTGCGCGACGCAAAGGAGGGTAATGTGTTTATCAGTCTATGTATGTATGTATGTATGTATGTATGTATGTATGTATGTATGTTTGTTTCTATGTGGCGTTCTAGAGTCCAAATGCATAGGCCGATTTTGATCATTCTTACGTCAATCGATTCGTCTTAACCATGCGAGTGTCACTAAAGACATGACAGTCATTAAAATTCACCACAGCGACAACCAGACGCCATATTGTCAAAATGAAAAAAAAAAAAAGTCTATGTCAAGTGGGGTGTCGTTGAATAGGTATTTTAAAATCAGGTTTAGGTTCCTTTTACCATTTTTCATTTTAAATAATAGTTTAGGATATATAACGATTTAAAGTTGTTTAACAAAACAATCATTCTCGCTAATTTTCTTACTTACTGATTTAAGTTTTTTTTTTTCAAGTATAAACGATTTATGAAGGCAATTAGAAGGAGATTACAAAAAGAAATACATGTCATATCATAACTAAAAAGTATAAAATAAAACAAATGATTAAAAAATAAAAAACCCGACTGCCACTGAAAAGACCGAAATAAGTTTAATAGCAGGCGGTACCCATTTGCCAATCATAACCCGAAAGAAAATTAATGGGTACCGCCTGCTATTAAACTTATTTCGGTCTTTTCAGTGGCAGTCGGGTTTTTTATTTTTTAATCATTTGTTTTATTATAAAGAATATTAGAACCAAAGTTACTAATATTCTTTTTAGCTTGTGTTAGGAGTGGGTTCACGTCGGTAGGATTCAAACCGGGGACCTCTCGATCGCAAGGCCGCCTCCTTAACCACTAAGCTACCGACGCTTCAAACTTAGATATCACAAGCATACGGTGCAAACCAAGAACCTAGCGGTTCGGTGACTCTTTTCATTACCGCACCATAAAGTCTTCTCGTCCCTTTACAAACACACGTGTTGCCTTCTTCCTACAGCCCCGAATACGATAAGCGCGGAGTAGTACTACTGGCCGTATAGAATAAAAAAAACGAAGTAACTCTTGAAGTCAGAGCCAGTACTGGTAATAATATCACGGTTTTCGACACTGTTAACCAGTAAAAACTTATATTCCCAGTGGTTAATAGTATTGACCAGCGGGAATGAGCCCAGAGGGCCAAATAGTAAACAAGTGGGAATAAAATTCGCGTCCGTCAACAATGTTAACCATAAGAACAAAACATTCCCAGTAGTTAACAGTGTTGACCAAAGGTATTGACGGACGGGAATGACTCCCGGACCGGACCGGAGAAGACGATGCGATTTCTTAGTTTTTTTTTTTTAATTTTCATGACAACTTTTTTTTTATATAGGACACGTTAATTTGTCTTCACCTCGCCTGATGTTAAGCAAATGCAAAGTCTCGGAAAGAGGGCTCACCATCAGAAACATGTACCATGTTAACAGCGCGCCCCGCTTAAAGGATCCGGGACTGTAGGAAGAAGGAAACACGTGAGCTGGCCGGGAGTTCCAGGTCTTAATGGTGCGGCATAGGAATGAGTTACTGAAACGCTTGGTTCTAGCTGGTATACTCTGCACCGTATACGGATGGCATTTTAGCCCTGCACGTGTCGTCCTGTGTAGGAAAGGGGAGGGTGGGACTAATTGGAAGTGCTCGTCAGTACATTCACCATGGTAGAGACGGTAGAATACTGCCAAAGACGCAACATCTCTACGCATTACTACGCACAACTGCACAACGAAGTCTAAATAATATCTCACTTCAAATATTCCTCATTTCACTAAATTTAATTTTCTTTGTTACAGATTCCATTCCTCCACATCAAAATTACCTGTTCAAATTCCAAAGTGTTAATTTAAAAGTTCAGTAGTACAAAATATGGATACATATAGTACAGTACAGTGTTAGTGTTGTTCGCGAGTGTTAGTGTACGAACTGGTGTGTTTAGTGAACAAAATGGAGGCCCTCGAACGGAGAGGAAAGATGATGGCCATTGCTGGGATCCTGTTTATCATCTTTTGGTCGCAATGTGAGTATTTGTTTCTTATCCCTTTTTATATTATAGACCTACCAGCTTTTGAAGGAATTTTTATAGCATTAAGTATGCTAACTATACAAATCGAATACATAGGGAAAAAGAATCTTCTCGGGCGGGACTCGAACCCGCAGTCTTTCCCTTACAGGGGGAATGCCTGACCAATTCCGCTACCGAGACACGCCCGATATGATTCAAATTTCCCACCTTATACGTCTTTGAGGCGACGTAGCGTCATCTACCGATTTTCTTACGAACTATCGGAATCAATGAATGATGTTACAATCATTTTTAAACATTGATTTTTTTTTTTGATAACTGCGCCCAAACAATTGAAGGAATTTTTATAGCATTAAGTATGCTAACTATACAAATCGAATACATAGGGGAAAAAAAAAAAAAATCAATGTTTAAAAATGATTGTAACATCATTCATTGATTCCGATAGTTCGTAAGAAAATCGGTAGATGACGCTACGTCGCCTCAAAGACGTATAAGGTGGGAAATTTGAATCATATCGGGCGTGTCTCGGTAGCCGAATTGGTCAGGCATTCCCCCTGTAAGGGAAAGACTGCGGGTTCGAGTCCCGCCCGAGAAGATTCTTTTTCCCTATGTATTCGATCTACCAGCTTTTGCCCGCGACTCCACCCGCGTGGATGTCGGTTATCGCGATCAGACATAGCCTATGTCCTTTCTCAAGGTCTTATCTACCCCTATACCAAATTTCATCAAAATCGATTTAGTGGTTTAGACGTGAAAGCGTAACATAGCGACAGACTGAGTTACTTTCGCATTTATAATATTAGTATGGATATTGTCTTAATCTGACGCGTAGGTGTGAATTCGTAAAACTATTTTCTTTTGCGCACCCACCCATATTGAATGCTGCCTTCTGGCTGAAGGAATTTGTCAATATGTACAGCCTCCCCTAGCTTAATCTGACGCGCTCGAGTTACTACTGAATTTCCTTCTACGCGTGCCCTACTATAATGAAGCATTCGAGGTACCGAATCTTACTTGCTCGCAGAAGGAGGCGCCGCCGGCCTCCCACGCATCCGTGCAACGGAACATGGTAACACCCAGAAAAATACAGATAGATATCCATCCATATAAATATTTGCACTAAGAGGGACTCGAACCCGTGACCTCGGAGGTTGCAGTCTAGCGCTACATACGTCATCAAAAATCGGTGTTACCGTATGTCGAAGAAATTTGATATTGGACTAGTGAACTTTGTCTGCTCGGAAATAAAATGCAATCTAATTATAATAATAAAACAAGTATTTCGTTTCAGGATCGAATTTCAGTGAAGAATTAATTACATACAAGTAATTTGATATAACGATTGTCATGTTTCACTACCGTCATTTATTTTGGCAGTGGTTAGACAAATGAAAATTTTATCACCTAATTAATGTAGGTACCGTATGCAAAAAAAGCCTGACACGTGCGAGTCGGATTCATCCAGGATTCCGTGCAAAATTAGATTCGGATAAACTTACGCTACATAGTACATACTGTTGACTGTCCATGATTGCCCAAGTCAACCTTGCATGCTATACCACAGATGAGGCTCCTCTCGATGTTGGGAGGTCAGACCACAGTTCGAATACATAGGGAAAAATAAATCTTCTCGGGCGGGACTCGAACTCGCAGTCTTTCCCTTACTGGGGGAATGCCTTGACCAATTCGGCTACCGAGACATGCCCGATGTAATTTAAATTTCCCTTTTAATTATCCGTTCTTACGGCGACTGTGGAGACATCTACCGATCTTCTTACGAACTATCAGAACCAATGAATGATGTTACAATCATTTTTAAACATTGATTTTTGATAACTCCGTCCAAATACTTGAATGAGTTTTACAGCATTAAGTATGCTAACTATACAAATCGAATCCCGAAAGTCCCGCACAAGAAGATTTATTTTTTCTTATGTATTCGATTTGTATAGGTAGCATACTTAATGCTGTAAAATTCATTTTGCTCTCATAAATCTAAAAACCATGGAGAAGGAAATGATAGCGGAATTGTTGCAAGGCAATCGAGTCGCGTGCCATCCAAACGTCAAATGGACTCAGTACTCACTCGGTAGGAACGTTATACCTATGACGTCCTTCGACTTTTGACACCCCGCGCCTCTCTCTTCCCACCCGCATTCGACGACGCGTTTTTATTAGGAGAAATATCAATGGGGCATCTCCGTCACTAAATCATATTCTGTCCGCCATGCTAAAAACCGATCCAATAATAATATTAAACTAACACTGGTGTCTAAACTGCAACATTTAAGCAACGATTCTACACCCCTATATGTATAGTTGTTGCATTTAAGGGACAGGTTCCACTTGTGCGTTGGCAAGCAAGGTCGTTCTTAAAAATTACCAATAAAATTATGCCAAATCCTACTGATATTATAAACGCAAAAGTTTGTAAGTTTGTTACTCTTTTACGTATAAACGGCTGGAGCGATTTTACTTGACACCTTGGGTTAGCACATAGGGTATGTTTGGTCGCGATAACCGACATCCATGCGAGCGGACCAAGCGCAAAGCTAGATTCTTATAAATTTCTAAGAATGAACAAGTTGCGTTGTGTGTGACGAACTATCCCAAACTCACAAATGGAATCTCACGGGAAACCGATATTAGGAGGATATTGAATAATATTAGAACTGAATATTATGAGACCATTTCAATGAAATTAGAAAATAAAGTTAGCATAATAAATGCTAAAAAAAATTTCATTGAAATGGTCTCATAATATTCAGTTCTAATATTATGAGACCATTTCAATGAAATTTTTTATAGCATTTATTATGCTAACTTTTAAATTCGAAATACATCGGGAAAAACAAGCGCTCAAGTGGGACTTAAACCCACGACCTTTCCCTTACAGGGGGAATGCTCATCCAACTGAGCTATTGAGCCACACCTGAATCACTTCAAACCCTTCTCTTTATATCCGTCTTCAAGGGCGACGGTGAAGCCATCTACCAACTTTCTTACGAACTGTTAGAACCAATGAATGATATTTCAACCATTTTTAAACATTGATTTTTGATGACTGCGCCCAAATATTTGAATGAAATTTTTTATAGCATTTATTACCTATGCTAACTTTTAAATATATTTCGAATTATGAGACCAGTTTCCCATTTATCTGCCTAGATACAGGTCCAGGTTAAGAACCAGGTTTCGCTTAATGTTTCGTCTCTAAAACTGTTTTATGCTTCTAAGCTTGAGCAGACGTTCTATTTTTACCCGACTACGGCGAAGCCAAAAGGAGGGTTATGATTTTGACAGGCTATGTATGTATGTATGTATGTATGTAAGTATGTATGTATGTATGTATGTATGTATGTATGTTCATTTGTTCCCTCATAGCTCCTCAACTACTTATCAGAACTGGACAAATGAGGTATCGTTACAAGCGGCTTGATCGTCCGATGGTTATAGGCTATATGACGTGGCACTCAATCTTGAGTGGCGCCCTCTAGCGCTCATAAAGTACTGTGTTATTAAATTAATTTGCGAGAAACATGCCGTGTTTGGTATCAAATTAAAGTGCTTAATGAGCACATTTCAAATATGTATAAATTATTAGGTTTACCTTACCCAAAATAATTTAAATAAAAAATAAAGTTTAAAACTAAAACCCGACTACCGAAAAATCACGCTCTAAAAAGTGACAAACAAGAAAATATCAAGGATAGCCGTGGTCGTATGCCACTTACTCTAACAAAACAATATATTACAGGCAAAAGTGGCATACGACCACGGCTATCCTTGATATTTTCTTGTTTGTCACTTTTTAGAGCGTGATTTTTCGGTAGTCGGGTTTTAGTTTTAAACTTTATTTTTTATGACGTTTGAACAGCTTTTCAGTTCAGTGCTCCACTTTGGACAGTTTGGAGTTAAACTGGACATGGAAATGAGCTAAATTATTTTAATGGTATTATTAAGAGCTAATCTAAGGGGTTTTCGGATAGGAATGTTTGTACAGTCAGCTATAAAAGTTGCTGAACACTAATGATTTTACAAATTATTTTCGTAGCACGTGCCCTTGCGGAATATCGATCCCCTATATTCCGTGGTATTTCATTTCAATCTGTTGTTGTGCCAAATGTTATCTAGATCTGTTCAGCTGTTCTGGCGTGCGTGACTAACAAACCCGTATCACGTAGTGGTAGAACATTCGACTGTAACATAAGGGGAGTGCGGATTTGATTCTCCCTCAGTGCAAGTATTTATATGTATGAATTTAATTATGCTATTGACATTTTTCTGGGAGTTCCCATGTTAACATGGCTTATTCCCGTCAACATAATTATGTACCTATACCTGGTTTCGATTTTTTTCGAATAAAAAGAACATCACTATAAAGAAAAAACAACTAGTGCTAAGCGCGTGCTTTTTTGTAATGGTGTTTTTTTATGAAATTACCGTTTCATTCAGCTTTACTAATACAATGGAGAGTAAATAACGCAAAATAAAAAATATAAAAAATTAAAAAAACAATTTATTGTCCAAATCGTTTTTTTTTACTGTGTTATGTAGCTGGAATATTACTAGGGGTTTTCGGCTTCGGGAGCGTTCCCCTTACACCCGGTATATGGCTGAAATTGACAGCCAAAATCGTAGCAGCCAAACACATATTCACATTACAAGCAGGTCTCGACAATTTACAGACGTTTCACCATCATTATTTTCACATTGCTGCTACTTGTATTGATTTTGGCCGCTACAATTTTGACTGCTAATTTCAGTCTCATTGTACAGTCAGCATAAGAAAGAACAGAGCACTCAAAATGATCTTAATTTAGTTTTTAGACCCACTTTCAGTTGACTGATTCTTCTGATATTTGGTACACACCTTTAGTTGGACAATAATACCATATAAATCAATAAAACAGTTTGACTTAATACGTGAGTTTTAAGATCATTTTAAGACTTCGTCGTCAAGATATTTATGACGCTGACTGTACCATTGTGTGTAATAATAAATAATAAATGAATCACATCACATCACATAAACTCACGCCTGTATTCCCCGAAGGGGTAGGCAGAGGTGCTAGCACCCACATTTCGCCAGTTTATGTTTAGGTCCCAATGTAATAGATGGCGAGCCTATTGCCATTAACCGGGCACTTATAAACCTGCGATAAATACACACATAAATTCGAAAAGCATCAAGAAGTCATTGGTGTGTGCCATGGTAAATTGGGATCGAACCCGAGACTTCGTCTCAGCAGTCCATTACCCATACCACTAGGCTACCGCAGATAATAAATGAATATTCTACAATATTCTACTCAACGCTATCTAGACCCATGATAAGCTTAATTAGCTTGTGTTGTGGAATCTAGAATGCGGATAAACATACTTAGATACTTTTTTTTGTATATACACATATTTTACATAGAAACACCTAGACCAATGTAAATTTTCGAAGGATTTCGATTTCAGGAATCTATACTCCAAGCTTAGGTACTTATTTTGACTATAATTTATGTCTAGACTTAACTGTACGAATCGTCCTACAATAATAATATCTTCTATGTCTATGAACTAATTCCACTATTCATTAATAAAGCAGCAGGATACCAAAGACCCTTGCAAATCTAAAATACCAGACAGAGTTTACGACTCAATTAAAAACCCATTTACTGTGTGGTCTTGTTATATAACCCCATTAGGCTAAACTCGTAAAACGCACCTAAGAAACAACCGTATTGATTTATACTATCCCTTTTTATAACCCATTAACTTCATAGAAATATATGAACGCTAATTACTATACTTATTCAGTTTGATAATACTTAAAGTTGTGCCTTTATTTCCTGGGTCAGCCGGGGTGCGAGGGATATGTCGATGACAACCTCACCTCCGGCCTAGCACCACGACCCTCAGTCGGCGTGCGGTTTTAGTCGGTTCGAGTCCAACATAACCTCCCCTTCCGGCTCCGGCGGGGGAGGGGATCCGAGGGGATTTCCGCACAAAATCAGCCTTTATTTCCTAGAAGCAGCCCCTCTAGATAGGCGGGGAGACTACGCAGCTAAAGGAGGACGGCTAGAGTCGGCTCTCTGCTGTGCAGCTGTTTCGTAGCAAAATGGAAATGGTTATATTCTTCTTTTATTGTGAAATATTATTAGGCACAATATTGTAGTATCAAGCGAACTCGTATTAAAAAAATATTTGGAAGTATTTAGGCAGTTAATGTTGCATACCTGCATAAAAAATCTGTGGAAAAAATAAAATAAAACCACTGACTAATAAATAAAAATATAATTATCAAGATTGTCAAAGACTGTAAAACTCATAAGTTATGATTATTTTGCATTTACTATCAAAATATTTTTTATTTGAGACCAAAATGTATGCCTAAAAATAAAAATAAATTGAAAAATTGTAAAGCGCATGGGTTTTCGATTTACTACTCCTCTAATAACACTCGACTACTGTCGTGTACAGCTGCTATCATTTCTCCGTATTATTTGAATAATTTTGAATAATTCTCATACAAAATGGATTGCGATAATTCTTAAGGCAACCCTGGCTTGCTTTTGGACCCTGTATTTAATTTAAACGTTGGCAATTCTTTGGACACTGCACCCGCTCTACATGAAGACTTACCTTGAACATGGTTAACCCTATGTCTACTGACAATGTGGAATTTGTATTATGTTGGTACTAAACTATTTCTATTATCGGTTTATACATAGCTTCAGTTACCAAATAGCAGTATTTTTATTTAAATAAAAAAATGTTTACGCCTAAGCTTAGAATTGGTAGATTAGATGATAGATCTCTTCTATATAGATATAATCAGCCAGGCAGGAGGCGCGGGGTCAATCCCCGCTCAGTGCAAATATTTGTATGCATGAGTATGGCTATTTGCATTGGTCTGGGTGTTTCTATGTATAACATGTATGTATTTACAACAAAAAAGTATCGAAGTATTTTTATCCGTATTATATATTAAAACACTTATTAGTTGAATTTAAAATTATCTATATATAGATTCCATAACACAAGCTAGTTAAGCTTACCATGGGTCTAGATAGCGTTGTCGCCGAGTGTTGAGCTGAGTGCATCTAGATATTTTAAATTCTTGCCAGTGATATGATGAAGAAGAAGATTATCTCATTTTCAAGTGTTTATGAGAACCGGGTTTCTCCTTTAGAACATTCCTTGTGTTGTTTAACTTTTAAATCTATTTGTTATGTATGATACTTTTAATTTATATTTAAAAAAGTTTAGAGTATTGTTTATAAAAACTGCGTCTGGGTTTCGGCCTTGATCGAGAACTTGTTCGCAAATGTGTCTAATTCGCCCACGTTTTATTAAACTTTGTGGGAAGCCACAGTTTCTGATGTTTTGATAACAAAAACAATAGGACACATTTCAAAATGCGGTCGTTATGCCGTCTGTGGTAACTTTATGAGCCACGACTGTATTTATGGTTTCCAAAATGGCGTCATCTCAAGATCGAGGTTATGTTGATTACGTATAGCGTTGTTATGGAATTTTGAGGAATATTTATATATTGCATTAGAAATGATTTTAGTAAATCATCATCAAATTAGCGTGGCCCCCATTTGCATTCGAGGCTTTTAAATCGGACCCCGGAGTCTGTTTACTTCTTTTGATTTGTTTTATTCCTACAGTTTTGGCTTATTACTTACGATTTTTATGGAAGTCAAAGAATTAATTTCCTTTATTCAGTTTAGGCACATAAAGAGCACTCTGATATTCATATATGTCAGAGTTTTACAATAATGTCAGGAATCACAGAAACAATAAATAAAATAAATCATTGGAAAACGATTCTTGCGCTGGTTCGGTAGGTTGGTACTACTGAGAAGATACCAGCAACAAAACTCAGTGAACTCGATATCGAATATGCTTTTATTTATAACAAAATACAGTCCGAGCAAGAGATTAAATTAGGATGACCATGCATCTTTATCATTGTATTTGTCCACTTCATAATAACCTTTTTTATTAGGCAATTTTTCACTTCAATTTTAAATTTAATAAGTGGCATGTCAATCAGATCCTGAGGAATTTTATTAGTGACAGACCTCCCAACACCTAAAGGAAAGCCTGCACTAAAGCCTAGTCCAGTAAATGCACTGTCGTGCAGGTGATGTTGACTTGGTTCCACGGGTATTAATGGGACCCTATAGCTATTACCATGACCCTTCCAGGACCTGTAAACAATTTGCAACATCACTAGCGAAGAAACAACTGGAGCTAATCATGATCATGATTATGTACCTAAAGTAAAGCCAACGAGACGAGAGAAAAAAGGTAAACAAAGCGACCATTACTGAGTTACGTTGCGATAACTAGTGATGATATTCTCTGTCCTTGTCGCACATATCACACTACGCGACAATGAATGACAATGAATGATTCCTGTCTGGAACGCGCTTGAAGTGATACGTAATCATTTTCAAATGAAAAATTTTGGAACCGCTGAAACATTGTTTACCTTTTTTCTCTCGCTTCGTTGGCTTTACTTTACTTATCTGTGGTAGTACATCAATAATAAAATATGTTCTTCTTGCAGGCCGGGGCGTGGAAGGTCAGAGGAACAACACGAAGATGTCGTACGTGTGTCCCCCTAACTTCATCAGGCTCGGCCACAGCTGCTACTTCTTTAGCGACAAGAAGGCTTCGTGGCAGAACTCCTTATACGCTTGCCAGGTGAGTGATAGCATATTATAAACTGCAAAAGAACCCTGCTTTAATTAAAACACTTATTAGTTGAATTTAAAATTGTCTAAAGAAAATCGAGAAAGGCATTAGATAGTTTTTATTGGGTCGGTATCGCGAGTGTGCTGCTCCTTGTGAAATATTTTACTAATATATTTTATACAATAATACTTCGTCATTCACGAAAAATACAAAATATGATAGTTATTTCATTAAACTATTAAAGTACATAATTACGGAACATTGCCTTTTTAGGAATTGAATAAAAAAATATTTAACACAAGCAGGTGCTTTACATTTCAAAAAGCGAATTTATTAAAATTTCTAAATGAACAAAAACTTCTTCAAGGCGATGCCCCTCACCAATGTCGTGCCAATAAAAAAATACTAAATGTGTCTATTACCTACCATTATGCCAGTGTCATTGTCCTCAGAAAAAAAAGTTACTCTGTGACATTATGGTTTCATTTCATCAATGGAATCACGTCCTTCATTGTATTACCAATCAAATAGACATTTCTTGGACGATAAATATTCTGTGGAGCAACAGATGAATGCTCTTTGTTTTTTGCACGATATTTTGGTTACATTACGATTATTGTTTTAAATCATCAAACCGTGTTGTGACAGAGAAAGAAGCCATCACATCTAAAGGGTGTTTGTAAGTGGCGACTTTATTTTTCGTGCGGAAAACCCCTCAGATACCTCCCCTGCCGGAGCCGCAACGGGAGGTTATGTCGGACTCGAACCGACTAAAACCACACGCCGACGGAGGGTCGTGGTGTTAGGTCGGAGGTGAGGTTATCTTCAACATATCCCTCGCACCCTGGCTGACCTCGGGAGGAGGGACAACGGTGTCCCCGACTCGCCCCCGGAATGGGGAGCCCGTGGCGTGCTTCTGCTGGGGTGACAGGCGGCTCCACCCGTCACCCCCAGGCCCATGCTCTTGGGGGACAGAGGTCTGTGCCCTCCGACGCCCGAGTTGTCTACGCACGCGGACGGCGCGATCTGCGAGTCTCTCTCGCTCGAAATGGCGACTAACAAAATACGCAGACTATATCACTGCTGGGAAAACAAGAAAACTCGAAATAAAACCCTGTAGCAACCCGTCTGGCTATCGTGAAAACTGTAGACCAAAGAACAGACCTATCTTTTGTAATTTTTGGGGATGGTTTTTTATTTTCTACGACATACTACACAGCGCTATGTTAACCCAAAGTAACTATGACTTATCTAGTTTGTACTATCGGCTCTAGATACAGTTTCTTTTGTAAATACTTACATACATAGGAACTCCCAGATCTGTGATCGGAATAATGTCTGCCTGACCACTCATGTAATTTATTTAAGTAATTTGCATATAATTGACTAGGAACTCGTAAGCCAATTGAAAGATCAATACCCCGAATATCAATTATATTTTTCCACGGCCATTAAATAAATTCGCTCAATGAGACATTGCATAACCAAATAACGTCATTGACATCATATTAATTAAAATGTGTTAAAGCAGTCATTACACTAATTCAGTAGATGTCACTTGTCAGGTTCTAAATTCGAATTTACTGCGTGTGCGCAGGCTAAAGTGGTACGTCCTTAACATTACGATATGCACGGTGCCAACTGGATTGGATCATGCGAGATGTGACCAAGACCTTGACATTTTAATTATGCGCAGGCGCAGCTTTTTATTTTATCGTCGTTATATTAGTATTAAGTGTCATAATCGGGCAAGTTTTAAATATTCACGATTATAACAAAATTGCGTTTTTTATTTTTATTTCTATTTCTTTTATCGGTTCACAAAACCGTGGAATACTTACTGTATTTTACCATAAGGAAGTTAACATTAGAAAAATTGGTCAACTTAATTGATTGAGGGTAGGCAGAGGTACTAGCACCCACATTTCACCAGTTTATGTTTAGGTCCCATTAACCGGGCGCATTATAAACCTGCGATAAATACACACATAACTTCGAAAAGCATCGAAAAGTAATTGGTGTGTGCCATGGTAAACCTGGGATCGAACCCGAGACCTCGTCTCAGCAGTCTATTACCCATACCACTAGGCTACCGCCGGCAGTGGTTCTTTATTTGTGTTAAATAATTGACGTTGAATGAAATCGAACTTTGGACATAATAACACGCTAACATACACAAAAAAAGAAGGCTACGGTGAAAATAAGTGAAATCTGAATACCTATACAAATTATCACTATATTCCTTCTTTATACATACCTAACTAAAACGAATACCACAAAAGCGCCTTCGAAAATATCCGAATTTAATTATTGACAGTTGGTCAACATCTAATAATGGCGGCAAATATTTGAAAAGCATTATGTATTTGTTCAACTAAATGATCTGTTACCATAAACAAACGAAATTTTTAGTTAAATTTAAACAATTTGTGTAAATAGATAAATAAAGTATTTTAAGTTATGTTATTTACAAAAAGAACATCCTGTACAGTTCTAGTCTGTGCTCCTTTTAACCCTAAAATATAAAGCGTGTGTGAATAGACAACCCATTTTATGACAATCGGGGAAAAGAGAAGGACTTTGTAATATACCTTTATTTATATTTTTATTACCTTTTATTATAAAATGTTCTATTTACTTACTAGCTCTTGCCCGCGGCTCCGCCCGCGTGGATGTCGGTTATCGTGACCAAACATAATCTATGTCTTTTCTCATGGTCTTATCTACCCCTATACCAAATTTCATCAAAATCGGTTCAGTGGTTTAGGCGTGAAAGCGTAACATAGATACAGACAGACAGAGATACTTTTGCATTTATAATATTAAGTATGGATTGTTTATTCAGACGCGAAATGTACATTCGTCCTTTAGTCTATTGTAAATTGACGTCTAAAAAATGCCGCAGTGGAGTTTGTTGTGCCGTTTCTTCTCCACCAGTGCCTTGGAAGCGATGGTAAACTTAGATTAAGTAGAATTAAAATTTTATTGTTCAAGATTGAGAATAAATTAATTTGACTTTGAAAAAAAAACCATGTCATGAAGTACCCGAAACCTAACCGGCGAGCATGTATGATATCAAAATTGTAGCAAGTAGAAAAAATGTGGTCTCTGCCTACTCCATACTTAAAGAGACGGTACTCCATGTTCACAAGCTGTAAAAACTTTCTGCCTCGCACAACTAAACTGCGGAATGAACTGTCACCAGCGGTATTTCCGAACCAATACGACCTACAAACCTTCAAGAAAAGAGCGTACCCTCTCTTAAAAGGAAAGCAACGACGAAATGACTCCTCTGGTGTTGTGAATGGCCATGGGCGGCGGTGATTGCTTACCATCAGGCGATTCGTCTGCTCGTTTGTCTCCCTATTCCGTAAAAAAAAACACGTACCAATTATAGACGATCAAACAATTGACTTAAAGTAAATACAGTATGATGCAAATTCATCTTGCACAAATTCGTTCTTGGAAGCAATGTCTTCAATAAAGCTGTTTACAGCTAAATTAGAATAAATTAAATGTCAAACAATGAGCAAATCACTCTTTGTGTCGCTGTGGAACATTTTATGATTTGTTGAAGGCAGAAACTTTAAAAACTCCGACAAAAGATAGTGGAAATAAAAATATTTTTAACGGGATCTATCATTTACCTATTACTGATATTTTTCTATTAATGATATAGAGCTATCTAATTACTCCCTTAAATCAAAAATCAGATTAATTAAGACAGAAATCTACATGAAACTTCACCATCCAAACCACCATAGGTACTTACTATAACGCTGCACTACGAGGTATCTTTACTAATATTATAAATGCGAAAGTAACTCTGTCTAACTGTCTGTCTGTCTGTCTGTATGTTACGCTTTCACGCCTAAACGACTGAACCGATTCGGTGAAATTTGTAATAGGGGTAGATTAGACCACGAGAAGGGATATAGGCCATGTTTGGTCGCGATAACCGACATTCACGCGGGCGGAACCGCGGGCAAAAGCTAGGTTTTTGTAAATTGAAATATGATTTTGTAAAACCCAAGTGTGTCGCACGAAAGGTTGTCGCGAAAGTTTTTGCCATTAGCGTGTTGTGGTAAAAATGTTACCTTAAGTCGTTAAAAATGATTTATTGCCTTGTAGGTATGAAAAAGTGAAAAAGACGTTTTTGCCATCATTATTAAAACGCCATATAATGTATTTCGGAGAGCACGTTCCGTCCGAACATCGCTACGGGTATTTGGAGTCCTACAAAGTCCGACTAGTTTAACTAAAATATTTCGATATTGTTAATTGGTTGCGGAGGTCAAGTGGTAGTCACTTTACGGAAAATATCGAGGATCAGTCGCTGGAAAGCCGACCCCAACTGGGTTGTGGAATATTGTGGAATATTAATTTATCTATCTATCTATCTAATATATAAAATTCTCGTGTCACAGTTTTTGTTGCCATACTCCTCCGAAACGGCTCGACCGATTTTGATGAAATTTTGTGAGCATATTGAGTAGGTCTGAGAATCGGCCAACATCTATTTTTCATCCCCCTAAATGTTAGGGGTAGTCCACCCCAAAATTTTTATTTTTTATTTTTTAGACAAAATTTTTAATTTCTATTTTTTTATGATACAACATACAAAAATACATACAATCCCTCTTACCCCTTTCACTCTTCTACGATCAACCCTTATTTTTTAATAGCCATTTTAGTAATTTAATCATTTTTTCTTTCCGGTAGAAAAATGATCAATCGTCATTTAATTATTATCTATTTTTCATCCCCCTAAATGGTGCTGCGGGAACGGGATCTGACGCCACGAGGGTAGGAAAAAATTGGCGGTACGAAGTTCGCGGGGACAGCTAGTACTATTATATAATTGTAAATTGGAATAAATGTTTGTTCGCGATATGGACGCAAAAACCACTGAACGGATTTCAATGCGGCTTTTTTATTAGAAAGGTCTTGATCAGACTTAAAATCTTACGTATAGGTTGCTATGGGTCGCGGTCACGGGATCAGTATTTCTGTGACCCTGGTAAATGGGCATAAAGTTCCAGGATCACAGAAATTTTAAGGAACTTTATCTGAGTCGCGGGAACAAGAACAGTGTGTCCTAAATCCTTCTATTTTGAACTTAACACGGACGAAGTCGTGGGCAAAAGCTAGTTTATTTATATTTGGGGTCCAAGCCATAGACAAGAATGAGAAGGAGAAATAGGATCTCAGACTTTGATATGAAAGCTAAGCCATACAAGAATGAGAAGGAGAAATAGGATCTCAGACTTTGATATGAAAGCCTCTGATGCAAACGGGAACAATATTTAAAGTGGTATGATGATGATGATGCTTAACACACACCCCTCCTTTTTGTCATCCTAGTATTAAAGTGACCAATTGACGTCAATAAGCTTGTTTCCATAAAACCCCACCTATCATGCGTACATACTTATGTATGCAAATTAAAAAGATTTTATCGCTTCACAATCATCTTGTAATCATAAAATGGAATGGCTTTGAAAGTACCATATTCATTGAGATACTTTTAGTAGCCAGTTCACCTACAAATGGACTAGACTAGACTCTCGTCACGACCGGCCCATTATTCTGTTTTATCTGTTTAGTGAAAACCCACAACCACAGAAAATATATTTCGATAGAACAGCCATGTTTTAAAAAACAATTGGGTATTCTACTGACTATTCAAATTAGTTATTTTTTACTAAACGTCAAAACGATAAGTCGGTAACGATTTTATGACGTCATAAAATGTAATAGTCAAATCAGTTACTATATAGGTTGGGTGGATGATTAAAAATAAATAAAACTATAAAATAAGAGTTGACGCAATTTTTACCGCTCTTTTACCATTCTTATTTAAGCTCGGTTAGATAATTTATTTTAACTATACGATAATATTTGACTGAATTTATATAGCTAACTTTAAAGTTCGAAAAACATCGGAAAAAATTAAACGCTCAAGTGAGACTTGAACTCACGACCTTTTCCTTACAGGGGGAATGCTCTTCCAACTGAGCTATTGAGCGACACCTGATTCATTTCAAATTTTCCTTCTCTTTATATCCGTCTTTAAGGGCGACGATTGTTTCCAACAGTTCGTAAGAATATAGGATAATACCCAATTATAGGCTACAAATTGCCACCTGTCTATGGGGCTACTAAAGCTGGCTTGAAATAACCATAGGTCAGAATTAGGTAGAGTTATTCATGTACTTGCATCGAAATGTTGATATTAATGGGGATTTTCCTGCGTTTTCCGATGGACAAACTAGTGCTGCCAAAAATATTACAAATAAATATTAAGTACAATCTTTTTCTTTGCAATTTCTTGACTTATTGTATTTTAATAAATTGGTAAATGAAGATCATAATAAGAATTAGCTGTAATGCCATTTTGGACTTAACTAACTTGTCGAAAATTTTTTTAATGCATTTCTGCATAGTTGGAACCGCGGTATGTTACAAAAATTCGTAATAATTTTATCAATTAATAAATCTCGATATTATTCTGCTCTCTAATTTATTAATTTCGAAATTCGTGGCATAGCCACATTGCATGAGATCAATAGGTAATAAGTACATAAATAACTCTACCTAATTCCGACCTAGGGAAATTAAGTCATAAAAAATACCGTGAAAGCTTCATACTGTGCTATTTCCAACTGTAGAATAAAAATGGAGAAGTATATTAGAAAGATAAAGACAGCGTCTGTGGCGTGGCGGTAGTGCACGCGACTGCCACGCAGGAGGCGCGGGTTCGATTCCCGCACAGTGCAAATATTTGTATGCATGAATATGGCTATTTGCATTAGTCTGGGTGTTTCTATGTATAATATGTATATATTTACAAAAAAAAATATAAGAATAAGAATAAGAATAAGAATAATTTATTTGCCTTTAAACATGGTAACATGGATCTTACAATGTGTATAAGCACAGCATGTTTAGCTGCCTACTGCAGCATGCAAATTTTCAATTAACAATTTAATTTGTTATTAAAACTATTACATGCATAAGAAATTTGACAAGCAATAATCAAATAGTGATGAATGTCAAGAGTTATTACAATCCTAAATATGTATGGTCATAGTCACATCTATCAATTTAATTTATTATAGATTTTTTTTTATAGTATTTGTTTATGCAGTGTCTGCTACAACGCATTTCTGCAGTGGTATGAATGACATGCATACTTCTTTAAAAAGTCTTCCACAGTATAAAAGGTTTCGTCCACCAACCATTTATGTAATGCAACACAAAATTTCCTATAAGGCAGATCTATAATCGACTCTGGCAATGAGTTATAAATTAATGGAGCCATATAAACACAACTATTTCTAAATATTTCTAACCTAGGTACCGGCATCTCAAGTGGCATGTGTGTAACTTTCCTTTTATTAAAGTTGTTCCTTTTTTTGAACAGTGATATATTGTTTTTCACAAAAATAGCACATTCATATATATAAATACATGGTACAGTTAAAAGTTTATTGGCTTTGAATATAGGTAAGCAGGAGTCAGTCCAAGCCATACCAAATATAGCTCGAATACACCTCTTTTCAGCTATAAAGACCCGTGAAATTTCAGAAGAGTTTCCCCAGACAATAATGCCGTACCTGATAATGGAACAGACATACGCATGATATACCGTAATGGCTGTGGATTTGGATATTATTTCTTTAACTTTTCTTAAACCAAACACAAATCTATGTATTTTCATGCTTAAGGCATCAATGTGTTCTTTCCAAGTTAAATGCTCATCCATTATTATGCCAAGAAACTTAGTACTGTGTATTTGTTCAACCTTTTGATCCCCATGTATTATGTTGAGGGTTAATGGCTTACTCTGGTGAGTTTTGAAATTAATAATTTTAGTTTTATCAATGTTGATTTTTAGTGAATTTTGATTCAACCAAGTACCTATGTCATCCAAAGTATTATTTATATTTGTTTCATACGTTTCTCGATCTTCACAACCCATTACTATTGTAGTGTCATCAGCAAACAGCACGCAATCATATTTAATCACCTGGGGAAGGTCATTAATATAAAGAAGGAATAATATTGGCCCTAGTATACTTCCTTGTGGGACACCAAAGTGATTGCATTTAGGCTCCGAATCAAAAGTAACAATACTATTTGTGTTTTTGTCGAATTGAGTAACTCTTGTGATTTGCATTCTACCTGACAAGAAGGATTTGACCCATTCGATAGCTGGACCTCTGATACCATATCTTTCCAGTTTGGCCATTAAGGTGGGGTGATGAACAAAATCAAATGCCTTGCTTAAGTCTAAGAACAACGCTGTAGTTGGTATTTTATTATTAATGTTACATACTATAGACTTTACTAAATTATATGCTGCTATTGAGCACGACTTGTTTTTTCGAAAACCACACTGTTCCTCAGCAAATACTTCAAACCTTTCCAAAAAACTCTCCATTCTTTTGTACATAACTTTTTCGAAGACCTTGGATAAAGTTGGGGTCAATGAAATCGGTCGGTAATTGCCTTTATCCTTTTTTGAGCCTTTTTTATGTAAAGGTTTTATTATGGACAGTTTGAGTTTATCCGGGAAACATCCGTGTTCCAGGGACAAGTTAATAATATACGCTAAGGGAGCTGCTATATGTTGTGCTATTTGCTTTAGGAGGATAGAACTGATATTATCATATCCTGACGACTTAGTATTACTTAAAGCTTTAATTGTACTAAATATTTCAATGGGATTGGTAGGTTCTAGAAATATGCTATTGTCAACTGTCTTAATATTAAAATTACAATTGTGATTGTCAGGTGTGGTAAAATTGTTTTCAATAATGTCAATAAAATAGTTATTAAATATGTCTGCAATGTCTTGTCCGGATGCAATCGTAGCACTATTGTCAATCAATTGATCAATGTATCCCCTTACTGGTTCGTTACATATATTACCCTTTACTATGTCCCAAGTGGCCTTACCTTTATTACTTGAGTGAGCAATATGCCTCATATTACACAAGGAATTGCAATTCTGTATACATTTTTTAAGTTTATATGAGTATGTTTTAAATTTTGTCTTATTTTCATTTGTTCTATTCATATAGTATTTATATCTCAATGTTCTTTTAGTTTTACTACTAGCTATAATACCTCTAGTTATCCACTTGGACTTATTAGTTTTATAATGTTTTTTTATTGTAATAAGTGGGAAACACAGACTATAGAATAGTTTTAATGTGTCATGGAAGGTGTTAAAAGCTATATTAGTATCTGAAATCTCATAGATTTCAGAGAAACTTAAGCTACCTATACACTCAACAAACTTTTTGATATTATTTCGGTTCATATCATATATTGTCGAGAGGTAGTAGCCTGTCATATTTTTCTTGTTGTGTTTAAATGTAACAACCTGAGCTGTGTTATGATCCGATAGGTTTAGCTTATAATTTTTTCCTGTAACATTCGGAATATTACTAATGATGTTGTCTATACATCTATTTATTCTAGTGGCCTCCTGAATATGATGACGCATACCGTAATTATAGATAAGTTCTTTAAATTTTATGCAATCTTTATTATCATCTAAAAAATTTATGTTAAAATCTCCACTTATTATAATTTTCCTCTTTTTGTGTTGCAATTTTGTGAGAGTTTTAGTAAAATTTTCAAAAAAAATGTCAATATTGGAATCAGGGGTTCTATATAGACATAATACTATGAGGTTCATATTTTTAATGTCAACCCCGCAAATCTCATAATGACTTTTTATGCAGAAGTCTTTTAGTTCTTTCAACTCATTACATTGAATATAATTTCTACACAATATACAGGTACCACCCCGCCGCTGATTTTGTCTAGAATACATGGCACATAGGTTGAAATCCTTTATTTTTAGGTAATGTTCCTCGCCCTCGATTACAAAATGTTCTGTAAAGCATATTACATCGAAATTTATATTTACTGATTCAGACATTTCTTCTAGGGCTATTTCTATGTCGTGAGTTTTGTTTACGGCACCTGCAATATTTTGATGCAATACTGAAAAACTGCTTTCCCTAATAATATTTTTATCAGTCACGAAAAAATGTATTTGCATTGACCGGTGCAGTATTTATTTGATCAATTTTTCTGTCAACTTTGGGAAAATAAAAAGGAATGGTTCCCTTAATTGGTTGAGGCTTATTATTTATAACAGGCTCTACAGTACATGCCTCACGATTATAAAACTTTGTCAATTTCTTATTAAACGAAAGATACTTATACTTGTATTGACGTAGGTTAATATTATGAATTATCTTATTAATGACATCATTATAATTATATGTTTCAATAAATTTGCAATTATCATATTGTCGTGCAAGGAGCTTAATTTTTTTGTTTAGATTATGCTCATTTAAATATGGATTATACTGAACATTTACAATATAAACATTACAATTTTTTAACAATCTTATTGCAACAGCCATTTCTGCCACACATTTAACTGGATTTGAGTCATTACTACCTGCCATAATAATCACGTTGTCCTTTTTGGTCAAATTTGTTAGGGTATTACAGCTTGCAAGAACCTCTTCTGTTGGTGCTTCTGGTTTTCTTATACTGGTTAAGATGTAATTATTGATTATTAGTTCATTTTTCTTTTTAAGTAAGCCTTGTACTACTCCTTTTCCTTGGTTATCTGACAGTAAGATAATTTTTCCTTTTTCAATTTCTTGTGAGTTTTCTGTATTTCGTGACTTTCTGTTTGACTTGACAATTCTTTCATTTGCTATGGCGGTCTCTGTATTATTAGTTTTATTTCTTTCGCTAATTACTGTGTCTTGTAGGATTTCATTGTTATCATTCTTATAATAATTATGTGACCTGTATTTGTTGGTTGATGTTTTCGGTGTCTGAGCTTCCATACTTAAATCTAATTTGCGTGCAGAGAGATGCGTAGTATGTCTTATAGGGATCCTGGTTCTACCAGTTTTCTTCTTGCTGGTAGTACTCACACTCGTTATGTACATTTTTTTAAATTGCTCATGTTTTTGTTGTTCTTCCGATAATCTCTGTTGCAATGACATTTTATCACTGCTTAAGGTTTCTATCTCTTCATGCGCACTCTTTATTTGTTCTCTTAGATCCTCTATTGTATTTGTCAACTTTATTATTTCGTCATTTTTCACATGAGTAGATAAATCCATCATACTTCTAGCAATTTGGTCCGAAGGTGAGGCCAAACTATCTATAGATTCAGCAGAAGAATGTAATGATTGTCTTCTTTGTTTTCTCAAGGTAATATTGTTGTAAGACTCCATATTATGGCTATAGAGGTAACGTGTGAGGTATTCAAATATGAACGCCGGTACATCGGCACACACAACTCACACAAGCGAATATCAGTATAAATAAAAATAAAAAAATAAAAATAAAATCCCAGTCTTGCAAATTATTTACAATATTACCATAAGTCGATCATCTTTTCCACATAACAATTCCAAAAAAACAAACTACAAAAAGTATTCTTCATGACTAGGTTTGAACCATGCATACATGAATTGTGGATCTGTTACAGTTTGTATTCGGCTAAGCAGACATTACTTTAGGATGGCGAAATAACTATTGATAGTTGTACTTTGTGTTATTCATTTACGGAATGGAAATATTGTGTCGATTCAGTCAATATGTTATTCTTATTATAATACCAGTGCACAGTCACAATGATTCAATGTATTGTACCCACACTCAAATAAAATAACAGTTCACTTTTCACTTCTCATAATTTTAAAGTTTTGTTACGTTATTCAACGTTTTATCACTATTTACATTATGTAGTAATTACTGTAACGATTGTATAAATAGCATTAAGCACAACTCTGCTTAATGGTCGTTTCGAAATTAATATCTTTGGAATTCAATACATTTTATGATTTTTTTCCATATCACTGTTTCTTTTCTGCTGCGAACAATTGATGATGATTTTTAGGTACTGAGCTACTAGTAGATAACACTCACAGACACTAAATTTGGAAATTACTATTTTAAATTAAATTAAAGTGCGGAACTGATGTTGATACGGCTACTAGCGCCATCTGCATATATATAAGTATGTTTATCCGCATTCTAGATTCCATAACACAAGCTATAAAAGCTTATCATGGGTCTAGAAAGCGTTGTGTAAAATGTTGTGGAATATTTATTTATTTATTATCTCTTGTGAGTATTTATTTGCAGTGCCATAAAATCGCCACTTGTGAATTGCAATGCAAGTGAACACTACTTATAGCCATTCTATGCTAATATTATTTCTGTGGTTTTATCTGTGCAGTGAATACCCACAACCACAACACAATATTAGCTGATAGGTGCGCCTGCTCAGTTCACTGTTCGCAGAAATATTACGTCACTAGTCACCTGTCACCTTGGATTCATACGAAAGGTTTATAAGTGCGATATTTCTTTAACACCAACTTTGATCCGCGGTTCCTGCTGTTTAAGCGCCATCTATTTATAAATAACCAACGCGTGCCGCAAGCCCGCGTGGAACTTTTATCCCGTTCTTGTAAACCATGGAAACCTAATCTATCCCTGGTTCTCGCACTCAAGGGGGTCATCTCAAACCGTAGACGGCCCAGGGTCAGGTAGGGTGCGAGGGGAATAATTATCTTATTAAGCAACCCTATACCTGCAATAGAGCTTTAGATGGCGGCGTATGCGGTTTTTGTCGGTTCACATCCAACATCCACCCTATTAGCGCTCATGGGCGATTGAATTATTAAAATAATAATAAATATTCCACAACATTCCACACAACGCCATTAGACCCATGGTAAGCATAGTTTGACTAGCTTGTATTATAGAATCTAGAATGCGGATAAACATACATAAAATACTTTTTTTTTGTAAATACATACATACATACCAATCCAAATACCAATATTCATGCATACAAATATTTGTACTGAGCGGGGATCGAACTCGCGCCTCCTGCGTAGCGGCCGCGTTCACTACCACTACGCCACAGAGGCTGTCGATGAGAAAAGATGAGATGAATGAGATGAGATGATGATGACGATCGATGAGAAGAAGAGAAATCAATAAGACAAGAAAGTTTGAGGATATCAAAAAGTTGTAAAACTAGCGTAAAGTCATTATCATATCATAAAAAGAATAAAAAGTGCCTGTTGTAATTCGCAAAAAGTAATTAATTGCATTAACACCAATATTGAGTAAGGTGTACCATTGTCGCATTGAACACTGTGTACCTTACATTGTCGCTTAAATCATTCCACACATACTTCAGCCGTAACCGCAGGTAGTTGTTGTTATAGAAAGTGACTTGACTTCTTAAAAAATTGCTCAAGGCATTGATGGCACCGGATCTACTTTTTGTACCTCATTGTTTTAATGCGTATATATACCCGCTGCTCCACCGCGTAGATGTTGTTTTTTTTTAATAGACACGTTAATATGACTTTGCCGATGGTACCTACGCTGAAGGCAAAGTCCCAGGAAAGAGACCTCTACAGACACCAACAATGTTACAATGTGAACACAATCCCGACTTGTGATCATCTATTACTACTTAATCAATTGCGATCAAATAAACGAAACATTTTAGTTCTGGTCAAGAACTTCGTCACGTAGTAATGGACTGCTGAGACGAGGTCTCGGTTTCGATCCCAGGTTTACCATGGCACACACCAATGACTTTTCGATGCTTTTCGAAGTTATGTGTGTAGTTTTGCAGGTTTATAAGTGCCCGGTTAATGGCAATAGGCTCGCCACCTATTACATTGGGACTAAACATAAACTGGCGAAATGTGGGTGCTAGCACCTCTGCCTACCCCTTCGGGGAATACAGGCGTGAGTTTATGTATGTATGTATGTATGTAATATAAAAAAATGTCAGATAAGAATTTCTTTTAGATTTCTATCTTAATCAATTTGAATATTTAGCATACTAAATGCTGAGGAGGGCCAGACCGCAAGGGATGGCCCTGGGTCAGCCGGGGTGCGAGGGATATGTCGATGACAACCTCACCTCCGGCCTAGCACCACGACCCACAGTCGGCGTGCGGTTTTAGTCAGTTCGAGTCCGACATAACCTCCCCTTCCGGCTCCGGAAGGGGGAGTATCCGAGGGGATTTTCACACGAAAAAAAAAAGCATACTAAATGCTAAAATTAAAAAAAAAAAACAAAAACAAATATATTTTTTGTTTCAGTATCGATAATATAACATAACCTAAGTTTTTTATAAATATCTCTAATTTGAATGAATTTTTGCATTTAAGTATGCTAACTATACAAATCGAATACATAGGGAAAAATCACGGATAAACATAGAAAGGAAATTTGAATCACATCGGGCGTGTTTCGATAGCCTAGTTGGTTTAGGCATTCCCCCTGTATGGGAAAGATCGCGGGTTTGAGTCCCGCCCGAGAAGATTCATTTTTGTCCCTATGCATTGGAATATCTCTAATGTACAGATACAGTTATTTTATAATATCAGTATCTGTACATTAGAGATATCTCAATCGGTCAGCGTGTGCAGCTCTGTGTTCTCGCTCGCATCACAGTGATGGCACTCGGACGTTAGCTCCTTCCGGATCCGCACAGGTACCTACTTCCCGAAACACCCGTTTCCGGTAATCACCTGTGTCAGTCGGTACGAGAGGCTACCGTGTGGCCTCTCTAGCCAGTCCTCCATGATGGGTCTTATCGCCGCTATTACGGCGTGCCCTAGGCAGGGTGTACAATCACCACATAACTCAAGAACGCCTGGACCAATTTGGCCAATTCTTTTTTTTAATGTTCTTTGAAGTCCAAGGATGGTTTTTACGGCGAGAAAAAATCCAATAATTGCCGGGACCCAAAATATCCACGTGGGTGGAGTCGCGGGCAAAAGTAGGTGCTTAAATAATCATGAACGGATTTCTGAAAGTATATTATGCATTACCTTATTGTGAATGTACTGAAACAAAGATATAAGTGTTTCACACAAGTGGGTACGAATGGTTGACCGAGTTTCACAGCTGGCTCCTATGAACGTTCGTCTGTTTATGTGTATTATATATGCTTATGGTAATGAGGTGGGCTACCTCAGATTGATAGCTAGAAAAACTATTGAAAAGTTCAAAATATTTCACTTTTTTTAAAGAATAATAGCAGCTGAAACTAGTAATATTCCCTCTAAACGCTCCAACTATGCTAAATTGCTTTTGCGACTAATGGGTTCACGTCAGTAGTGCAATGGCCAGGATTCAAACCTAAGACCTCTCGATCATAAGGCTGACTCCTTAACCATTAAGCTACCGACGCTTCGGTGATATCGTTGACACACCGCAATAGATACGCAAAGGACACCACTTTGTATTGACCTGTCAATAAAAACTCTATCGTAAATATAGCTTAGTAAACGAATAACTTGTGGATGGAAAAGTCGAAAGCAGAAACTTTGACTTAGGAACTTTGTTTAGACTAGTTAGGAGATAAACATAATAAAAGTCCTGACCCCTCCGAGGTGAGCCCGAGGGAGGAGGGCACTAAGAAGGTGCCGTTTTTTGGTTTTTTGCTTACTTCTTGAAAACGGTGCTTTGTACGAAATTGTGTTGTACGACATAATAAAAGCTAATTTAATTCTCTACAACTTTGTCTTTTGCACTTTGTTTCTATCTCCAATCATTGCCTAAATTTAGAATTTAAAAACAAATCTGTCAATCTGGTAACACAAGGAATTCTTGATAAGAAAAAACCCCTAGGCACTTAATTAACGAACATTCTCAACACATAGTTCAACAAAAATATGTTCACGGGACTACGTCAAAAAATACCACATTTATTTCGATAGTTTAATATACCTACAGAGGCAAAGTTGTAAGTTTTTAAAGATTAGACCACCCTGCTGCGCGTGGGCAAGGGATCGGGCAATGTTTACATTATCGGACTAAATTATTTCAGGATGGTGAGATTGTATCTGATTGTTTGTGAGACGTGGTTTTATGGGGTTGAGTCGCAGTAGTGTTGGTGGGATCGATAAATACCAGATAGAGTAAGGAATCTATTTTTAATTTCAAGATTAAGTCGCCGGTTGAAGCTGTCAGGTGGAATTTTAGTAGTACAGTCATTAAGGATTTCTTGGAATTAAAATCTCGAAATCTAACGGTGAGATGCAACTTGCAAGCCTCGCTTCTCTTGATGATCTCTCTCAACATTTTTTTTTTAATTTATTTGTTATCAAAAGAGAACATTACATATTTGACTTTATACAGCACAAAAAAAGACTATCTTTTTATCGAGGGGAAACGGGGGAACGTGATCAATTCTTAATTTTTGCAAATTACAAAAATATAATCTGAAAACAAACAAATTTGGCCCCTACACTGTATTATGAAATTATGATATTGAATCACAATATTGACTGTCAACACATGCCAAACAAAATAAATACCCTCTACTTTACAGACGAAAGTATTTGTAACAAATACTTTCGTCTGTAAATCTGAGCCAAACTATCTAATTAATAAATAAGCAGCCGTCTAATATAAAAATTTCACTGCAAAAATTCCCAAACGAAATATTATCATTTAAACTTTAAGCGAGTTCGCTAAGTACCTTCGTATAATGGGCGCTGCTTACTCCCGATATCCAACAGTGACAAGTAACAGGCAAAAGTTAAACAAGTTTAGTTCTCGTGAAGTATGTCCTGTAGATAAGTGAAACTTTTCCTTAGATACGGGCAAAGTTATTATAGTTTTCTTTACACTACGACTTTGCCTGTATTTTTGAAAGTTTGTACATTTGTTAGGTCTTTCTTCTTCATTCGCATCCGAAGATTTTACCTCAGAGTCTGGGGTCCGCTTTTACCAGTCTGGGGTCCGCTTTTACCAGTCTGGGGTCCGCTTTTACGAGTCTAATTGCGGGTTTGGCTTCATCTTAGATACCTACTTGTTAGGTATTTGAGAAATATTTTTGTTTTAATATTTTTTAAATAATATTAAAAAATAAAAACCGATTTTTCTAGAAGAGTACGTTCATATGCGGCATAGCGGCAGAGGTGTATACATAGCAGGAATGTAAAATAAAAGGTTCCAGTTGTATAATTTCCATTAATATTTATTATCATTATCATGTACCTATGTGGTAACAATCAGTTTCACAGCAATTACTGTCAATTTGTTTTATTTATAACTTATTGTTTATAATTTATAGTATAGATTGATACAATACCGATTGAATGATTCATTACATTTTTCATTAAACAACACGTTGAATAGTGTGTACATTATAGCAGACATTACGGTACACATTCATACAACGTTTTATAGGTCACTTTATTCCGTTTTTCATGCCGCTTAGATGGCAGGCAAGCACACGGCCCTCCTGATGTGAAGTACCTAGTTACCGTGGCCCATGAACATCACCCTAGCAGATCGAACCCAAACCACCCAAACAAATCGGAGCGGAGGCCGTGAGTTGCGACCTTCTTTCCGGGGCAAGATGGGGACTGGGGACACCGTTTCCGGTTTCCGCACGTCCCACCTAGGTGCGTGGGATGTGTCTTAGCTTCGGCTTAGGTCGATGCTTAGTGGTTAAGGAGTCGGCCTCACGATCGAGAGGTTCCGGGTTCGATCCTGACCCTTACACTACGTAATCCCACTCCTAGCACAAGCAATTTAGCTTAGTTAGGGGGGTTAACGGGAATATTAGTAATTTCGGTTGCTATTCTTTATAAAAAAATCTTACAGCATCAGCATCCGGCATCAGCCCACCCAAGAGAATGTGAGGTTTTGGTCGGCGTTTGGACGGTGGAGTGGTCTGCAAAGGGGATTTCGACAAAAAAAAAGTACGGAATAAGTAGGGGAATCTTATTATGTTCTTCGCTGGAAAAAAGATAAAAACAAGTCTGTTACTAGGCAGTTCTCCGACTGGGGCAGTGGGGTAGCGTGGGCAATAAAACAAAATAATCATCCAGCTGTGTGGGCGTGCGCGTACACACGACGATGGAGCCCCGCGATATGGTCTGACGTCACCGCGAATTCCGTAACTTATTTCTGTCTTGTTGTTAACGTGGTGTACCTAACAATGAATGTTTTACTGATCAAGGACGGTTTTGGTACTTGGAACGTGGATACTATTTATAATTTAGCAAGTTCAGATATTTTAAATGTGCATAGCAACGATAGACATTGGACAAACCTTCATTTCGTCAAAATGACCTGGATCTGAGTGATCTACGTGAGCCTATGTCACGCCGACCTATTTTGCATATTCACCTTCGCTTCATAAATCTGTTTCATCAGTCTTCTTTCAGCCCTCTTCTTCACGTATCGAAACCTTCTAACCATACCTTTCTCTACCTTAGACACTACATATTCAACCATGCTACACCGCTCCCTTATTACGCTGTTCCTCCCTGGGCCCATCAAATGTAATCCTGAAGGTCAATTTTGCTATTCAAATGCTGTTTAAAATTTAGTACCGTACTGTCAAAATCAAATTATGTAAATGGCAAAAACGACTTTCTCATTATACAATTTTCTAGAAAGAATATGTTTACACCGTAATCGTTTTTAAATTAGATCGAGGCAAAATTCATTATTTAGGTAGAGAGAAAAAATGCATTGACACCTCTTAGTGTCCAGTTAACTTAGTATTATGATATCTGCAGTCCAGCTCAAGTTGTATCGTTCTGGAAAAAGTTATACTACAATACATTTGCCCATGGAAAATATCGTCATGAATTTGGATAGTCGGTGCGTAATGGCATAAATTCATTTTGTTTTTATTTTTGTTTATATTTCAGTATGAGAGTAGATACTAAAGACCTTAATCATTTAAATCACACTGTCACCAGCGGTATTTCCGAACCAATACGACCTACAAACCTTCAAGAAAAGAGCGTACTCTCTTTTAAAAGGAAGGCAACGCACTTGTGACTCCTCTGGTGTTGCGGGCGTCCATGGGCGGCGGTAATCGCTTATAATTGGCTCGTCTGCTCGTTTGCCTCCTTATTCCATAAAAAAGAGTCCTTACAGGAATAGTTTCGCAGTTTATAATTACTCCACAGTGTGATCTGGTTTCCCTGTCCTACTAACAACAGGAAGAATCGTTAAAATTTTATCGGTTCGTTGTGTGCCAATAGCCAACACTGCACCATCGCGGTTGGTGGTTCCAGGTACTCTATGGTAACGAGCCAAATTGCGTCAGCTTACCTAAATGACGAAGTTAACAGGATTTGTGGTATCCAGTTACTTAAAAAAATGTGCCTCCGGGAGAGTCATAACATAACATAACATAAACTCACGCCTGTATTCCCCGAAGGGTTAGGCAGAGGTGCTAGCACCCACATTTCGCCAGTTTATGTTTAGGTCCCAATGTAATAAGTGGCCAGCCTATTGCCATTAACCGGGCTTTTATATACCTGCGATAAATACACACATAACTTCGAAAAGCATCGAAAAGTCATTGGTGTGTGCCATGGTAAGTCGATAGAAGTAATAACTCAAATATCGTGCAAATGACGATATGTAATGTAGATACTTATATACAAGGGAGTCGGTCGGTAACGGTAACAGTGTCGCATCTTCACCTGGAAATGAAAATGACAAAAACATTACCCTCCTTCCTTCAGCAGTCGGGTAAAAAATGGCCAATGCGTCTAAAGAAGCTTTCACTACAAAAAAGTTACCGACATTAACTACATAAATGGCTTGTCTTAAGAGTGGGTTCACGTCATCAGTGTATCGGTCAGGTTTTGAACTCGATTCCTTCCTGTAAGGTCGAACTCTTAACCATTAAGCTACCGGTCCTTTTATAGTTCTGACAGATGAAATGTAATTATCTAGTAATTAGTATCTGGAAATCTGAGTCAGGTTCTAAGTAGTAGACTTGGGTAATAAACGTTAAATTACTAGTCTAGACTTTAAACCCCATTAAACTTTAGTGTTTAGCCAGAACTAATATAAAACAATTATCAACAACCCGATTTCTATTTAAAATGTGCAATAAAACATTACTTGTGTCTCTTAAAGTTACAATAAATTGTTTAACTGAATTTATTGTACTCATGGTAAGCTAACGTCTCAGGAATGAGGTTCACCATGGTAGAAACTCAGAAGCTTTTTTACACCCCGCTTAATGGACCTGGGACTGTAGGAAGAAGGAAATACGTGTATTGGTAAAGAACTCCAAGACTTATTGGCGCAGGACGGGGAGCTTTATTTGTGTTAGGCGTGGAACAAAGGCGCGGGAGCGGAAGCAAAGAAATGAGCTACTGAACCGCTTGGTTCTCGATGTATTGTATGCACCGTATGAGGGTGAGATCTAAGCCCTACATTATGTTGCCCTGTGTAGAAAAGATAGGGTGGGATTAATTGGAAGAGTTCATCGGAACTTTCATCATCATGGTAGAGACTGTAACAACTGCCAAAGACGTCAAATCTCCACGCATCTGTAAAGAATTCCAGGATTTTGTGCTGTGGTGTTTTATTTCTTTTAAGGGTTACGTGCCTCAAAAAGATAAAACGGAACCCTTACAGGATGATTTCGTTGTCCATCTGTCTGTCTGTCCGTCTGTCTGTCAAGACCTTTTTCTCTGGAATGCGTGGAGGTATCAAGTTGTAACACACACCACATACCCAGTTCTATAACATCTTGAAACTTCATAAAAATCAAACTTCTAAGTCAACGCAATCAAAATATATTGTGGTTTATGTAGCTTAAGTTATGGAACCCTCGGTGCGCGAGTCCGACTCGCACTTGGCCGGTTTTTTAATTCACTTCCCAACCATAGTAAACTTTACAACCAGTCGAAGGTTAAACACTATTATTTATTCTGTGGTTAAAGACACAAACAGACAATATTGTATGCTAAACTAAACGCCACACCGGCAATTATTTTTACATTTGATGCATAGATTACGATAAGCCGTTGATTGGATCATTTGCTACTTAAAAGGTATTTTTTTTTTTCAATTACTAGGTATGTCTTCTGATGTCAACGGGTAGGTATGCATTGTTACTTGGTACTAGATCACGAGTCAGTGAATGTGGATACGAGTGACGTAATCTTTGTGAAGTTTAAATGGCTTATGATAATCTGTAGGTACGTGTTTATGCCGGTCTAGCTGTAACACGACTTCAAATTCTTTACTAGTATACGTCTTTCCTTCTTTCTATAGTCCCAACCCCACCATTTTTACGTCTCATTCATAGTCTACCATTCCTGTACCAAATCCAAAAACCCTACCTTAGATACATACCGTAACGTGGTTCTGATAGAATTACTGCAAATCAAATCAAATCAATTTCGCTATAAATGATTTTATAATCTATCATATATTTTGCTTGACATTGGCAAATTGCGGCGATTCGCAGCAGGAGCCACTAAGAAGAAGATACATACCGTACTCATGGTACAGACGTGGCTTCACGGAGATGTGTACGCTTCAAAAGGATAACGACATCCCATGTCCCAGCTCTTGTGACTTTTCAGTCTCAGTGTCACACCAGAGCGGTAGAGACTGAAAAGTCACAAGAGCTTCAGCGCGTGCATTGGTCCTTTTGAAAGCGAACCCTTCATAGCGAGAGTCGATCTCTGAGCAGCGCAGTTGCCGCCACCCATTCCCTTCGTCTCGCTATCGAAACTATCGAAAGAACTTCCCTCTGGACGGGACCTTGCCTGGACCATCTGGAAGTCCTTAAATAGACTTCGGACGCAGGTTCGCCGAAGCAATGAAAACCGGGTCAAGTGTGGTTCTCTCGGAGGGCATGGACCCACCTGCCAACGTGTTCTACTTGCCCACACGTGTATACCCGAGGAACTCATGAGTGCCTCTAAGAACGTCCTCAGAGTAGCTGCACACTGAGCAAACAAGATTTGACATGACATGTCTTAGACTCGGCAGAAGAAGAATTCCAAAGTGCAACTGTTTTTCTTTATATTAATCTTCACGTTACCTTTTAGCATGGGTTCTTTCAACTTCTAACTACGGTGAAACCGGAGAAGGAAGGGCATGTGTATGATCTGTCTGTACAGTGCCCAAGTTAGATTTGGCACTTCGAGTTGAATAATAGTAAAACTCCAGTCAAGATCAGCTAGCTCCTGTTTTGTTGGGCGTTTTGTAGATGCTCTCCATCGCTAATCTGTTTAGATCGACGCGGCGACGTTGCAATGGATGGAAATTTCGACGCGGATCTTTCCGGTCGTGAATGAGTGTATACAATTAATTATTTCAATATAATCGATTAAAATAATATAACGGAATCGACTGGTATCGGTGATGGCACATCGCCCATCAGAGCGAACTATCTTCACAGTCTGTTACTATTGCAATCTAGATAGGAATACTGCCAAATATTTATAGTCTAGCTGTGCCCGGAAACTCCACCCGCGAAATACAGAATTAATTGTTTTGTAATAGTAATTGAGAATTCAATTCTTTGCAATTCATAAGAACTGCCGTGGAAGAATCCGTGGTAATTCCACTGGTCATTCAAAATCTGGAATCGAATTTGAATGTTGATTTTTCCTATAAATTTTGATTTACTAGGAATTATGATAAATAAACTTTACTAAAAGTAAGATCAATAGTAATATGTTTGAAAGTGTGTGTAATTTTAGATCACTATTCGATAAATCAATGCTTTTGAAGTGCTCTTAATCAATCATGGATTTTGCAAACACATTTAACGTATGCTTCAAGGAAAGACTGCGTGGATCTTACTTATATTATGAAGGTTTAATGATAATTTATACATATATACTCACGCCTGTAAACCCCCGAAGGGGTAGGCAGAGGTGTATTAATAGTCACATAGAAGAAAAGCAAACAATATTTTACTTCGGCGAATAGCTTTTTCCCACGATAAAGTTTTCATGCAAGCAACGCAGAGAGCTTAGCAGCTTGTTAATTAAAACAAAGTTATTATAAATTAACTACACAGTTTAATCAGCAGAGTTTGCTGCTTAAAATAGTCAAAGAAATACTATTTAATAATAAATAATTATGATAATAAATAATGACTATAAATCTTATTAAATAAGGACTGTCTTAAATAACGTTATATAATTTTATTTAAACCTTGACTTAGTTACTATTTAATTTGATTTTGATATTAATTGTAATTAATTTATGTACTCAGCATGGCAATTATTATTTTCTTACCAAGTTGTAATTAATTTTGTAGGTTGGTAACGACGATCAAAACATGATCTATGTAGATAATTTATGACATGACTGACAAAAAAGTTCACCATTGACTAAAACCGTGATAAACCTAAACTTAACTCTATTTTCAATAAAAAAAATTTAGTTAATCGTGAGAACCCAGTTTAGCTAAACGGATTTACACTGGTGAAATCCAAACTTAATAATTAGGTACTATTTGATGTCAATGATCAATAGCATACTCAAACTCAAAGTATTTATTCAAAATTGGTGTACCACTGCTTCCTAGGCATCAGTGGAGAAGAAACGGCGCAATAAACTCCACTGTAGCATTTTACAAACGTCAATTTACAAAAAAGTGGTTTCATAAGACTAAATATGGACGAATGTACATTGGTCTCGTGTCAAGATAATTAAAGTATATAAAAAATCTTATAATAAAATAATTAACCTAAGTTAAAATAAAAATAAAAACGCTGTGGTTAATTAAGGAGTCAGATTCCGAGATGTACCGGATTCGAATCTTGACCATTATGCCACTGAGGTAACCACAGTCCTGACACAAGCAATGTAGCTTATTTAACTAAGGTTCACGGGAAATAGTACGTCGGCAGAAAGTTAGTGGAAGTTTTTATCGCGTGAAGTCCCGAACTTGCAAAAAATAACAATAGTTATGTACTTAAATAGTTTAACTTCGGTTAAATAAACTTCTCAAAAAGCCCTCAACATCTGCAATCAAAAGTGTGTACCAAACACTCCATCAATACGTTAAGTCTCATAGAAGTGTCATCTTCTTGACACTATTTATTGGGATCAATTTAAATTGACACCGTTCGTCACTTGCTCAATATCATTGGAACAGTTGATGCTTTTGATTATTCTAAGGTCGTCTGGAGGAAACTTTTGTAGTGTACCTAATTATGAACTTCTTATTGTATTCACCGAAGAATTTGTTGCGAAGTGTAGAGTTTAATTATCATCCGAACGGATTTTGATACTATTTATTTATTAGAAATCTATCCAGCAGTAAGCACACAGCCTATGACTATATACTCGCTTGGTGAAATGTGGGTGTTAACACACCCCTGCCTCCTCCTAAAAGGATAAAATATAAATGTGTGTATTTATTAGAAAAGTTTTGGTCAGATTTCAAAAATGTCGTATGTTTAATTGCAATTAGTTTGATAGAACCAGAGATGAGACCAAAAACAGTGAAGCTACTTTTAGTGATAATATGTATGTGTTTATTCCTGAAAAGAGTGGCTGGGATAGAATGGTTGTACAAGGCGGTGGATCGGGTGCTATGGCACCTACACCACGTCCGTCAGAAGACTGCAATATACTATTTAATTGTTTATATTACTGACAATATTGACCTTCACAAATGAACATAATAAACATTGCAAGTTAGATGAAAGAAGCTTGTAGTACCGATGTCCATTGAAGAAACTGGTTTATTTCATCATAATTGAAATTCTTTGATAGCTATCTCTGTTGGGTTATATGTTATTAGATAACGCCTTAAATAACTGAAGCATCTATTGCAGCCTACACTGTTTATTGAATTTTAGATTTCTTTCGAAATTATTGAGGCATCGACCGGCCTCGGTCGGCAAGAGATATCGTGCGGTGTTCCACAGGGAACGATCCTGGGGCCGCTCCTGTGAGACATCGCAATAAATACTAGTATAGATTTGAAACTACATTTTCTTGATTTAGGAATTCATTTATAATACAGTAAATAAACGGCATGATGCATGATCCAATGCAACTTCCTTTGCAATGTTCAAATAATGACACAGTGACAGAATTAGCAATGTTTAACTTAAGTCATTCAGGTTAAAATGTTGCAACACCTTGACTCATCGCTGCAAATTGCAACTGTATTCATAATAAATAGTATTGCAAGCTTCGTAATTTTCAATTTACATTTTAATAGTCTACATATTAATAGACTGTTCGTGCCTCGGAGAGCACGTAAAGCCGTCGGTCCCGATTGACATACGAACAACTGTGCCATTCGTTACCGGTAGTTGGAGCGCAACAAAATCTCACTACGATATAACTACAGCACTTTGATACTGCCGTGGGTTGTAAAGATCAGATTCAGATGGTATGGCAATCCCTTCGGTTCTCCCTGTTTCATCGAAAATTTTATGTCACAATTTTATTATGTTTCGCATAACAAAATGGTTTGGCATACACTCATAACGCATAATTTATTAAGCATAGTTTTATAAGTTAGAATCATCTTTTGGCATAACTTTCAAATCCTAATAATCAAAAAACCGGCTAAGTGCGAATCGGACTCGCCCAAGAAGCACAAGTAACATAATATAAAAGTTCTTGTAGTTCATTGTTATTGTTCGTTGTTTTTGAATCAATTGAATGAAAGGTGAAAATAGCTGTTTATGACGTATTAAAAAACTACTTACTAGATCTTGTTCAAACCAATTTTCGGTGGAAGTTTGCATTGCAATGTACATCATATACATGACAGACAAACAGACATGACGAATCTATAAGGGTTCTTTTTTTTCACCTCACCGGGATATTTACCATGTATTTATACAAACTATAAACATATCTATATATAAACTATAAACATGGTAAATATCCCGGTGAGTGTTATACTATTAATACAATAATCATGTCTAAAATTCACACGCAGAATCGTCATTTGGCATGCATTTCATATCCATAATCTAATAAAAGCAGAAAGTTTATATTCAGTCAATTTACATTACATATATTTCTCATAAAGTTAAGTTCAGCTTTGTAATACTTTAACCTTACAGCGTGAACAACAGCGCTGCAACAGCCTTTATAGAAATTGTCATTGGCCAGACTGGATGGACGTTACTGGAGATCGACCAATCACAATCTCTATCGTTGTCGCAGCGCTACACTCGACATTTTACTTACATTAAATTTATAATTGCATAGCAGATCATATTGTGGAATGAGTATATTCATCCAACATACAAGAATAAGAATACCTATAAAACAACCTTAGCCGTATAGCCTTAAAATTCCAAATATGATACCAAATCTACAAATAGTTAAGTCTCTCGTAAATGTTCTAGCAATGACGGCACGCACACCTCTGATTACACAGATGCGCGTGCGCATACGACCCACATACTTAACATTGGGCCGATCCGATGAACGTGTGTGTACTCAGCCACGATTGTTTTAGCTTCTGTTGACAGTCTAAACAGGTTGTCATGTAGTTTTAATTGTCTTTAATACTATTATGAATATACGCTTATGGTAATACAATGTAGAATATTAATAACTGAAAGTATTAAAAAAAATGCTGTGTTGGTTCCCTGCCGAGTGTGTCTCGGTGGAGTAAAATAGTGCCACCCTATTTCTTCCTATGGGTGTCGTAAAAGGCGACTAAGGGATAGAGCTGTTCTCCATCTGACAGTACACATACAGCCCATAGCTAAATGCCTGCTTGACGGCAATTGCTCACCCCCTAATTCATAGTTGGTGAAATTTGGGTGCTAATACAACTCTGCCTACTTCTTCGGGGATGTAACAGGCGTGAGTGTATGTATGTGTATTAATTGCTTGTGTTAGATGACGTACGTCTAGGAGAATTGCCAATATCCAGTATATATCCAGATAGCTCAATTGGTCAGAGTATTCACTCTAGAAAGAGAGTGGTTGCAGGTTCCGATCCTAGATTAGTTAGCTTTAAATTTTCATTTGTTTGATATGTTCCCAAAATATGTATTTTAACTTACTAATTATTTTTTTACCCGCGGCCCCGCCCGCGTGGATGGCGGTTATCGCGACCAAACATAGCTTGTGTCCTTTCTCAAGTCCTAATCTACCACTATACCAAATTTCTTGAAAATCGGTTCAGTGCGGGAAACCTGTTACAGACAGAGTTACTTTCGCATTCATAATATTAGAATGGATTGTATTATAATTAGTACCTATATTATTATCTATTGAAACTATATTCCGTATGAGGTCGACGCCCTACACATTCTTAACAAAATTATGAACCCATTAATAAACCTGTTAGTATCCAAAATAAATATCAAATCAATCTTCCATCAATCCTTATTTTCATTCGTCTTATTCACACTCATTCAAAGTTATATTTCCTTCCCTTTCCCGCAAAGGTAGATGTGGTGTTTGTTGATGCTATATTTACACACGCATTGGTTTCGTTGTTAAGTGATCAATAAAATTCATCAATACCTATTTATTATTATATGAGGTTAATAAACTTATTATACGGCTATTATTATCTTCCCGGTTATAGGTTATCCCATTTCTTCCCGTAGACATTTTGAAGCGACTATACAAGACTGTACAATGCTTTTTAAGATCTCTTTGGTGGTAAGCGCGGGGCGCGACGACGGTGTAGAGGCACGTAAATCAAACAATGGCGGCTGTGACTGCGGTGCACCTCTGCTGTCGATAGACCACCTCCTGTCGCGCCCGTAGTCTAGAACTACGCAGGATAGACAAGCTAAAATACAGACAGATAACCAGACAGCATGTTCACAACTCAATCTAACATTATCATTGACTATATTATACGACACACAAGTGAATTGGCTGTACGAGTATTGACACAATATTGTTAGTACAATCGTCTGCAATGAAAACGGCCTCGCCGTGTCACAGCTTATACTAAATGAAAATATTATCTGTACCGACGATAAATTGACAATTGTAGAAAATCCAAATGTGTATATTTATTTGTTTGATCTAGTATGAAGGCTAAAAGGTGCTGATAAACTTGAGCAACCACTTGTAATAAACATTCTTGTTAATTTTACATTCCTTTCTACAGTCCCGGGTCCTTTAAGCGGGGCCGTCAAGCTGAGTGCCACCACTGTTAACATGGTACATGTTTACGATGGTGACCCTCTTGCCGAGACTTTAACTTTAGCTTACCATCAGGCGAGGTGAAGTCAAATTGACTTTAGTAAAAAAACATAGGAGAATAATCGAGAACGTTTTAGCCAATACCTATTTTACCGAGCGTTCTCGCGAGCATTCTCAAGAGCTTTCTCACGAAAAACCAGTGTGATAGTATTGCTGTTTATTTTGATATCATTCAAAAATCAATATATTTTTTCTTTGAAGCTAATTTGTTCCCAAGTTTATTTGATAGATATAGTTTAGGTAAATGAAGTTTTATGAGCTAATTTACGAGACTGGCAAATTATTTATTTTAATTTGATAGGTTAAAAGTGCAAAACGTTCTTTGCACCGACTAGAGCGTTAGAAAGATTATGAAAATGTTCGTAGGCATGTTTGGTTCTATGCTTGGCTCGGTTCATTGTTCAGAAATTAAAAAGGGCGAATGTTCGATGTTCTGTTACAAGTAAACGCTTAAGTCTATCAGTACCTTAAAGCCTAGGACTATGAGTAATGAGGACTGTTCCGTGAATGAATTGTTATATATATAAATATCTATGACATAGTTCATCTGTCATGGTGTTATAGATGACGCTATTTATACCTTATAAGGAACAATATTAAAAGGAACATAACTATATTATAAACTTACCTATGTTCGTGGCTTCACCCGCGTGGTTATCGGTTATTGCGACTTTTGATCATATCTCCGGATCTACTCAACCAAACTTTGTAGACAAACAGAAAAACAGATGAGATTTGTTGGTGACATGATGAGAAAAAAAATTTTTTTTTGTTATTTTCACGCATGATTTATTTTAAGGCTTCAACCTTTTGGGCCTGTACCCCGTGGTCATAGGTTTAAATAAATGATTCAACTCACACTTTTTGTACTCTATTTCTCAACTCGATGCCTCTGTGGCGTGGCGGTAGTGCACGCGACTGCCATGCAAGAGGCGCGGGTTCTATCCCCGCTCAGTGCAATTATTTATATGCATGAATATGGCTATTTGCATTGGTCTGGGTGTTTCTATGTGTAATATGTAAATATTTACAAAAAGAAAGAAAAATAAGTATCTAAGTAGGTTTATCCGCATTCTAGATTCCATAACACAAGCTAACTAAGCTTACCATGGCTAGATAACTTTGTGTAGAATGTTGTGGAATATTTATTTATTACTAGCTTTTGCCCAGGGCTCCGCCCGCATGGATATCACCGATTGAGAAAGGACATAGGCTATGTCTGGTCGCGATACGGTTATCGCGACCAGACATGGCCTATGTCCTTTCTCAAGGTCTAACCTATCGCTATACCAAATTTTATCAAAATCGGTTGCGTGGTTTAGGCGTGAAAGCGTAACATACAGACAGACAGACAGAGTTACTTTCGGTTTTTATGATATTAGTATGGATTGGTTGTCTTTACGGGAAAAGCACACCTTAAAATAATTATCGCGATTACCTACTTCCCTGAAAAGCAACAAACAAACAATAAAATTGCTCGAAATATTTTATTTCAACTGTGAACATGTGTCAATCTCCACATACCCTTTTTGCATTTTTACGTTCAGCTAATTTAAGATACGGCTTGGTACTATTTTTATCGACACTTGAACAAAGAAAAACAAGTGTTATTTGGAGCAGAACAGTTCAGCATTAGTCACGAGCTGGTATGTTCAAGTCTAAATGGAGTAGTTAACACGATTCCTGACATCTCAGTCCAATGACTTTTTGGAGAACAACAACCCAAAAAGTGCTGAGTTGACGTCTCCATAAAATCGGGCATGCATGTAGGCTGATATAACCTTAGTAATATTTATAGACTACCTAGCCTTTTCTATCCAAAGACATAAATAAATCCTACTAATATTATAAACGCGAAAGTAGGGATGAATGTATGTACGGACGGATGTTTGTTACTCTTTCACGTAAAAACTACTGAATGGATTTTCATTATAATATAGCTTATACATCAGAATATAGGCTATATATCATCACGCTACTACTCGAAGTAACGGACGTACTAATCCTGCGCAGACGAAGTCGCGGGCACCAGCTAGTGTATGTATACTACGAGTATTTGAAAAGAAGGCAACGCACTTGTAACTCCTCTGGTGTTGGTGGTAGTGATGTCCATGGGTGGCGGTGATCGCTTACCATCAGGCGATACGTGTGCTCGTTTGCCTCCCTATTACATAAAAAAAATATCGCATGGTATGTATATTCATGAATGTGTCGTTATGTAAGTTAAAAAAATGATCGTGATAGAATCCATTAAAGGCTGCCTTCACACTAGCGTTGATCCAGCGTAGGCGTTCGATGAACGTACGCGCAGCGTAGACGCTGCGACAACGCAACGCACGCGTCGCGTTGTCGAAACGTTTCCTTTGGAGTTAATTGAACGCCGCGGGAACGCGGCGGCGCATACGTCGCGCTCGAGCGACGCCCGTTCGGCGTACTCGTATTTTCCAGCAGAGACGATGCGACAACGCTACGCGTGCGTTGCGTTGTCGCGGCGTCTACGCTGCGCGTACGTTCATCGAACGCGTACGCTGGATCAACGCTAGTGTGAAGGCGCTCAAAAAATGAATAGTAAAACGGCAATTCGATTTTTTTAGCTTTTTGTAGTGACAAAATAACTATATCATTTTTTTTTTCGAACGAATACAGTTTCAACTCCAAAATTATTATCAAAAATGGTGCCAACACTTAAGTGCCATATAATCATTTAATAACAGATAAACAATTTATAAAAAAAGAAGAATAAACATTACACCCACAGATGACATAATGAAAATAATATTATCTACCTACGCCCACAGAATGCAAAAAAATGAAGCACATTTAGATCTGTTTTAAATCTAGCTCGTTCTTAGAAACCGCTCACACTTTGCCAGCTAACAAGATTTTGGCACGTGCATCTTAAGCAGTAATTTATTTTTTTATTAAGTGAAGCTATTGCATAGCGTTGCAACGATAACGACAAGTTTATCGATATTATTAATTAATCGATATTATATTATCGATACTACCGAGATAAGGAACCATCTTATTTCTAAGCATCATCTTTTTATGAGCTGAATTTCACACGGTTTCGGATATGTTGTTATTTGGAAGTTAGAAATATTGATAGGTGTCTAGATTTTACATTTTATTTTTTACTAAACCTTCTGATTAAAAAAAGTTTTAATTGACTACGTTAAAATTCATTTTAAAGTGGGTAAAATGGTGTTGAATGGCAGTCCAATCAAGCTGAGGACCTTAACCAACCTCGCCTGCAAACCAGTACACCTACTAATTAACCAACCAAGCTCTGGTGTGGGTTTCCATCTTGGATTTAAAGAGTATTAATTCTCCTGTATGCCAAGATCAGTCAAATAGTTAAAGTTATAGGAATAAGAGTACAGTTGACCCTGAGCTCCAAGGAGTAACCTTTCAATGTAACCAGGACTAACGTTGTAATCATGATAACGAAATCTAAATTATTTATACAAAATACCGATAGCAGGAATATCGATACTTTTATCGATATTCAACTGATTAGTGTCACCTCACTACGCCCGACTGGCAGACGCGCGTGCGCCTGAGCCACCCGCTGAGATTTATCTTGTTGCAAATATATAATAGCCTCTTAGTGCGAACCGGTTCCACGGAACTAATATTAGAGTATGATTGGTATGCTTTCTTCAAATTACGATTGCATAATCTTGGATTACGATGGTTCATATCTATTCATTTGTAATTTGTGGTTAGGCTCTGTGGCCTCTATGGTGTGGTGGTAGTGAACGCAACTAATTGCTACGCATGGAGCACGGGTTCGATTCCCGCTCGGTACAAATTTGCACTGAGCGGGTATCGAACCGGCTTTTTTCCGTGCGGAAATCCCCACGTATACCACCCCCGCCTGAGCCGGAGGCGGTTTTTTTTGGACTTGAACCGACTAAAACCGCACACCGACTGAGGGTCGGAGATGAGATTGTCTTCGACATATCCCTGGCCTCGTTCACTACCGCCACGCGACTGAGGCTGACGACATATTCAAGTAACTCAGTTGGTCAAAGTATTCTTCTTTTAAAGTACTTACTGGTAATGTTTTAACTTTAATAGCTTTAAATAAATAGTAGAAAATAATAACAGAGCGGTAGGTTGGGCACAAACCTATACATCATCGCTATAGCTTTATGTGGTAGTTAATTGTGGATAAATATAGCGAGCTGTTACACGCTGATTTATTTTAATAACAGTACATTCACCTTGTGGTTTACGTTTATAGATTTTGACTTTATATCGATGACTTTTGGATAGGCACCATACAAGCTTTTAGTCACCGGAGTTCATTCATTATCGTCATTCGGAGAATGTTACACGTACTTCTCCTAATTTAGCTTATCTTGGCTATAATGAGAGAGACTGTCATTTATTGTATTGTATTTGTATGCATGAATATGGCTATTTTCATTGGTCTGTGTATTTCTATGTATAATAGGTATAAAAGTATTTACAAAAAAAAAGTATCTAAGTATTTATCCGCATTCTACATTCCATAACACAAGCTAGTTAAGAGGGCACGCCGTAATAGCGGCGGTAAGACCCATCATGGAGGAGTGGCTAGAGAGGCCACACGGCAGCCTCTCGTACCGGCTGACGCAGGTGATTACCGGACACGGGTGTTTCGGGAGTTACCTGTGTCGGATCCGGAAGGAGCCAACGTCCGAGTGCCATCACTGTGATGCGAGCGAGGACACAGAGCTGCACACGCTGACCGAGTGCCCTGCGTGGGACACGCCGAGGCGGGTCCTAGTGGCGGCTCTGGGGGTGGGAGTCCTCACACTCGCCACGTTGCTCACAGCGATGGCAAGATGCGCGAACGCTTGGGGTGCGGCTGCCTCCTTCTGCGAGCAAGTAATGCTCGAGAAGGAGGCGGCCGGTCGGGTCCGGACTAGACTCCGGGCCCGGGAAGCCCGCGCAGAGCGAAGGCGTACCGGACGTCGGAGGTCGCAGAACGACCTTCGTCCTCCATGAGCGCTGGCCTGGGGGTGACCGGTGGAGCCGCATGTCACCCTAGCAGAAGCAGGCCGCGGTGGCGGCGCAAAATGCGCCTCCCCGTAACCGGGGCATGATGGGGACACTGTGGTCCCCACAACCCGAAAGGGGCCATCTCGAAGGAGATGGTCCTGGGTCTGCCGGGGTGCGAGAGATATGCTTTTGGCAATCTCACCTCCGGCAACCAAGGACCCAAGACGGCGTGCGTTTTAGTCGGTTCGAGTCCGACATAACCGCCTTCACCGGCTCCGTGGGGGTGGTATCCGTGGGGATTTTTCGCACGATGTAAAAAAAAAAAGAAAAAAGCTAGTTAAGCTAAGCTTGCCAAGGGTCTAGATAGTGTTTTGTAGAATGTTGTGAAATATTTTTTTTTTCTTATTTTGGTCAAAATATGCGATCGGTTTCAGTTTAAACCATAAGCAGTTGTTTTGTGGGCATGCCCTCCCACTGTTAGGCTGCCTTCTTTTTAAACTCTTTCAGAGGTTATCCCAGGTATGCAGTCTTCTTAACCGTGTTGTTCCCAGTTGATTGCCGAGACTCTGTGCTAGTCTATTCTGGTGGTGAGTGATCCGGGCTTTGTATGACTGGGTAGTTTTGACTATTTCCTCCTTTATTGTAGGAATATTCAAGTATTTGTGCAATTCATCCATTCTAGTGAACCATGGAGCATTTGCAATAGATTTGAGTACTGAATTTTGAAATCTTTGCAGGATTTCGATGTTGGATATTTTAGCCGTACCCCAAAGTTGGATGCCATACGTCCAGATTGGTTTTAATATGGCTTTGTAGATTAATAATTTATTTTCTACAGATAGCCGCGATCCTCTGCCCAGTAGCCATTCGAATGACCTAAACCTAAGATTTAGTTCATCCCGTTTTTTTTGGATGTGTGTCTTCCAGGTCTGTTTTCTGTCAAGGTGAAATCCGAGGTACTTAACAGTTGTGCTATGAGGGAGCACTTCTTGACCTATTTTTACAGGGGGACAGTCTTCTTTCCTTAGGCTAAATGTAATATGGTTGGATTTAGTTGCACTCGCCATGATTTTCCACGACTGCATCCAGTGATGAACTCTGTCCAAGTGCTCTTGTAGGTGTCTAGACGCAACTTCTGGATCTTTATCAGATGAGAGTACCGCGGTGTCATCCGCAAATGTGGCCGTAATCACGTTATCAGATTCTGGTACATCAGCCGTGAACAGGACATAGAGTGAAGGTCCCAATATCGATCCCTGAGGAACACCTGCTTTTATGTTGTGGAACTCACAAGTGGTATCGTTGATTTTTACGTAGAACATACGGTCATCTAGATATGATTTCAGAAGAAGATACATGGCATGTGGCAAGAAATATTTATAAATATTTATTTATTCCCCCTAAAAATGGCCTGACTGCAGGCAGAACTCTCGTTCCGACTTTTTTTTAAATAATTAACACGTCAACATGGCTGCAGCTCTGTTGATGGTAAGATGAAGGTCAAAGTCTTGGAGAGGAAGGTAATGGACTGCTGAGACGAGGTCTCGGGTTCGATCCCAGGTTTACCATGGTACACACCAATGACTTTTCAAAGTTATGTGTGTATTTATCGCAGGTTTATAAGTGCCCGGTTGATGGCAATAGGCTCGCCACCTATTACATTGGGACCTAAACATAAACTGGCGGAATGTGGGTGCTAGCACCTCTGCCTACCCCTTCGGGGAATACAGGCGTGAGTTTATGTTATGTTATGTTATTTTATTTAAGATTTATGGACATACAATATAAACATTTTACGTATTCATCAATTCAAACAATCCAATTCAATGTTAATGTTATACGAATTAGTTCATTTACCATGTTGAGTACGGTAATATTTCACTTGTGTACGCTTCAATAAATCAATTAAGCGTTTAGTCAGTCAGTTGGTTAGTCATTAGTCGCCTGTCAAGTGCGATCCGATTTAATGACGTGGGCAATGATACGTCATCATTATAATTGTCTTTTAAGTTCAGAATGATGGATGCTGGTAATGAAATTAGACTTATATTGAATGCTTCTCAAATGTGTGATAAATGAATCAGTGATAAATAAGAATCATCAGTAGTGTACCGGATTATGACAGTCGGTACTTGAAATTGTGCTGAACTAGGTTCCACTTTTAACCTTTTAGGAATTCAAAATCCATACTAATATTATAAATGCGAAAGTAACTCTGTCTGTCTGTCTGTCTGTATGTTACGCTTTCACGCTTAAACCACTGAACCGATTTTGATGAAATTTGGTATAGGGATAGGTTAGACCTTGAGAAAGGACATAGGCTATGTTTGGTCACAATAACGGACATCCACGCAGGCGGAGCCGCGGGTAAAAGCTAGTAAAATAATATGCGTATCGTTGAAAACCAAATCGGTAAGTGTATTAAAATTTAACGGTTTACATAGATCGAGGATAGGGGGGTAAGGTACAATATTCAACCAATAGCGAGCGTTTGTGGCGTCATATTCCAATGATTTGATTGGTAGACAAAAGTGATGACAGCTCGCAATTTTGAAAAATATAGCATAGCCTGAACAAGTAGTATTTTTAGTAAATCATAATAAATATCATCATCATCCTCATTCCTGTTGCATTCAAAGTTTGCATATTTAAACTTGGATCTCAGTTTTTTTTTATGTTGACTTTTCCGGGAGCGCCTGCCAGTTGTCCTTGCAGTAACGAGATAAAAACTCTTTCGAGTTCCAAAGGTGCCCGGGTTACCTCTATTTTTTCCTACTTTGTAAATTATTAATTTAATAAACCAAAAATTCACTCTTCAGTTCAAGATGGCGGATTATGCTTATGGATTATGATTATGGTTTATGATTATGGCTTACCGTCAGGCGAGTTGAAGACAAATAGACGTGTACTTATAAAAAAAATGGAATGAATCCCGTCCGATGTAAATTTCGAAGAAATATTTGCCACAAATGTACTTTTATCGATGTTTAATATATTGTTTTTAGTCCTATTTTTATTAGAAAACCCTTCTTACACTTAAAATAATATGTACGTAAGAGTTAAAGTCAAAGTATTTATTCAAAATTGTGTAGCACTAATACAGCTCTTTGATGTCAAATTCTGCTTAAAACTAAGTTTACCACCGCTTCCTAGACACCAGTGCAGAAGAAACGGCGCAACAAACTCCACTGTAGCATTTTATGGACGTCAATTTACAAAAAATGATTTCTTAAGTCTGATTTTTTTACGAATGTAGATTTGTCTCGTATCAAGATAATTAAAGTATATAAAAAAAACTTATACTCAATAAAATAATTAACCAAGTTAACATAGAAATAGGTATAACAAATACCCTTAACACTTCACGTGAATAAAGAAAACATTCACAGAATACTGTGTAACTGTCCTCTTTGATACAACATCAATATTGTCGTATATTTAGCTCTGAGAAATCGATTTTGTTTCCATGCGAGTGATCAAGAACTACAAGTTATAAGAGGTAGCGAATACCTGTTACATACATTTATAGGTACTTATAACAATAATTACCTGTAATATTTACCTACTATAAAATTCTTGTGATTTGCTTCATTATCCTGGCCTTCCATTTGACATTATTGACATTGGTATTGTATTGGACATTTTTTATTTTTATTGAATGATTGTATATGTAATTGAAGGAATTTTTATAGCATTAAGTATGCTAACTATACAAATCGAATACATAGGGAAAAAGAATCTTCTCGGGCGGGACTCGAACCCGTAGATGACGCTACGTCGTCTCAAAGACGTATAAGGTGGGAAATTTGAATCATATCGGGCGTGTCTCGGTGGCCGAATTGGTCAGGCATTCCCCCTGTAAGGGAAAGACTGCGGGTTCGAGTCCCGCCCGAGAAGATTCTTTTTCCCTATGTATTCGATTTGTATATGTAATTATTTGACGAAATGTAACTTTAAGTACTTTTAATTATAGTGCAATGTGCAGTGTAATGCGTATAATAATCTACAGCATATAAGCGCTTTGGTATAACTGTAAGCTTATATCGCTAACAAGAACAACAACAACAATAAACAAATATTTTAATACTGAGTCTCATGCGGTCGCCGCACGAGAGAATCAACCTCAGCCAACATCAAAAAGCGAGGAGTTTGATGCTGATGGGGAGGAGATGGAGGAGACACAGGATGTCAATACTGACTCTGGTCAGGCGTATGAGAACATAGTCGACAGTTCCACTGACTGTGTTAGGACCATCTGTCCTCCGTGGTTAGGTTAGGACGCCCGCACCAGCGGAAATCCCTGATCATTCAGCCGGCAGGAGTAGAAGAAATCGCTCACGCATTGATTACACTTAGATTTTCTAGTAGATATAAGTGGTTTAGAATAAGTTCTTATTAAAGATGGAGAGATGATAGATATATGAATACGTAAGACCGTATAGACCTAAGACCTAAACCCTATTATAAACAGTGTATCGCTAGCGGCGTTTGATTCGCATGTCTCACCCGCATACGTAACAGCTATAATAGCAGCTTTCATTCGAAGAAGTCACCTCCGAATGAAAGCTAGTATTCATCATAAAGGTGGTTCAAAATCTGGTTAAAGCGTGTGTGTTTCGGGCGAAAAAGGGTTGCATATAATAGCTCCATTCCTTTTTCTCACCCGATACATTGAATACTAGGTATAAAAATAACACATCATCAATCGCTATTCCTATCACCGCTAACCTCTCATCTATTGCACCACCAATCATTACACAATTACTGCGATAGTTTCGACCGTGATCTTGAGCCCGTCGATATTCGATCACATTGTCAATAGCGATCACATGTCCGATAGCAATCGATTCTTATAGCTTATTTATCGATTTATCGGCGCATTGTCTGTGTGTATTGTTCGTTCGACAATGACAGTTTATTGATGTTAGAAATATCTCTCACTATTCTTTCATTGATGAGTAGTGTTGGAATGTGGGGGCTTATTATTTGACCCCTCATCTGTTAACTAGTTTTTGCCTGTAGCGTCGCTAGTGTTAATGAATGCCTATAACACATATTTTTGAATTCCTCTGGGACAGTTGTCTTTCAGGATGTATTTTTTTTAATATAGCACACGTCAATTTAAATTCACGTCGCCTGATGGTAAGTTAAAAGCGATGTCTCAGGAAAGAGGGTCACTTTTACAAACACGTCTATGTTAAGAATGTAGCACTCAGCTTGACGTCCTCATCAGATGCTCACGCCCCACTTAAAGGACTTGAGACTGTAAGGATAAGTAAATGACGAAAATACTGGAAATAAAGAAATAAATGTATGATATTATGTTAAAATTAAAATTAAGTCAGTTTTAAAAATAACAGAATTAACTAATGGGCACAGGTTCCACCTTCCGCCTAGGAAAATGTTATTTAGATACATACAACCCTATGCAGCGCCAACTACACACACGAAAAGAAGTAGCTAAGAACTGAGATGTATATATATGTGTATAAATCAATGTCACAAGTCACAAGTGTCCATGGGCGGCGATAATTGCTTACCATCAGGCGATCCGTCTGGTCGTTTGCCTCCCTATTCCATAATAAAAAAAACATAGCGGCAATAGGCAACCGCTGAACTTATTGTCTATCAAAATTACTTTACTTATCAATATGATTGCACTGGGACAACCACCCGTTACTAATACTCCTAAAGACAAACTTATTTCACCAATCAACAATAAGAACTATTACTATTGTCATAAAGTTCAATATTCCTTTTTCTTATATCCCTATGCATGTATGCTTAATCTTGGATTACAAGAGCATTTCGTCTGAGTGACATTCGCTTGTATTATCGTGTGTAGCCTATTGTGATAAAATTTGATAGACAGTCATAGTTGTCATGTAAATGGGAACGCTTATGGTATTAGGCTGGCATGAATATTTATAAACGGTGAAGGATTTGGTTAAATGGGCGTGTAGCTTTAGATTTTGAGTGGACCAGATACCACAAAACACCTAGTCTTTTTTTTTCGTGCGGAAATCCCCTCGGATACCCTCGCCGGAGCCGGAAGGGGAGGTTATGTCGGGACTCGAACCGACTAAAACCGCAAGCTGACTGAGGGTCGTGGTGCTAGGCCGGAGGTGAGGTTTGCATCGACTTACCTCGCACCCCGGCTAACCCAGGGCCATCGCTTACGTTCTGGCCCTCCTCGGGACACCCAGCCTTGCCAGCAGTTTTGTAATACACAAAACCTTCCTACAATTCTCTGAGTATAGTTGTCGGCTTTATAATAATACTAGCTGAGCCAGCGAACTTCGTACCGCCAATTTTTCGTTCCCGTTGCACCCTAATGACTGGATGCACCCAAGGCCCGACGACATAACATGACAATACTTGAGCTTTTTTGTTAAGTTCTCCAAAATACAATGCGATAAGGCGAGCCTGATGTGAAACTACATATGTACATGGTGTTTAATATCGAGAGCGAATCTCTTCCAGTAATTATAATGGAACTTCACGTACAGGTTAGTTCGTTTGATCATTAATTATACATATAAACGTGCCGTTTGAATCACTCTATCTATTAAAAAAGCCGCTACAAAATCCGTTGCGTAGTTTTAAAGATTTAAGCATACATAAGGACAGAGAGCGACAGTGATATTGTTTTAAACTATATGGTGATGTAGTGATAGTGATGATGAGTCCTACTTCTACTACTTCTACTTCCAGTGGGGATGCTGTTGACCGAATGGGCAAATCGGGTCATTATATATAACTATACTTACTTTTGTCTAATTTAACTGTTTTTAGGTACTAGTCTTGACCTCCGGGATCTAAGCCACTCTCAATTGCTTTTTTATTCTTTTATCGTGCGTAAAATCCCTACGAATACCACCCCTCTGGAGCTGGATATGGTGGATATGGACTCGAACCGACTAAAACGCACGCCGTCTTGGGTCTTTGGTTGCCGGAGGTGGGATTGCCGAAAGTATATCTCTCGCACCCCGGCAGAACCAAGACCATCTCTTTCGAGGTAGCCCCCCTTCGGGTTATGGGGACCATAGTGTCCCCATCTAGCCCCGGGCACGGGGAGGCGTACCTTGCACCGCCGCCGTGGGGTGCTTCTGCTAGGGTGACAGGCGGCTCCACCGATCACCCTCAGGCACCCTCAATTGCTTGCTGATGAGGTTTTGGAATTGAAATCTTAAAGACGTTCCTTTATATGTTTTTATGATGTTAGCTGTGAACCTTTTTTTTATTTATTCTATAGTCTGTTTTTTGATGAGATGATATATATTCCACAGTCATAGTGAACAAAGAAAGATCTGTCACACATCCGTTACATATATCTAAATAAACGTCTTGTGTGAACACACAATTTATTCATATCAGCTATATGTTAATGCCCTATTAGCAAATTTAGATCTAACACTACCAAAAATTCCTTTACAAGAAATATCAACCTTATCTCGGAGAGAATAAGAATTATTTTTAAGATCTTCGAAGCTTTGAACTATTGTAAATATTGTTTTAAGCTTTGAATTAAACATGATTGCGGATGTCAAAGACAATAGATATATTATAGAGTCTAGACTCATCTGTAGAACACCTGAATTTGACACACCTGTCAACACTTGTGACGTCATTTGTCAATCAAAACTGTATAAATCCCTAATTTGTTAAGCATTTCAGAAAAAATGGGACAGTTCTCATATCGAGATTGCGAGACAAACCGTTTTTCATCAAACTTGGCACACGTGTTATTTGATTTAACACTCAACTTTTATCGAGAGTTTTTTCTGATAGAAGGGAAAACGGGAGACAAAAGGGGGAATATGCTGTCGCGTTATTTATGAATGGATCGTTATTATTTTCTTATTAATCATCCAGGACTATTTTTTTTAAATAAGAACACACGTTTTTTTAAGTAAGTATAAGGCAGAGGGGTTCAAGTCCACCTTGAGCATTTCATTTTTCCCGCTGTATTCGAATTTTAAGTACACCAGACTAGATTTTGCCCGCGGCTTCGCCCGCGTGGATGTCGGTTATCGCGACAAAACATAGCCTATGTGCTTCCTCAAGGTCTAAACTACCCCTATACCAAATTTCATCAAAATCGGTTCAGTGGTTTAGGCATGAAAGCGTAACATACAGACAGACAGACAGAGTTACTTTCGCATTTATAATATTAGTATGGACTAGTATGGATTTGATAAAGGGTACCTACCAGAAAAATCTGACACGGCTCGCGACTGTCGTTCACTACTAGTTTAAATACATCTTCTCGTATATTGTTTAATGATTTTCTGTTATATGATTGTAATTGCCGTGTTGGTACTTGGTTCCCATTGGAGTAGAAAAGGACCACCTGAGCTCTTCCCGTGGGTGTCGTAAAAGACGACTAAGGGATAGGGCTGTTCTCCATCCGACAGTAAACATACAGCCCATGACTTAGTGCCCGCTTGACACCACCTATTACGACCGAAATCCGACGAACGGGACCGAAAATCATAATTGGCGAAATGTGGGTAATAGTATAACTCTGCCTACCCCTTCGAGGATTTACAAACGTGAGTATATGTATGATGGTAATAATGTAGGTACTAACAGAAACACCATGGCTGTCACGACAACACTTGAACAATCAAATGCCACACAGCATGGTGACCATGATAATAATTATCATCTTATTAACATATCTGTCTCGTATATTACAAAAATGAGGTCACCCCAGTCAATTGGAGCTGAAACATCGCAAATAGTGTGACAGTTGGTACGTTCAAAATCAAGACATTGTCAAATATAGTTGGCGCAATTTGAGAGCGGGGAGAAGAGCGGATTGTCTTTTTTTAGCCACCTTCATTCATCAAGCTCTAGTCATGTAGTCTATTCTTATACTAAATTTTATCAAAATCTGTTTAGTCGTTTAGGCGTGAAAATAGAACAGACAGACAGACATACAGTTATTTTTGCATCTATTAAGTTAGCGTGGATTAGGTTAAAGATCGAGTGTATGGAGCTCTATCAAAACCCTAGGAGTGAAGTCAACCTCACCCGCAAGCATTTGTATACACTTGCATTTGTATACACTTGCATTTGTATACACTTGCACTATACACTTGTTGTTTGATGAACTAGGCAGATGTTTTCCTATTGAGATTTTAATGATAGATGGCGGTGGCATCCATAAAAGCGAGTTAGTTAAATCTAAAGGAGAAAAAGTTCGATTAAGATAAAAAAAGAAAAAAGGTATAAGGGCCTTCGAAGATGCCCTTAATAACTATACGCATATCACTGCTAAGACTTATGATGAGCAATGTATAACCAATTTCTACATTTCTGTAGTTATACAATCCACTAGTCCAAACAAACACTTGGACCACACGCTAACCTACATCGCCCTACCAACACATAGGCGCCGGTTGACGCCATCACGCCAAACAAATAGGGCCATAATAAAATTTTGTAGGTCATACACACCATACCAATTGTACAAGGTGATCCCATACAAATACACAACCAATTGAAGGAATTAGGCGATGACTAGTATCCTCTTAATTATAATCGGCGTGAGGACTGATTTAAATGAAGGGTCGTATTTGATTGATAGTACTCGAGAAGCTAATTTAGTGAACCATACAAGCGTGTGACATGTTCAAGATCTTTCAGTTACGAGGATCAATTGGTTTGGTAATGATTTCATAGCTTAAAATAGTCTTGTGTGATAATAGATTTACATTCCATTAATTACGATAATTACTCTAGTACAGATATCAACAAATATGTTGCACAAGAAAACATATGATTAAAAAATAATAAAACCCGACTGCCACTGAAAAGATCGAAATAAGTTTGATTGCAGGCGGTACCCATTTACCAATCATAAACTGGGTACCGCCTGCTATCAAACTTATTTCGATCTTTTTAGTGGAAGTCGGGTTTTTTTATGTTTTATTGTATACTTTTTAGTGATGATATGACATGTATATTTTTTTGTAATCTCCTTCTAATTTCCTTCATTTTGATACCCTACTCGATAAGTTTGAGTCAAAAATATTTTTGACAAAATACGTTTTGGCAACAAAAATCCACCATTTTGATTTTCTAAAAATTTTATCTGTACCTGGTGTCACTCACACAATCACGACAAATCAAATGATACCTCACAGGTCAAAATCCGTCAAGCCGTTCATGCTGTAGGCTGTGCCAAATAAATGGACATACATACTATACATCTCGAAAAATATTACCCTCCTTCTTTCGGCAGTCGGGTGAAAACCAGAAAGTCCGGACATGTGCACTATATCAAGAAAAGGTCTGATTGATCAATCAAGCCTTGCTAATTAAAAAAAAACACTTTCTTATACTACGCATGGGATAAAACTTTACTGCGTTTCAGAAAACTGTGCGAACGGCACTGCGACATCTATCGAATTTTTTCTTTAAACATTTTAATCAATTAATTTGAATCACTTCTTTTTCCCACCGTGATTGGAAAAAGTAGTGCTTGACGCCCCTTGAAAGTGTGTTAGAAGAAGCAAATAGTTTACCAGAGTAGAATTTGGGCCACCCCATCTCTTCCCAAGCGGTGTCGTACAAGGCGACTAAGGGATAGGGCTGTTTAACATCAGACATATACACTCGTATATACAGCCGGACTCAACCTCAGATATAAGCTCGAGTCAGCAATATGCCCCGTGATACGGCAATATGCTCACCCCCTATTACGTGGGACCAACTACTATGATTAGTGAAATGTGGGTGTTAATTTACCTCTGCCTAACCCCCCGGGGATAAAGGCGTGATTCTACACTTATATAGAATCACGCCTTTTTCCCCGGAGGCAGTTCAGAAGAAAAACTGGCGGGTAACATACATACCCGCCATTTTTGCTTCTGAACTGACCTTTGATTAGACTTGGAGGTGAATATTTTGTTCTTATTTACCTGCTAACGACTTTCATAATGTCCAAATCCTAAAATGTCCAGAGGGTGCAAAATGTCCAAATCCCAAAATGTCCAAATCCCATAATGTCCAAAACCCACAATGTCCATGTCCCAGAATGACCATATCCCAAAGTGTCCATGTGTGTGATGTATATTTAGTGTTTTCGCCAGCTAAAGCTAAAATCAATTGAATCTAGTGAATCTAAAGGAATCTTTGAATGGTTTCAATGCCAATACGATAAAGTACACTATATACTAAACAGGGTCGATATTTATAGTCGATGTAAGATCAAAGACAGGTCGTCGACATCGGCGCACATCAAAGAGACAAGTGGTCTGCCGGCGTCTGTTGTGGAACTTGAGGAACTATGGGAGGAATTAAACTTAAGACATTGACAAGTTAATTTATGTTATTTGCAGAAGTTTGCGCGAATTCTATCAATATTAGGAATGTGAAGGTTTAAAGATGTTTGGACTGAACGGAGAGGCTAAAATCATCACATTTATAATATTAGTAGCATTTATCACGCAACTGTAGCCTAGTCGTATGGGTAATGGACTGCTGAGACGAGGTCTCGGGTTCGATCCCAGGTTTACCATGGCACACACCAATGACTTTTCGATGCTTTTCGAAGTTATGTGTGTATTATCGCAGGTTTTTATTACATTGGGACCTAAACATAAACTGGCGAAATGTAGATGCTAGCACCTCTGCCTACCCCTTCGGGGAATACAGGCGTGAGTTTATGTTATGTTATCAAAAGTTACTTTAGAACGTAATTGAATAACAAACAACCTAACATCTTCACCAACTCTCACATTTATAATATTAGTAGCATTTATCACGCAACTGAAAAAACATGGTCGCTATTTGAAATTTTCACCTGATCTCATTGCAATAAATTTCGTGCGCATTGAAGGTCTCACAAAAATAACAAGTGCTAGAAAATAGTGCCGCGAGCCAAAAGCGCCGTCAAAAATATAAACATTAAAATTCATCTTGCATAATAATTACCAAAACAAAATATTAAGGGTTGATGCATATTTAGATAACGTAACCTGACCAAGGTGACCTTGATGTGCAAGTCGATACACCTACTCAGAGACGGAGTAAACTCTGAGGCAGGCAGGCTATACTCTCGGGATTGGCAGGTCGCAACGGTCTCTCCCACGAAAACCGTCATTATAAATCACTCAGTCCAATGAGTTGGAGTAGAATTCATCGGAATCAGGGTTCGAAAACAAGCATGCAGGAACATTACTAAAAAGATGAAGCCTAACATTCGAAATTGAGAAGTGCCGGAGTATGAATATGAAACTATGAAATGCATTATTTTATGCCAATTAAATTTATTGCAGTGACATGTAATCATGTTGTAGTTAAGCCATAGATAACCTAATAGTTGGAATGGTTTTTTAAGCTCAGTAAATGAATTGAAATGCCGCAACCTGACCCAAAAACATCTGAATCATGAGTGATATGTAATATTTTTATGCTGAAATCCTAAAAGAAGTACCTGGACCATTTCAATCATTTCCATTTCGCCGTGTTTAAATCTCGATGTCAATCAGCCGCAAACTGCAAACGATGAGCTACAAACAGTTTGTCTAATGAAACACGTATCTACAAAATTCAGTGAACTACAATAATAAATAGTTATTTTAAAAAATAGTTTACATAACGTTGCAATGCGCGCACGCAACCTAGTTGGCAGATATAATCATGTCACGTATAATATACTGTTACCAATATATCGGTTCCCACGCATTCCCGGTACATGCACTAAGCAGTTAATGCTTAAGATTTTTCAGTATTCCAAGGCGAATTTCGTGAAAAATCTGCACTTAATCAGTTTAATTCAGTCAAGGTGAGGATGGTATTTCAGATGCAGCTTCGTGTAATCAACTATTAGACCTGGAATAACAAAAAAACTAGGTGTTAACTATATTTTACGTTATTTTCGAATGTTTTAAACCTAGTTCTTAATAATACAGAGGATTTTCTTCTCCAGCTGAGATAAATTGCTTGTGCAGCAGGTCACGTCGGCAGTGTAATGGCTAGGTTTGAACCATTAAGCTTTAAATCATTAAGCTAACGACTGATAGGCACTGAAAAGTTTCTTTCAATCTCTAACATCAGATCAACCCAACGATATATAATTATTATTTTTAATAGTTTTTTATCGCGATTTTTGGAATACGTACTTTTGCCGACGTTTCAGGTGCGTTACAGCACCCGTGGTCACGGGCTTTTGACTGTCGGGCAAAAGTAAGCGTTCCAATTCGCCAATTCCAATTCGTCATCTTTATTACATGTCTAAAAAATGTTAATCGGTAGAATAATTAAGATCACTCAGATCGACTTCCAAGAATCGTCCTTCTTCATCTGAGCACTAATCTTGGTTGCGCACAAAGCTTGCACTTTAAAACCTGGGGTTCGCACTCCTATTTCTCATTTTGATTGGAATAATCTTGACTTTTACGGAAGCGACTATGTCTGCCAACGCCAAGATAAAAGTCTGTACCAGAGCCTCGGTTGTCAACTGGTTGCAGGTGAAATTGGCGCGGTCTCAGAGTAAAAGAATAGTAATAAAAGAATAACAGAATAGTAGTAAAAGAATAACATAGAACGCAATTATAACGACAGTAAAATTTTAGAAACAAGTTGCACAATTTTATTATTTAACCCTGTCTCGTATACTAGGGGATCCTATATTTGAGTGGAAGGGAATCGAAAGTACCCACGGCACAACCAGTTGAGCATAGTAATTGAGCCATGGGTAAAGAAGGATCATAAGAGACAGTGTACGCGTCAAAAACCAAAATAGCCAATAATAAAGAATGTGCCGTATATCGTTACATGAATATAGTCCATAAAGCATGAACGGAACGTATAGAACTAGTAAGTGAAGCCGCAAAAAGTAATACTAAAGTAGTGCTATCTTGTTCGCACTCATTGTGAGCACGTACCACCTGCTCAGGTCGTGGGTCGCCTTGCCCCTCCGCACCGGCGCGTGCTCCAGATCTTTAAATGACCCTTTACACCTATACATAAATAAATAAATATTTCACAACATTCTACGCAACGCTATCTAGACCCATGGTAAGCTTGACTAGCTTGCAGTGGCGAAGTGTCCATATAACCCGATTCCTACCGGCTTACCTTTGCAAAAACCCCTAAGCATTGTTTATTAATAAATTATAAATCAATGAAACCACACTATTCACTACACAAAAATATAAAACAAAAAGTATTTTGTTACGTAAATCGCAATTATAATAATTATTCACATACATTACATAATACACATATTTCTCATAACGCCATCTAGTTCTCAATTAAGGAAGGAAATCTCTTGTATGATTCTGTCTGAACGCGCGCGAATGTAAGCCCGCCGCCAAAATCGGAATCCTCAACTCATCTTTAGTACGCAGTCGCACGCACACATGCGCAATTTTTCTTAGTAGTGCTCGTAGAAATATACAATCGACATAAGCCGCTGCTTAACGAGTTATGACAGAGAGAGAATATACGATAAGAATTTGCGAGAGCGAGAGAGCAGTAATGTGAAGTTTGTTTTGTTTACATACACTGTAGTTTAGGCGAATGAGCGATGTATTCAAATGCTCACCACAATTTTGACATTAATTTTTGATTTCATCAATAATTATTATGTTATAAATAAGTTAGAATTCGCTTTTTTGTGTAAAGTAGTTATTACTAAGTATAATTTGTGCTTGTGTTGTGTAGTTTATTGACTGTTGTGCATTGATTGACATTATACTGTCGTAGTATCTACGTAATATTTTGGTAAGTAGTCGTTGTATTATATGCATTTGTAGTGTATTTTGCTGTTATAATGGCTGCGTTAATAGCATTAGATTGTTGTCTGACTGATTATTTGTTGTGTGAGAAAACATCTTTCTCGAAATTAAATTATGAAAATAAGAAACACGTAGTTCAGTTAGGCCGAGCCCGCCCCCGGTCATGAATATAGAATATAAACGGCGCGATGGATTTACGAAATTCATCATATATCTCATTACGATAAATATAAGTGGCTCACAGGCAGTTGTAAATTAAATAGAATGTATTGTTTTATTCTCAGATTAGACATAAACAATTTATCGAATTCATCAAAAAAACATGTTCAAACTGAGAAACATCCGTAGTTGTATAGTTTTACATGAGTTCGGGACAACTAGAATCGAAACATTTTTCACGAATACCTATGAAGTACATAATCGAAAAGTAGATCGTAATAGAAATCTAATGAAACGGTTTATAGATATCTACAGTAATTTTTTTAGGTAAACAAGAGTTAGCTTTTCGCGGTCACGATGAAAGTTCAGGTTCTGATAACCGCGGGAATTATATCGAAACCTTATTATATTTAAGTAAATACGATTCAGTAATGGACTCACAATTAGAACAATGTTCTTCAATGCAAAATCCCGTATTTTCTGGTCTTTCTAGCGACATTCAAAACGATTTAATACATAGCGTTGCATCCGTTTTAAGAGATCGTATTAGATTAGAGATAGATAAAGCTCAATTTGTATCGGTTATGATTGACGAAACACCTGACGTAAGCCATAGGGAGCAACTAACTGTAATATTTATATATTTAACTGAAACTGGCATTGAAGAACGATTTCTAGGATTTTACGACGTTAGTGGTAGTCGAACTGCTTAAGTCTTATTTTTTTAAAGCCACTTTCATTACACTTGAAAGACACTGTTATAATAATCATCAGTGCTTACACGTATAGTAAATGTGGGTTGAAATTTCCTCAACCATTTGGACCTAAGCATCTTCATTTGACAGCCCCTGTCATCAATCTCGTTCATGTTCCAATCGAATTTGCAGCAACACCCGACAAAAGCTGTGCCACTGGCCGGGAGCCAAGCGACATGAACTTGGCCACGATAGTTTTGAAACAAAAGGATGCAAGCGACATCGACTTTTAGAAGAATACAGTATCCAAACGTCATTGTAAACACTTTAAATAACAATAATTTTCCTGTACACTGCCGTTGTTGTTTGAATACTTTTAGTTCTGAGCGTTGTTAATAAGTTCAATAAATAATAGGTGCTACGTGATGGAATCTGGCGCCGTCAGTGCAAAAGGAATTTCTATTAATTTGCCAATGTGCAACACCGCTTACATCACCTCTGTGTTTCTATTTTGCTCAAAATATATGAAAACAATATAAAGAGCTGCCTTAGGTATGTACAATTCGAAACTTTAAGCCCACATAAACTACGAACTAAAGACATTCAGTGTTTCTTTTAATATATTTTGTTTTTTTTTTATAAAGGACATGTCAATTTGACTTCACCTCGCATGATGTTAAGCTAAAGGCAAAGTCTCGGAAAGAGGGTCACCATCGTAAACATGTACCATGTTAAAAGTGGTGGCACTCAATGCCTTTTCACACCCCGCTTAAAGGACCCGAGACTGTAGGAAGAAGGAAACACGTGGGCTGGCAGGGAGTTCCAGGTCTTAGTGGTGCGGCATAAGAATGAGTCACTAAAACGCTTGGTTCTAGCAGGTATACTCTGCACCCTATGCGGATGGCATTTTAGCCCTGCACGCCCTGCAACATCTCTACGCATCTGCAAAGGCTCGAGGGTGTTCGTCAGGGTTCCCAATAATGCGGACCGTACGTCGCTGCAACCTGGTATTTGGGTGATTGAGTCATAATGCGTTTCAAGTCAAAAATTGGCCGATTAATGGTCTCAATTTGATCCGCACCTTCAGATCTTCATTTTACAATAGGTCCATTAAAATGGTCAAGCGATAAAATAAGACTTTAGGTCTACACTGCATTTGACGTTCGCAGATGCAAGCTTTCCTTTCGAGGTTTGGAGATCAAACGGCAGTCGCTCCGCTAAAATCCTAAATAAACCTAAAGGTGGAGTGTAGCAGATCCAGTGGGCTTGATGCGCAAGAAAAAAAAACTTACCACCATTTCCAACGCATGACTAATAATAAACCAAATCAAATGTGGCTATGCCAACTCCTCAGCGGGAATATACATGCGTCAGTGCATGTATATCATCCATTACTCTAAAACGCATGTTCAATTCACCCTGATAAATAACAACATTGACGCACACGATCAATTTTAAAAGCTCTCAACTAAAAGAGCCTGGAGAGATTAACTTCACACCTATCGTCTCAGTGATAACAGAGATGAATAATGAATGCCAACACTAAATGCGAAACATTCTGTATATCGCTAGATCTGGATAGGATACACTCACGTAATACTGTCTAGACGTCTAGGCTAGAGTGAATCCGAGACGTCGTGTTAGGCCAGTTACATACTTGCGACTTGATACGTACCATGAAAGTACGATTCAAGTGCAATTTCGTACTTGCGATTAAGTTGAAGTACGAAAACGCACTTATTTCTCAGGATTTTTTTCCTACTATCAAAAATTTTACAGTTTTGATAGATGGTGGTGGGTTCTGCAACCGTTCTCCTAAGACCGATTCGCCAGGATGGGTGTGGATTTATATGACGCAATCATGTCAAAATCTAGATGAAACTTACGACTCTAGATGAAATTTGACACAGAGATAGATAGGTGTGTAATCTGGAATGGCATAAAGGCATATAGCAACTATAGTTTTACATATTTTATTTATTACAAGCTATAGTTTTTTATACAACGTATTAGTTCTTATTTCTAGTTTGGCCAGCTGTGTCTGCTCTTAGCTTATTGATAAAGTAAACACAATCTTTTCAATTGATAGCAATTGAAAGAGTGACCGTGAGTCTTCCATGAATTGTCTAGTTATTTTCTTATTGGTTATTCTTTGGCCTTGCAAAACTCAGAGCTAAATGTAGAATCCTTATATAGTACTTAAAACTATTGCGACACCATCTATAATTTAACGCATCGAGTTGCATTATATCTAATAACGCTCCAGATTATAAACTGTCGAAGTATACAGACGGAATTAACGCGTCCAAGAATACCAATTGCCTGAAACATTAATCTGGAACAGTGAGCAACAAAAGTGCTTTAACACTATTTACAAAATGTTTTAGAACCCCTATATTTCATTTTTGTTTTGTGGAAGGTTTAAATGCTAAAGTGATCAAAAAAATCAAATTTTTATAGGAATCTTTCTTATTGACTGTACGTTTCAACTTCATAAATACGCCTGATATTTTAGCTGTCAAAAAGCAACCCAGGCCCTTTGCTCTAGCTAGCCATCACCAATGGACACTGGTGACCCAATTATTTTCCTGGAAAACAACACAATTATTACACATCTTCACAGAAATGTCAACAAAATGTTTCAATTACTTATTTCTTGTTTTAAACTGTAACTTTGGCCTCGACACACTAATCATGTTATAAATACTGACAGTTATGAATTATGAAGTTCAGGTTTGCCCTACTATTATAAAAAATTGAGGTATCATGTGTCCGTAAATACATTGCGAAAGTCATTTCAAAAGCGTAAAGTGACTCATGTGTGTCGAAAGCTATCCCTAAAATGTTTGAAATTGAAGAAACTTCGATTAAAAGAATCGATGCGATCGATTTAAAGAAAAAATATTAGGGGTGAGTTTAGATGTGCTTATACTTTGTGTTTTAAGTCGTTCTGACAGATCGTGGTGAATTCTAACCTAGTTGTCAAATGTGGTCCTATAGTTCTGTTTACCCTCTAGCCCTATGGCTACAACGTGTTTTGTATGAGACTAATTATTTAGATATATATCGTTTTGGGCTGATTTATCGTATCCAAAAGTATTTCTCCGTACCTAACCACTTCAGTAGTTTCAGAAAGTGTACAAGTGACAACGACAATTGATAGGAAATTACAATGCTGTATCAGCAATTTTCTTATATTTGTGATGTTGTTTAGGATCATTTTTCTTTGAAAATATAATTGCCTTTCATTCATCGATATCCGCAAGTGTACGAATGGGTTTATTACCAGCACGTGCAAAGCGCGGGAATTAAACTGTCAAAACAAGGAAATATTCAAATTGATGAACAGTTTTCCCGCCCATATCGCACCGTGTAGAAACCAGTAATTTCACATTACACGTGTAAATAAATCACGTTCCTAAACGACGCTTCCGATTTAAAATTGGACTTGATGTTGGTATTCGTACGTACTAACGAAAATATATTGGTTTTTAATGGCGTCATTTGTTTGCCTTAGGAAAAAAAAATACTTTGTAAATGTAATTTAATGAGTTCGGTTTTTAAGTCTCATTTTAGTTGAATTTCGCGTAACTGGTTTTGATCTAATTACGTATTCGAATTGTAAAAAAATACTACAATAGTAACGTCACAGAATCCATACTAATATTATAAATGCGAAAGTAACTCTGTCTGTCTGTCTGTCTGTATGTTACGCTTTCACACTTAAACCACTGAATTGATTTTGATGAAATTTGGTATGGGGATAGGTTAGTCCATGAGAAAGGTCATAGTCTATGTTTGGTCGCGATAACCGACATCCACGCGAGCGGAGCCGCGGGCAAAAGCTAGTACCTTATAAATGTTAATAAGTACCTAGTCCATTTCAGAAGTTTTAAACGCTTGCTCAGTAAAGGATGAAATTGAAAGGGAAAATAATGGGATGTATGAATCTATATAACTACCATTTAAATAACATACCATGATAAACATTTCTTATAAGTACCTACCTGCCTACGCACACGTGCATTTTAAACGCGGGATTTCAGACCCCTTGTCTTTCGCTAGCCCAACGAAAAATACACACTATATTAACGCATGTTTTCTTTTTTTGCAGGTAAGCCGAATTTAATTGACAATCGCTTGACGTCGTTATAAAGGTATCGTGAAACTGTAGGTATATGACCTGTCTCAGAAATGTGGCCTAGAATCAATCTTTGTGTACGCGACAAAGCCCATTTCTTTATACAGGGTGTTATTTAACGCTCCCAAAAACAAAAACAGGAGCTACATTTGACGATAAAAAAATGGGTTAATTTCTTTCAATCAATTTTTGAAATCATGATATTTAGAAACTTATAATAGCATTTTTTCTTAAATCATCGTTACCCTTAACACCCTGTATAAGCATACCAATAGAGTATGGAGAAATGTTTCCTCCATACCCCTTTGTGGGTATACATTCATACATAATACACACATAATATTCTGAATGCCACCAGCCATCTTCGTTTATTGTACCTTGAAAGTTTAATATCAGAAAATTCAACAGAAGTTCCTGTTTCATGTTGAGATGAATCCTTAATAAAGCATACGTACAGACTTGTGCCAAATCCTTCATTGATATTCATTGCGAGTGCTCCTTTATAGACACTCGGTCTCTGGACTTTTGCGAGTGGACCGAAAACTTACCTCTCTTTTATGAATATAAGAAAAGTTTCACTTTATGTTATAGACTTATTGCTATACCTGCTGGTACCTGCTGCTCCACCCGCGTGGATGTCGGTTAGCGCGACTTTTACTTGTATCTCCGGTTCTACTCAACTAATTACATAAGATATTAAGTCCGATTAAGACTTTTTAATCACAAAAAAATCGCATCATAATCCGGTCAGTAGCTTTTTGCGTTATCATGCAAACAAACAAGAAATCCAAAAATATCGAGGTGTATCGGCCGGTGAAGTTGGCTGGATGATCTTTTTTTTTCGTGCGAAAATCCCCACGGATACCTCCCCCGCCGGAGCCGGAAGGAAAGGTTATGTCGGACTCGAACCGACTAAAACCGCAAGCCGCCGACTGAGGGGCGTGGTGCTAGGCGAGGTGATCTCTTACAATAACGAACGATAAAGTGTTTCCGAATCATTGCTATAATCGAATTAATATCGATCATCTTTAACTGCCCTCACTTTCCCTACAAAGAGAAAATAACATATACCTAAGTAATAACGTTGATATAACGAGGTAATAACAGTTATTTACATTTACGTCAAGTACCAATAAAAACCCTTTCGACGTTATCGTGACTATAAAAGCAATATGGAGCTGGCTGCACATATTGGCCCAACACATGCAAATATTACAAAGAAATAGTTGTTTCAACCGGCGGCGGTTCTATTTTGCATACAAATATTGGCATTAGATAGATACAGAAGAGTGTCATACTGAATTTCAAAGTTCCAAATAGCGATGAACTGTAGCCCTTAAGTACCGAAACGCGACTCGCGGTAGTGCGAAAGTGTGCCACATCGATACACATCATTTCGAATGTTTTCTACCACGAAACACGGTAGTGCGAAAGTATTCCACATCGATTCACACATAGTCGAATGTATTCCTCCGTGGCGCAGCGGTAGTGAACGCGACTGCTACGCACGAGGCGCGGGTTCGATTCCCGCTCAGTGCAAATATTTGTGTGCATGAATATGGCTATTTGCATTGGTCTGGGTATTTCTATGTATAGTATTTATGTATTTACAAAAAAAAAGTATTTAAGTATGTTTATCCGCATTCTAGATTCCATAACACAAGCTAGTTAGCTATGCTTACCATGGGTCTAGATATCGTTGTGTGGAATGTCGTGGAATATTTATTTATTATTTATTTATTTATTCCAGCGCGATCACGTCAGTGCGAAAGTCTAGTAAATGCGAAGGCACATAGTCACACATCCTATTTTCTGCTAACTCGAAAGCTACAATTATGAACTTCAGATCAATTTTTAGTTCATTTAGTGCGTATCTTGGAATGATTTCTAAGGAAATTAGGTACGTACACTTAGAATATAATTTAAAAAAACTCTTTATTGTACCCCAATTACATTTTGTTGCATTGTTACAATTTGTGACGCACTTTCGCACTACCGTTTCGGTACTTTAGGGCTACAGTTAATCGCTATTTTGAACTTCGAAATTCAGTATGACAGTCGATACAGAACTCGCAACAATAACTCGCTTTGACATCGCAATAGAATGCTCAATGTTGGCCCAACGTTAACATGTTGGTTCAAACTAATGAGCCAGCATAATAAATACAATATAACCTTAATTTTGTAAATCATGATCTTACAAACGCAAATCGCACATAAAATATAAATACGTCAATAAATAATTGAAAACAATAATATAAAAATCGATAAATTCTAAGATGGCGGACAGATTTAGATCTTTACGACGTGTTAAAAAATACACAAATTATGCGCGTACGCACGGTCATAAATATATTAAAAAAAAGATATTATCGCCGCGAAATATGTCGGTAATGTTGGTATGTGGGTGCCTGCTGATATTGTAATTGTTAGTTTTCATCTTAATTTGATCGATATCTTATTGCTGAGAAAATATGTAATAAAAAATCATTTTATTGTAATAGTAAAATAGTTTTAAATAACAAAACGATTGAATTCTTAGTGCACAAAAGCGACAGAAACAAAAGGAAATGAGTAATATTCAAAATCTTCAGAGATTAAAATCAAACAAATTAATGATTAAGCACCACACACACACTCACACTCCTCTTTTCACTATGATATTATCTTCTAACCCTGACATTGCCCACAAAAGAATAATTAACTATATTGTTGTACTTGAATTTGTTATAATCACTACTGTAATATTTACCACCTAACTGGTCTCTCGAAGATCACTGTACAGTACTGGTAGTCCAATGGGTGTGTACTGGTGACCTGAAATACAGGATTCTTCCTAGTTTAGGCACCAGTCTCCCACATAGCAATACTATACACATACCTAGGTACCTACATGCTTCCGGGTATTCCGCTTGGATCCCCTATTTCCATCCTTAAGGGAATCCAAACGGAATACCCGATTATTTGAAGTATTTGTTCTAAACATTACTTACTTTTGATATAATCTTACTAAATTCAAAATTATTGCTGAATTAAAACTATGAATAATATACGAATTAATTTTTCTTGTTCTTCATCTTAGCGTTACTCCCAGTCGCATCCGAAGCTTCCAGCTTGGAGTCTGGAGTCCGTTTTACCAGTCTAACTGCAAATTTGGCTAAACTTCGATATTTTCTGTGAAGCGATTGCCATCTGACCTCCACAACCCAATTATTTTTTCTATTAAGCATATAACAGAAGGAACTAACAAGTAAAAAGAATTTCCGATACAAACATCTTATACAGAATCGCTAATGATTTATACCCCCGGGAAGTATAATAATGATAGGCAACATTTTCCTCGTTATTACAGGTACTACATTATAATCAAGTAATATGTAAGTTAGAACTGTATTGTATACATATCCAATGATTATGAGCAACAAGCTGATGCCCTCAGTACCGGCTGCAAGCAAACTCAAACGCAAAACGAAAGTATTACAGGGTCTCCGGCATGAGGATACCGTTGTCCCTCCTCCCGAGGAGGACCAGACCATAAGAGATGGCCCTGGGTCAGCCGGGGTGCGAGGGATATGTCGAAAACAACCTCACCTCCGGCCTAGCACCAGAACCCACAGTCGGCGTGCGGTTTTAGTCGGTTCGAGTCCGACATAACCTCCCCTTTCGGCTCCGGCAGGGGAGGTATCCGAGGGGATTTCCGCATGAAAAAAAAAAGGGTCTCCGGCATATCGATTTCCACCATCCCTGAGCTTGGACTTATTGGGGGTGGCAGGTGGAGCCTGTCACCCTAGCGGAAGCAGACTTGGATGGTGCGTAGTTCTTTCTGGGATAAGTTAGGGACACCATGGTTCCCATACCCTGAAGGAGGGCTCAAAACAGGGGCAAACTTAAGATCCAAATAAGCAGTTTGTCTGTTCGAATCCGACATGACTTCCCCCGGTACATGATGGGACTGCCGTACGACAAAAAGGCTCTCCGATATAAAAAGGTAACAAACAGATACGACACGGTTTCGTGCCAAAACCCACCGCGATTCAGCCCATAAACGTCATTTACAGAAAATTAAACTCGAGACAGAAACCACGAGCTCATTAAACGAAGCTCAGAACCTGGTCAACATCGACTGCGGTTTTACACTAAAAGCTCTGTCGTTAAAGAGATAGTGTAAAAGAACGTCGTAAAGAAAATTGTGTGGCTGAGCGCTGTGTGCTAAAATCACTACACACTTATTCTGGTTAATTGCTTGGTGGAACACGATTCTTAACTACTGATTTCTATGTAATTACCTACAACATTGCCTACAACTAAGGAAACTATTTAGAGTAAAAATTTGTGTCACGGTTACTGGATGAGGTGAGGGATTTTTCACCAACTGGACACGAGAGACTGGATACTCGCGTGTCCAGTTGATGAAACGCAAAATTCATTTATTTATTATTTCGTAAACTGGACACTTTAAATATTTTACACGTGTTCACAGTCCACGTGGTCTTTCGGAGTTTCTAATATTTGTTCCAGCCAGTGTAGGAGCAGATATTTACACATAGAAGTGAAATTGGGTGTGTAGGACCCTAGTAGAAACTTCAGGACTTAAGTTAACCTCAATCTACAAGCTGGTATACCTCGGGACCGGGGACATATATCTTGGACCTAAAATGTGGTCCCACTGTATTTTTTTTTCTCTTTGACGTACGAGGACTTAGTTCAAGTTTCCTCCCTCCCAGGGTTGAGGAATCAGACGGTAGTCACACACACTCACAAATATTGAAAAAATGAATTTTCAAATGCATAATTGTAATTTAACATAACACTAAACTATTGTTAGCTAAACATAAATCGTGAATCATGGCGACCTTGCAGAGCTTTGAATCATAGCCATAAATATGCACCAATGAAGTCATTACTAGACTTAAATATTTTTTAAACATCTCTGATAACCATTAACGACCGTAAATCTCTCAATTACCAGATAAAAATATTCTCACGAACTGGGGGGATACTATAAAACATCCTATGCTAGACGTGAAACGCGCACGAAGAACTAACGAAAAACGTAGTATTTATCCATATCGGCATCATGAAGTCACTTCGGTTTCCTTAGGGTAAGGTTAATTAAACCAAATCGAAGTGTTATTTATTCAGAACCGAAGTGACATTTTATGCTGAAATCGGATCCAAACAGTGCCATGTCTTTTCTACTTGATAGTGCTTCGCCAAACACGAAGTTAGACGGGAAAATGCGTGTCCGCGATACGCATTTCTTCTAAACATAACATAACATAAACTCACGCCTGTATTCCCCGAAGGGGTAGGCAGAGGTGCTATCACCCACATTTCACCAGTTTATGTTTAGGTCCCAATGTAATAGGTGGCGAGCATATTGCAATTAATCGGGCACTTATAAACCTGCGATAAATACACACATAACTTCATTGGTGTGTGCCATGGTAAACCTGGGATCGAACCCGAGACCTCGTCTCAGCAGTCCATTACCCATACCACTAGGCTACCGCTGATATTTCTTCTGTACTTCGATATTTTGTGTTTGTATTGTATCGAGATAAATGTATTCCATATAATCGATTGTTCGAAACTTCGATTCGCAATTCGATGTTTCATAGTAGACCTACAGTTTTAAGTAGACCGACATAAACACTAGACTTGGAATACTTCCAAAAGGGTCAAGGATTAGCCTTAGTGCTTTAGTTTTTCGCTTTGTACGCTAAAAGTCTAAACTGTTGCTGAAATAAAAGAACATTATGGTTGGCTTTAAATTATGGGAGTTGTTTCATTTCTTTTATTGCGCGCTCTGTTGCTATGTGATGCATCGTTCAGTAATTTATTTGTCTGCGAGATACTCGGCTCTTTTTTGTTTGAAGATGGAACGAGTGAAGTTTTTGTTTTAAAAACAGAAGTTGTTTTGCGATGAATGAATGAAGTCTTTCTGGAGAATGTAGATAAAATAGGAGGCGATCATAGATTACTCTAAAACAAAGAATTGAATTCTGAGACCCGTATTCTTATACGATACTCAGTTGGAAATCGACTCTTACAATGACATTAGAACTATCTATTATTATCTATAACTATTGGAATCGTATTAGTCGAAGGACAATATTTCGTCTTTTACACGAAATTAGAATCTCCTTAGTAAATAAAGTGTTGTCTATAAAATAGGAAAAATAGGAATCTATTTAGATTTACTGGAAAATCAAAAGTTACTCATTTTAAGAAGAATCGTTATTATAATAAATGATGGTTTTTAGCCCCGCTGTCCTAATATCTAACCATAAATAGAAATTTTTATCGTTCTGAAATACGGGCCCAAGAGATGAGTTGCCACAATTTTTTTTTAAGCATAATTTTCATTGCGGACATTAAGACTGACAGACTAACATTTAGAAAATTATTTTTTTAATCATGTATCTTATCTATATCATTTCCATCGCATATACCTATATCCTCTATATTTAGCATACCATTAATGCTGATATAAGTGCGGATTATCGGACCCCGGATATTTCCAGGCGAATCTGTGTTCGGGGAAACAGCAGCAGGTGCTTGAAAATGCCTCGTAATAATCGTTATTACTACACGTATTTTATGTTTTTTGTTATATAGGTACAACGATAAAGTGCGGTATTATAGCAATATGCATTTATATTATGTGCTGTTATTTGCTGCAAAACAAAATGGCTTGCGGCATGATTAATTATTTATTTTATAATATCATTCTGAGATATATTATATTACAGCTCTGTACTGTCTAGTCTTAGACTATGCATAGCATAAGCTATTCCATAACGGAATCTAAAATTATAGATACCACTATAGGATAAATGGATAAACACATTTATTGTGTTTTATACCCAAACCAATGTAAACAAAATATTCATGCGAATAATTTGCACTGGGCGGGAATCACTTTCTCAATTCATCCTCTAACTTTAAACGATCTAGGTACTACTGCCACGACTCACAGATGGCAGATACCTACTGATTAGAAAGATAGAAACCTTGGAACCGGCTCTGTAACGAGGCTCTGGTGGGGACTTTCTTCTCAAGGCTAAGGGGTCAGATGGCAGTCGTTCTCGTAAACGCCTTTAAAGTGTAAGCTTTGGATGCAACCAGGATTAAAGATTGAAGCTTACTTTGCCAATTGGGTATTCTACTGACTAGTATTTGACTAGTCAGTAGAATACCCAATTGGCAAAGTTTGGTAGTTACTGGCAGTTACTTTTTACTAAACTTCAAAACAATAACTTTTAAGGTAACTTGTAATAAAAACTATTTAGTGACGTCATAAATTTCAAATCAGTTACTATTTTAGGTTGGTTGGATGATTAAAAATAAATAAAAACTATAAAATAAGAGCCGACGCAAATTTTGCCACTCATTTAACATTCTTAATTTAATAAGCTCGGTTTGATAATTAATTTTTATTTTCCTGCAATTGAGCAGTTCGACTGGGGAAGTACCTTCGCCAAACAAAATACCGCGGCCATAATAACCTCGTGTTGTGTTCCCGGCAGTACCTACCTCCCCAGGAAAAACTACCTCCCGGACAGAACCTCCTTTGGCCCGTATGGAAGTCTCTTAATCGTCTACGTACACAGGTCGGTCGGTCTAGACAAAATCTTTGTAGATGGGGAATGCGAGACCCGGGCTTAATTGCATGTGACTGCGGTGCCCCCGTGCAGTCCATGGCGCATTTGGTCTCGTGTCCCTTATGTCCTACTTCATGCACTAAAGACGACTTTCATAAAGCCACTGACAGCGCGATTAAGATGGCAGAATTTTATTCCCGAATAGTGTAGTCATAAAAGTGAATCGTTGACACGAAAAGAAGAAGGCAGTGAGTAGGGTAGCCGGAGCTCACTGGAGAGTGTTAGTGCTATCAGTGGGAAGACCAGAGGCTTGTCCTGCTCTGTCTTCTGCACTGATGGCACAGAAACTCTCTGTTATTACAGGGTCGGTAGCACTAGTGTGACTCCCCTGGTGTGTCACACGTCCGTAGGCCACGGTAACCGCTTTCCATCAGGTGGACCGTGTGCGTATCTGGCACCTAAGTAGTATGTAAAATAAAAGATTACGTGATGTCTCCCATGCAATGATTGATGAATCAAATTTACTGATTCAAAACAATTTTCTCTTTTACATTTATATTCTAATTTTATTGACGCAATAAGAAATTTTATTGACAATTAAACATATTCAATAAAATACCCACTGCTCTCATGATTCGTATAGTGTGTTATATAAAATATTGATTTATTAAAGCAATAAAACATTGAAATCTACGATATGAAAGGTGTACTATTAATTTTCCAAAGAAATTTTGCATATCTTTATGATTTTTTTATAGGTATATCTGTATGGAAGATACACAGTGCTATATAAACTAAGTATTACTTTTTTGGAGGGATTCTGAGCTGCCTTTTTAAAACAAAAATAAATTGGTACAAAAATTATGTGAATATTTAACATTCTATAACATTCGTAGTACCTACTAGGTTATGCGCACTCTACCCGTATAGGTTGAAAGGTACCTATTCCGTATAGTTTGAAAGGAATTTATTCCAGGTATAAAAGTACCTACATGAAATACTATTCCAAGTTAATATATTTCTGTGCCAAATTTCATCCAGAATAAACTAGGCACTCAGAGCTTGAATGATTGTGTTTTATTGTGTGTGTGAATGTGAGTAAATATTAAAATCACATGAACTCGCCTACAGAAAACCTTGGACAGTTTATTTCTAAGTAAAATAATATATAACTGCAATAATTTTCCAAGCATGTAGGTTAATAAGGCTAGAGTCTAGACTATTAAATATATAGTATTCATGATTTTATAGTGCCACACATTAATAAATTATTTAGTAGGCTAGATGACCTAACGCGTACACGTGGATTACGCGTACCTTTTTTTATAAAAGGACACGACAATTTGACTTCACCTCGCCTGATGGTAAGCTAAAGGCAAAGTCTCGGAAAGAGGGTCACCATTATAAACATGTACCATGTCAACAATGGTGGCACTCAGCTTGACGGCATCAGATGCCTTTTCACGCCCCGCTTCAAAGACCCGGGACTGTAGGAAAATGAAACACGTGAGCTGGCAGGGCGTTCCGGGTCATAATGATGCGGCATAGAAATGATTCATCTATATACTTAAAGGCACAGACCACTTTTTTTTTATCGTGCGAAAAATCCCCACAGATACCGCCCCCTAGGAGCCGGTGAAAGGTGGATATGTAGGACTCGAACCGACTAAAATGCACGCCGTCTTTGGGTCTTTGGTTACCGGAGGTGAGAATGCAGAAAACATATCTCTCGCACCTCAGACCCAGGACCTCTCTTTCGAGATGACCATGGTGTCCCCATCTAGCCCCGGGTACGAGGAGGTGCACTTTGTGCCACCGCCGCCGCGACCTGCTTCTGCTAGTCACCCTAGTGGCTCCACCGATCACCCCCAGGCCCGCTTTCATGGACAATGGAGGTCGTTCCGCGACCTCCGATGCCCGATTCGCCTTCTCTCTTCGCCGGCTGCCTTTTTTTTTTTTTTTTTTTTTTTCGTGCGCAAATCCCCTCGGATACCCCCCCTGCCGGAGCCGGAAGGGGAGGTTATGTCGGACTCGAACCGACTAAAACCGCACGCCGACTGTGGGTCTTGGTGCTAGGCCGGAGGTGAGGTTGTTATAGACATATCCCTCGCACCCCGGCTGACCCAGGGCCATCCCTTACGGTCTGGCCCTCCTCAGGAGGGGGGGACAACGGTGTCCCCAACTCGTCCCCGGAATGGGGAGGCGCGCTATTTAGCGCGCCGCCGCCGTGGCCTGCTTCTGCTGGGGTGACAGGCGGCTCCACCCGTCACCCCCGGATTAGGCACATACCGCTGCACGCTGGCACGCAACATACAACATTATTGTCGGAGGTTTTTAATGTGGTAAAAATAAAAGCCATCTAGTGGCAGAGGGGCGTAATACCAGAGCCAAATATATTAAAGTTCTAGGGCGTAAGTTATAGATCAGGCCCCACGTTGGGCGCCACTGTAACCTTAGAAAGTCACAGGGACCAGAGATTAATTACTCTACAAGGTAACGCGACTGTTACATATTGCATTACAATTATTATAACGGGTTTATCGCGATTTCTTTGATGCTATATTATTATTTACACTAAGTCCAGACGTTTTCCTACGATTCGTCTAGACTCCTTGCCGTCATTGTGAAATCTCAATTGGGAGTAAAGCCAGCGACTAGCTTATCCAGTAGGTACTAACAATAACAGAATAATATTTATAATATTTACTTTAATCTTATTATTCGTAGCGGTAAAATGTCTCGTCTATTTGGCAAGACACTTAAGCACCATAATCGTATTTATTTAATACGAACGCTGAAACACCAAACAATGGCTAAGACAACAGAATTATCTCCATTTACAGACGCTCTACGGGATGTTCTTAGAATAATACCTAACAGATTACAGCCCCGCAGTCGCCACAGATTTAGAACAATCTAGATAGCTTAAAATCATTGAATGGTATGAAAACCGAGCGTGTTATTTTTTCACCGCCACCAAAGACGACACGCGAAGCAATCTATGATAATGCTCACAGTAAGTCAAAGGTTTTAAATAGTCATATCATCTTCAGGGCCCAAGTCAATATCACCTGTTGATAGACTTGCTGATTTACCTACGTACGAAGCTGAGGATGGCATGGATGGATGGAAGCCAGAGTGAAAGTCATGATCAAAAAATCAGTAGAGGAGAAAGAGTAAATCGAGTCTAAGCTCCAAAGCACAAAGTATGCCACTAGAATTAGATACCATATAGGATCACTTCGTTGATCGTCTGTCTGTCAAGACCTTTTTCTCAGGAATGCGTGGAGGTACAGAGTTGAAATTCATATCACATACTCAGGTCTATAAAATCTCAAAGCTGTGCAAAAATCAAACTTCTAAGTCAACGCAATCAAAATATATTGTGGTTTATGTAGCTTAAGTTATGGATCCCCGGTGCGCGAGTCCGACTTGCACTTAGCCGGCTTTTTGTGGCAGACAAGCCTACAGCCCACCTGATGGAAAGTGGTTACCCTGACCAATGAACGCCGACCCTGTAAGAGCAGAGCGTTTCTGTGCCGTTAGTGCAGAAAACTAAGTAGGACAAGCCTTTGACTTTCCCACTCACAGCACAATAACTATCCAGTGAGCTCTAGCTACTCTACTCACCGCTGAGAACACACCACGAGATTATTATGGCCGCGGTATTCTGTATCTTATATCTATCTATCTATATTTCAATATAGATTCCATGTCGGCGACCTAATTGTGGTCAGGTCACCATAGTACCTACTCTAGCCTACTCTGTATCTGTGGCCGCCGCTAAACCGTCTGGTTATTCAGTGCTTGTGCTCTAGGTCATACATACATACATACATACATAAAATCACGCCTGTTTCCCATAGGGGTAGGCAGAGATCACGGATCTCCATTTGTAGGTCAGTAGATAATAAACACTGGCTAGACTTCAAGCAACACCTGCGTTTACGTTAGTCCCGATCGCATCCAAGATTTTCACCTCCAGTACGGAGGCAGCTTAAGGAACACCTGTTTCAGTTGAGTTTGCATATCGAAATGATATATTTTTAAACATAACATAACATAACATAAACTCACGCCTGTATTCCCCGAAGGGGTAGGCAGAGGTGCTAGCACCCACATTTCGCCAGTTTATGTTTAGGTCCCAATGTAATAGGTGGCGAGCCTATTGCCATTAACCGGGCACTTATAAACCTGCGATAAATACACACATAACTTCGAAAAGCATCGAAAAGTCATTGGTGTGTGCCATGGTAAACCTGGGATCGAACCCGAGACCTCGTCTCAGCAGTCCATTACCCATACCACTAGGCTACCGCAGATTTTTTTAAATTTATTTTTAAATTTTAAATTTTAAATATCAATATCAATTTATAAAATGACTCACTAAATTAGTTGCTAGGCTAACTTCAAAAAGGCTGCACCGATTTGAATAATTTGTTTTTCGTAATGTTACATTTTGAAAAATTCGTAGACAATTCCGACAAATAGGCAACGCCGGATATGAACTGCTAATAAGTAATAACCAATAAATAAAAAGTTACAGTTTAAATTAAGATGCGTAAGCGCACTAACGCGTTCCAATATTAGTTTTACCATAAACAAAATCTAATATTTTTTAATAACCTTGAAACAGAGATAACAAATATCTAAAAGTAATCATATCCCTTCAAACTGCCGACCTTCTGTGAATTTCAAACAAACATCTGTAACCGTTTTAAAATAATATTAACAATATATCAAAATCTAACCGGGAATATTGAAAAAATAAACAACATTAAGAAAATTGTATGGCTACCATATAAATTGTACATTAGGATTGAGCCGATGTTTAGAACCAATAAACAAATCATTATACTTCTTGTTATCTTTTGTTACAATATATTTAAGCTCGTGTACGTCATGGAAGATTATTTTTTCAATGTTGGATGCGTCAATATGACGTCATATCGACTGATTTTTACGGGGTTTGCACTATGTAGGAAATACGACTAGTACATAGCATCTCACCGTGATTCGGTGAGCTCGTTAAGCCTTTAGCGTCATCATTAACGTGCTTTCTGGGATATGGAAAGGTCTCAATGAGTTACAAATGGTCACGTCTCATAAAAGACTGATCTAGTTAATATTGCTCAACTTTACAATATGCCACGCCCTCGGTAACCTTTTCGCTTCGAGCCCTTCATTCAATCATTTTACTTTGAAGTGAAACTAAACAACTTTTTGATCCCTATCACGTTAGAAAACGTACTATATGCGCAGTAAGCGTGTTTAGGTATCTTTAGAGGATAGCACGGGTTACTACGGCAGTGGAGGAGCTCAAATCCTCCAATTATAGGTTATAACAAACGAATCCGCGCGCGCCTGAACCTCAATTCTCTCGCAACTTGGGATTAAGATATACGCTGGTAGCAGTAGGTACTAATACATTCATCTCTGACCAACTATCAACACGTTACACGTTCCTCTAAAAACAATGTTAGTTTAATTCCAAGTAAATCTAGATTTAATCGCATATTTGGGTTAAACACCGCCATCGCTCAAGCGTGATCAAACAAGTTGACAACGCAAGGCAATTCAGATTGTTACCATAACGCGTGCTAACGTAAACACTTATCGTGAAATAAAAACGTCTGCTTTATGCACACATTCTGCAATGTGATTTATATAAAGGTAGCTCTCTACAGAGTATGATTTTGAATTTTTTTTATCAAGCATAGCAGACGACTACGGGTATTCACACAATGCGTATCAATTGCCATCCACGATGTATCGGTGCGGGCTATACCAAGTACGTCTGTAGGATCACGCCACCTGAAGATTGCTGCTGCCCGCTACACAGTAACTGTTCACGTGAAACCTTTTTCAAAGAAAAATGTTATTGGTTTAAGAAACCTTTATATAAAATTGTTAATGGCCAACTAATATGGTGAATTTAGTGAAGTCAAGTAAAGGAAAATAAGAAGACGAAAATAAAGGGATATCCGATACAGCCTCCGTGGCGTATATAGCGGTAGTAAACGCGGCCGCTACGCAGGACGCGCACGTTCGATCCCTGCTCAATGTAAATATTTGTTTGCATGAATATGGGTACCTATTTGCATTGGTCTGGTTGTGCCTCGGAGAGCACGTGTAGCTATCGGTCCCAGTTGCCATACGAACATCTACACGAAGCAGAAGAATATCCGATATCCGATACAAGCTCTATGGCGTAGCTCGATCTCCGCTCTTTGCAAATATTTGTGTGCATGAATATGGGTATTTGCATTGGCCTGGTCGTGCTACGGAGAGCACGTTAAGTCGCCCGGTTGCCATACGAGCATCTATGGCAGTCGTTACGGGTAGTCGGAGCCCTCAAAAGTCCAACAACTGGTCTAACGGGTTACCTGGAAGAAATCACTATGAGTGTCGAGGCCACCCATTGTGCATTTAACTGGAACTGTGTCTATATTATATGCAATAATCTGTCATAATGTTGAGCTACAATGAAGAATTATCTATGCAATGCTTCGATATCGCCTTTGGATTGTGGAGGTCAGTGGCAGTCGCTTCACAGAAAATATCGAAGTTCAGCCAAATCCACAGTTAGACTGGTAACTTGAAAGCTTCGAATGCAATTGGGATTAACGCTAAGAGGAAGAAGAGGGGAAGAATATCTGATATCCGTACTGCCAATCAAAGCCTCTATTAAATGAATGAGCTTTCTCATATTAGGAAAAACCATAAACTTAATATAAACTCTGAACCTCCTAAAATCGTTGCAGATCGATCGTAATCTTTTAGTCACATTTCACTGAAACAATACCAATACAATTAATTCTCCGAGCCTACACGCAATTTCGCAAGCCATCGAATACAAATTCGATATATTTTGGGAATTCCTAAAATAACACAGATCGATCATAAAATAGTTCCTGGAGCTATGGTTAGTTGAAATGCGTAGAACGACCCATGGTGTACAATATGCCATGAATAGCAAGCAATACTAATAAGCATATAAATGAAAGACGGAATGACTATATCATTACGGTGTTTGATACCTATTGCGAGAATGATGTCAGACTTATATCCTGTCACACATTGAGCAGTTTCAAATTCTTATGTAAACCTTTTAAGAGCACTGTGCCAAAAAAATGTTCCCCCTTTAAATCATGTCGTCTTTTATCAGATTAAGGTCATATGCTGCAAGGGTAAAACCGGGTGAAATGAGGTTATTTTGAGTGTGGGACCCATGTCCTATTTTTTTTTACCATGGGGGAAATCCATCATGGATGTTATGCGCCGGACTTCTACCGACTAAAAACCCCCACGGTAACGCCCACCAGCCCAGGACTCCCATCAGACCTACGGCTACAATTGCGGCCTCGCCTGGTGGCTCGGGTGCTATCCCGCGTCTATGGGGGGTTTTCGGGTGCCCCGCTCCAGCGCCTCCTTGCGCCGTATAAATCCTTCCAGGTCCCATGGAGGGGTCCCGGCTAGGAGACATGCCGCCTCACCTGAGCGCTAGAATATCTAGCAGATACTTGTGCATAACCATCTCTATCGCGTTATATATGACCACATACTCATGAATTCTTTCTTGTTCCAGGATCTGAATAGTAACCTGACAGTGCCGGCGCGGTGGGAGGACAGAAATCTTCGTAAACATCTAGTTAAACCTGGCATTGGTATGTTTATTCCCTGTTATCAAGTTTGTGCTCAAATTTAAGGATATACATAAGGATTGCCCCTGTTAAAGAGCCTATGATACGAACGGTATTATCGCAAGGATGTTGATGGCTCATTGATGTATAGATTATTTAAGTTTTATAGTCTGTCTCGAAGAGTCACGTCACGTCCATCGATCACAGGTGCTATACAAACATCTGTGGCATTTGCTATGGTTGATTTGAATCCTAAGGTAACCTAACTTGACCAAACTACAGACCTTTGATATTTCCAACGCGTTGTGGAGGTCAGATGACAATTGCTTCACTTGAAGTTCGGCCGTTTATTAGTTGATTTAAAGTCGATCCCAATTGAGATCAGATAAATCTTGGAGAAGGGCTTTAATCTCTTTATTTTGTAATCATTACTTTACTAAATTGCCTCCCAATATGGAAGCATATTCTCATTATTAATTCTACTTTTTAACAGTAAAAGAAAGTCGGTGGATAGGAGGTATCTACGACTACGGAGCGCAGTCGTGGCGGTGGGGAGGAGACCTGAGGAAGATGCACTACCAGTCCTTCTCCAAGATGAAGAAAATGAGCCCTGAAGAACTCAAGTGGCACTGCATCGCCATGGTTCCAGAATTGGCCTACAGGTTGGTGTGGATTTATATTGTACTAGTTTTTACCCGCAGCTCCGCTCGCGTGGATGTCGGTTATCGCGACCAAACATAGCATATGTCCTTCCTCAAGGTCTAATCTACCCTTATACCCAATTTCATCAAAATCGGTTCAGTGGTTTAGGCGTAAAAGCGTAACATACAGACAGACAGATAGAGTTACTTTCGCATTTATATTATTAGTATGGATCTGTAAATAATAATAATTGGCTAGCCTGCTTTTAGCAAGTGTGAATACTATGTTTGAGGCCCCGAGTTGGTATTCTTCCAGTGATACTTTTGTGAAAGTTGATTGATAGGATTAGCAAACCAAACACATAGTAAAAAATGTTTAAAAACACCTCTGCTGGGTTTGAGTACCTAAATCAATCAATCTATCAAGTACCCTATCACCCCAATCCCGTCAACTGCTCGATTGCCTATTAGGAGAAGTCTTTGCCCCTCCCAACATACGCCAAGCACCCGATCTTCCACCTTCCTGTTTCAATCTATTCCAGCTAACTTTTCCATGTCATCAGTCTGTTGGGGTTACTCAACGTCATCCACATAAAGACGTTAGTCCTGATCGCAACCGAGGCCACGGTGCCCTTGGAGCTTAGATTCCGCCTTCCGGCTCTTTCTCCTCCACTTCGCACGATCTTCGGCGTCCAAGATAGTGAGACCCCTGGTCAGCATTTCTGGGGCCTACCCCTTGCCGTGGGGGCGCCATTGCCAGGCATTTGTTACCCACGTAGCTGGGCGGTCTGTTGGGGTTACTAAGGCGATATAATGGAAAGGCGTTACCACCTTTGGCAGCTAATGCTTTCAGATCTGGTTACAATTTACTCCAAATTTTTATCGTTGGTACAGTCGCGTACCTATATCAGTCCCACCCTCCGTTTACCGACTCGTTTTACTCCAACGACGCAAACAGTTCTTGTTTAATGTATTGTTATTGTTTGTTGTCGACCGATCTACAGTTTCACAAGAATTCTGACCTCAAATGTTAGTGAATAAATTTGAATTGCCGACCGGCGCCGCCGCAGAATATAGAATAACAAAGAACAAAAGAAAAACAATAGGCTATGAAGAGCTAATATTAAGTTTCGAGTGTTTCGAGAACCAATATTGGTTTCGTGACAAACACAAGAGCCGGAGTGTCAAGGACACAGCGGTTTCGGTTTAGAAATTCAATTTAAATCACAAAAAGTCGTTTTTGAGTGGTTCAAGTTACGAACTCACGGTATTTTTTTATAGTTAGGTTTGCAAATTGAGTACACCCCAAATGGTAAGCTGAAGCGCAGTCCAAAGAATACTGACCGGCATTACAGATGTCTATAGATTGGCAGCCCCTAACCTTGAGGGCCTCTACAAATGTATTTTCACTCCCCGCTTGAAAGACACGTATGCTGGCAGAGAATTCTAAGTTTTTCAGGTACCTATGGCAAATCAATATATATAAAAATGAACCCCTATTTCCCTTGGTCACGACATCACGCCTGAACGGCTGAACTGATTTCGCTAATTCTTTTGTTGTTGTGTTCGTTATTGTTAGGAGAAGGTTCTTATGAAAGAAAAAATTAAGAAAATTGCGCGGAAAATTAGAAAATTTAAGAATATATAACCACCAGCTGACGACATACTTACGCTTTGTCTAAATTTTGAATTTGGAATACGAATTCGAAAAAAATGTGTTTATTATTCTAATACTGCTGTATGATATTCTTCTATGTTATCTGACGTTTGATATAGAATTGACATAATGCGTGCAAATATCGTCCGAGGGTGATTAGTAGACATTCTTCTGAATTAAAAAAATGCCCGTTGCTTGGACCGCAAAAATATTTATGGTGGCTATTTTTTTATTTATGATACAGCTAATTGATTCTAATTTCTAAGGCGAAACGAAGTTTGCCAGGACAGCTAGTACCGAATAAATAAGGATGCTGAACAGTCTATTTATCAAATTATTATTTTGTATTGGAACATCATATCTCACTACGGCAGGTTCTTGCCCATGTTCCATCAGTAAGATTTCTCATAATACCTTAAACTGGGAAAAATAGCTGACTTGTTGACAAATATGTAATCAATTATATTCTGTCGTAAATATGTTAAACGTACCATAAAATGGCAGAGCAAAAGCCGCTGCCCATTCACCTCGTAAAGTTGGCTTGAGCTGCCACAAAAGTTTTTATTTGTGCCGTTAAGACGATGTAATGGGAAAAGTTGAAAATGGCATGTTGAAAACGTTTGGTTCATACATTAAGTATTTCATACGGAATCTAATAATAAATAAATATTCTACAACGTTCTACACAACGCTATCTAGACCCAAAGTTAACATAGCTTATATAGCTTCTGTTATGGAATCTAGAACATTTGAATTAAGTTTTTATAGCATTTATTATTGTAACTTTAAAATCGAATATATCGAGAAAATGAAATGTTCAAGTGGTGCACTTGAACCCACGAGCTTTCCCTTACAGGGGAAAAATCTTCCAACTGAGCTATTGACCCACACGTGAATCACTTAAAATTTCCCTTCTCTTTATATCCATCTTTAGGGTTCAAGTCCCACTTAAGTGTTTAATTTTTCCCGATGTATTCGGATTCTAGAACAATTAGATTCTTTTTCCCTATGTATTTGATTTGTATAGTTAGCATACTTAATGCTGTAAAAATTCCTTCAATTAGATACTTTTTTTGTAAATACACAAATGATATACATAGAAACACCCAGACCAATGCAAATAATTACCTATACATACTGAGCTGGAATAGAATTCGCGCCCCTTGCGTTGCAGCTGAACGTTCTATCGCTACGCCACAGAGGCGGATATTCTATGATGATATGGTTTATCCTGCTGTGCAATTCACTAAGCGAGCACAACGATGCGAGTCGCAACGTTGTGCTCGATAGAGATTGTCATTGGTCGGATTGTATCACGTCACTGGAGATCGACCAATGACAATCTCTATCGAGCACAACGTTGAGAGTCGCATCGTTGTGCTTGCTTAGTGAATTGCACAGCTGATCTAATATTGTTATACAAGGCTGTATGGCACCAAGATGTTCGGAATCCGAGTCAACCCCTATCAAATAAGTTTCCGACTCAAGCTTTGGGCAGTCGCTTTCGCAATAGCTAGGATACCTAAGCCAAATCAAAACCAAGAGTACAAAAGTGGTCACTTGACCTCAAAATTCACCTCCTTTTAACGTGCAGTAACATAACAGTAGGGGTTAGAGGGAATATTAGTAATTTCAGTTGCTAATATTCTTTAAAAAAAAAAATTGGCGGCGGGGAGGAGGGCCGGTGTGCGAGGGATATGTCGAAGACAACTTCACCTCCGGCCTAGCACCATGACCCACAGTCGGCGTGTGGTTTTAGTCCGTTCGAGTCCGACATAACCTCCCCTTACGGCTCCGGCGGGGGAGGTATCCGAGGGGATTTCCGCATGAAAAAAAAAACACAACAATTCGTCAGAACTGTGTGTTGCGTTCTCAAGAGACCCTACTAAAACCACAAGGTGTTTATCACGTCAGCTAAATTGCACGGTACTCTGGGCCTATTTCACAATCAGAAAATAAATAGTTATATGAGCTGTCATAACTCGCGAGATCTTTTGCCTTGCACCACTTCAAAATCGGTCGTTGATTGCCGTCGACAGGTGTTCGTGAATTTAAAAATAAAGTACTTGTAATGAATACCATTATTCCTATAAACTACCCAATCGACTTAAATATATTCTCTTATGAATATGAAAATGGTAAAATTGGAGACAATACCTACCGTTGTTTATCGAAACTGTGTGACAAGTCATTATTTATTTACGAATCTAGTCGTGTCAAAATGTGTTTCAGAGAAATACTATAATTCATATAGTGTCACTCCTGCTAAGACTGCAAAGCAAAATTAAACAGAACTAGCTGTTGCCCGCTGCTCCGCCCGCGTGGATGTCGGTTATCGCGACCAAGTATAGTCTATGTCCTTTCTCAAGATCTAATAAACCCCTATACCAAATTCCAACCAAGTCCCGGGTCCTTTAAGCGGGGCGTGAAAAAGCATCTGATGAGGCCGTCAAGCTGAGTGCCTCCATTTTAACATTGTACATGTTTTTATTGGTGACCCTCTTTCCAAGACTTTGCATTTAGCGTACCATCAGACGAGATGAAGTCAAATTGACGTGTCCTTTTATAAAAAAAAAACTAAAATCGGTTCTGTAGTTTAGGCGTAGCAGCGTAACAGACAGAGTTACTTTCGCATTTATAATACATATTCATATTGTCAGGTATAACTGGACTAGTCCTAGTTTCGTTTAGTCAGGGATTCCCTGCAAGCCCCTGATCTGCAGACCCACGCGTTCAAAACCAAGCCTATACTACAGAGTAAACCGCGTACCATCACATCGGTCTTCGAGACAAAACGGTGACGTCATCACAAGAGGTAGCGAGAGCGGTAGACGATCTCTTTCAACTTGTACCATACCCTCATAACCAATTAAAGCTCAGCGGAGTGTGGTGCTGCGAAGAGCAATAAGTTTTACAGCTATTGGTCTGTGTTGGCCTATTGTCCTTCACACCTTGTCGTACGACGTCATCGCAGAGTACCAAACCTTGTTTATTACATAGAGCTTGGTCATTCCCAAAATACATTTGATTGCGTAATTTCTTGTTCTGAATTCAACGAAAGGGTGTTCCGTGTTTTGTATGTTTATGAATGAACGTTTAATTTTGGCACATTTAGGGCAATACACGCGACTGCTATTACATGGGAGTGGGACCGAAAATCATAGTTAGCGTAATGTGGGTGTTAATACACGAGCACGAGGCTGGAGCACCTCTGCCTACCCCTTATGTATTTAGGGTTACTTCATTTAAAGGTTCCGCCTGGTTCCCGGCAGAGTAGAAATGTGTCCACTCCATCTCTTCCCATGCGGTGTCGTACAAGGCGACTAAGGGATAGGGCTGTTTATCATCAGACACATTTATACAGCCCAGACTCAGCCTCGGATGCACGGCTTGAGTCAACAATAGCGCACGGAATGCAGCAATGGGCTCACCGCCTATTACGTAGGACCGAATCCAATGATTGGTCAAATGTGGGTGTTAATTCACCTTTGCCTAACGCTCCGGCGATAAAGGCGTGATTGTATGTATGTATGACATTTAAAGGTATATGGTATGATGGCCCTACTAAGATTTTCGGGACTCAAGCCAATCTCACCTGCTAGCTGATCTGCCTGTTGATTGACAGACGAGGCTCTAGCGCTGGCTCTTAGGGTTGGGAGCTCAGATAGCAATGGTTCTCGTGAAAGCTAAGATAAGCCAAATCAAGTGTAACAGTAGGAGATCAGACCCGGTGCACAGATACTAGCACTGAGATGCAGAAAAAATATTAAAAGCAATATATAACCTGTAGCTCGATTCATTTATCTGGGACCAAAATCGCGTAATATAAAAGGCCCTGGCGAGTGCAGTTTGTTTTATAATCCATACTAATATTATAAATGAAATTTGGTAGGTATAGGGGTAGATTAGAGCATGAGAAAGGACATAGACTATGTTTGGTCGCGATAACCGACATCCACGCGGGTGGAGCCGTGGGCATAAGCTAGTCCATACTAATATTATAAATGCGAAAGTAACTCTGTCTGTCTGTCTGTCTGTCTGTCTGTCTGTCTGTCTGTCTGTCTGTATGTTACGCTTTCACATCTAAATGACTGAACCGATCTTGCGAAGCCGGGAAAAAGCTAATAATCTATAATTGATGAATCACCCCGTGCTATCTTCAAAATACATCTAAGAAACGTGTACTTCGCATATAGACGTGTACTTCGCATTTCAGGTCCAAGATATATGAATCGTAATATCTCGATAAAAATTCGCATCATGGAAGCATGATATAGCATCGTTTACAAACAGTCACATAATAATTATTATAATAGTCTAAAGTTTATAGTCTGTTCGGCATTCATATGGCCCTAAACTTCTGAAGGCCATGGTGTGTGTGACTCCATGTCTGAAGTAATGTCTTCCATATGGGACATGTTCAATTAAAATTAATAATCATGGGATATAATAACAATGGCGTGGGATCACAAAAGATTTGTATGACCTGGATTTAAATTGTAATATTATCTTTTTTGAAACTAAATACACTGACGGACTCATAAACTGCATCAAAGTTCAGGTTTACTCTAAAAGGATTTTTTATAATAAGTATGCAAACTTTTTAGATTAAATTATATAAATATGGAAAGACTGGCTCTTAATCTTAAAAAAAAAAAAAATTTAAAAAAAGAACTGCAGTAAAACAAATGAATATAGCCGGGAAAAGAAAATTTACTTGTAGTATCAGATTTGCGTGTTATTTATAGCAAAGTTTTAAATTGATTCTCATTGATTTTTTTTTGTTTTGTCAATTGAATTATTGTTACCAGCATAATTGTTGGGTTAGTTTTTTAACACATCGAGAGTTTTTGAACCATAATATGGATACTTTGTCCGAACAAGCGGCACAAATTGTAGCATTGGTGCGGGAGGGCTTGGATCCACGAACGATTGGTAGAAATTTAAATTTAAACCAGTCTACGGTTTCTAGAATATACAGAAGGTTTGTAGAGACAGGTTCTTACAGGAGGAGACGTGGTACAGGCAGAACTCGAGCAACCACAGGTCGTGATGACCGATTTATTGTTATAACTTCCCTGCGAAATCGTTTCCTCACGTCAGTTAACATCAAAACCGAGCTTAATGAAGTGCGTGGGGGTAATACACCTTATTAAAACACAAATAAACCCTTGCATAAAGTTTGTGTCTATTGTTAAAACCAATTTTTTAATTAAACCAATTTTTCTTAAATTTCTGTTTTTTCTTCAAAAAAAGTCTTAAGGTCCTTTCCAGTACATAAACTTAAACTTAAAGATATGACCCTACGCTGTTTTAAAGTTCACGAACCAATCTAGAGGTTTCAATTTAAATCTGTATAGAAAGTATGCATACTTGGTTAAAATATTTATTTCAAAGTCGTCTATTACTTTGATGCAGTTTATGAGTCCGTCAGTGTAAATAAGATAATAAATTTTGACACCTGCTATCTGTAGGCATTTATTTTTATCGTGCGAAAAATCCCCACGGATACCTCCCCCCCCCCCCGGAGCCGGTGGAGGTGGTTATGTCGCACTCGAACCGACTAAAACGCACGCCGTCTTTGGGTCTTTGGTTGCCGAAGGTGAGAATGCAGGAAACATCTCTCGCACCCCGGCAGACCCAGGACCATATCTTTCAAGATGGGCCCCTCGGGTTGTGGGGACCGTCGTGTCCCCATTTAGCCCCCGGGTACGGGGAGGCGCACTTTGCGCCACCGCCGCGGCCTGCTTCTGTTAGGGTGACAGGCGGTTCCACCGATCACCCCAGGCTCTTATCTGTAGGCATGGCGCACGAAAATTTGTCCGATCAGCTAGTAAAAACTATGGAAATGTGTTCTTTAGTGTGATGTTCCATCCTGTATGAAAGATCCATAGCATCTCGTAGTAAAAACTTCGAAATCTTAAAAAAAATTGTCATCTTAATGCGCCTTAAGTCAAAATATTCTAACCACCTGTAATTGGCAGTCGATACCATTACGCACAAATAAAATTGATTACTGATCTACTGACAGATCAATCTAATCACAATCAACACTCACTTTCAGGTGGTCCCCACGCAGTTGCATCGAAGCCCGATACTACATCTGCCAAACGAAACTCCAAAAGCTGCCAAAGGCCAAAGTGAAGGATTTAAGAAAACGCTGGGAGAGAATGGGCAAACTCAACGAAATCAACGCACCGAGGGTCATTCAGGAGGCCAATGAACCTGACGTCCATTTGATGATCAATGACGTCACAGTCAACCCTGTTCCCCACCCGAAGTCATACGACCTCCGCCCGAATCATATGCTGCTGTCGAAACACTATGGAGCAAGGGGCAGAGGCAAAAATATCAGGGCTTATGATCTAAGACCGAATGAATTGAGGAAGAGATCGAGGATCGCGATGCGCAGTAGACGGCTGAAGAGACCGTTCCCAGGGTAAGTGTCGTAATAGTATATTTGATTGGTAAATTTCATGTAGTGACAAGAATTGAAGAAGGAATGATATAGTTTGTGTACTTAATGAGCGTGTTTGTGTACTTAGTGTAGGCAAATGTCGGCAACGTCGTCGATCAAGTTGGTGACATCTTGTAAAAACAATCAGGAGGACCTGAAACTGATTTGCATGAAAGGTTAAGAGTTAGGAGGAGGCTCATTAGGTAAGCAGGTTCACTGCCGAATATTACGAAAAATTACAGAATCTTACAGGAATTGACCAAAAATATATCACTAAATCATAAATAGACAAATTTAAATCATCTTAGGCGACTTGAAATGAAATATCGATAATAATAATCTACTCAGAATTGTTCAGCATCACTCGTCTTATTTCGTTCACCCTCCTATTGAGCACTCATGGCCTCATGATACAAAGGAATCCAATTAAGCCCTGATGCTCAAAGCGCTTTTAATAGCCACTTGTAACGGTGGATCGCAAGTAAAAGATGCAAGGAAGAAATTTTCTCAATCACTTTTTACAAGTAATATCTTACTGAAGAATTATAATTAAAGAAATTAAAAATACCTTTCAGTACAGGTTATCCCTAGAGATTATTTCGTGGATGATATTATGACCTATGAAAAATTATAACGATACAAAAAAAAACTGAACATAATTCATAACATAATTTGTCGATATATGGGCTAATACTGACACGAAGATACAATTATTTACCATATTTGTGCCTTAACAACGTTGTAAAGAAGAATCAGGGAAAACAGTGCATAGTGACATGTAACCATTCTCGCCCAAGAGGTAATAATTACCTCAAATATTTATAAAAAATAATAATAAATAAATAAATAATAAATGTTTATTTCACAAATAAGGAGTACAGAGTAACATTACATAAAATATCAGATAGTGTGATGTAAGCATATTACAACAAAGATACTTAGTTACTATTATTAACCCTAAAAAAATAGTACGGAAGTAAAAGTTACGGTTATAAAACATCTCCACCGTCGCCCTTAAAGACGGATATAAAGAGAAGGGAATAGCTCAGTTGGAAGAGCATTCCCCCTGTAAGGGAAAGGTTGTGGGTCCAAAGTCCTACTTGAGCGCTTCCTTTTCCTGATGTATTTCGAACTTCAAAAGTTAGCATAATAAATGCTATAAAAATGGTCATTTAATTTTTTTTCATTCTTTTTTGGACGAGGCGCTTTTTTGGCGAATTTCACCCAGTTGCCCTAAAAAATCTAAAGCCTCATCCCCAAATGGACCTTTTAAATAAATACACGGACCATTAACATCGGACCATCACCCCAACTTTAGCCATTACGGAGTGATCAGAACGTGAGCACAGATACTTCGGAACAAAAACACATTAACCACACATTTATTACGCTATTTATCAAAATTAACTGCAAGGGCCACGTATTATCGACGTTTCTGATTTCTGTCTGATTGTGTTCGCTGTTATGGGCTATTGTTTTGTAGGTATTATGATGTGTATATTTTTTAACGATTAGGCCTATACATTTTGAAATAATATTTGCTGTACACTGTCATTACTACAATTATGGTGAATATTAATTACTCGGAAACTTGCTTGGAATTTTGCATGTTGCACTAATGCACTAGGTTGAGAAGCGAGGAGGGGTCATGATATGAACATTATTTTTAGAAGTGAGAGTAATGTCATTAGAGAGGTTTAAAGTAGAGAGCTTAAGTAGCACAGCCACGAGAAAAGATGGATGGATAGCCTAAAGGGATCACGGCAAAGAGAGTATTGCCTGAGGAGATGACGAGGAACCGAAATGTTCAGATGAAAAAGCATGACAGGGATACAAAAGCATGTAAATGAAATGATTGGTATTTAGTTCCATACTACAGGCCATACGTGGCCTGCTACAGGGAGTCACACTGATATAAATTTAAAGAAAAACTAATTAGAAAAATATAGAAAATAAATTTAGGACTCAATAATTATGACACGTATTTCAAAATCAATAGACAAACACTAAGTATATGTACTTAATGAAATTTGGGAAAATATCGACGTAGTTTCATAAAAAATGCAGCCATTATTAAAAATAACATACTGTCGTTTCCAGGTACACATGGAACCGCCGCGACCCTGAAGGTTCATACCGCCTCAACGCCGAGCTTCTGAAATCCGGCCGTACCGGCCTCAGGCCACAACAGGTCAATGCTCATCTTGCCCGACTCCAGCACCTTCGTGATAAGCAACTCCAGAGGCTGAAGCGCCTCCGTGAGAAAGACGACTGGCTCGAGAATGAACCACGACAAGCGCTGGCACAAACCCACCCCAGGACTTACACAGTCGACAACAACATCAGCGCGTTACATCCTAAGACGATTGTCGAGGAATTCGATATGTTCCCAGCTCCAGTAGCCACCGCACCGAAGCGGATCAACGGCTAATCGAGTAATTCATATCGCATCGATTCCAATACTCGTTTTAAAATCGACTGTTTAAGAATCGAATATTCCTCGATAGTTCCATGCGATCTTCTCCCGAAATACCCCCGGTTCGGTTATTTATTGATGACACTGTTGCGAATTTTGTGCTTTACTACCCTCATTCGTTGGTTGTAAATATCAATTGAGTGAGAACTAGTGAGCTAATTAAAGAAAATTAATTATCTAATAAGGATATAGTTGCTGATAGCGACACATTAGAACACAAGAGAGATGCCATATTAAAACTGAATGGTTCTACATTCAGAGGAGAACTTCCTGAAGGGCTAGGGTGGCCAGATATTATGGACGGTGGTGTTTTTTATTACTCGATTGTTTTTACTTTTCCAGACCCAACTATTGTATCGATTTCAATGTTAATTAACATAAAATTAAATTGATAATTATCTTAAATTTAGACACACATTTTATCCTCCTCCTTTACAGTTCGTCACTACTAATCCACCTCTATCTATTTTATTTTCCTTCGGTCTCTTATGATTTCTTAGTGTCTCGCTAGCATCGTCTCCTGTTTCCTTAATCGCTTCAGTGTCAATCTCTTGTTCTTCTATTCTTCCTTCTAGAGTAGTCGAAACTTACGATATTTTGTCTACTCCATTTTACACATTGAACTTTTCATCCACACTTTATGATAATTACATACCAGTGTGATTCTTGTCAATGTAGTTCTAGTTATCACTTTCACTGTGTACTTGTAGATTTCTTCCATTTCGTAAACAATCGTTCTATATAACAATCATTTTATGTATACTACTCGATATTAAACAGGAAATATGGACATTTGCGTTTCTATATATCTTATCTCTGATAGCACTTACACTTTTGGTTAATTTGTCTCAATATTGAATTTGTTTCTTCGACGTCAAGTTCATGGACGCATTTTCTGTGATTTATCTTTTTTTTTTTCTATTTATCTTTCTTCTAAATTCACTTTCACACCTTCTCTCATATGATCCGATTTTTGCATGTTTGTTTGTCTAGTAATATACATAGAAATCTTTGTGAATATGATTACTTAAATGTTAATATGTAGTAAACCGTGATTCGACATTTATAAAACTTCTTTCAACTCTTGAATTAAATGTTTTATCTTTAGACAAAGTATTACCACTGTTATTGTACGGAACTCCATAAATATATGAAAACTTTTATTGTATTATAATAAAATAATAGGTTTAACTATTTAAGGCGTAATGAGCAAAACCTCATTGCGTGTTGACGAGTATATGTATTTTTTATTACTTTTTATTTGTTTAAATTCCATGTGGTTTTAATATAACGTTTTTAATGCTGTGCTTTTAAATTAAGAACGTCGACGTAATCTTTTTTTTTATTTATAATGTTTATAAGTATACTAGTCAGTAAGTTTTATGAAGAAAATAAATTCTAGAATATTAAAATATTTCATTGTATCTATCTAAAGTCTCAGATATGTTGGTTAATAATATTATCAGAAACATACGTCAGCACATCTTTAATATCCAACGATTCATTACTAATTAATATTATCTCATTGATTTTATTTATTACAATTAATAATATTAACCAAAAGTGTCGTACATTATTATTGGCATTTTGTGTTTACTTAGATATAAGTCTACGTTCCAATTTGTTTGTTATTTTTAGTAAAAGTTTAATAAATTAACATTATACTAAACTGCCAGTTATTATAGTCCTCGCATTTATGAAATTAAATCACATTTTACATAAGGTTTTGTAAAATATTTCTAAGCAGTCGTTTCAATCTCTGTTTTATTTTCTTAAAATACAATATTAATAACTTTTAATTATTATTCAAATCATCTTCTGAAACATAAAAGGTTAAAATCTTTTCTAAAACACTGCCAACTGAATAAAAACACATTACAATTGAATACCAACATAACAATACAAAGTTTTAAAATTAGAACGCGTATTTGTATTTAGGTACAATTTCAAATATGGAATTATTTATTCCTATTTTTTTTATTTGTCACGATTGATTTGGATTTGTACTAAAATACGTCAAACAGGATCCACTATACCTACTCTCGTTGTTTTTTTTAATTATAATAATTTACATTTTTAGATCGAAGCCTAGTCTTTTAGCACTAGTACTGCATAAAATAGTATTACTATCATACCTCACGAGGTTATCCTTCATATAATAGCTTATATTAAGTTTATCACCTAATAGTTTATGAACTATACAACATACATTTTTATATTTTGATCTGTAAATACTACTTAATTATATACTTAGTAGTAGCAACACCGAGGTTCTGTGAATTCTTTATTGAGATAATAAAAATCTAATTTATAGGAACAAAATAACTTCTGTATGTTAAGTATTAATATTTACCTACTATAAGGAAATAAAGAATCATCAAAAAATATCATCTTTCATTTAAACCCAGGATGAGGATCAGCTTCACTCAAGTCCAGATCACTCAATCTCCAGAACCATTCAACCAAACTACCTTTCGAAAAACATCGGAAAAAATGCTCAAGTGAGGCTTGACCTTTCCCTTACAGGGGGAATGCTGTAAGGGAAAGGTCGTGAGTTCAAGCCTTACTTGAGCATTTAATTTTTTCCGATGTTTTTCGAACTTAAAAGTTAGCTTATTAAATGCTATAAAAAAATCATTCATACTACCTTTGTCGTCAACGGTGATGAGGCAAATTCTTCTAGTTGAAAGCTGTTCAATATTCAGTCTCCATCTAATGTCAATCTCCCAAATGTCAAAACGATCATTATTTCAGTAATAAAAAACTTTTATTAAGTGTACACCATCATCCCTAAGTCTGGCCCTCTTTGGGAAGGGGGATCCCAATGCCACTCCACCGTCTCCTTCTCGAGTACGGCTTGCTCGCAAAAGGAAGCACCGGCCGCCCACAAAAGTGACCACCAAGGTAACTTACATCAAATCTAGAGGATGATACAACTGAAATCACTGAAATCACAACCATTAATTTGGTTTTCAAAAATGTCACTAGATGGCGCTACTGACTTTAATCAACACGCTCATAAAATAAATAACTCGGTAGTTTCTCAAGCTTATAATAACACTTTTCGGTAGTGCCAAACCTGACTGAAATCTGAAATGTTGAATTCTCATAACCTGCTGATTTCTCTGTTCCGTACTGCTGATGAATAACTTATATTGCCATCTAGCGGTGAGTAGCAGTACTAAATAAAAGATTACAAACAAATACAGCCTTATTACAGAATTGGACCAACATCATGAAAAGGTGGCGCTACTTTACTCTCAGAGACAATGTTGAGATTCTTTGAGTTAATTTATTTTCCTTCAACGCGAACAAATAAACAAAATATAGAAAACATATCTTCGTACTCACTCACACCTGTTAAACAACAGATGAGGCCCTTGTGGGTGCTCTCCTCTCGGGGTTGAGAGATCAGACAGCATTTGCTCCCGGTAAAACCGATACACCAACCAAGAACAAGCCCCAGGTTCCGAAATGCAAACTTCGGAGCCACTAGGAAATCGCTATTAGTAGGATGAGTTTATAGCCAATGGTGTTGCGAATTTGCTCTTGATTATAATAATCTAAAGTAAAGCCAACGAAGTGAGAGAATAAAGGTAAACGAAGTTCCAGCGTTTCCAAACATTTTTATTTGAAAATTATTACGTATCACTTCAAACACATTCCAGACAGGAATGAAATTGCTCACATGATGGCGGATCTGACAGTTTAGAACCGCTGTGCTGACAGCTTTCCTGTACTACGAAACACGCAACGACAGCTGTTGCTCGCAACAAGGACAGAAAAAATAAACGCTAGTTATCGTAACGTAACTCAGTAAAGGTCGCTTTGTTTACCTTTTTTCTCTCGTCTCGTTGGCTTTTCTTTATAGCTGTATTACCAGGCTGTGTTGGTTCCCGATAGAGTAGAATAGGACCACCCAATCTTCCTGTGGGTGTCATAAAAGGCGATAAAGGGATAGGGCTATTCTCCTTCGAACAGTAAACATACAAAGCGTTGGTCGCTTAGAGGTTAAGGAGTCGGCCTTACGATCGAGAGGTCCCAGGTTCGAATCCTGCCCATTACACTACCGACGTGAACCCACTCCTAACACAAGCAATTTAGCTAAATAAATAAATAAAGTAAATAATAATGCAATGAAAAAAGCTGTAAGTACATGGTTAAAAGAATTTGATTATGACACTACCGAGGACCTCGTAAAAATTTCCTACATATGAAACCTCTGACATTTATTTATACACACACTAACACACACACACACTCACACGCACGCGCACACACATGCACTGGTAAAAGTTTTTGTTTATTTTTCTATTATTCTTCACTGACATTAAAATTGTAATTGTGTCCAACTAAATACGAGGGGAAGACTCTGCCTCCTGCAACACAGTTTCGACTAGCGCAGGAGTCAGCGAATCCTTAATTATTTGTACAACAGTTAAATGTCAATAAAGATTATTATTATTATTATTATTATTAGCTTACCTGGAGGGGTTAGAGGGAATATTAGTAACTTCGGTTCTAATATTCTTATAAAAAAAAATACAGCCAATGAGATAGTCCTCTATGTAGAACCGATAATCATAGCTGGCGAATTCTGTGTGTTAATTTAATACACCTCTGCCTACCCCATAGATGGTAGCCCAGGAATAGATTCAGGCCATAACTCATATAGAGCAAATTCTGGGCCTCTGGGTCACCAGGTAATACCTACCTCTGTATTAAAATTTCTTAATTGTTGACAAATTTTCACTACTTCATTTACATTTCACTAAATGGGATCATATTAAGACGTTCACCTCTGAACTAAAGCTGATTTATCAAAGAATAGTTTCCTTTCAGCTTTCTATACCGGGTGTAAGGGGAACGAGTACATAACACATTGGCATAAAAATAAAATCAATTTGAATAAAAAAGAATTATTTTTATTTTTTATTCTGCATTATTTACCCTCCATCGCGTTAGTAAAGCTAAATGAAATGTTAATTTCATAAAATTTGTTATTCCGCGTATTAGTCGTTATGCGTTTTGGTCGAATTGCGTGTTAGTCAAACGCGTATTATAAATAAAAGTTATTGGTCATTTGCGTGGGGAGCAAAAGAACATCACTACAAAAAAACAACTAGCACCAAGCGCGTGCTTTTCTGTATTGGTGTTTTTTTAGCTTTACTAACACGATGAAGAGTAAATAATGCAAAAAAAAACTATTTTTGTCCAAATCGATTTTATTTTTATGCCAATGTGTTATGTGCCTGGAGCACTACTAGGGGTTTTCGGTTCCGGGAGCGTTCGCCTTACACCCGGTGTTATTTGAAACTGTAATTATGCCAATATCTACAGACCAATAAACCCCAAAACCTACGTTCCTTGATAAAATATCATCAAATTATGCGGGTGGTTATTTACAGCCAACGGCGGAAGGTACCCGTAAGTGATTGTAAATCCGCCACGGATCAACGACCCATTGACCGAATCCGCGTTATTCCCTAGATGTGGCGATACCGTTACCATGACAACGGGTCACAAACAAACTGTGTACCGACTACCCAGGTATAACTGAACAAAACCCCGAACAAAGTTCCACATACATGGCTTGTTTTTCGAATAGTTGTGATGTTTTCTTTGGTTCGAAAACAGCAATGGAATTTTAAATATAAATTGGAACGTCGATTTATCTTTTCATAGTAGATAGTAGACACGGAAAAATGTATTTTCTCGCTTTGTAATAAGGGTTACGATATAATCAATATAGAAAATTGTGGTCAGTTAAAACGGTGAACGGAACAATTATGGGGTTTATTTGAATATTAAGTACATATTTTATCGTTTAATTTGTAGTATTTTACGCAAATAACACTGTCCTACATGAGGTTAATAACATACATTTGCCAATAACAGCCATAATAATAATCTAGGTATCAACCTAAACCCAACTATAGAAATCCATACTTCCATACTTAATATTATAAGTGCGAAAGTAACTCTGTCTGTCTGTATGTTACGCTTTCACGCCTAAACCACTGAACTGATTTTGATGAAATTTGGTATAGGGATAGGTTAGACCTTGAGAAAGGACACGGGCTTTGTTTTGTCGCGATAACCGACATCCACGCGGGCGGAGCCGCGGGCAAATGCTAGTAAACTATAAAGTAGCTTATAGACGAATGCCTACTGTTAAGGTCCTTTACATGAACTTTATGTAGATACAGAACTGAAAATTAGGCTTAAACCCAATAAAGCGAACTTAGCCTTAGACCTAGCATTGTGCATTGTTTGTAGACAATGACGTTAAAATGTGTTGAAAGGGCACATTCCTAGCTGACTGTAAATAATAATAAATATTCCACAACATTCTACACATCGCCATCTAGTAAGCAAGTTTAACTAGATTGTGTTATGAAATCTAGAATGCGGATAAACATACTTGGATACTGTTTTTGTAAATACACACATATTATACATAGAAACACCCAGACCAATGCAAATAGCCATATTCATGCATACAAATATTTGCACTGAGCGGGGATCGAATCCGCGCCTCCTGCGTAGCAGTCGCGTTCACTACTGTTTGTATCTATGTAGCATAACTTAAAAGTTTCTTTGAAGAATTTTGATGATTGATTTCTCTGTCATTAATAATTTTATGAACATTTATTACGCTTAATCTGTGACTGGCGAAATTGCAGTGATTATTTCGATAACAAAAGCAATTTGAATTAAATTTGAAGACAGATTTTTTTTTTATGTAATAGGGAGGCAAACGAGCAGACGGATCGCCTGATGGTAAGCGATCACCGCCGCCCATGGACACCCGCAACACCAGAGGAGTTACAAGTGCGTTACCTTCCTTTAAAAAGAGAGTAACTACGCTCTTTTGAAGGTTTGAAGGAGATCCGGCAAGGAGACTCGCCGCCTCCAAGGATATCGTGCGGTACCCCCTAAGGCCCTGCTGGCCATTGCACGCTGCGGACGATGCAGCAGACGCCGAAGGTCGTATTGGTTGGGTAACAGCTTCCAGTGGTTACAGAGCTATTTATTTGAGATCTTAACTAAATAAATGTTTTGACACATAGCTGGACAATAATAATGATTTATAAGGAATTATTTTTAAGGTACATAAACCTATTAAAAAGAAAGACGTTTGTTGTTGACGCTACTTATGCTGATGTCATGCCGTATATGGCAAAGGTAGTCAGTAATATCCGTGAATAATGTGGACGGCTTTATATAGAGGGAGCCAGGAATAGAACTGTCAGACGCAGAGCGATGTCTATCACGTAGTACGGGTAGAATGCGACGCGAGTGTAAGGGGGCATTGTGTCAAGGACGAACAATAGCATTCAATAGATATTAATATGTTGTTTGTAATGTTTCATGCATAATTTTATTCATGGACCTATGTATATGTATAGAGTATCAACGACTCACACACGTCACAGTCTAAATCACGCAGAAAGGTGTGGTTGAATTTAGCTGTAATATTGTTCATCATTCCATCGAATAATCACTAGGTACATAGTATATAGTGTGCGAGGGATATGTCTTTGACAACCTCACCTCCGGCCTAGCACCAAGACCCACAGTCGGCGTGCGGTTTTAGTCGGTTCGAGTCCGACATAACCTCCCCTTCCGGCTCCGGCAGGGGGGGGTATCCGAGGGGATTTCCGCAAGAAAAAAAAAAAAAAAAAGTACATAGTATATAGCAAAGTCGCTTTCCGCGTCCCTATGTCCCTATGTATGCTTATATCTTCAAAACTACGCTACAGATTTTGATGCGGTTTCTTATAATAGATAGAATAATTCAAGAATAAAGTTTATGTGTATAATACATGATCAATGTAGTAGAGGGTTCAGCGGGAACGGAATCGGACGCCACGCGGGCGCTAAAAATTGGCGGTACGCTAGTAAATAATAAATAAATTATTTATTTCTAATAACCAGATAACAGTTTCACATAAAATACAAAGATTTCATAGATGGCCAATCGATACCGGAGTCCCACAACATAGTGTAAACTCCGACCACTATGCTGTTTCATCAATTTGAAAAAAAAAAACAACTATGTACTGGAAAATCATGCTCAAAAAGACAAGAAAATATCAAGGACAGCCGTGACGTACGCTACTTTTCCCTTTGTACTTATTGTTTTGTTACAGTAGGCCGGGTTTTAGTTTTCAGGTAATAATTTACACATATTTATTTGAAATGCGCTGATTAAGTTCTTTCATTTGATACCAAACACGGCACATATATTTTTAACACAGTGCTTTTTGAGCGCAAGAGGGCGCCACTCAAGATTCAGTGACACGCCATATGCCTAACCTATAACATTGGCCGATCAAGACGTTTGTAACGATCCAGTTCTAATAAGTAGTTGAGGAGCTATGGGGGAACAAATATACCTACATACATAGCATGTCAAAATCATAACCCTTTTTTTTCGTGCGGAAATTCTTCGGATACCTCTCCCGCCGAAGACAGAAGGGGAAGTTATGTCGGCCTCGAACCGACTTAAACCGCACGCCGACTGAGGGTCGTAATGCTAGGCTCGAGGTGAGGTTGTCTTCGACATATCCCTCGCACCCCAGCTGACCCAGGGCCATCCCTTACGGTCTACAGCTTCGCCGTAATCGGGTAATGATAATAGTCATTCAATGCTATGATATTCCTTTTTAGTAACGATCCCTTACATTGGCTATTTTTTTATTGTCCATTTGCAAGTCCTGCTGCTTCCTTGTCTATACCCACAGGACTTAAAAATACCACCCGCAAACGGTGCAAACAATTCCATCAAGAACTAGAGAGTAAAAGCCTAGAAAAATGTATCGAATTACCAAATATTCATAATCGATTACTGCAAACTTCACTTTCCTTATCACGCACTTTAAGGTATAAAACCGATGCAATATACTTTCTTCCTACACCGAGCGTTGTTTGCGAAGTAAACATGACCTTACCGGCGATAAAGTAGGTTAGTTCACGCAATTATCTACCGATTACGAGACTGGGGAGAGGGCGAATAGCGTGCGTGTACCAAACACAACATAAACATTAATAAATATTCTAGGCCGTATATTAGAAAAATATATACGTGTATGAAAAATGTAAACAAATATACAAGTAGAAGAAGCGAACGTTGTATGCCAGGATCGTAGTAGGTGGAAACATGTCTCAAGCCTACCCCACTAGATAAGAGGTTTATGCATGCATAATAATACTATAATAGTCGCTGCAATCTGTCGAGTGCATCTAGTAAGTACTTTGCGGAGCCGTCCCAGAGATGTGAGCAGTATTCCACGCAGGAACGAATTTGGGTCTTGTATAGAAGACGCCGCTGCTCCGGCGTGAAAAATGTCTCACTCTGTTCGACTCCGAGTTTACGTGAGGTTGATTTGATGATGCTCTCGATATTTATATCGGTTAAAGTTCAAAATTTAATGACTTTTTGCAGACTAATTGAGAAAGTGTAATGAAACTGTTTCATTTTGAACTTTAGGATTATAGAAATAAAGTCTAACATTTTATGTATATTTTTGCAGTGACTGCGGTATCACAGTGGTATAGCTTTAGTAGAATCGAGGGCCTCGAAATTAATGGAGGAGGCTCTGGTGCATTATTTACTTTCGAGAGTGGGTCAGGTGGCAGTCGCGGTAAAAACCAATTAAACCGAATCAGAGAGCGCAACTCGTGCTGGTTCAACATGGCATTTCTTTCACACATTCATTCATTCCTATTAGATGTCATCTCCTCAGTCACAACCAATCAGTCCCTTCCAATTATATAAAAGTAATAGAATAGAAATATAAATACATTGTGAATTGGAAATGTTTGTTCGCGATGGACGCAAAAACTACTGAACGGATTTTTATGCGGCTTTTTTTATTAGAAATTTCTTGATCAGACTTAAAATCTTACGTTTGTTTGATCGCAATCAAACAAAGTAAGATATAGTTTGCAGTGGGACGCGATCACGGGATCAGTATTTCTGTGAACCTGGGCCTCGATTCTACTAAAGTTAAACTATTGTCAAACCACAGAGGTTGCAAAAAGCGGCATTAAAGTTTAGACTTTATTTCTATACACTAAGGTCCAAAATTAAATGACAAAAGTTTCATTACACTCTTTTTTTCACTCTGCTAACAGTTATTTAATATTGAATTTTAAATGCATCGATTTAAAGTCTATAATGTATTGCCGCTTTTTGCAATCTCTGCGGTTTGACAATAGTTTTGCTTTAGTAGAATCGAGGCCCTGGTACATTGGCATTAGATAAGTACCAGGCTCACAAAAAATTTAAGGAACTTTATCTGGGTCGCGGGAACAGGAGAGGTGTGTCCTAAACCTTTCTATTTCGACATTAACGCGGACGAAGTCGCGGGTAAAAGCTAGTAAATGTATATTAGAAGTAGTTTGTGAAAGTTGCATCAGTGAATGAAACATTGCAATGAGAGTGAGTGTTGTGTTATGGACATAATATTATGAGAAGAGATATTGTTCTTAAAAAGGTGTAAAGTATGAACGTAGGCTTTAGGAGCAAAAGTAGACCCAAGAAAAGATAGATCGAACTCAGACTAAAAGAATAACATAGACGGAAGTGACGGAACGTATAGAAGTAGCAAGTAAAGCCGCAAAAAGTAGTACTAAAGTAGTGCTATCTTGTTCGCACTCATTGTGAGCACGCACGAGTGCGAGCGAGATGGCACTCCTTTAGTATTCCTTTTTGCGGCTTCACTCCTAATTCTATACTTTTCGTCTATGTATTTTAGTCTGAGAGGTTGAATTAGTGAAAGATGATAAGGCAAGGAAGGTAGTGACTGAGGAGATGACATCTGATAGGAATGTATGGAACAAATTACATATTGAACCAGCACGAGTTGCGCTCTCTCATTTGGTTTGTTGGCACCTGACCTCCCAATCTCGAAAGGTAATAATGCACCACAGCCTCCTCCATTACTTACCAGGCCCTTGATTCTACTAAAGCTTATCCACTTGGTACCGCAGTCACTGCAAAAAATCGTTCAGGGGCAAAATGTCCAATTCTCAAAATGTCCAACGGTGTCAAAATGTCCAAATCCCAAAATGTCCAAATCACAAAATGTCCAATTCCCAGAATGTCCAATTCTCAAAATGTCCAATTCCCAGAATGTCCAATCTTTGAGAATGTGGTAAATTTGTTCAATAACACATCACAGCGCTTTATTAATACAAAATACATAAATTTTAGAATTTCTTTCTATAAGCCTAAAGTTCAAAATTAAACAGTTTCATTACACTTTTTCTATTACTCTGCAAGAAGTCATTTAATTTTGAGCTTTAACGATATCGCTTTAAAGTCCATTATTTAATGCCGTTTTTTGCAGTGGCGGTTGCACCAATGTGGTTTGCCTTTAGCAGAATCGATGTCCAGAAAGAGTTGATTGAGCCTTGAAAAAATTTGGCATGGTAAGGTAAAAACTCTAATTTGTACATTTATACATTACCAACAGTTTATTTGAGTGAAATTAAGTGAATTTTTACTCAGTTCAAAGGTTCACTAATAACTTCCGTGGAACCGTGTTTATCAGTGCCTAACCTTTATATTTAAGTCAAATAACTTTGTGCTATACTCTAGTAATACAATCTAAACAAATATGTATGTTTGTAATATTCAGACAACAGTTTTTTTACCCGACTGCGCGATGCAAAGGAGGGTAATATGTTTATCAGTCTATGTATGTATGTATGTATGTATGTATGTATGTATGTTTGTTTCTATGTGGCGCTCTAGAGCCCAAATGCATAGGCCGATTTTGATAATTCTTACGTCAATCGATTCGTCTTAACCTTGCGAGTGACAGTAATCAAAATTCACCTCAGCGACAACCAGACGCCATATTGTCAAAATGAAAAAAAAAAGTCGATGAACTTTATCAAGTGGGGTGTCGTTGAATAGGTATTTTAAAATCATCTTTAGGTTCCTTTTATCTTTTTCATTTTAAATAATAGTTTAGGATATATAACGATTTAAAGTTGTTTAACAAAACAATCATTCTCGCTAATTTTCTTACTTATTGATTTAAGTTTTATTTCAAGCATAAACGATATGAAAGAAATTAAAAAACGATATACATGTCATATCATAATACCCATGTGCCAATTATAAACCGCAAGAAAATTAATGGGTACCGCCTGCTATCAAACTTATTTCGGTCTTTTCTTTTTTAATCATTTGTTTTATTTATGATCGCATATACATATAGCATATTTGGCAAATAGACAGTATAACATACATTTTTTTTTTTTGTTGTAAGTACCTCTACAATTTTTACAGTAGAAAGAAATTTATCTGACTAACTATCTATTTTGTCAGGTAAACTCAAGAGTGAAATATTTACCGATTTGTAGAGATTATTACTTTTTTTATGGAATAGGGTGGCAAACGAACAGACGGATCGCCTGATGGTAAGCGATCACCACCGCCCATGGACACCCACCCGCATCACCAGAGGAGTCACAAGTGCGTTGCCTTTCTTTTAAAAGAGAGTACTGGAAATAATTGATGTTGAAGCGTATCTTAGTGTACTTTTATTAGCTGTCAAGATTGGCAAAGAGGCGATAATGTTAGTTTCCGCATTGCCCGCCAACACAGGCGACCATAGACAGCGAAAGCGAATTTGAAAACAAAACCGTTTGGTCTATGGTCAGGAAAGAAAGAACCAGTATAATTAAATACTCTAAAATATGTGCGCTGTGTTTTTTAAATATAACATATTTTCTTTCTTTCTTTTTTAATTGGGGTCCACAGGCAAAAACGCGAATAGGTACACCTAGTATAGATTAAAAAATTAAATTAAAAATTTAAAAAACCCTCGTCACAAAAACAAAGTTGAAAATAAATGAATAAATTTTAATTCAACGGTTGCCATGTCGGGGGACCTTAACTGGTTAGGTACTCGTTTATATCGTAAGGTCCCCCGACATGGCAACCGTTGAATTAAAATTTATTCATAAAGGAGATACCCCACTTTGGGCCTGAGTGTACAGACATCAAAGCTACCTCAAAAAATTCGTCTATTTTGTGTTATAATTTTGTTTAGACTTCATTACAATCAGCAATGGCCAAGTGCGACAAAAGTTTAAAAATGTGATTTTCATTAATCAACAAGCTTCGTAAACGTTGAATGTAATACTTAATCCGATCTTCGTAAATGCGCTATGATTATGCTTGCTTTATCGATTCGATTATGAAATCAAATCCATAACTAATAACTATGATTTTAAAATTCGTGGCTTTATTAAATGATTTCAAAATATCTATGTAGCATCTTTATTTTCGTTATTCAGTTTACTAATCAGAAAGACACCTGTCTCTTTCATAATGGAAGTCAAAATATCGATTGTAAATAATCGTAGTGTATTCAAAGTCTATGTAAATAATCGATCATATAGAATTCATAATAATCTGTAACATCATATGTCATTTTCACTCCTGTCATTGAAAATGTCGCATTCGCTTTCCTTGGGCTCCCTGAGATCATGTGTTTTGCTGCTTTTACTCTGTGAATTGTATATGATCTTCGAACTAATTGACCCTTGCTTGATTACCGGACACCGTTATTTGCTACATTTGTTGACCTTGGCTTTAAACTGGACTATATAGACTTTACCACATCGGTTGAAAGCTATCACAATGAGTCTCTGTGTGAATTGTGGAATCGCTACCGATTGGTGCAATATTATAGGCAGACATTTATTGAACGATGCAGGGATACTAGCTTGTATACGTGAATGGGTCGCACCACAAATAGTAAGTACCTATTCGTTATTTCTCGCTCTTTTGAAATTGTTATTATAATTAACGTTAACAAGCTGTGTGATAGCTGCTATAGAATAGAAATAACTACGAGTCTACCTAATCCCGTAGATAATTATGCCAACTTTTGTATATGACAATGTATTTTGACTGATATGTGTAACGTTCATGAAGAACTAGCCTATATGACTAATGGAATATTCAGTGCTTATAACATGATCTCTGTTTAAGGTGAATGCAAATGACATCATTTGCGAATCTTGCTGGATTCAAGCTCAATGTGCATGTTTGGATGAGAACAGACCAGCACAATCACCAGTGGGGCACAGAAAAGTGTGTATTCTGTATGTCATTGAAGTGTGCAGAGAGGTGGATAGAGACCTCCTACAAGAACTGTCAATATCTCAAACGACTTGGTTGTTAAGAGGAAAAATAAAGTCCAGGCATATAAGTAGTAGAACTTATTACGTATATATATTAGTTGACAGTTCTTTGAGCGGGAGGAATGCTATATCACAGCATTGCTGTAATTGTTTTGTAGGTAAGAGAACAGTCGGGTGCTGTGCCCACATAATGAGTGTAATATGGTATCTCGGTTGGGCACGGTTCCAAGACAATATAACACCTCCTGCACAGTTTCTTGACAATATTTTAATAAACTATGATGATGCTTAAAAAGGGGAGGAAAGACCTAAGCCCTAGTGTAATCATTTCTACAACCAAATAGGAAGATACCCGGGATAGAGATTACAGTACTTTTTTAAAATAAAATAATCTTTAAAATAATGTTGTTTTATTTTATTACCTACTTATATAATTAATTCTATATTACTACAGCAAACAAGTATGTATACAGCCTTGTGGAAAGTGGTAACCGTAGCAAATGGATGTCATTCAGATGTTGCCGTCTGAAGTGAGGGTAGGGAAGGATTGCTTTACCACCTTTAGAGTAAATGTCAGTTGCATATCATAAAACTATAAGGTTTAATATTGTGCAACAAAAAAGTAGCTAAAGCATGTCTTTGCTTCGACATATCAGTTTTATTATTTAGCATATAGTTGACCATTCCACATTAATGACTAAAAATATTAATGACCTGCCCTTATCTATACTAATAAAACCTGCTAACCTACTTACAAATAAAAGCGATACGCGAATAACTTGTGTAGCTATCACACACAACACAACATAAGACGCTGTTTGACCGCATTATGTATTACAACATAACCTAAAAACCTATGAACAATGCTCGATTTAACAAACTTGGCCATTGTGAATCGTCGTGAAAATTAGGCAAACAAAATGTCCTTAGATGGTCTAAATATTGCCTAATTTTCAACCCTGTACACGCGGGCCCAAGATTGTATGAGAGTCGGGGTTGTCCTTTTCAACTTTTTGAAGGTGTTTTTGTGACGAGGGTTTTTTAAATTTTTAATTTAATTTTTATTTTATACTTTTTAAATTGATCTACTAGTCAAGCTCTTACATTTGATACCCATATTGAGGGAGTTATAAAGAAATATGGATTCCAACCTGTTGTGGCGGCGGCCATCTTGGACCGATTTTTTTCAAACATAGCTAAGAACACTCCCGACTAATATACCTTTCAAACAAAAAAAACTAAATCCAAATCGGTTCATCCGTTTGGGTGCTGCGATGCCACAGACAGACACACACACACACACACACACACACACACACACACACACACACACACACACACACACACACACACACACACAGACACGTCAAACTTATCGTCGTTTTTGCGTCGGGGGTTAAAAATATATTTTATCGTAAGCTGTTTAGATACAATCTCGCGTGTTAGCTACAGGTCAGACAACCTACTGCTAGATCATATCTCAAACTTATTTTAATACATACCTACATACAGTCATGCCTGTTTCTTATTGGTGTAGGTAGAGACAAAATCGTGCTATTTGCTACTTGGCAGGTTAACGCCTTACAGTAGCGATAAAATTTAGTACGATTCAACATTCTTGTTTCCTGCAAGCACCTGTCCCGTGCGAAAAACGCCGAGTACATGCAGATAAAAAAAAAGAAATGTGCACAAAATCGTGCAAGGAATACGTTCGATTAGTACCACATGCACAGCACAGTAGTATGATAAACATGGGACAGTGGAGGCTGTAAATGGTATACCTCAATTTATTCAAGTTAAGTATCAAGAAATTTGTGCAATCTTTTACCCTACTACGCCAGCGAGTATAACGTGTTATGCGCAATGTATGTAGATATTTTTCTTCGATTCCTGTGTAGGTTTTACGGCAGAACGGACTTCTATAAATGAGGTCTCTTATCTCATCATCATTAGTCTGTTCGTTAGTCTCGCTAAAACTCGAACACGGCTGAACGGATTTATCTTATCTTGGTCTTGAAATGTTCGTGGAGGTCTAGGGAAGATTTAAAAGGTGAGAAAAATTCGAATAATTTCCGAGAAAACCCTAAAAACAGCCCTTATCTTTTACCCATATAAACGTTTTCAGTGTTTCGATTACCCTGGTATATTTGCATGAAGTACCAGGCTCACAGAAATTTTAAGGAACTCTCAGGGTGTTCTAAAACCTTTCTATTCCGAACTTAACGCGGACGAAGTCGCGTGCAAAAGCTAGTTTTTTATAAAACACGATTGTCTTAAGTACATAATCCGTTGACTAATAATTTTATTCTACAAATGTATCATTTATTCAAAGTGTTTTATTGCTAAGCCCCTGACTCATACGCGACCAGGAATACGTTCTTTTCTGAGAACTCGCGGTATGATTGATAGTCTAAGTGGAAAAGTGGTGTTGGGCTTATCTGATGGCGAGTAAAAGTGCTGATGTCAGAGCTGGCCATGGGATTGGCCTTGAGCTGGACGATAGAACTGTTTGCTTTTACATAACAATACTTTTATGAAGCCGTTGACGTCGTTTCTTTTTCGCCAATTATAATTACGCTAACCATGCTCGACCGCTATTCAACCCGTTTTACGAATTAAGGGGTGCACGAAATAAAATTCTCATTAAAAATAATTAATTTTGTATTCATTGCCGTGTTGGTTCCCGACGGGGATATGTCGAAGACAACCTCACCTCCGGCCTAGCACCGCGACCCTCAGTCGGCGTGCGGTTTTAGTCTGTTCGAGTCGGACATAACCTCCCCTTCCGGCTCCGATAGCGGAGGTATCCGTGGGGATTTCAGCAAGGAAAAAAAAAGCTGGAGTAGAATAGAACCACCTGAGCTCTTTCTGTGGGTTTCGTAAAAGCCGAATAAGGGATAGGGCTGTTCTTCATCCGACAGTAAACATACAGCCCAAGACACCCTTGTCGGCACGGCAATAAGCCTACCCCTTACATCGTTTGGGTTTGTTCCCTTTATGTCGAGGTTTAGGACCGAAAAAGATAATTGACGAAAGGTAGGTGCTAATACACCTCTACCTACCCCTTCGGGAATTTACAGTCGTGAGTGTATGTATGAATGTATTAGAATGGAGTAGTTAGGTAGGTACTCGTTGAAATATATTTATTGCAGCTCTAGTGCTACATCAAAATTGCCGATTCTTCATCGATTGAAGAAAGAAATTAAAACCTTTACTATTTAGTTCGTAGACTAGCTCACGGCCCTCCTGATGGAAAGTGGTTACCATGGCCTAATGTCGTGTGCAACACCAGTGGAGTCAGTGTGTCACATTCTTGCTACCGATACGCCATAACAAGGACGTTAAAATTCAACATGCTGGATTGATTACCCACCTTACCAGGATTAGCGGACTAAAACCGCACGGTGCGCAGTCACAGTTAACTATTACCTGGGGAACATGGGTATACTTTTTTTTTTTTTTCGTGCGGAAATCCCCTCGGATGCCCCCCCTGCCGGAGCCGGAAGGGGAGGTTATGTCGGACTCGAACCGACTAAAACCGCACGCCGACTGTGGGTCTTAGTGCTAAGCCGGAGGTGAGGTTGTCATAGACATATCCCTCGCACCCCGGCTGACCCAGGGCCATCCCTTACGGTCTGGCCCTCCTCAGGAGGGGGGACAACGTTGTCCCTAACTCGCCCCCGGAATGGGGAGGCGCGCTATTCAGCGCGCCGCCGCCGTGGCCTGCTTCTGCTGGGGTGACAGGCGGCTCCACCCGTCACCCCCAGGCCCGCGCTCATGGGGGACGGAGGTCAGTCAGTGCCCTCCGACGCCCGAGTTGCCTGCGCGCGCGGGCGGCGCGATCCGCGAGTCTTTCTCGCTCGCGCCGCCTCTCCCGCTCCGCCGTCTCCTTCACGACCATTACCTGCTCGCTGAAGGAGACGCCGGCCGCCCACGCGTCCGCGCAGCGGACCATTGCTGTGAGCAGGGTGGCGAGGATGAGAACTCTCACTCCCAGGGCCGCCACTAGCTCCCGCCTCGGTCCGGCCCAAGCCGGACACTCGGTGAGCGTGTGCAGCCCCGTGTCCTCGCTCGCGTCGCAGTGGTGGCACTCGGACGTTGGCTCCTTTTTGATCCAACACAGATATCTCCCGAAGCACCCTTGCCCGGTGATAATCTGCGTCAGTCGATACGAGAGGCTGCCATGTGGCCTCTCGAGCCATTCCCCCATGATGGGCCTTACCGCCTCTATGACGGCATGCCCTGCGCGTCGTTGCTCAAGTCGTCGGGCTCCCACTCCGCCACCATGATCCCGTGGAGCCGGGACCTCTCGGCCCGAATGTCTTCGGGCTCGGGATCGTATCCCCGCTCCCGCGCCTCCTTACGGAACCGATACAGTGCCGCAAGAGATCTCGCTTCCAGGATCCACGGTGTCGATCCGGCTAGGAGACTCGCCGCTTCAAAGGATGGGAACATGGGTATACTAGTAGACACACCGCCATCTCGGGGCTGTTTTTGCTAGGACCAAGAGTAGCCTCTCCCTTTCTTTTTTTTTTTATATAGGGCCTTTTCACGCCCCGCTTAAAGGACCCGGGACTGTAGGAAGAGGGAAACACGTGAGCTGGCAGGGAGTTCCAGGTCTTAATGGTGCGACATAGGAATGAGTCACTGAAACGCTTGGTTCTAGCAGGTATACTCTGCACCGTAAATGAATGGCATCTTAGCCCTGCACGTGTCGTCCTGTGTAGGAAAGGAGAGGGTGGGACTAATTGGAAGAGCTCGTCAGAACATTCACCATGGTAGAGACGGTAGAAAACTGCCAAAGACCCAACATCTGCAAAGGCTCGAGGGTGTTCGTGACCTCAGGATTCCCAATAATGCGGACCGCACGTCGCTGCAACCTGTCGAGAGCATCTAGTAAGTGCTTTGCGGAGCCATCCCAGAGATGTGAGCAGCATTCCACGCAGGAACGAATTTGGGTCTTGCATAGAAGACACCGCTGTTCCGGCGTGAAAAAACGTCTTACTCTGTTCAGGACTCCGAGTTTACGCGAGGCTGATTTGATGATACTCTCGATATAGTTTTTGTTATTCAGTTTGCAGCGAACATCCATACCGAGGATATTGAGGTGTTCCTGCAGTGGCAGTGGTGTGTTCTGAAGAGTGGGAAGGGGTAGGAAAGGAGATACTTTTGCTGTAAACGCACATGCCTGGGTCTTCTTGGCATTGAACTCGACCAGGTTCCTAGCGCCCCATTGAGAAATGTGGTCCAGAATCCGGTCCAGCTCAGTGACAAGAAGCTGCCTTTTTTCCGCGATATCAGACTGCTTGGCCGCAGGATTTGCGTAAAAACTCCCGTGCAAGGTGCTGTCGTCTGCATAGCAATGAATGCTACCGTTAGAGAGCATATCATTGATATGCAGAAGAAAGAGAGTGGGAGATAAGACGGAACCCTGCGGCACGCCAGCATTTACCTCACTCTCAGACCCGCACCAAGTAACTCGTACTGATAAAATCCAGCCTTAGTAACACAACAATGACCTACGAACTTATCACGTGACCTGCACGCATAAATACGACAACTCCTCACATGAAAAGGACTCCGAACTTTCTTACCGACGCCAGTCAGGTTCGTTGGCATTTCACTGTTCCACGCAATACTTACCGTTTATTATGCATAGGGGCTAGTTAAGTACTTTGGTTTCTATCAAACTGGCATTTATAGACTTATTTTGTACTCACAAAATAAAACTCTAAATCGCCGTCTGATAGAAACCGGGCGTTGAGCAGAGCGATAAATATTTATTAAAAACTATCATGGTCTCTCATTACTATTACATATATCGGGATATTTACAATGTATTGTTTCGAGTTTCCGATATTTCGACGCTGTTGCAAGCACCATGATCACGGAACTATCGGAAACTTGAAACAATATATTATGGTAAATATCCCGATATCTCTAATAGTAATAAAGAGTGATGTTTTTTATAAAGGACACGTCAATTTGACTTCACCTCGCCTGATGTTAAGCTAAAGGCAAAGTCTCGGAAAGAGGGCACCATTGTAAATAGGAATGAAGAAGTCCTACAGTCCTATAAGCGGGGCGTGAAAAGGCATCTGATGAGGTCGTCAAGCTGAGTGCCACCACTGTTAACATGGTGCATGTTTACAATGGTGCCCTCTTTCCGAGACTTTGCCTTTACACAACGAAAAGGAAACATGTGAGCTGGCAGGGACCTCCGGGTCTTAGTGGTGCGGCATAGGATATTGTTGTTATAGAGGCCTCTCCTAGACAAGAAATGGACAATATAGAAAGCTAAATTATTATATTTCTATGTACTCCGTAATTAAGGCAAATTATAAAAACAATACATATATCTTATAAGTGAATAACTGCCACGCTAAAATGGAATTGTGTGGCTCTGAAGAAGAACCATAGGAAAAAATTGGATTACTGGTTCGCTGGAAGCCTCAAGCTCGAAGATCGGAGAAGGCACCCAAGGAAACGTTGGCGGGAACATTTCACAACCAAGGCTTGTATAAACAATGAAAAACGCAATTGTGAACCAAAGTGGTGTTCAGAAACTTATGTAGGTATATAAAAAAATCTCCCCGCTATAAGTACTGCTAGTATATATCCACAGTCTCATTCTTATAAACTGTATAAGTGGTAATGAACTTGGAAGGTGCCTGAACTCAGATATGAGCGCTGATACAAAATACACAGGCGATCGAATTTGTATAATTGGCCGGCTTGCTGGCAGAAACACGAAGCTACTAATTGAATAAGTAATAGGCTTAGGTTCGTGACACGATTGTTTTAAAGATTTGTTGTATATATTTACATACATACATACAATCACGCCTTTATCCCCGGAGGGTTTGACAGAGGAGAATTAACACCCTTATTTCAACAATCATTGGATTCGGTCCCACGTAATAAGGGGTGAGCCTTTTGCCGCATTCCGGGCACTATTTTTGACTCAAGCCGTGTATCCGAGGCTGAGTCTGGACTGTATATATTTGCCTATGTTAAACAGCCCTATAATGTCGCCTTGTACGACACCGCATGGGAAGAGATAGGGTGGACCAAATTCTACTCTGCCGGGTACCACGCGGCGTAATATTTAAACACAGCTATATCTAGAGCCTAAGTAGAGTTTGTCTTATGGGTTCTAGAAATATATATGCATACCCAAGCGTTTCAGTGACTCATTCCTATGCCGCACCACTAAGACCTGGAACTCCCTGCCAGCTCACGTGTTTCCTTCTTCCTACAGTCCCGGGTCCTTTAAGCGGGGCGTGAAAAGGCATCTAATGAGGCCGTCAAGCTGAGTGCTACCACTGTTAACATGGTAAATGTTTACGATGGTGACCCTCTTTCCGAGACTTTGCCTTTAGCTTAACATCAGGCGAGGTGAAGTCAAATTGACGTGCCGTGTATAAAAAAAAACAAATGTTTGGGCTGAGCGGTAATCAAACCCGTGAACTCTGGCGTAGCAGTCTGCTACGGCATAGAAGTGTACGAGAGTAGAGTGGAATTTCCTCAGGCGATCTTTTCGCGTGACTACTAATATTCTCCGCAACACATTCACCTCCATGACAGTCATGGCATGTATCTCCTCTTGTATTGCTCTAACAGCGGCTATGCTTCCCAGCCATGTAAAACGCCAATAAAGGTTATATAAACCTACCTATTTTACCTAACCGGCAAATGGCACAAGCAACTTGCCCTCTTGACAGCAATACGAAGATGGCCCTCACGATGGTCAGCTGTACATACATCCATATAATCACGCCTTTATCCCCGGAGGGTTGGGCAAAAGTGAATTAACATCCACATTACACCAATCATTGTATTCAGTCCCACGTCGTACGTGGTGAGCCTATTGCCGTATTCCGGGCACTATTGTTGACTAGAGCCATGCATCCTGAGGCTGTATATATCTGTCTGAACTCAAACAGCCGTATCCCTTAGTCGCCTTGTGCGACACCGCATAGGAAGAGATAGGGTGACCTAAATTCTACTCTGACTGGAACCACGCGGCTTCAGTGGGGTCAGTTGTAAAGCGAGGAATTTATGTTTAGGCAGTCTTACACCCCAGCTTCTGAAGAACCTAGTCGGTTCGAGTCCGTCATAACCGCCAAGGGAATTCCACCCGAAAAAACAACGTATTACCGTCGCGCAAAGCACTATAATCTTGCAAACAAAAGCTGAAAAAGAAAGCTCTAATGAAATAATCGATTTGAGGTCAAGGCGGCTCTTTACGATGCCCGCTCTGCACGTAAACGATTAACGATTATTGCTATCGATATAAATTGATACGATTACTGACGAGACGATGGAATTGGCAATAAATTCGATTAATAGTGTGGTGTTTTAATTAGGTATCTGTGTCTGTGTCAAGGGCAAGGAACGGTATAAGATTTTCTTCGGACGCAAAGAATTTTCTGCACAATGGTTAGTATGGAGACATTTAATACGATGTTATTATGGTAGATAAAGTCAATATAGTCTTCAGTGACCGACAGGCACTCGTCACTTGATGGGAAGCTGCCGTGGCCTATAATGTCAAAGTCAAAGTATTTATACAAAATTGTGTAGCACTACTACAGCTTTTTGAAGTCAAATTCTGCTTAAAACTAAGTTACCACCGCTTCCTAGGCACCAGTGGAGAAGAAACGGCGCAACAAACTCCACTGTAGTATTTTACAGACGTCAATTTACAAAAAGTGATTTCTTAAGTCTAAATATGGACAAATGTACATTTGTCTCGTATCAAGGTAATAATTAAAGTATATAAAAAAACTTATAATAAAATAATTAACCTAAGTTAACATAAACATGAAGAAATTCGCGTTCCTATTTAATATGAACATTGAAACACCATGGGGCGTCACACTCGTGCTGCCTACCATGTAAAAACTTTCTTATACTGTTATTTATAGTAACACGGTATGTTAGTAAGCAGACATTTACTTTACTTCACATAACTTTTACGAAAGTGACTGCTTGCAGACCCCTGCGTCCTGAAAAGAGTCTTGATGAGGCCCCGAACACCCTTATCGATTGAAGAGTAAGTATAGAATTTTTTAGAAAGTATATTTTTGGACAATAGCTAGTAAACTAATAACAGATAATGCAAATAAGTAGGTATACCTATTTATCTATAATACGCTTACATAACACAAGTTATCACGTGCTTATCTACAGAATCACAAATAGTATTATAAAGCAAAGTCGCTTTACGCGTCTGTACGTCCCTATGTATGCCTATATCTTCAAAACTAAGCTACAGATTTTGATGCGGTTTATTTTAATAGAAGGAGTAATTCAAGAAGAAGGTTTATATGTAAAATACATGCTTAATATAGTAGAGGGTGCAGCGAATAAAGTTACCGACACTGAAGTTATTTAAAAAAATACTTTATTTCAAGAGACAGAGTAACAGCATAATAATAAGATAAAACAGTAATTAATTATATTGACAAAATATTGATCTTATATACTAGTTTTTACGATTATTCGGCATTTAACAGAATGACGCTCGACCTAGATAGAACTGTCGATGTGCATCGAATGTTCTAGAACCTTATTTGCTGACAAAGGTAACATTAGTGGTTTGGGGTTCCTTAACTCCTCCCTCCCCAAGAGAGAAATTATCCGAAGACCTCGCAGATGGCTTCGGGGAATTTCTACGAAAAACATAAAAGAACTTTAATTTCCAACACAATACAATAATTACAATGGTCATTATAATATACAAAAAGATAGTCCAGACACTTATTTCTGTAGTTAGGATTTGGATTGCGTTTGCATCACTATTGTCACTATATTTCACAGTTCTAAGAATTTCTTTCACGTCGCTGAAATCTACGTATCTAAGGTCCACTTTGTGAGTTCTTATTTGGATCTCGTTTTGAAGTTCTGGCATCTGGATCAATGGAAGTTGGAGGCTGGAAACAGTTAAATTCGTAGTAGAAGCCACAAATGTTTCTCCAATTTCTGTCTCACAGTGTTGACTTGGGGTCACCATATATGTACCAAGAATATTGGCCTTTCTTATCTCGGTGTCACAGTTTTTGGTGATAACTAAGTTGTCTTCGGAGTAAACCAACCATTGGCTGTCAGTAATTTTCTGCACTTTGGTCTTCTCGATGTTGATGTGACTTTGTATACATCTGTTGTAGTTATTTTTCATCAGGATGATTTGTTCCACACAAGTCTCTATCAAGTCTTGGGTCAGGTTATCTTCAGCGCAAAGGAATTTTCCATCTTCTACTTCTGCACACGGGTTTACTATAGGTATGTAAGTTAATCCATTCACCATTAGGTATGGGTACTTAGGAATAATAGTAAGAGTGTTTGGGTACTGGAAAATAGGGATAGGTATCACCTTGTAATAGTTATATGTTTTGTCTTCTATAAGCGGAACCTCTAAAATAAAAACTAACCTATCACTATTTAAATATGATTTTATTATAATATTACGTTCTATCTTAAGTCAATTTAGTCTCCTGTTACAGTTCAATTTTATCCATTCTCTGTTAAGGAGGTTGTTACGCAAAATTTTTGCGGTCTGTTTTCCGCCCTAACCGCTTCAATTTCCGCCCTACCATCGTCGAGCGTTAATTCTTGGACTTCGTTAATCAAACTACTCGTACTGGGGACGTTATTGTTTATATAATTGACGCGTCGCGAGCTTGCAGTACGCATGGTAACATCGGTGTTTGAACCCAATGATTGTGCTTGCGTTGCAAAAGGTGGCGAACGCGGTGTATAGTTTTGTTGTGTCGCCGGATACGATGACCTACTAAATTGTTGTTGCGAATTATTGTTATTGTTCGTATTAGAACTATTTGGGTGATTATTATGTGGTCTAGAATTCCTAGACTGGTTAGAAGAATGCGGTGTAAATGAACTATTAGGACTATTCCTATTACTATTCAAAGTTGGGTTGGTTATGGGTGTATTATTCGAACCGTCCCCTTGGGTTTCTGACTGTGGAGAACTAGGTTTATTTTCTGTAGTAAAACCACGGTGATCGCTTGTCCTAGCGTCATACACAGTTTGGATGTTCTGCTCTTCGAGAACGATCTTTAACGCATCTTCTAAGTTACATACTTTACGCAAACGAACTAGTCTCACTAGGTATTGCGGTAAATTATACAAGAATACGTGCATCGTCCTGTTATTGTAAATGATTTGATTTGCTCTACGTAAACTTTCGTCGTGAACGGTCTCCGACATTTTGGCGAACAAAACACTTCTCATATGTTGTATTCTATGGCAATAATCTAGGTAACTTTCACCCTTATTTATATTACAGGACTCTAGTTCTAGTGCTAGGCAATCTTCGGTACGTGGGTCACCGAAGTGCTGACTCAATAGGTCTTTTACATCCTCCCAAGTATCTATGGAGTCACGTTCTCCTATTAAACTAGCTGCATCCCCAGTTAGTCTACTTGTTATAACGTGAAATAAATAAATATTTTGTTCTGCAGCACCAGAAAATGTATTAAGTATGTATTCGCATTTCTTAATAAACAATGGCAAGGTCCTCGCGTCACCACTAAATACTGGTATAATGTTGACCATTTCCTGTGGGACAAGGGTTATTCCCTCCATTTTATATTTAGATTATTTAAGAAAATAAAATAAAATGTTAAACTACGTAAACACAGGACCTATGACAGTATTACCAAGGCGTTGCTAATCCCTAATAACACAAACAAAACATAGGCCTACAACAAGGTTAGAAAAAGGAAGAACTGAAAGGAAGGTGAATAAGATGAACTCACAATTCCGCAGCTATCTTCATTTCCCGTGAATTACTGCTTCGCTGCTCCTGCCTCCAGGCGGTTCTTTATAAATTTGTTTGTTCGGGGATCCTTGCTAAACCGTAGAGACGGACGTCAGATGTTTCTCGTAGATTTGGATACGTCGTAGGAGTCTGACTGCAAGAATCCTACCGGCTGCGCCAATAAAGTTACCGACACTGAAGTTATTTAAAAAAATACTTTATTTCAAGAGACAGAGTAACAGCATAATAATAAGATAAAACAGTAATTAATTATATTGACAAAATATTGATCTTATATACTAGTTTTTACGATTATTCGGCATTTAACAGAATGACGCTCGACCTAGATAGAACTGTCGATGTGCATCGAATGTTCTAGAACCTTATTTGCTGACAAAGGTAACATTAGTGGTTTGGGGTTCCTTAACTAGCGCGAACGGGATCGCACGCCACGCGGGCGGAAAAAAATTGACAGTACGAAGTTCGCCGGGTAAGCTAGTATAATATAAACACTATAATAAAACAATCTAATCATGGTTGAACACACATAAAACATGGAGGTCAGTGTTAGTTCGCAAACATATCCATAACGCTGGTCGAATCGTGTCTTCTTCAAACTATTTTACTGTCACTGCCCTAATGGGCACAACTTTTCTTTTATTTGTGTACTTGCTTCTTTTGGGAATCCTTATTATTCCCTTTATTCACGTGATAGAATAAAGAAAAACCTAAAAACGAAATTTGGCGACGTTTCATTTGCAAAATCAAAACCTATCTATATACGTATTAGCGAACTTGCTTAATCACTCATACTTAATTTAATTTCATATACCTACTAGCTTTTGCTCGCGGCTCCGCCCGCGTGGATATCCGTTATCGCGACCGAACATAGTCTATGTCCTCTCCCAAGGTCTATCTATATCTACCCTATACCAAATTCCATCAAAATCCTTGGAGTGGCTTAGGCGTGAAAGCGTAATATATAGACAGACAGACAGAGTTACTTTCGCATTTATAATATTAGCACAGTATAACGAGAGATCTTACAGTAGTTCATCGCGTTTGATGTTTGCGGAAATGCCGCCTTTTGCAGTTTTGTCAGGGTTGTCACTTCATTTTATTTATAATTTATTTTTCTGTAATATTTTATATAATAACCCCTATTTGATCTCTTTGTTCTGTCAAGGCACAACAACTCACGCTAATATAAAATACTAGCTGATGCCCGCGGCTTCGCTCGCATGGATGTCGGCTATTGCGATTTTTGGTTATATCTCCGGTTCTACTCAACCAAATATGATCAAGAAAACGTAATATTTTGAGTCAGAGTTTTTGGATTTCGATTTCGATTTCGATTTGAATTTGAATTTGAACATTGATTCGGGTTTGGGTTTGGGTTTGGATTTGTATTCGTATTCGGATTCGGATTCGGATTCGAATTCGAGTTCAAATTTCAATGAAAGTTCGCTAATTGCCGGTATCGCTAAATTAATGATATATTCGTTATCAACGTCAAACACTCTGAAAGCGATACCCATATCGATTCTGGTGAAAATTTCGAGTCCGCCATCTTGGATCGCCAAATGGATGATATATTCGCAATCAGCGACCCCAAAAACCCAGAAAACGATACCCATGTCGATTTTGGTGAAAATTTCTAGTCCGCCATCTTGGATCACCAAATGGATGATACATTCGCAATCAGCGACCCCAAAAACCCTAAAATCGATACCCATATCGATTTTGGTGAAAATTTCTTGTTCGCCATCTTGGAGCGCTAAATATAGAAAACATAAAAAAGACAATTTTAACAAACATAACGGTTCATGAAAAAAAAATCACGTGATTAGTTATGATTACAAATGAGACAGCCCTAAATCCTTAGTACCGAGTAAAATGTATGGGCGTACCGAGTAATACCCCGTCCCCCACCACTCCCCTGCCCCCGCACGATTGCTCTGTCTAGACGGCTTCGTCGACCGACTGTATGTAGTATGAATCGTTAGACTGTGATATTAGTATGGAAATGTTACCGACAGTGTGTATAATCCGGTATTCTATACAATGCCTAGACAATGTATAGAATGCAGAGTGCGCAGCAGGCAATGTACGAAATGGTATAAAAAATTTAATGGTGGTTATAAAAACACTCACCACGAAGACTATTGCGGGAGCTCCACTTCCACCTTAGTCTTCTAACCTATATATATCCAGGTTGGGGCGCCAGTGTCCACTCCGCGTAATTTCAGTTAGGTTATTTTTTTTGTGGGTGCTAGCACCTCTGCCTACCCCTTCGGGGAATACAGGCGTGAGTTTATCTTATGTTATGTTATGTTTATTTTTTTTATAACCATTCGGAAATATATTTTCCGCAAAATCATCCGCAAATATAGTCCATAACCTTTTTAATTCGAATACATTGGGAAAAATGAAATGCCCAAGCGGGACTTCAACCCACGACCTTTCCCTTACAGGGGAAAGCTTTTCCTACTGAGCTATTGAGCCACACCTGAATCGCTTCAAATTTCACTTCTCTTTATATCCGTCTTGAAGGGCGACGGTGGAACCATCTTTCTAACGAACTGTTGGAATGTATTCGAATTTTAAATCTACTATATTATTATAAAAATAAGTCGGGTTTTCCTTCCTGACGGTATAACTCCAGAACGCCTTTACCGATTTGGCTAATTTTGGTCTTGAATTATTCGTGGAAGTCCAGGGAAGGTTTTTACAGCGAGAAAAATTAGAATAATTGCCGGGAACTGACATTCACGCGGGCGGAGCCGCGGGCAAAAGCTAGTTAGCTATAAAAAAAAACATTCAAACATAACCTTTTTATTTCACACATTGCCAGTAGAACAGCAGGCATTCTATATATTAGCATACATTGCCTAGGCATTGTATAGAATGCTTGCATTATACACATTGCCGGTAACACATACATACATACATCTACATATACTGAAGCCTGTAAATCCGAAGGGGTATGCAGCCGGGGGCCTGAGGACGGTGAGTTGGCTGCTCACCGTCTTTACAGAAGCAGGCCCATGATGGCAGCGTGACGTGAGGGATTCACGCACGCCGACCGACCCAACCCCCCCCCCCCCCCCCCCCCTAAGAAGCGGGATAACACCCGAAAACCCCTCCATAGACGCGGGATAGCACCCGAACCACCCCCAAGGCGAGGCCGCAATTGTAGCCGTAGGTCTGATGGGAGTCCTGGGACATTACCTTACCCGGGGCTCCCATCCATAGGCTTCTGGGCATTACCGTGGGGGTTTTTAGTCGGTAGGAGTCCGGCATAACATCTATGAAGGATTTTCTCCCACGGTAAAAAAAAAAGGGGTATGCAAACCTCTGCATAATCACCTGTATCACCTCAAATTTCGACAACTATAATTTTCGGTCCCACGTAATAGGGGTCGAGCCTATTGCCGTCAAGTGGGCTCTTAATCATAGGCTGTATGTTTACTGTCGGATAGAGAACAGTCCTATTCCTTAGTCGCCTTCCAGGAAACCCACAGGATCAATTAAATTTTAAAACATCAATTTCATGATTTTCGTCAGCTTTGAAATTACACCGCACCACTAAGACCTGGAACTTCCTGCTAGCTCAAGTGTTTCCTTCTTCCTACAGTCTCGGGTCCTTTAAGCGGGGCGTGAAAAGGCATCTGATGAGGCCGTCAAGCTGAGTGCCACCACTGTTAACAAGGTACATGTTTACGACGGTGACCCTCTTTCCGAGCTTTTTTAGCTTAACATCAGGCGAGCTAAAGTCAAATTGACGTGTCCTTTATTAAAAAAAACGCGTTTTATAAACGTAATTCTATTGATTCCCCAGCTTATGCTTACCATAGAAAACACATTTTTATCGGAACTAATCCATCATGTAATTTTTTTATTCCGAAGGTTAAAAGCCACTTCCTTTTTTTCTAATTCAGGTTCAAGATTTGACCTCCTCAAAGGAACATACAACAGCGAGGTAAGGAAAAACTTCTCATAAACATAAATATAATTGGCTATAAAAAATTTATGATAATGTTCTGAGTACCTTCACGGAGTAAAGCTCCATGCTATGTTTTTTTTTTATAGGACACGTCCAATTGACTTCACCTCGCCTGATGTTAAGCAAATGTAAGGAGAACTTTGAAATTTTTTCTTTTTTTAAACTCTCGCGTTACAAAAATGCTAGCGGGAATTCGCGGGTTCGATCCCCGCTCAGTGCAAATATTTGTATGCATGAATATGGGTATTTGCATTGCTCTGGACGTGCCTCGGAGAGCACGTTAAGCCGTCGGTCCCGGTTGCCATACGAACATCTAAATGGCAGCCGTTAACGGTAGTTGGAACCCTCCAAAGTCCTGCAATGCTTCGATCTCGCCTTTGGGTTGTGGAGGTCAGATGGCAATCGCTTCACATAAAATATCGAAGTTTAGCCAAATCCGCAGTTAGACTGGTAAAGCAGACCCCAGACTCCAACCTGGAAGCTTCGGATGCGACTGTGATTAACGCTAAGATGGTATATATATTATTCCTCGTGACTGTACATGTTTACGATGTTGACCCTCTTTCCGAGGCTTTGCCTTTACTTAACATCAGGTGAGGTGAAGTCAAATTGAAGTGTCCCATATAAAAAAAGAAAAAAAAATCCCTCGGGACATATATCCTGGACCTAAAAAGCGGTCCAAATGTGTTCAACGCGGGCAGTACATGTTTCTTGGGTGTCTTTAAGAGTAGCACGGGGTGCTACGGCGAAAGACAATCTTGGTGGAAGCACATAAACACCCCCTCAATATTTACAGGAGGCAATGACCCTACAATAATTATATTCGTAGACAGCAGAAGATATTAAAATATGACCTGTGACTATTAAATCAAAAATATTTTAAGAAAACTGAAAATTGTACTTAACATATTTATTGCATAATTATATTTTTGATTAAAATATTAAATTTACTTTTTAGTGTTTTATTTTTGAAAGTGTATCACTTTTGAGCGTGGTTGCATTTTAACTTTTTCAAATGAAGATGTACAAATGAGGTCGAATGGAGCTCGTTGTTCGACAGAGGGTCTAATAGGCACTAAAGTAAAAATGAAATCCAAAATTGAGGGTCCAATTCTAACATGGAGGTCCAATGGATCATATTTAAAGATAAGGTCGAATTTTGAGGGTCCAGTAGGTACGTAGCCGTGTCAGGCTTTTTATAGATGTCAAATTGTATTCACCGTATCGCGGTCAACTGATAAAATATTAATAGGTGTATATGTATAAACCGTGGGAAAATGGTGGTAACATTTGATTAATGGTTGTTTTATTATTGAATTTAATATTCGATAGAGTTAAATGAATTCCATCCCTTTCCATGTTGGGGACACTGAGGTCCTCTCAACCTGAAGGGGGCCATCTCGAAAGAGATGGTCCTGGGTCTGCCGGGGTGCGAGAGATATACTTTCGGCAATCTCACCTCCGGCAACCAAGGACCCAAGTCGGCGTGCGTTTTGGTCGGTTCGAGTCCGACATAACCGCCTCCGCCGGCTCCGTGGGGGTGGTATCCGTGGGGATTTTTCGCACGATAAAAAAAATCCCTTTCCATGTTATTGTTTTTTCTCATACCTTGATACCAAGAAGTTATGTCGCAAAAATCTAATAAAAAAATCGAATTCCTATTTTTTTATAGCATTTATTATGCTAACTTTAAAATTCGAATATATCAGGAAAAAATAACTACTCAAGTGGGACTTGAACGCCCTTTTCCTTACGGGGGAAATGCTCTTCCAACTGAGCTATTGAGCCACACCTGAATCACTTCAAATTCCCTTCTGTTTATATCCGTATTTAAGGGCGAAAGTGGAGCCATCTACCAACCTTCTTTTTATATAATTTGAACTATTCTTTGCTAAAAGCATTCAATATACATAGTTAAGACAGACCAGAGTCTTTCGGATCACATAATAGGTACACCATATAAACGTGGAACAAAACTAGCAGTAACATCACGTACGCAAACAATTACATCGAAAACAAACCAATAGAGGAATATTTACTACGATAGAATAGAAAAACTATTTTAGTGTACACTAACCAGCCTTGTCTGACCTCGGGACAGTTACCGCTGTCCTTAAATCGGTAAAAGTTGTGAAGGGTGCGGCGGGGCAGGGGGTCAAGATGTTTTGGTTACCAGTGGTCTGTACGACAATAACACTGGGTACGGACATAGCTATTATGGAAGAGGCTTTAATATTGGAAACATATTTTTTGTTTGTCTCTTTTTTTATAAAGGACATGTCAATTTGACTTCACCTCGCCTGATGGTAAGCTAAAAGCAAAGTCTCGGAAAGAGGGTCACCATCGTAAACATGTATGATGTTAACAGTGGTGGCTCTCAGCTGGACGGCCTCATCAGATGCCTTTTCACGCCCCGCTTAAAGGACTCGGGACTGTAGGAAGAAGGAAACACGTGAGCTGGCAGGGAGTTCCAGGTCTTAATGGTTTCATCGTTTTCACAGTTTTAATCCCGGTTCAACTTAAAGCTTTAGAGCCCGACCCCAGGGTGCTGTCTCCTAAATTTTTCTCGTCTCTTTATTTGGTTTGTATTGACTTTTACGCAAGTCACTGCCATCCGACTTCCCAATCCCGAGACTAAAGCCTCCACATAAGGCTCGTCGGTCGTCTTGTCGTCGTTAAACTCTCTGCACCGAGCTGTTTATGTTATTTATAGGTAGGTACACCTTGGGTACACCTATATTTTCAGAACGCCAAGTTTTTTGGCTACCCGACTGCCACAAACACCGACAGTCAGGCAAAAAACTTTTTATTTAAGGGCTTAATCAAATAAATTGAAAAGGTGTATTTTTCCCAGAATACCTCATCTTTCGCTGAGTAATTCTTTCACCAAAGCCTACGACCAAAAAAATCAGTATACGTTTACACATTTTAATTCGCTTGTCCTATCCAGCTAAAGCTATAAACCCGCGTTAAACCGTGGTGGTTTAGGGGTGGCACGTGCGGCCAGCGGTCAGTATTCGCCCCGCGGCCGCCTCACCACACTGTGTACAATGGACTTACGTTAGCCGCCATGACAGACGACATACCAGGTGAAGTGTTCTTTATTCAAATTTTCAAATTATTAATTCTTTTGCAACTTTGACAGCTTCGTTTTTTCTTTATTATTAGTGACCAGTGTCTGTTTTTTTTTTGTAATGAATCTCAGCTATTGTTTCACTTAGTGATTGAAAAGTTAATGTTTAGGTGTGTTTAAGTACGTATAGATAAGTAAAGTTTTATGTCGGGGTGCAGGCAATGGCCATATATCCATCCATCTATGAAGTATTAATGAAGTGGTTTATTATACTGTAAAGTCAATTTGACAATTCTCACCTGCAAGGTGCGCCTGTTAAACAACGGTAGAGGCTTTGGGGTAGAATTTCCTCTCAGGAATGGGAGGACAGAGGCAGTCGGTGCCAGAAAAGTCTTAACAATCAAAAACATTAACGGACCTCGGCCTCAAAAGTGCAAACTTTGGACGTCGCCACCGGGATGAGATGTAAATCGCAATGATGAGGATGAAATTTAGCAACCCATAGATGTTATGAAAAGAAATAGCAAGTCTTTGTTTCTTTTCAAAGTGTTTTCAAGTTTACTTTTAGATCTCGCGGATGTAGTACATTTATATATTCGTTGACTGGTAATCAGAGGAGTGTTAACAGAAAGGGGGGGAAACCTATGCCTTATCATTAAGATCATTTTAAGTACTAGGTTAATCAAGATCGATTTGACGCTGACTATCTATCTAACTTATTTATTTTAGAAAACTTCAATTATGTACATAATAATAATATTCAATAATTATCATAAATAAAAATCTAGAACAAGATATGTGCAAAACTGCAGGTTCAGGCGTCAAAGAATTCCTCCCCATCGACGTCAACCGGGAGGGTGGCCAGAAAGCTGGCGGCATTGCCACGCTGAATGGCAATGCCAATCCTTTGCGCAAGGAATAAACCAGCCCTCTGATCACGGGTAGTGTCTATTAAACGTATTGTTATGTCTTTATATAATAGACGTGCACTTGGACCCCATGATCCCAGCGTCTCGACTCCAAACGGCTCAAATATGTAATTATTACTTAAACTACTATATTTGCGCCATTTGAGGGTCTCTGCCGAAGCAGCAGCAGCGCAAGCACAGTTCGCAGTACCTGAAAGATGAGAAGGCGCAAGGGTGTCAGCACATGTTGCATCCCAAACCAAATGCCTACCCATCTTCCAAGGCACCAATGACATTCCATCCGGTCTCTTGCCATCGTCGCGCACCAAACCAGAAGGTTCTAATACGGCTGGAACGCCGGCGGTGACAAGAGCCCGACGGATTATGTCATTGAGGTACGCGTGCCGCGAAAGCCGACCCGCGCTCCTGCTGCACACAGCCAAAAGGCGAGCACGCTCCGCATCATTGGTGGAAGTAGAAATGAGATGTTTTCTCACCATGTTGCAGAGCGGCACGTCCCATTGTCTCTGGAAAGATGGGTTGGCTGGCAAATTAGTGTTTGGACAAAACATTTTCCAAGCACTTAAGGCTTCGGCCTTGCCTGGCACTTCCGAATTAGTTAGGCTAGGGGTTAGGATTTTTCTAACTAATTCATCCGTGCCATGCACCGAAGACAAAAATGCTGGTAGACTTACGTCGGTAATTTTGCGAACGCCGAGCCCGCCTAGACGCACAGGCATGGATGCCTGAAGCCAGACTCGGTCATTCATATCCACATTTAGAATTTTACATAGTGTGTTTTGAATCACACTATCCATTTTACCTAAAAGAGCCAAATACTTAAAAAGTTGAGTTGAACGGAGGGCATGTGTAAATTTAGGAACAAAAAGACAATATCGGATTATAGTAAAAGCAGAATGGATATTAATTTGTTGCAGCCGGTCTGAAACTTCACAGAAATTTTGAATCTTTTCTTCCACGAAAGAGTCATATGCTTCCTCTAGGATTGGGGACCCAAGAAGACGAAGAGATTCTTTTTGAATAATTTTTAAATTTGGAGCCAAAACGTTGAATTTTGATAGAGTTGTTTGTTGTTTTGTTTTTCTATCTAACTATATCTAACTAGGTATAGCCTAATTAGATATCAATTAAAAAAGTTTAGAAACAAAGTGAGAGAGAAGTCAAGATTAAAATTTACAGAATTAAAACTGTTTATACTGCAGATTGATGGCACTAGGTGGAATCTACTACACATATTCATATTGAATAATACGGCGTCTATGGCGTGGTGGTAGTGAGCGCGACTGCCACGCAGGAGGCGCGGGTTCGATTCCCGCTCAGTGCAAATATTTGTATGCATGAATATGGCTATTTGCATTGGTCTGGGTGTTTCTATGTATAATATGTAGGTATCTATTTACAAAAAAAAAGTATCTAAGTATGTTTATCCGCATTCTAGATTCCATAACACAAGCTAGTTAAGCTTACCATGGGTCTAGATAGCGTTGTGTAGATGTTGTGGAATATTTATTTATTTATTATACACTTGCACTTTTCACAGAGTTTAATTTTATTTCTGAATCTGACCAGTTTCGCCTTACGGCATTCTCGAAGGTTTACATTGCCTTCAATGTCATGTCAGGTTCAGAAATAAAATTAAACTCTGTGGAAAAGTACAAGTGTATTATTCAATACAGAATTACAAGCTTGGTGTAGCTGTATGGCTGTATGGAAAATAAAACTTAAACCTAACCTAATATAATTTTTCTTTGAAAACTATTTACTTTATTATGCTAACTTTCGCCCTTCAACCGTCGCCCTTAAAGACGGATATAAAGAGAGGGGAAATTTGAAGTGATTCAGGTGTGGCTCAATAGCTCAGTTGGAAAAGCATTCCCCCTGTAAGGAAAGATCGTGGGTTCAAGTCCCACTTGAGCGCTTCTTTTTCCTGATGTATTTCGTACCAGTGTTCTATAATAAAAATTTCTAGTTATGTATTCCTTTACAACGTTGACAGTTCTTTATGAATATGAATATTGTCATAGTCGAGCAGCACCTGTATTTTTTAAATTAATTCTAATTTTGATAATGAATTCTAATAGTTCTAGTGATTGCTATGAAGTTTGCGTTAAAGTTCCCTTCTCTGACCAAGACACAATTCTCTTTATAGTTATTTATAATATTTATAATAATATTAATATTTAAAAAAAAATGTAAGTGCATAAACCAAAGATGTTTCTTTGGTTTATGCACTTACATTTTTTTTTGTCTGTATTTTTTATACTTATGTATTTATTATACTTATTCAAATTATAAAAGTTTAATACAGTATTAAACCAATGATGTTTTAAAGGATGTTTTATAAAAAAACATGGCCGCTTTCAAAAATGACGCAAACACTAACCTATAAAAAAATTATAGGTTCTTAATAATAATACGTCAATGTTGTTAAAATTTATATGAATAAGATTGAAATAAAACCACTTTTTACGGATTCTATCGCGATATATTTGTTATTATTACTTTTAAACCCGACGTTTCGGCTGCTTTGCAGCAGCCATTTTCGCGGTGTGACTCACGATGGTAGTTGTCACATAGTTTGAAGTAAGTTATCTCAAAATACCCGAATCATGGTGAATTATTGGTGTTCGTATTTACGCAGAATGAGCTCACTGTGTTGTTAATGTTAATAATAACAAATATATCGCGATAGAATCCGTAAAAACTGGTTTTATTTCAATGAGTGACATTCGCGTAAACTTCAGAAAATATCATGAATAAGTTTATTATTTATTTTAATAATATTATAAGTAATTACTTTATTAAAGACTTTTTTTTGGGTAGCGCATTGTCGCGTCTCTGATTGGTGGAAATATTATGACCATTTAGTCGTCATTCTTTTGTTGACATTTTAGAGTGTGAACAACATATCTATAGTTTACTAGCTGTCCCGGCGAACTTCGTACCGCCAATTTTTCCCTGCACCCGTGGCGTCAGATCCCGTTCCCGCTGCACTATTTAGGGGGATGAAAAATGGATGTTGGCCGATTCTCATAGATACCGGATAAGCACAAAAAATTTCATCAAAATCGGTCAAGCCGTTTCGGAGGAGTAGGTATGGCAACGAAAACTGTGACACGAGAATTTTATATCTATAGTTTATAAAATATCATTCCAATATCCATAATCCGTCCAACCGTGTTTTTTTTTTATCGTGCGGTAAATCCCCACGGATACCACCCCCACGGAGCCGGTGGAGGTGGTTATGTCGGACTCGAACCGACTAAAACGCACGCCGTCTTGGGTCCTTGGTTGCCGGAGGTGAGATTGCCAAAAGCATATCTCTCGCACCCCGGCAGACCCAGGACCATCTCTTTCGAGATGGCCCCCTTCGGGTTGTGGGGACCGCAGGGTCCCCATCTAGCCCCGGTTACGGGGAGGCGCACTTTGCGCCGCCGCCGCGGCGTCCAACCGTGTGAACACAACACAACATATAATTACCGAATACTTACCTACTATTAGTTCGACAAGTACTTAGTTAACTACACATGACGTCGAATTATGCTATCGATTATACGAATAAGTTTAGTAGGTCATTAATAGAATTTGGTACATTTCGAAGGTTTAATGACTCCGCGAACTGACCTTATTATTACAGGAATTCTTTGCGGAATTAGGGCTTGGATTGCTCAGGTTTCGTATACAAATGTTAGCTTGTACTTATCGAGTAAATACAATATCATTCACTCATTATAAATACAATATCATTCACTCGAGTCGTTCATAATTAAATAATATTTAATCTATCAGCCTGTGGAATCTTTTTAACCGCCAAGAAACAGTCGCCTATTTTATTTTGAATATAAGTAATATACTAATTAAGAGAATTCTGGTTGACTGTTTGTTGTGAGCATGTAAGTACGAATTTTATTTAAATTAAATACAATAAGGTTAAAGCACCAATGACAGACACTTTAAGGATAAATCAAACTTCAATCTAAATAATCATGTAGGTATTAATTACAGAATGGTCGTTACATCCTTTTTTAAATGTTAAAACAACATTCAACTTCTCTCATCAACTTCAACTTTTGCAAAGAAAATCGTTAAAAACTATTATATTTTTAATTTGAATAATTTTATTATACACTTGGTTGAAAACACCAACAGTGAACAATCATGTAAAACTGCTGAAAAAATCTATCCAATATTCAGTGGTTTATATAGGTCAACAACTTGCATATTATATACATTCATATTGTAATTTATATTAATCATAATTATTTAATTATATATCACACTTAATGAAAATCAGTAACTTTAACAAAAATCTTGGGAAACAACTGTCGCCAAATTCAATATTTGCTTACGACATTGTTGCGAATTTTTGAACGTGTCTTATATTATAGATGTCATTAGACGTCTTTTAAGTCAATAATCTGGTAAACCAAATGATAAAATTGCATAAAATAAAGGTTTCTTTTCGAAAGTGTCAGTGTCACGGAGTACAAAATAATTTCCTTCTCTAAAATCAGTGTACACTGACAAGGAGATGGAAATTTTCGTGCTATAATTATTATATTATTATAGTAAAGGATATTATAGAAATGATATATTTATAATCTACTAGCTGTCCCGGCAAACTTCGTTTCGCCTTAGAAATTAGAATCAATTAGCTGTATCAAATTCTCTTAATATCTATCTATCTATCTATCTTATACGCCCAAGGAGCTCCCGACACCGGGTAGGTCACCGGGGCCCATACTTACTTACACCTACGGAGCCTATATATCTATGGGACCCATACAACCATATACCTCTACGCTCAAGGGCGTTCATACTACCATAAACCATCAATTGTTCGACCTAAATAAAAAAATAGCCACCATAAATATTTTCGCGGTCCAAGCAACGGGCATTTTGTTAATTCAGAAGAATGTAATCACCCTCTGACGATATTTGCACGCATTATGTCAATTCTATATCAAACGTAAGATAACATAGAAGAATATCATACAGCAGAATTAGAATAATAAACACATATTTTTCCAATTCGTATTCCAAATTCAAAAATTTAGACATGGCGTAGGTATGTCGGATCAGCTATTTTATATGGTGGTTATGTATTCTTAAATTTTTTCATTTTCCGCGCAATTTTCTTCATTTTTTCTTTCATAAGAACCTTCTCCTAACAATAACGAACACAACAAAAAAAGAATTAGCGAAATCGGTTCAGTTGTTCAGGCGTGATGTCGTGACCAAGGGAAATAGGGGTTCATTTTTATATATATAGATTATTATTATTATAAACTGTAAATACGTTCCGCGCTCTAAGTATCTAATAATACTTCATTGAGTCAAGGTAGAGGTAATTGCATAGACTTGGACGATGAAAAGTTACATAAATTTCATTCCAGGTTTAATATCAACAACGAAACGAATTACTTAATAAAAAATACATTTTAAAACACCTATTCTAATAGAAACACAGGCATAATATATTCAAAATAGTAATGTCACGTCACGCTGCATGCATTCACCGCAATTACCATAAAATAATAAAAATGCTACATTCCGTTACACGCTAGCTTTGTTTTGCATAGTAAATGTTCCTGGCACACTGCAGACTGGCCTAATGCACCACCATACACGCAAAATTATCTATCATACGAACCATACAACAGTAGAGCTGCGACACTCAAGGGTACATTACACACTCATGTAAGCGTCGTTCATGCCATCAGTCATGAATTACGTTTGAATGATGGTTGGAACAAAAATACTTCATGCACCGCATTAGACTACTACTAAAACTAAACCACTGGGTGCCGCAGTCACTGTAAAAAATGACATTAAATTAGATTTAGACTACTAGAATTAGATTTTCTTTCTGTACAACTTTTTTTTTTTTAATTCCGCTATTCCTGCAATCTGCCCCTCTCAGGGCATTTAGCTGGAGGTTAAGCATTTCTCGAATCAAGGCATGCATGGTATACACCCAGTGGCGCACCCATATTTTTTTTTATAAGGTTTCTGAGACGACTCCTGCTACAATTGAAGGAGGTCCTGGGGAGCTCTCCTTTTTATGCGTCTGATGGTTCTAGTGGACTTCAATAGTTTGCCAGCAAGCTTGTTGGGGTGCTTTCCAATACGGTGTACATCTAAAGTTCAAAATGAAATGAAAACTGTTTCATTCCTTCATTTTCTCAGCAAAAAGTCATTTAATTTTGAACTTTAGCTGCATCGCTTTAAAGTCTGTTATTTAATGCCATTTTTGCCGTGGCGGTGGCACCACAGGCTCTGGTGTATCTTTCGCTCCGTACTCATTCGTCCTATGTGCCCAAACCACCTTGGCATATCCTTTTCAATCCTCGTTACAACATTCTCTATTCAAAAATAATTACCTATATTATGCGCATTATGTACGGACATAGTACAATCTAGTTTAGTTTAGTTTACCTGGGCTATTCAGCACTTAGCCTCTGGATTGGGTCATTGTCATCATTCAAACCAACCCAAATCTTCCCAAAAAGCCAGCACCCTTTTAGGTTTCCACATGCTTCCCGGAGCGGCGCTGGTGACTGGAGGAATTTCGCCCGTTGTTCGGCCACGCTCATGCACTCTGTAAGCACATGATGTGGCGTTTCTTCTGCCCCCATGCAGCCTCTGGCAAAGTGGGCAGTCCATCACACCTATTGTAGTAGTACGACCTATTATAAGGTCTCTATAGGCTACAATTTTTACATTAATAAAAAATAATATATCGTGCTACGAAATCGTAGGCTGTGCTACGAAACAGACTAATTTATACAATCGTGTTTTTTCTTATCAATCTAACTAGTACATACTGCTAGATTTAGTCCTTCCCAAGGCCCGCACTTAGCAAGTATTCTAGATCTGATAAACTTAATTACTTAGGCCGAGCTGACAGCCAAAGGTTAGTGAAAAGGCCGAAATTAACATAGATTTTGGTAGAACTAAGTTTACAATGGGGTCGGCCACGCTACTGCTAAACATTTCATTAATGAAGGTACCTACCTACTTAGTAACCTCTGTGGCGCGGTGGTAGTGAACGCGACTGCCACGCAGGAGGCACGGGTTCGATCCCCTCTCAGTGCAAATATTTGTATGCATGAATATGGCTATTTTGGTCTGGGTGTTCCTATGTATAACATGTATGTATTTAGAAAAAAAAGTATCTAAGTATGTTTATCCGCAGTCTAGATTCCATAACACAAGCTTACCATGGGTCCAGATAGCGTTGTGTAGAATGTTGTCGAATATTTATTTAATAAAAAATAGAAAGTAAACTACATAGATAAACCATAATAAAACTGTAATATACGCTACGCTGCTGTTTTGCTGCTGCTTTTCATCAAAATCGGTTCAGTGATTTAGGCCTGAAAGCGTAACATACAGACAGACAGAGTTACTTTCGCATTTATAGTAATAGTGTGAAAGTATGTATAATACAACCTGACTTCGATGTACAGTTAGCGTCATAAATATCTTTACGACGAAGGCTCAAAATTAAACAACCATATAAACATACATATAAAAACAGCCAACATGAATGGACCGTCTCAACCGGGGGATTACCACCTCTACAATTAATGGGTAGGGTCAGGGCCCAAGCTGTTACAAACACTATCAAGAAGCCTGAACCTAATCACGAATGTCTAATCGAGGCCAGACACGTGTGGCTCGTCTCCATCTCAATGAAACCACAGCCTTAATGGCAATAGTCTGAAAAAGTAGCGAATAAATCACAAAAACCATGTTAATCATAGTGGCTGTTCTCAAAAGAAAATTACTATACCATGTACAGTCGCCGACAGAGTAACTTGTAAATTCTAATATATTATATTGATCACCTCAACCTTGGCACTTAATAAAATACTTTAAGGGGGCGTGACAACGCATCTGATGAGGACTTCAAGCTGAGTGCCACCACTGTTAACATGGTACATGTTTACGATGGTGACCCTCTTTCCGAGACTTTGCCTTTATATTAAAGTCAAATTGACGTGTCCTTAAAAAAATACTTATGTTACAAAAAAAATATTACCGTGTGGAGTAGAACCCACAAGAAGAACTGAGGTGGTCTTAGACGCCTTTTACCGATACCTGTGGGTATCGTAAAAGGCGTCTAAGGAATAGGGCTGTTCCACATCCGACAGTAAACATACAGACAGACAGAAAGACCCGCTAGACGGCAATTATATAGGCTCGCTCCCTATTATGTCGTGGGACCGAAAGTCATAATTGGCGAAATGTGGATGCTAATACGCCTCTGGTTACCCCTTCGAGGATTTACAAACGTGAGTTTATGGATGGATGGATGGACAAAAAACATTTTTGCTGGCTGCATCTGAGGCTCCTTCCAGCTTTGGCTCCTCCGCTTTGGATAGTCAGTCGAAAATCAGGCGAAGTCTAGTCTGATATTTGTTACTCGCATACTCAGGCAATTGTCACAAATATTGACACCATGTAATTTAATATTAGAAAAGTTTCAAACATTTTAGTGATTTGAAATAAAACCACTTTGTACGGATGAAAAGCAGCCGAAACGTCGCGTCGGTTTAAAAAGTAAATAATAACAAATATATCGCGATAGAATCCGTAAAGTGTCGTTTTATTTCAATGAGTGACATTCGCGTAAACTTTAGAAAATATCATTTTAGTGAAACTTTTGTTATTCAGTGTACAGTCTCGTATAAAATGAATATAAATCACACGAAATGACGTCAGAGTGGTCAAAATTACAGTACTACCATGGCTCTATGGCCGTTATCGAGAAATGAAAATATAAAAAGGACCATTAGAGAGTCGCACGGCACTTCCGCCGAAGGGCCTTGACTCGAACCTTATATTATTTGATGTGGGGAGATTAAAGCACCCTTAATGACGTCTACTGGTGATATTTTTAGAAAAAAAAATGAATAATAATATCTTAAGTTCAAAGTTTCATAGGGCGTAATTTACAGAGTACTTTCGTTTTTGAATGTACAGCATGAATTTTTATTAGTGTTTTTTTTTTTCAAATATTTTTAATGGCTTGCTAAATGGTGAATAATCGTATGTGGCCAAACGTCCCACCTCAAGCAGGAATATTATTTTCACATCATCTTGGTTACAACGGATTGAATCTTGGGAGAAGTGCGGCCTATACTGGCTTCTGCTCTCATTCAGATTCGCATTTTCTCCCTTTTTTTATACCCTACCATTTTCATGTCGTTTCGACTCTAATAGGATAATATTGATTCTACGTAACCATGCAATTGAATTCGCTACATGGAAATTCCATGGAAACTACCTTTTAGAACCTAGCGTTTCAGTGACTCATTCCTATGCCGCACCATTAATACCTGGAACTCTCCGCCAGCTCACGTGTTTCTTTCTTCCTACAGTCCCGGGTCCTTTAAATGGGGCGTGAAAAGGTATCTGATGAGGCCGTCAAGCTGAGTGCCGCCACTGTTAACATGGTACATGTATACATACGATGGTGACCCTCATTCCGAGACTTTGCCTTTACCATCAGGCGAAGTGAAATCAAATAGACGTGTCCTTTAAAAAAAAAGTTGAATTTACTTGAGCTCCAAAATTCGTGGTGAGGCCCCATATTTCCGAAGTCACCTATACAAAACAAGGGACGGCAATATATGCAATATATGTTATACAGAAGACCCCTGACAAAGAATAGAATATTTCCCTATAGTGCAACCGTATAATTTCAAATAATCGTTAAATTTAATTGAGTCAACAAGGCTGTGATCATTTCTCCGTGACGTCACCGAGTCAGCTGCACTTTCTCACAGTTAGGCATGTTCCAATAATGGCATACCCTATGAAAAGCGAGGTTACGAAATTGCAAATGACATAATACCCTATGCTGATGTCGACTGGCCTATGCCACTCTTACAGAATATTTGATCAATGACTTCTAAGTTAACTAGATTGCCTATACGGAATTAAATAATGGGTATCGATTTAAGACACTAATTTAGACACCAACAATGATTGATGACATTCAGAGCTTTCCTTTTCATCTGACGGATAAGAATTTAATTATTCTCATGAAGCTATGTCACGATACCCTCAAAAGTCGAAGAAACAAGACAGCCCCGAGATATTTGACGTGGATGCGTTTGGGTGTTTGGTAGAAGAAGTACTGCACTATTTAGCATAGTAAAACCGCTTTCAATATCTTAGCTACGAAGTTCCCACTAATCCTGAACCGCTCAATATGGACTGAGTCGCAATCAGGAATCAATCCATTTATTGTGCATTCATTTACAGCCTCTGTGGCGTGGCGGTAGTGAACGTGACTGCTACGCAGGAGGCGCCTCCTCCTGTGGTTCGATTCCCGCTCAGTGCAAATATTTGTATGCATGAATATGGCTATTTGCATTGGTCTGGGTGTTTCTATGTATAATATGTATGTATTTACAAAAAAAAAAGTATCTAAGTATATTTATTCGCATTCTAGATTCCATAACACAAGCTGGTTAAGGGGCCAGATCGTGAAAATCACCGAAAAGAGTGTTACAATTTTTCATATTTAACCTATTTAGATATGATTGATATCAATGATACTTTGTATATATTACAATCAAATACCAAAAATTATGGTATGCTTATAATAAACTCTTAAAACCTAATAGTTGTTATATAATAAACGTCAACAAACGCACAAAATTGAGAAAAAATGCAAAAACATGCCTTCGTATTTTTCAGATTTAACCCAATAAATCAACACAAATTGATAAAAAGAAACACTTTATGAACACTGAAGAAACCAATAAAATATATCGTGTACGTTATTTGTACCTTCACAAACAAGGACTTCCCCTTTTAAAGCCCTAAAATCTAGATATGTTTTACGTAAATTCTCCATACAGGCTAAGTGAAATAGGCTCCAGTTTTTGAGTAAATTCATATTGAAAATGAGTGATTTTAGCAATGAACCGGTACACATTTGAAAGTCAAAGACTTCTTGATAGGGAAAACAAAACTTATTTGATGCTACATTTAGTAATCAATCTACAAAATCACTTCAAAGTTACTGAAAAACGCGTAAAATAGTGTCTTTTTTCTGCTATATTTTTTCTCATCGCCCGTCAGTCGCCCACGGGCCTTCGAAGCAGGAGCACGTCTCTTTGGCGCGTGATGACAGTTCATGCATACACAAATAGGCCTACCAAGAAATATATGAAATGAAAAATGGCGCCACCGTCTTCATTAATCATTTGGACGGCAATAAAATAGTATGCATTTTACAGTGACAACCATAGTTCCGATTTTAGCCATTTCACACTTTCGTTGGTACATTTATAGCATAATGTTTCAGATTTTGACATACTTGCTTTAAGGTTTGAACTGTAAAGTTGGGGATATACCTAGTTAAAAAAAATTTTGTAGAAACAATATTTTTAGGTTCTATTGTAATTAAATTATAATTAGATACTAACTTCATGGTCTATTTTATATGATTGTATAGGTAAGTATATATGTATATTGTAAAGTAGCTGTTTCCGTACATATTAGTAATAAAAAAAGTTTCGTTGGCTTATGTTATATTAAAGATACTGATTCATATTTAGCAGCATCACTAGAGTCGCAGGAGTCGCGGGTATCAGTTAGTGCAACCACCAGTAGACCTGGTGCACTGGATTAGAAGCCTTATGTATCGCAATGTCGCAGATACGCAAGAGAGCCGCCTTCGTCGGTACGATCACGTCAATCTGCGTCTGATCGATAAGGAGCGAACGTCCGAGTGCCATCACTGCGACGCGAGCGACGTCACGGGACTGCACACGCTCACCGAGTGGCCGGCAAGGTGGGAGCTCGTGGCGGCCCTGGGAGTGAGAGTTCTCATCCTCGCCACCTTGCTCACGGCGATGGTCCGCTGTGCGGACGCATGGGTGGCCAGCGTCTCCTTCTGCATCCTCCTTTTTTTTTCTTTCTAATGGTCGTGAAGGAGACGGCGGAACGGGAGTGGCGGCGTGAGAGAGAGAGAGAGACTTACAGATCACACCACCCGCGTGCGCAGGCAACTCGGGCGTCGTAGGGCACAGACTGACCTCCGTCCTTCATGAGCGCGGGCCTGGGGCTGACAGATATAGCCGCCTGTCACCCCAGCAGAAGCAGGCCACGGCGGCGGCGTGCTAAGAAGCGCGCCTCCCCACTCTAGGGCGAGTCCTGGTTGTCCTCCTCCCGAAGAGGGCCAGACGCAATGGATGGCAAGGGTTGCTAGGTGCCTGCAGGAGCGCCGTATTCGTGTCCTCTTTCCCCATCACTCTCTTTCTTCAGCTTTCATTGCTATGAAGATGATAGCACCTTACACGAGAGTTATCACGGAAATCCTGCGGCTACACAGTCTGATATCGATGAAAAAGGGTAGCTTCTTGTCACTGAGATTGTCCGGATCGTGGATCACATTTTGCAATGGCGCTCTGAGAACTTGATGAAGTTCAATGCTAAGAAGACGCAGGCACAGCAAAGGTATTATCTTTTCTTACACCATTCCACTCTTCAGAGCACGCCACTACCACTAAACGACAATCGGATCGGCATCTAGTAAGGTCGTCAAGCTGAGAGCCACCACTGTTAAATAAGTACGTGTTTGTAATGATGAATGGTGGCCCTTTCTTGACACTTTGCCTTTATCTTATCTCGGCTCCTATACATTTTGATTAATATGCGCGCTCTATACATAAAATATAAACTAATGTGACCTTCGGTATCTCGTAGTTTGATATTTCGTACAGGTTTGAACTTCGGAATTTTGTAATTCGGGCTTTTAAATATCGTTTCTTTTGTACGTAACTGGCAGGTATGGTCTATCTACGCGGGCCCACCGCGTAGACAGACCATACCTGCCAGTTACGTACAAAAGAAACGATATTTATTATATTAAAAATAATCTTAATTTTAATCTCTTAAAATTATTTTAATTTTAAGAGTATTTTCAGTATCCTCAGATAACAACAATTAGGTGTAGGTATGTCCCCAGCCTTATTTGGTTCGAAATCTCATAATCTCCGTGAAAAGTTTAACTGCTATGTATGACACTGAAACAAAAGACATGCCAATGACGTCACGTAACATAATATGACAGGGATGAATGTATAAGAAGAAAAGAGATACGAAATGTAATTGACAGACGTAATACGTCACAATAAATCATATTACTCAAAAATGCACTCTAACCACAAGGCTTAAAAAAGTTTTTTCATCATTGCTAAGACAATTTTCACCATTATTTTGACTGGTAAAGAGCGTCTTGCAGCCCACTGTGCATCTCGGTGATGTGTGCGTGCACGGCTGCGTCTGTATTTTGACAGATTTTGAGTCGTGCGCTCCGCGGACCCGGTCCTTAAGCTATACTTATCGTGGGTCTAGATACCGTTGTGTAGAATGTTGTGAAAATTGTGAAATATTATAATCTTTCCAAACGTAAAGATTCCCAAACTACTGATTTCCAAACTAACAATTATTACAGCTTGCAAGGTTGCCACTTTTAAATTTTCTAATAATTTGGTTACAGAAACCGGTGCCGTATTCACTTTCGGCAAGTCACACTTCGCCGAGAACGAGCCGAGCCACTTCTTCATCAAGAATGACCCCATCGTCGCCATCTCATGCGGGGACGAGCATAGCGCTGTTATATGCCGTAAGTATATTATAAACATACATTATGTATACTAGTTTTATGTTCGGAATAGAAAGGTTTAGTACACACTGCTCCTGTTCCCGCGACCCAGATAAAGTTCCTTAAAGTCATCTAAATTCCTCCAGTCTCCAGTAGCTTTATGCATGTAAAGTCTCAGCCCGATCGGTTTAAAATTGACAAAGTTTCATACAAACTTTCATTCCCTATTTTATCCCCTTGGGGGTAGAATTATTTGCTCATAAACATGGTAACAAAGATCTTGGCACTTACTGCGGCTAAACATGTTGTGCTTTAATACTAAGTTACTTGCTAGGATCTTTGTTACCTCGTTATCAATAAAGTAGACCAAAAATCGCCAGTGTTGGGCCTATTTATGGACATGTCAAAAGCCTTTGACTATGTCGACCATAAAACCCTAATAAACAAACTTAATTGCTATGGCGTCAGAGGAAATATATCTAGACTGATCGAATCCTATCTCCACAACCGTCAACAAATAACTGTCATAAGCAGAATAGTCCAAGGATCTGAAGTAACGTTTAGATCTTCACAAAGAACAGTTACCTACGGTGTTCCACAGGGCAGTGTCCTGGGTCCCCTGCTTTTCATTATATATATAAATGATTTTCCGCAATCTGCTTCCTATCCAATGATAATGTTTGCTGATGACAGTACTCTGGTTTTTAATAATAATGATAAAAATAAATTAGAAAATGACATTAATGAGAATATTGTTACTGTAATTGACTGGCTTGCCACAAATAATCTGAAAATTAATTTAGACAAAACGACATTAATGCAATTTGGACAAAGAAAAAATAAATCACTTGACATGAATATACATTATAATGGTAAATCACTTAATAAAACAGAGATCACCAAGTTTCTTGGCCTCTATATAGATAATTCGTTGAATTGGAATGAACAGATTCAAAACGTCTGCACTAAATTACACCAATACTCGTACAATTTATATATGCTTAGGAAAACTGTAAATGAAAGTACATTAATTACAGCCTATCATGGTATTGTCTCTTCAATTTTAAGGTATGGAATTATATTTTGGGGTAATGCCACTGGTAGGGAGAAGGTTTTCATAGCGCAAAAACGATGCATACGAGCAATGTGCCATCTACGTAGAACTGAAAGTTGTGTGCCATATTTTAAGAAACATAAAATATTAACTATGCCGTGCCTTTACATCTATGAGACTGCTATGTTTGTTAGGCAAAATATAGAAAAGTTTGAAGTAGTTACTAGTGCACGTCGAGCAGATAAATTGCATCTGGTTACCTGTAAAACGGCACTATATCATAACAGCATCTTTGCTATGGCGCCCAAAATATTTAATAAGCTACCAAAATCAATAAGACTAGAGACAAATATAAATCTATTTAAAAAAGAATTATCAGTATTCTTGGTGAATAAAACTTACTACTCTATTGGAAATTTTCTGAATGATAATACAATTATTTGACACTATACTTGATTGACTATATTTGATTGACATGTATAATTGATTGACATTTTTAATATTAATTGACTTTTATTTGAATTATATATCTTGTGTAGAATAAATTTACTGACGTTTAATATTAATTCACGTTTTATATCTGGATTCACAATATTTAATTATCTAATATTATATACCGACATAATATGTAGTGCTTAATGGGTTTTTTATAATACTTGCATGTCATATACTATTAAAATTACAATTGTGTGTCAGTTATTACATTAATCTGTAAACCACATGTGGTAGGACATAGCGTACATAACATAGCTTATAAGACCTTTATACCTAACCTATGATCCACAGAATAAATATGATTATGATTATGATTATGTTTATGAGCAAATAAATTTCTATTTCAAAATCCTTTCTTAGCGGATGCCTACGCCATAAGATCTACCTGCATGCTAAATTTCCCGATCTATCCAGTGGTTTGGGCTGTGCGTTGATAGATCACTATGTCAGTCAGTCAGTCACCTTTGATTTTTAGATATTTAAATTTTGATTCAAGCCTGTAAATTCCCGAAGGAGTAGGCAGAGGTTTTAACACCATGATATTCGGTCCCACGTAATAGGGGGCGAGGTATGTCGAACGGGCGCCTTGACAGTCGGGTGGAGAACAGTTCTATTCCTTAATCGCCTTTTACAACACTTACAGGATTATATGGGGTGGCCTAAATTCTACTCCGGGAATCAACCACAGTTTAAATGTAGATAATATATTTAACAAAGACAACTATTCTTACAACCGTCAATCAAAATTAAAGTAAGTACACATACTTTGACGGACGATAAACAAATTCAACAAAGCATATTTATTTCTACAGACTCGACATATGAAACTTTACACATACCTATTATTTATATTTGACTTTCTTTAACATTTGCTTTTTTTTTTAAAGAATAGTAGAACCGAAGTTACTGATATCCCCTCTAACCCCTCCAACTAAGCTAAAATGCTTGTGCTAGTAGTGGGTTCACGCCGGTAGTGTAGTGGCCAGGATCGAACCCGGGACCTCTCGATCGTAAGGCCGACTCCTTAACCACTAAGCACCGACGCTTTGATTGAACTTATAGTAAAAACTATCCTACTAATATTATAAACACGAAAGTTTGGGAGTATGAATAGATGTATGTATGGATGGATGTTTGTTACTGTTTCACGTAAAAACTACTGAATGGATTTTCATGAAACTTTACAATATATAGCTATACATCAAAATAATACATAGGCTATATATCATCACGGGACTATACTACTCAAGGGAACGGAGCAGTGATAAATTCGGCCGGCATCGACATACCGGGTGTAAGGGAAACGCTCCCGAAGCCGAAAACCCCTAGTAGCACACCAGGTACACAACACATTGGCATAAAAATAAAATCGAAATGGACAAAAAAAAATAGTTTTGTTTTTTTTTGCATTATTTACTCTCCATCGTATTACTAAAGCTGAATGAAACGGTAATTTCTTAAAAAAAAGTTGCTGTTTAGATAACTATATCATTGTATAAGAGGGGACAACGGGAACGGGATCGGATGCCACGCGGGTGGAAAATAATTGGCGGTACGAAGTTCGCCGGGTCAGCTAGTCATCTATACAGTTAAATGATTTAGTTATTGTTTAACTGCTGTTTTCAGAGTACCGGCCATTATACCTTTGAATCACCGCATATTCATTACTTGACTAAAACACTACCCCAGTTCTATTGTAAATGTCAGGGTTATCGGATTTATTCAATATTAAGTAGTTGGTACGAAGGTTACAGGATTATAATAGGTTCGTTGTAAATTGTAACTTTCCCGTCTCTATTTTGTGTGACGTGAGTATCATTGTCTGAAAGTGGAGACACTTTTTCCTAAAGTATCCGTGTGGTGAGAGAGTTACAAGTATCACCATCCTATCTTATCCGAAGGGTGTCGTAATAGGTGCTAACGGAAAAATACGCAAACGATATCACCTCGAAAGAATGAAAACTTTTTATTTATTTATTAGGTATATCAACAGTGTAAACACCAACATTGATGAAAGACAGGGAACATATTATTAGGCATTTGCTACACAAATTACAGATATACACAGCATTGGCTGGTTGTCTTACAAAGAACAGTAAAAATTAAATGTCAAATTATACTTACAAACTACAAGCCATTTCAACTTATTTGGGTCAATTAAATAAAATACAACTACCTATACATTTTAGAAACGGGTCAATAACATAATTAATTAAAACTTGAGAATAATAATATAATTAGAAAAAAAAAACTAAAACTTGAAATAAACCCTGTACTCGTCTGGCAAGCATGGAAACAGTAAAGCCACAGAATAGATAAGGACAGAAGTTGCACTCCTTTGATGTAGAAGAAAGCCGCCGTTATAATAACCTACAAAATTTTGTAGGTATCGCCCTTTGTTCCGAACAAACAACGCCGCCAACTTGAGTGTTAGGGTTGTCACTTTGTCACTGTGTTAAAACGAGTTTGATAGCAGGCGGTAACCATTTAAAAACCATACATCGAATTAAAATCAATGGGTAGGTACCTACTTACCGCCTGCTGTCAAAAGTATCTAAGTATGTTTATCCGCATTCTAGATACCATAACACAAGCTAGTTAAGCTATACTTACCATGGGTCTAGATAGCGTTGTGTGAGGATGTTAAAAAAAATGTATAGTGTAAGTAGTGCAACCAAATAGGTAACAATAATACAAACTTAACAAAACGTTAAAATCTACATTATGATAAAGTGCACCCACTTTTGTAACCTATTATAAGTAGGTACCTAGTGTAACCTAAAAAAACATGAAAATGTACTTATTTACCGCATTTTGTAACAGTACCGTGTTCAGTTTTGATTATACGTAGTTCGCCGATATCAGAATACTATTTAAAGGAACTATCATAGATAAGTAGGTAGGTAGACACAGTGTAAGTATATGAATTGTGAAAGGTTTACGTTAATTGACTTTTGACGCTGACTGTACTTAGAAGTAACATTATAATTAAATAAACAAAGGTGCACGACCACGACATAAGTACGTAGGTACTTGTTTCAAAATAAGTAGGTGCAGAACAATTTTGAGTTCTCTCTATCCCATTGTAGGTAAGTGGGGAACTATGTCACAGTTTACTACGATTAGGTATGTTATAACGCGAAGGTGTCAAGTGGCGACCAGTAATTAATGGCTTTGTTACTAAGTAAACATGATTATATTCTGCGTATAAAAATAGTCAAATCTTAGCTTTCACACTCTTTTGTTAATGTAAAAAAAGGCAACATCGAGTTCTTTAGTGTATTTTGATATCCGTCCACGCAACAGTAATGATTACTGCGATTCATTATTTTATTTTTCTAGTAGGCAACTAACCTAGTGTACCTACACACATAAACAATGGTAACTAACTGATCTCACAAGATCGGCCACAATATTGTTTAGGTATACCTACGCAAGTGCCGTCACGCGTGTGCTCGTAAGCGCGAGCCGGCCCCGACTGCGCTAGCAGCCTGCGGGTGAGGCGCGCGGTAGGTACTTATCGCCGTAGTTTGGGCGAGTGACGGACGCCTGGTAAAGCCTTCATTTCAACATTGGGAGAGACCTATGTCCGGCAATGCACTGCGATAGCCTAATTGTTTGAAGAAATTGATTTCCATAAGTAGTAGAGAATTACTACATTCTACAATCCGCGATACCTACCGCCGTTTTATAAACTTGCAGAGAATGGACGAGTCTTCGTGTTTGGAGGCAACGAGTGGGGCCAGCTAGGGCTAGGCCACAAGGACGAGGTCACCAGGCCGAGCTGCGTCAAGTGGCTGAAGCCGCAACGGACACTGTTCGTGGCTTGCGGCAGAGCACACACCGTGTTTGTCACAGGTAAATGTCGTGAATATCTATGACGTCACTCTTTAGAGGATACTCGACAAAACCGCAACATTTTAATCAGATTCTTGCGATGTTTCATAATAGTTCAGAACTTCACGCGATAAATTTTGGAAAACTTACTTTTGCCTACGTTTCGGGTGCGTTACAGCACCCGTGGTCATGAGTTGACTGTTTTTTTTTTTTCAAAATTTTCTCATTCTGTCTAAAATAATTGAATCTTTTAGGACATTCTTCACTACACGACGCTTTCAAAACCCACATGGCTTGTATTTTTTTTTTGTTTTTAGGTTATAGCTCTTTTACTTCTGGGTGTCAATGATCTTTATTCTCAATCGATTCAACAACCACACAGGTCAAACGCCTTACAACCACCCAAGTTGTTACTTATACTAAACATGTAATTTTTTTATTCATTGAACCAAACTTTTTTGGTACAGATTCGCACGCAATCTACACAGTGGGCTGCAATGACGAAGGTCAACTGGGCACAGGAGATTTGGAGCACCACACGGTGCCGCAGTTCGTCGAGCTGGACGGAGAGGCTGGGCCCATCCGGCAAGTATCCGCAGGGAGCAACCACACCGCCATACTCACTGGTACGTGTGTTCTACACTCACAACACTCACAGAGCAAGGCTGGGTCCAGTAAACTCGGACCACCTCAACCTTATTCAATCCTAGAACAAGTCTTTACGGTACGGTATCCGGTATTATAAGAAAAACTCGAAAGCAATCAAGGTAATGGCTAACATGATGACAGCAAAAAAAGCACGAGTAAAAGTGAACTCACTTGTAAAGTGAAAAATTTGCTAACTTGTTGAACGATAGTTATTTCTATCGTTCAACAAGTGAGTTACATTTTCACCTCGACAGGGCACGACGACTTGTGGTGCGCCTTCAAAGAATCCTAGGCGAAATCGAATCACTTGTATTCAAGCTCACAGCAAAATTCGATTGTAATACTAATTTTAACGCAGCGAAGGTCTCCTTTTTTTTGCTGGAGAGGTGAAAATAAGTATCCCAGTTCCTAAATAATTCCTCACGCGTTGCAACCGACAACGGTGCGACAAGCGGTATTAAAAACTAGGCTTCATACCGCGTACCCTCAAGATTTTGAATGAACTCTGTGCTGCGGTTTTGCCATGCGACTAAAATATGGGGCTCTTTAAGGGCACTAGTAGGTTTATTATAGGGTCGACAGAAGGAGTGTGATGCCCCTAGTGTTGCATACTCCACAGGCCAGGGCAACCACTTCGCAACAGGTGAGCTGAGCTTGTCTGCCACCAAAGTAGTATAAAGAATTCATAGTCTTAAGGACCTTTCGGACTATCGAGTTGAATTTCAGAGAGATTCTACATTTTGTGATTTTCATTTTACGCGAATTCAAGTTGATAGTTCGAAAGGCTTAAGTATAACAAACATGTTACGAAAATTCCTGTTGTCCCCTAGACGACGGGCGCGTGTTCGTGTGCGGCTCCAACACCGAGGGCCAGCTGGGGCTGGGCGAGGACACGCGCTCCTGCATCAAGTTCACGGAGCTCAAGTTCATGGAGAAGATCGCCTTCGTCGAGTGCGGCTACTACCACACCGTCTTCATCACTGGTACCTACAAACGACACTTTTCATAATGCAGAATCCAGTTGTGGTTAGTCCACTGCTGAACATAGGCCTCTCCCATAGACTTCCAGAATGACCGATCTAATGCAGCCCGCATGCAGCGCTTCCCGGCGACCTTGATGAGGTCGTCCTTCCACCTAGCCGTTGGGCATCCTACACTGCGCTTGCCCGTACGTCGCCATTCCAGAACTTTTTTGCTACATCGGCCATCTGTTCTGCGTTATTTTATATCGGACACGAACCAACTAAACCACACGCTGTCTTTGAGTCTTCATTTAACAGAGTTAGCTACATAGCCAGCAGCATATCTCTCGTACCCAGGCCGATCCAGAGCCATTATTAGTTTCAAGATGGCCTCCCATAGATGTGTCCCCATCTTGCCCCACCTGACTTACTAACGATACTGTCATCAAATTGTAAAGTAGTTATGTCTGTATATTGGAGACTAGCTTTTGCCCGCGGCTCCGCCAGCGTGGATGTCGGTTATCGCGACCAAACATGGACCATTTCTCATGGTCTAATCTACCCCTATACCAAATTTCATTAAAATCGGTGCAGTGGTTTAGGCATGAAAGCGTAGCATACAGACAGACAGACAGAGTTACTTTCGCATTTATAATATTAGTATGAATACATACAGTCACGCCGTTTTAGTCAATGGTGTAGGCAGAAATCACATTTTTGCACTTGCTACGATCCTGGTAGGTAATGTTTAGTTTCTTCTTCTTTCATAATGGTTGACATGCTCGCCAATTTTTAACACCAACTCTATTATACATTGATGATTCTGAACACTTCACTACATAGTATAATGCAAAGTCGCTTTCGCGTCCCTATGTCCCTATATTTGCTTATATCTTCAAAACTACGCTAAAGATTTTGATGCGGTTTCTTTTAATAGATAGAGTGATTCAAGAGGAAGGTTTATATGTATAATACATGCTGAATATAGTAGAGGGTGCAGCGGAAATGGGAACAGACGCCACGCGGGCGGAAAAATATTGGCGGTACGAAGTTCGCCGGGTTAGCTCGTAAATAATATAACAAGAATTCCAAAAAATATATAACATTTTTGGAAGTCTTGTCCGTTTCTTTGTAATGGACACAAAAAGTATGTAGTGAACTAATATCACGCTTATTGTCTAACAGCCAAAGGCGCAGTGTTCATCACAGGCGACAACGAGAACCAAAAACTGGGCATCCCCGACAAACTGTCGATCATCTACGTCCCTGAAGTGTTACCCATCACCATCCCCATCAAGAGCGCCTGCTGTGGGGCTGCCCACACCTTCCTGCTGTCAATGGACGAGTCCAAGATCCTCACGTTTGGTTCCAATGAGAAGGGACAGCTGGGCCTGCCCAAGGAGGTGGAACTAGTCACGGAACCGACGGAAATCGATATGGAAAAAATGTTTGGAGGGTACCAGTTGAAACTTGTTGCATGTGGGGCTATGCATACGGCGTTTGTTACAGGTAGGTTGTAGGATGGTCGTGACCACAGAAATATTAGTAGAATAGAAAGGCCATGTGACAAGCTGTGGACAAGACAAATTGTGGTGCCGCTATCACTGCTAAATTCACATTAAATTTTAGACTTTATTTCTACACAACTAACACGCACGTGAAACCATTCTGGATTAAGTTACTAAACTTACTTACTATCAGAGACACCTTAGTAAGTTTGCTATTCAAAAATACACTACTAGCTATTGCCCGCGGCTCCGCCCGCGTGGATGTCAGTAATCGCAACCAAACATAGCCTATGTCCTTTCTCAAGGTCTAATCTACCCCTATACCAAATTTCATCAAAATCGGTTCAGTGCTTTAGGCGTGATAGCGTAACATACAGACAGACAGATAGATTTCGCATTTACGAAATAATAATAATACATATCAACAGTATTCATTATAAAGATGATATCGACCAATAGCATAGTCTATAGCGATCTATTGTGACCGAATAATATGTGACCCAAATATTCCACAAAAGTCGTCACTATGTAGGCCACACATTCCTACTATTCGTCATAACTAACCCCTATATTATAACTTCTAAGTTGTCAATAAATCAACGTACTTACACACAGAATAAATCAACATTGTCATAGTTATCAGTTTTGTGTTATTTACGACGGCCTCTGTGCTACGTAGAAGTGGAGCAGGTTCGATTCCCGTCATGCATGAATATGTATATTTCCGTTGGTCTGATACGAGGCCCAGTACAAAAAAGTATCCGGTGGTAATTTATAGCACTATTTTAATTCGTATAAATATGAAACAGTGGAATTTAAATAGCTTAGATGTTGGACTTGCGATTGAGCGGTCACGAGTTCGAACCAACATAATTTAGCTTGGGTTTTGTTTGTTTTTGCTGCTGGTAATACTATTTACGTATTTTTATCATATTCTTTAAGAAATGGTATTTTGTTATTTACAAAACAAAATTTACAAAAAGAAATCTTCACTCTACCTACAATGTAATGTTGAATATCCGAATCGATGACCTATTTGACCAAATCATATAATTTCTCTGAAAAAGCTCTAAAAATCAAATACATAGAGAAAAAGAATCTTCTCGGGCGGGACTCACACCCGCGATCTTTCCCTTACAGGTGGAATGCCTTGACCAACTCGGCTACCTGTAAGTAAGTGTAGCTGTAAGGGAAAGATCGCGGGTTCGAGTCCGCCCGAGTAGATTCTTTTTCCCTATGTATTCGATTTGTATAGTTAGCATACTTAATGCTGTAAAATTCATTCAAAAATGCTCTAAAAATATCATTACCAATACATTGCACAAAACCTTTCATAAAAAAAACTTCCAATAAAACAACATTAACTAAATGAGTCACTGCATATAATTAACTCGACGCCACTATACGAGTCCATATCAAAAGCGACATTTACGACTGACACATATACGATAACTAATGTAATTGGCCAATTTTCATTGTCACGTCAACATAAATAGTGACCAAATTACCCATTGGGGTGCGGGGCGTTATGATTAGTATTCGATTTCCATTCGACACCGGTGGACGTATTACTAACACGTTAAAACGTTCACGTTGAAATAAAAACACTTTTTAACAAACCGTGACAAAGAACTGCCTTCTTTAGTCACCTCACTCACAACATGGCTACTGAAAAGTAGAACGTCATTGAGTTAAAAGTAAATAATACCAAATAAATCGCTATAAAAGTGGTTTTATTTCAACTAGTGATATTCGCGTGAACTTCAGACAGTAAGTAAAACAAGTTTACGTTTCAGACAACGGTCTACTTTACGCGTGCGGCGAGTCCCGTCATAATAAACTCTGTTTGGAAGAAATCGACGATGCCGATAACGCAAACGAAGCAGTCCCAAATCAATACACTCCGAAGCGGGTCACCGCAATGAATGGGCACGTAGTCGACAATGTAGCGTGCGGCGGCTGCCATACTCTATTAACAGCCACTAAAGGCTCTAACGCGGACTTCACTAATAACGATTTCAACGTCATAGACGAACAAACGAGACACATTTCTATGACTGAACTACCGCCGCTGAAAGTACCAATGATGAACAAAGCAGAAGAACAATCCCATGCTATTGAGGACATGACGAATTCAAACATTGAAGTGCACAATACTGATGCCGTTAATGGTAACGTGAACTCGGAGTCCGGATCGATAGACTCATTAGAGGCGAACGTCAGCGGCTCCCATATAGTAAACATAAATGACCTTGAAAACGAAAATGTTAACACGCATGGCGCAACCGACGTCAATATTGACAGAATGGTTTCGTCTACCCCAATCGAAACAAAAATAAAGGAGGTAGCAGAGAATATGGACACTATGGCAGATAAAGCAGAGACTAAAGTACAAGAAGTTGTTACAACTGTAACTAGTGCAGTTAATGAGAAAGTGGCAGATGTTGGCGATTTTGTTAAAAAAGCAGCTGTGATTTCTCCAGTAGTGCATGATGAGGCAAAAAAGATACTCGATATTCCGAATAAAATGGCAGAGATATCACATTCACCTCCTCCTAAAACGCCTATATTACCAGAACTGCTTCATGTACCAGATTTATCACAAATAAGTCCGGGATTAAGTAAACACAGTGATGAAAAAAGTGAAACTGGACAATCAGAGAATGAAACAATACCTTGTGGTTCTGATAAGTCAAGTCCGCAAGCTGGGAAGACGGCGAAGACACAGGCAGTAATGCCTATTGTTAGGAGCGAAGACCATATAGATGGTCCGGATGATGCCGAACATAATGAAGAAGCCGATGTTGTAGTAGAGAAATCACCAGAAAAGGGACGTTTCGCAAAGATTTTCCAAACGATTAGAGACAAGGAAAACTCGTGTATGGGCAAAGGAAAAGTCATAGAAGAAAAAGTCGTTGGTAAGTTATAGGCTTTTATTACCATATTTATTAGTTTTCTGTCTATTTGTTCAACTTTATGAATAAGTTTTGCCTCGATTGTTTGTATTTGTTATAAGGTAAAATATTGAAGATTAAGATCAAATGAATAAAAACCAAGTGTGTATGGCCAGTCGCGAGTTGGTAACGCAACACATTCCACCGTCCTTGTCTCTAAACAGAGATCCTCGCGAATTTCATGGAGACCACCTGTGTTATTCCTAAAGTATCCTCGAAGTCCCTGGTAAAAGATTCACCTGGACAAAACATCAATAGGGTGCTTTTAGTCGGTTCGAATCCAACATAACCGCTTCACTGCTAGCCTTACTGGGGCAGAACCCATTGGTTCCAACATATGTTTTACCATAGAAGTCTGGCAAGGCCACGTCACATGCTGTGTCCTCATGTCGTGTCGCACTAACTGCGATGCACACAGCAGATAACTGCCTACACCTAACATAAACTATATTTTGTTGTGTAATTTAGTGACTGACGTGGCGGCTAGAACATAAAATTACAAATCAATAGCTATAATAACTTTTAAACTTTCACGAACGTTTTATATGCCTGAAGTTTCGACCTTCTAATTCTCCTAATACTGGAAACACAATTATTCTTCGCGGTGGAAAACATTCGAAATTATGATTATCGATGTGGCGCACTTTCGAACTACCATGAGTCGCGTTTCGGTACTTTAGGGCTACAGTTCATCGCTATTTTAAATTTCGATTCAGTATGACAGTCGTTTGTGAGATTTAGAAAATAGAGCTTAGATAGAAACTGAATTTTAATCAGGTTACACTAGCCGTGGCCGAAGCCTGACAGCGAACCTAGACAGGCTGTTCGCTATCTCACGCGTGTCAAGCATGCGGGCTTTCATATGTGAACATTGTATGCATTTTTTTGCATGAATATCGTGCAACTTGTCTGTAGGTACGAAATTCGCTCCATATTATTTGCGCGAAACCGGTGTACACATACGAAAATGGCCTCAGTCACACATTCTGCCATCGCCGAGTCCATGATGTAAAAATTTCTTCATCCACCAACTCAGTCTGGATATTTTGGTTTCGCTGTTCAGGTTATAACTATCCCATACCACACTCATAGTTTACACATTTTTAATTATACTGTCCATTATCAATCTGCTTGCAAAGAAAAGCGAAGTAGCAGCGGTGATAGTGTTGTAAAAGGCTATGCAGAGGAGGCCCACTTTTAGTATTGTCAACATCTATGTCGGTGGAATTCTCGCCATCAGTTATCTGGACTTCACCCTAGCTTTTTACCTTCCAGCAGCGTACCGCCAATCGACAAACTGAATATTAAAAAGGGCTTTCTTTTTCAGAAAACGTCCACAAAGGCTTAGACAACGCTGAAGAAGGTATCCACAAAGTAGAAGAGACGGTGGAAACGGAGATCAGGAACCAAACGAACTCTAGAACTTGCACGATATTATAAATGTTTTCGTCTTCAATGTTTAGCTTAAAAATAAAGTTTTTATTATTGCTATTATTTGTGATATTTACATACATTTGCAGAATACCTAAGAACTCCATACACCCAGTACCTTGTTTTCGTGCAGAAATCCCCTTGGAGTAACGGATTTCCGCATGAAAAGAGAACGACTACAACCGCATGCCGTCTCAGATCTTCAGATGTCGGGATCTGGTCGCAGAACGACTTCCGTCCTCCATGAGCGCTGGCCTGGGAGTGATCGGTGGAGCCGCCTGTCACCCTAGCAGAAGCAGGCCACGGCGGTGGCGGCGCAAAGTGCGCCTCCCTGTACCCGGGGCTAGATGGGGATACTATGGTCCCCACAACCCGAAGGGGGCCATCTCGAAAGAGATGGTCCTGGGTCTGCCGGGGTGCGAGAGATATGCTTTCGGCAATCTCACCTCCGGCAACCAAAGACCCAAGACGGCGTGTGTTTTAGTCGGTTCGAGTCCGACATAACCACCTCACTGGCTCCGTGGGGGTGGTATCCGTGGGGATTTGTCGCATGATAAAAATAAAGATGCCGGGGTCATATCACTCGCACTCTAGCTGAGCCAGGGCATCTCTGGTTTCATGATGGCCCTCATACACCCAGTAACTACTATTTGATTCTCACAAGATGCGAGCCCGTACAAGAGAAGGCTCTAGCGTAAGCCTCTTCATGTATTTGGGTCACGTCAATCCTTATATAAACCGTATAAGTCCAATCAACGTCCGAGACTTAGGATCCGGATTCTGGACTCCGAGATGAAAACCTCGGACATAACAACGTTTAGGAAAAGGGTCTCTATGACCCCATTCCCAGTTTCCCAATAGGTCACATGATGCATGACAAACTAGGCCGGAGTAAGTATTTTTACCACTGGAAATTTGCACCTTGCTGCTGGGTCCAAGGTCACGGTGCACAGGTAAGTATTCCTGTAGATGTAGGCAAAGGTGTAATAACTAAAACTCCACATTTCGCACAATATGATTCTCAGTATCATAAATAGGATGTGTAAAGTGATTCTTGGCTTATTGCCACGTTTGTATAATTTCGGGGGATACCCATGCGCTTTTGCGCGTTCTATAATTCTGCAGTTCTGTAGGGGATTTACTAAAGTTTTACTTTGAATCTCTCATGTGCCTACATGATCGCATCGACAATGATATCATGCCGACAATGACATTATAAAATATATGGTTATTTATAATAATTCGGGACTTCACGCGATAAAAATCGTGACCACGGGTGCAGCATCGCACTCGAAACGTCGGCAAAAGTAAGTCAAATTTTTTTATCGCGTGATGTCCCGAATAGTTGTAAATTACCATGAGTTTACACCGCGATAACTTAAAAATTCATCAAAAATACTTCGGTCATCGTAATTATTTTATTAAAAATCTTAGGTACCATAAAAAATCTACGTATACGAAACGTATATAGCGTATATAAACTGTTACTACGCCTAAATTATATACTAACTAGTTACTTTAAATCACAGATTTAAGAGTGTTCAATGGTCACAAATCTACAATTCTTTACAAAACTTATCTCAACTTCTCAAGTTTAGTGATATCACTACATAGTATACTCTATGTCCCTATGTATGCTTATATCTTCAAAACTACGCTACTGATTTTGATGCGGTTTCTTTTAATAGATAGAGTGATTTAAGAGGAATGTTTATAGGTATAATACATGCTTAATATAGTAGAGGGTGCAGCGGGAACGGGATCAGATGCCACGCGGGTGGAATAAATTAGCGGTACGAAGTTCGCCGGGTCAGCTAGTTAAATATAGAATACTAGCTTTTGCCCGCGGCTCCGCCCGCGTGGATGTCGGTTCCCGGCAATTATTCGTTTTTTTCTCTACGTACAAATCTTCCCTGGACTTCCACAATAATTAATTCAATGCCAAAATTAGCCAAATCGGTGAAGGCGTTGTTGAGTTATAACATTACAACGAAAAGTGGCATTGATTTATATATATATGGATAATTAGTTAGCTACAACTATATTTGAAGGAGTTGAATCAGACTATGATTACTCTACTCAAATGTATTAAAATGATACTTCAATTAAGTAAGTATTTGTATATGTATAAAGATTAACCAATCACGAACTCAAAGAGCTCGCGCAATCGGTTGAACAGTCTTTGGCATTTTGATAAGTACCTACCTACTGGCGTTTGTTCAAGATGATTGCCGATACCTGACCCTCGATTCTACTAAAGCTTAACCACTGTGGTGCTACTCCAAAAACTGACATGAAATTTTAGACTTTATTCTTATACGCCTAAAGTGCAAAATGAAATGAAAAAAGTTTTATTAAACTGTTTCATTAACTCAAAAGTCATTTAGTTTTGAACTTTAACCAAATCGCTTTAAAGTCTGTTATTTAATGCCGTTTTTTGCAGTGGCTGCGGCACGACTGTATTTTGGTTTTAGTACAATCGAGAGCCTGTTCAGTTCAAAATTCAGTCTATAGACCTTTATCCCTTCAAATATCAAATACGAACACGATGTCTATGACAATTGACATTTGGGAAATTCAGGTTAAATAGAGATTGAATTTTCAATAGTTTTACGAGAAGCAGCCTTCTAAATTATCGATAAAACATTTAAGATTTGGTACTCTTCAGGAATATAAAATTTATTACGAGTGTAAACAAAACCATTGGTATTAGTTTTTGGTATGAGAATGGAATAGATTGCCATATATGACCTCCGTGATGTCACACAATGTGATTTATATTAAGTAAGTACTCGGTTTTTAGGTGTCTTTCAAAGGTAGCAGGGCCTCGTTTCTAACGTGACTAACTATACCTAATTATTCAAGACGCCAGTCATCTTACATTGTATTATTACCTTAAGAACGATAATACTTATCCGAAATACATCGGGAAAAAGAAGAACTCAAGTGGGACTTGAGCCCACGACCTTTCCCTTACAGGGGAAACACTTCAAATTTCCCTTCTCTTTCATCCGTCTGTAAGGGGCGACGGTGGAGCCATCTACCAACTTTCTTACGAACTGTTGGAACCGGTGAATTATTTTTCAACCAGTTCTTCTTTTTCCCGATGTTTTTCGAATTCAAAAGTTAGCATAACTAAGCCTATAAAAAATTTATTCAGATAATAGGTATACTTAAATTAAACCGTGTACAGTGACTTCGATGTGTTATGTATGTAATAGTGAATTTTGTTCGGAACCCCCAAATGTTTTCTGAGCTTCCTGCCGATCTCCATGGCGGCAGAAACTGGGTAACTACTGGTCCATATAGCTGAAATAAACGACAAGACATTTAAGTTATCATCATTATAAATATCATCACAGCATTCGTTCCGGTTACACCTGTGGCGATACCACATGTACCCAGCGCCATCTAGTGACAGCAAGCTGAACTACTACGTCACTACTACGAATCCTGTATCGCGAAAGTGAAGTTCTCGCGCAGGTACAATATATATACAACATCCCAAAGAGAATCGTTGGGCGCCCCGCCAGGCGTGATCACCTTGCCTGGTCGGAGGATCCTCCCATTGTGTTGGAGGAACATCACACCTCGTTACTCCACAGTGGTGACCCCGACGTGATCTGATCACGCAAGATCATCATCTGCCATCGGTTGCCATACGAACATCTATGGCAATCGTTACGGGTAGTTGAAGCCCTCAAAAGTCCAACAACTACTCTAACTGCAATGCTTCGAGAGATTCAGTCAGAATTCAATCGCTTTACAGAAAATATCGAAGTTCAGCCCAATAAATAAATAAATATAAATATTCCACAACATTCCACACAACGCCATCTAGACCCATGGTAAGCTTTTATAGCTTGAGTTATGGAATCTAGAATGTGGATAAACATACTTATATACTTTTTTTTTGTAAATATTTTTTTTTTTTTTTCAAACATTCTACACAACGCTATCTAGACCCATGGTAAGCATAGCTTAACTAGCTTGTGTTATGGAATCTAGAATGCTGATAAACATACTTAAATACATTTTTTTTTGTAAATACATACATATTATACATAGAAACACCCAGACCAATGCAAATAGCCATATTCATGCATACAAATATTTGCACTGAGCGGGAATCGAACCCGCGCCCCCTGCGTGGCAGTCGCGTGCACTACCACTACACCACAGAGGCTGTCATGTCAAATCCGTAGTTATACTGGCAAAAGCGGACTCCAGACTCCAAATTGAAAGCTTGGGATTGGGATGCGACTGGAATTAATGCTACACTGAAGATGAAGGGAAGACATGTAAGATCTATGAAACACCTGCAACTCCCTGCCAGCTCACGTGTTTCCTTCTTCCTACAGTCCCGGGTCCTTTAAGCGGGGCGTGAAAAGGCATCTGATAAGGCCGTCAAGCTGAGTGCCACCACTGTTTAACATAGTACATGTTTACGATGGTCTTTCCGCGATTTTGCCTTTAGCTTACCATCAGGCGAGTTGAAGTCAAATTGACGTGTTCTTTTATATAAAAAAAGGATATAGTTACTCACATATTTTAGGTTTTTGCCGGACATTCACAACTACGCCACAGATAATATCTGAGTGTTTGAAGTTGTTTCCTATTATAAGCAGCACCTGCAATATTCGTAATGAGGTGATAGGACGGTCGTATAGTTAAAATTTTATGCCAGACAATTAAAAAAGCGAAAGACCACTTGTCTAACAATAAGTATTAGATAAAGATGTGCACTGCCTCAACAGTTTATAAATATGCCAACTCATGTAGGTATTTAGTTTATGTGTAAGATTCCATCAACAATCCATTTTTTATTCTGAACAGCTTTTCTTTATAATATAAAGAAGTATAAATTCACTATTTGTGCTGACCGGCTCGAAGGACCAATAATATCTCAATTTGTACACATCCCGGCTCGAAGGACCAAAATGTACGAATCCTTACTCACCGTATCTAGCCAAATAGCATTCATGACGTCATTCCTCAAGCCATCGAAGAGAATCTGCCACCGTCCTCCTTTCTTGTTGTTCTCGTCTTCCCACATGGGCTCGATCCCCTTTTTGAATATCGCATAGTCCTGGCCTAGGTCCAACTCGGATGGTAGCTTCATATGGTGGTATAGACTGGAAGCAAAAGAGTAGATTTTTTTTTCGTGCGGAATTCCCCTCGGATTCACCTCCCTTTCGGCCACCCTTTGTGTGGTGTATGTGGTGTCGTACAAGGCGACTAAGGGATAGGGCTGTTTAACATCAGATTTTTTTTGTCTACATCACGTCAATTTGACTTCACCTCGCCTGATGTTAAGCTAAAGGCAAAGTCTCGGAGAGAGATAGAGCCCAGACTCAGCCTCAGGTATATTCTCGAGTCAACAATAGTGCCCATAATATGACAATAGGCTCACCCTATCACGTGGGACGGTGAAATGTGAGTGTTAATTGACCTCTGCCTAATCCTTCGGGGATAAAGGCGTGATTATATGTAGGTATGTATGTCGTAGTGGACAGCCTCCGTGGCGTAGCGGTAGTGAACGCTGCCGCTACTCAGGAGGCGTGCGATCGATCCCCGCTCTGTGCAAACATTTGTATGCGTGAATATGAATATTTGCATAGGTCTGGTCGTGCCTCGAAGATCACGTTAAGCCGTCGGTCCTGGTTGCCATTCGAATATCTATGGCAGTCGTTACCGGTAGTTAGAGCCCTTAAAAGTTCAACACTGGTTTAACTGCAATGCTTCGATGTCGCCTTTGGGTTATGGAGGTCAAATGGCAGTCGCTTCACGAAAAATATCGTAGTTTAGCCAAATCCGCAGTTAGACTGGTATAGCGGACCGCTTTTTTGTTTTTTCGTGCGGAAGTCCCCTCGGATACCCCCCCTTCCGGTGCCGGAAGGGGAGGTTATGTCGGACTCGAACCGACTAAAACCGCACACCGACTGTGGGTCGCGGTGCTAGGCCGGAGGTGAGGTTGTCATCGACATATCCCTCGCACCCCGGCTGACCCAGGGCCACCCCTTACCGTCTGGCCCTCCTCGGGAGGGGGACAACGGTGTCCCTGACTCGCCCCCGGAGGGGGAGGCAGGCGACTAATCGCAATGCTCCGTTTTCACAATACGCTTACTATACGATTACGATAGTTGTCCATGCTAGGGGTACAGGCATTTATTTTTTTACTATGCGACAACTCACCACCAGTAATCCTCGACCGTGTTAAAGGTCGTCAATGGAACCAGGTTTTCTTCCCATTTCTTCTTTGTGTTGGTGAACATCCAGAAAACCCATTCGTACTCTAACGGATGCTTCTGATCACTGATGGGAATCAACATCTCCACTAGAATTACAATTCTAACTTATATTCAAGATATTCTGAAACAAAGAAATGATTATATTTATTAAGCGACTAGTTGTACCCATGACGTTGGGTTTTTGCAGAATATGTAAGTACCCTAGTACATTTTCTGAAACAATAACACCCTAATTTACGACGAGAGAGATCCGGTTCTCAGCATTCCATGGATTCACCGTGCGGTCGCCGGGTCCATGGCGTGGTACAGAGAGGAACACTGTGACGACGCCTGGGACTTGCAACCCAGGTGTAGGTTTAGGGTGGCCACCTTGTGATGCATCAGCGCTCACCTCCACCGTCAGTCGTGTTCCCCCCTCTACCTATCCAAATTTGGTAAGATTCTATCAACGTCGTTTTAGATATTTTAAGTAAAGAGCTTACTGAAGTTCTTTACATTCCGAGGTCTTTAAACAAGTTATACAGAGATTTAGCTGGAATTCCCCTTGCCCCTACTTCTACGGCGTAGAGTTTAACCACATAGCAACTATCTGCAGTGAACTTCCCGTATAAAATCGATCCAACCGCTTCGGAGAATACCCGGAACGAAGAACGAAAAAAAATAGTGTATCTGTACGATTACATCAGGAAAAATTAATTACTCAGGTGGGGCTTGAACCTCCAACCTTTCCCATACAGGGGGAATGCTCTTCCAACTGAGCTACTGAGTCACACCTGAATCAATTCCACTTTCACTTTTCGGCTCAGTTGGGAGAGCATTCTCCCTGTAAGTAAAATGTCGTGGGTTCAAGACATTCCTGAGTAATTCATTTTTCCTGATGTAATCGAACAGTACAGTAGGTTTTTTTCAACAACATATAACATTTTCAACAATCTGGGACCGAATCGGATTTGCAAACCGAATCGAAAAACCGAGCGTGTGTGGCCTGCCGTGCCGGTTATTATGAATAGGTACAACATAATTAAAACTGGACCATAATATACAATAGCTTGAACCTTAAATATTGGACCTAAAATGTGTTCCATACGTGCAGTACACATTTTTTGCATGCATTTTGAAAATAGCACGGGGTGTTACTCCGGTGAACGAGCTCTAATTCACCAAGTATAGATTTATTCAAAACTATCCGCGCGTACCGGCCTTTAATGTGTCGCGATTTAGGCCCAAGATATATAGGTCGAGCTATACTGGGCTATAGGCAGGACAGATGTTCTAAGAAAGCTTATCTGTAACGCCAAAATATGATTATAATAGTACATACCTACACTACATAATATAAAGTTTATGTACCTGGCTATGGCCACTATGGTTCCCAATGAATGGATGTATCTATAGAAACTTTGTTGGTAGGTAACTTGACTTCCGTCACAGAATAAATAAGTAGGTATAGTATAGTGCTTCCCTATAGTCACAATAGTAGTTGATAAGGATTCGTAGAACTTAGGTACTATTGCGAACGTCAGGATTGAATTTATTTATTTAATCATTATCAATGTCATATTGTGTTTGATATACATTTGTGGGTATGATAATTAAAGTTTGGTAATATAATTGTGATATTAGCATGCAGCAATAAAACAAAAAAGTCGATGACAAAATAAATAAAACAAATGATTAAAAAATAAAAAACCCGACTGCAACTGAAAGGACCAAAATAAGTTTGATAGCAGGCGGTACCCATTAATTTTCTTTCGGTTTATGATTGGCAAATGGGTACCGCCTGCTATCAAACTTATTTTGTCCCTTTCAGTTGCAGTCGGGTTTTTTATTTTTTAATCATTTGTTTTATTTTATACTTTTTCGTTATTATATGACATGTATTTCTTTTTGTAATTTCCTTCATATCGTTTATATCTATATATATAAAAATCAATGCCACTTTTCGTTGTAATGTTATAACTCAACAACGCCTTTACCGATTTGGCTAATTTTAGTCTTGAATTATTCGTGGAAGTCCAGGGAAGGTTTAAAGGGTGAGAAAAATTCGAATAATTGCCGGGAACCGACATCCACGCGGGCGGAGCCGCGGGCAAAAGCTAGTTTGAAATAAAAACTTAAATCGTTAAGTAAGAAATTAGCGAGAATGATTGTTTCGTTAAACAACTTTAAATTGTTATATATCCTAACTAAACTATTGTTTAAAATGAAAAATGATAAAAGGAACCTAAAGATGATTTTAAAATACCTATTCAATGACACCCCACTTGACATAGTTCATCGACTTTTTGTTTTTTTCATTTTGACAATATGGCATCTGGTTGTCACTGTGGTGAATTTTGATTACTGTAATGTCTGACACTCGCAAGGTTAAGACGAATCGATTGACGTAAGAATTATCAAAATCGGCCTACGCATTTGGTCTCTAGAACGCCACATAGAAACAAACATACATACATATTATTGCGTCGCGCAGTCGGGTAATAAAAAATGCACATATTTGTACGCTAAGTAGGTAGATATAAGCTTTTTAAAATTGAACGTAAATATGTTTTGACTAGCGCCAATGGGTTGTTGAGGTCAGATGGCTTTTGTTTCGTGCGGAAATCCCCTCGGATACCTCCCCCGCCGGAGCTGGGATTATGGTTATGTCGGACTCGAACCGACTAAAACCGCACGCAGACTGTGGATCGTGCTGCTAGGCCAGAGGTGAGGTTGTCTTCGACATATCCCTCGCACCCGTGACCTTGGGCCATTCCTTTGTGATGTGGCCCACAACGGTGTCCCCGACTCGCCCCCGGAATGGGGAGGAGGTCATATGGCAGTCGCTTCACAGAAATATCGAAGTTCAGTCAAACCCGCAGCCTAGGTGGCGTATGGCGTAGCGGCAGTGAACGCGGCTGCTACGCAGGAAACGTGGGTTTGATCCCCGCTCAGTGCAAATATTTGTATGTATGAATATAGGTATTTGCATTGGTCTGGTTGGTCGTCAATCCAGTTGCCATACGAATAATTTCATCAGAACATTCATCATGGTAGAGACTGTAGAATACTGCCAAAGACGCAACATCTCTACGCTGTCTACGCATCTGCACAGGCTCGAGGGTGTTCGTGACCTCAGGATTCCCAATAATGCGGACTGCAACCTGTCGAGAGCATCTAGTAAGTACTTTGCGGAGCCATCCCAGAGATGCGAGCAGTATTCCACGCACGAACGAATTTGGGTCTTCTATAGAAGAGTAACGGCGGTGTACTCTGGCGTGAAAAAACGTCTCACTCTGTTCAGGACTCCTCCTAGTTTACGCGATGCTGTTTAGATGATGCTCGCGATGTAGCTTTTGTTACTCAGTTTGCAGTGACCACCCATACCGAGGATATTACGGCTATCCTGCAGTGGCAGTGGTGTGCTCTGAAGAGTGGGAAAGGAAAAAAAGAAGATACCATTGCTGTAAACGCACATGCCTGCGTCTTCTTGGCATTGAACTCGACCAGGTTCTCAACGCCCCATTGAGAAATGTGGTTCAGAATCCGGTCCAGCTCAGTGACAAGAAGCTGCCTTTTTTCCGCGATATCAGACTGCTTGGCCGCAGGATGTGCGTGATAACTCCCGTGTAAGGCGCTGTCGTATGCATAGCAATGAATGCTACCGGTGGACAGCATGTCATTGATATGTAGAAGAAAGTGGGTTTTTTTGTAACACCGGTTTTGTGTAACACATGTTTTTTACGTGTGGAAATCCCCACGGATACCCCCCTGCCGGAGCCGGAAGGGGAGGTTATGTCGGACTCGAACCGACTAAAGCCGCACGCCGACTGTGGGTCGTGGTGCTAGGCCGGAGGTGAGGTTGTCATCGACATGTCCCTCGCACCCCGGCTGATCCAGGGCCATCCCTTACGGTGTAGCCCTCCTCGGGAGCCTGCTATACTTACCTACAAATGTTTCAATCACTCGATATAGGTACCTATAACTAGGGGGTTTGGTACATAATGCCGAAAGTTAAATAATCGAATAACAATAGATCGACAACGATTGGTCGGATGATCAAATCGTCGCTGGTACGTTAGGTCGAAACGTTAATACGTCGAGGTGTTATTACGTGGAAAATGCAATAGGTCGAAAGATCAAATTGTCGCTGGTATATTAGGTCGAAATATTAATATGTCGACGTATTACTTACTGCGTAAAAATGCAAACGGTCTTTTGTCCCTTCCCCATAATTTTCAAAAAGGCACAGACGTTGGAATGGTTAGGGGTAGATTAGACCTTGAGAAAGGACATAGGCTATGTTTTGTCGCTTTGATGAATTTGAGCTCATCAACCAAGTAACGTGTACTTACTGCGAGTATACAGCACATTTTGAGCATGTTTTAGGTGCAGATATATATGATTTGACCTATATATTGTTAACCGTAAATTAACGATCTGATTAGATATCCATACTTCCATAGGTACTAATATTATAAATGCAAAAGTAACTCTGTCTGTCTGCCTGTCTGTCTGTATGTTCGGTATTATGTACCAAACCCATAACTAGGTATAGGGTGAACCATACATCTTGGACCTAAATCGCGTGGTGACAAAACCTGGTTCGCGCGGATTGTTTTATAATCCATACTAATATTATAAATGCGAAAGTAACTCTGTCTGTCTGTCTGTCTGTCTGTCTGTATGTTACGCTTTCACGACTAAACCACTGAACCGATTTTGATGAAATTTGGTTAGGGGTAGATTAGACCTTGAGAAAGGACATAGGCTATGTTTTGTCGCTTTGATGAATTTGAGCTCATCAACCAAGTAACGTGTACTTACTGCGAGTATACAGCACATTTTGAGCATGTTTTAGGTGCAGATATATATGATTTGACCTATATATTGTTAACCGTAAATTAACGATCTGATTAGATATCCATACTTCCATAGGTACTAATATTATAAATGCGAAAGTAACTCTGTCTGTCTGCCTGTCTGTCTGTATGTTACGCTTTCACGCCTAAACTACTGAACCGATTTTGATGAAATACGGTATAGGGGTAGATTATACCATGAGAAAGGACATAGGCTATGTTTGATCGCGATAACCGACATCCGCGCGTGCGGAGCCGTGGGCAAAAGCTAGTATGATGATAAATACAACCACTTTTGTGTGACTAATAAATAGATAAACAAATTATGATAATAAAAACATAGGTACATACCACCACTCAGCTCGCGATGCAGTAACACAATGAACTAATGCAAGTTGTAATTAATATACTCGTACATTATTGCAAACATACTATACATAATTGAAGTTACTAATAACTATGAGTCACGTTACACACATAGCGGATCTCCCGAGAAGAATCTCTGAGAATGTTGCAAGCGTCCAAATAATTATTTTATTCGTTTAAAAATATTTATATGAAAAGTCTTTAGCTATTTTCTGTACACAACAAAGTGAATAGGTTATTAACAACATTGATTCATCGTTTGATAAAAAATGATAGTACTTACTGTTATCAATATAGGTAATTGGTGATTAAAAATAATTGAAGTTGCTAGTTGACAAAATTGGAACACTAAATTTATTTAATACGGATAATATAAACAATAACTATTTACATAGGCGATTTTTATCGCTAAAAGCTATTTCTTCCAGGCATCCTTTCCAGGCATTTTTGCGATGGATAGGAACGCACATCTATAGGGTGGAATGAGAACAATAATAAGTGTCAGTTTTTCTTAGAAGGTAAATAAAATTGAACCTTCTCTCAGAGGCTTTATGAAACGATTTTACATGCAGTAGGTAACTACCTATATGTAAGTTAACTATTTACAGATACGCAAATCTAAACTATGCGCATGTAATCGCGGGAATCCCCTCGGCCCTCAGCCCTCACCCATGCTGTCATTTGTCATTCGAGCGCTCAGTCATTGACATGAAGAATTAGTTCAAGTAGTTCAAATAGGTACCAACATCATATTATAAGTCTGTTGTCAACTTAAATTAGTACCTAGTTGGAGTGTCTATTTCTAGCACTTCTAGATAAACAATTGAGTGGATAATTTTATAAATAGCGAACGTCGAACGAGTGAACCTTTAATAATTAGATCGATGTTTCAAGACTTACTGATTTTAAAACTACTTGTATACCTACCTACCGTAAAACGGTGTGAAGAGAGATCAATGGATGAATAGAAATAAAATTGTCGTTAGATATTTTTAAATAATTTCTTCTAGAATGCTTAAAATAGGTAAAAATTTTAAGTTCCTATCTAACCAGATATTTGAACATTCTGTTCATTTTTACATTAAACTATAGCTTCATTTAAAAGTAAATAACTACAAAATTATGCGATCATTTTATTTCTATTCACCCGTATTACTCGGTACTCTTATACTTTGTTACTATATCAGATTGCAGAACGTAGATAATGTTTACTTGAAGTAGGCGCCACTATCCAATCGCTAGTTGGCTCCGTCCGATTCCATTAGTAATATGTGCTCGTATATTGACTGAAATCAAATCCTATATACACCTACAAACTCGCTTTTATATGCGGTAGGAAAATATCAGAAAGGGGCCATGTGCTTACAGAATAAGTACAGGGAGTACGGGGACACTTAACTGTAGTAACAATACATGGCGAAGCAAAAATATCGAGAACGTGCGAGTGAATAAAGTAGGTACCGTCAACGTCGTGGACTTGAGAACGGAGGGTAACCAAGGACTGACCAGTCAACCAGTGAACCAAACAGCCGCCAGTTCAAAACAAAGGTAGGTTTACGTGCATCTAGAGTCGAACAAACCGGATTATTCCCAGTAGTTCCATGAAGCCAGTTCCACATGGAACTTTTGCAACCTTACAATATACGATTTTTGTCCCATTTGTTCCATGTAATTTTATACTACTTTTACCGCTGACATTATTTAACCGGTTAAATGAGCAGCGATCATCCCACGCACACTTAAGCTGTGGAATTAACTGCCTGCTGTTTCCAAAGCGACTACAGGGGATTCTTCAAGGAATGTATTAGATTTTCTTCAAGGTAGGCAGCACGAGTGTAACGCCCCTGGTGTTGCATACGTGCATAGGCCGAATTTTTCATCGTGGTCAAACTGATACCATGGTTACCACTTTCCATCAGGCGGGCCTAGTGCTTGTCTATTACCTAAGTGGCATAGAACACCTAGACCACCCAAGACGGAACTTGTACCCGCGACCACACATGGGCAATGCTTTTACCAACTGAGCCACAGGAGCACGCTTTATTTGTTCCTACCATTTAAGTTATTTCGGAATCAAAGGTGGTCATTTCCGGAAAGTGGTCATTTTAAGAAAGTGGTAATTATCAACCTAAAGGGCTTAAAATAAATAATTCCTCAATGAACAGTACACCAAGAAAATAAAAACACACTTGTAATTTTTCTACAAAATTGCATTTAATGTTTATGGTATCATTGCATCGCTGAAATGATGTTACAATATGACTAAAACAGACAGACAGTGTTAACGCAATCAAGCAAGTGTTCATATATGTTTAGTGCTAATGTAAAAATATTGTTACTTCTTGTAATACTAATAATTTATAAACGGCGACCAGCTGCAGCAGTACATTTGACACATTACATCTATGGCCTGAGTATACCGCCTTTTGCAAACGTGGCTAAGTTGAGCAATGGCGTCGCTTGCACTCGCGACATGAGCGCCATAATAATCAACCAATGACTTCTAAATATAATTAACAAGCAGTTTAGAACAAATAAAAAGTGTACCAGGTTCAGTAAAGAGATATGGAATGCAGAACATACGAGTTACATGAATTGAACATCTATCTGTATATTATTCAATCTCTGAAGTCTTCAAACTAACGACATAAAATGGAGCCGAATTTGATCATTTATAGTCATAGCGCGCCTTTACAATGGCATCTAAACGATAACTACAAAAAATTAAACATGGTTGTCGGTCGGTTCACGATATTTCTGTTCCAAACAGTCTAATCAATACAAGTCATTGTACTCAACAAGCCACGTCCAAAAACATCAGCATTCAGACTTAAAATATTACAACTAATGCACACTAGTACAATAGTCAGACTTATAATTTTATAACCACAGACTCGTAACATGCACTTTACAATAAGATAAATTATGTGAGAAAACTCCTTAACAATGACCTAAATACCAACAGTGGCAGAACTGTTACAAACAACGACAGTGTATGAGGTAGCGGACATTTGCTAAAACACGCGAACCTTACAAATGAGGCGGCAAACGAATGAACGACTTTTACAACTTTTTTTTAATTTCGATAATCTGTAGCCATCCGAAAATGTGCTAACATATATTTTTTATACTGTGGACTTGTAGTGGTATGAAAAATAATTGTTAGGCTAGTTTGCTTCTTTAAACACTCCATTTCTCATGTTTGCAGACCATCTAATCTCTTTATTATCCTCTATTTTATACTTTTATAACTTCCGAACGACTATAAAAAATTGGATATTTTGAAGCATCCTGTGTAAAGGAAAAACTTATTATTTTTAAATTAATAGGTAAATAAACTACCTACTGAAAATTGCGAAAACGGGGACAGAATTCGACGTGAATATTAATAATTTAGATGAATTATATTACCATTTATATCAATAATAATATTATTGTAACAGACGTTTTTTCGATCGATTATTTTTGTGCTATTTTAGAGCGTACACTACACTACTTAGTTAAATCGACCCGTTTTGCACTTATAGCACAAAATATGGTTTCCGAACGACTATCCTTTGATCGAATTCAGAAAATCTAATTAACTTAAAAGGATAGCAATCCATGAGCGCTTTTGGAGAAATGATCGACAAACAATTTAACACGTAGTCGATATTTTTTTTGCGTACATACTTACTGTAAATTTCAAATAAGATGAGAATCACTTTCGCGCCATTTTCATAAACTACATACCTAGTCAAAAATACTCTTTTGTTACATACAAATTCGAAATTTAAACTTCTGGGCCTATATCACCAGCCGGCTGGTACAACTGCCGGTCAACAGCAAGGTCAGTAGGCTTTTCTAGGAAATAATATGGACACGGTTGTGCCCGTAATAAATGAAAGTAATAATATGGTAATTGAAAGAGAAGGAAAGTGGACCGTGGCCACAAAGATGAAAGCCTGAGAAACACCCAGGAATACCCTTATGCCTAGTTCATTATTTCAGTACCATTCCAGTCCAGCGAGCGAATCCCGTGTTGGAATGCTACTGGATTAATGTGAATCATCACTGGAATATGCCCATTCCAGTGAGTAATCCAGTCCAGTGGATTAATCAAGGGCTTTTTAACACTGATATAATGTGAACGCTACAATAAGTAAAGCGCTGGACTGGATTCGCTGGATTACTGGACTGGAGTAATGTAAACCAGGTACTAAGATTGATGATAAATTTATTTGACTAGTAACGATCCGTTCCGATTTCGCGAGAGAGAATTTCGTATATTGCCCCTCTTTAGTAATTAAGAGTTTCAATCTAATTTTACAAAATTCTGAAATCTTATTTGACACGCACAGCACATATAGTCTGCTCGCCTCTAATAGAACAATCACTGGACATTTACCTAGCTACCTCATACACGTGTTACATTTAGGGACAAACAGCGTAACTACACCGTGTACAGATTCTTAGTGGCCGAACTGTGTTTGACCATGGTATCCCGATGTACTTGGAAGCCTATTTTGCCATGAATTCCAAGTTGCTCTTTAATTTTTCTTCCGATTTCGATGTTGGCATGCTGCTTTGAAGTGTCTGCTGTCCATACTCCTGAAATATAAGTTTTAAATCGTAGTTTAGTACAATATCTTAGTATTATCTCACTAAAAATGAGAAAAGAGACACCTCTGTCTACGCCTTTGAGCATTTAGAGGCGAGAATATAGGGCAGATACTACAAGACCCAGGTTTTATTTGGAATTTAGATGTATTTCTGCTAACCACTTCAGCCAAGCTGAGTGGCTTGTGTTAGGAGTGGGTTTAAATTGGAAATGTAATGGGCAGGATTCGAACAATAAGACTCTACAATTAGCAACCACTTTTCCATACACCTTTTTTTAGAGTCTAGATTGAATGTAAAAGTCGCGACATCACTGTTCTTCACTGTCAGTCAACATAAAAATAGCGAATTGTGGCATCATTGGTGGAGGGCAGAAAATGATGGGCATGGACGATTTTCATAATAATTAATGGTGGTAGTATAAAATATGTATGAAGTAATTACCTATTTTATCAAGTTTAGCTCTGACATTTACGACTGCCCCACAAATTTCATCAGAATGATCAAAATTTTCGCCAATGAGCAGAAGAACCTGTAAAAAAACCATTAAATCTATTGATAGATTGTTCCATTTATCTATTTTATTCTTTATTGTACACATAAATGATTTTTTTTCATGTAGATGCCACTGTTTTGCCGATTGTGGAGTTTTAAATGTTGGGACTCTATCCGAACCCTATCCTACCCCTATAAGGCCAGCCGCCAGATCCAACTCTAAGACACGTAATAAGGAGCAAGCCTGTTGCCGAGCACGCCGAGCAGAAGTGTCCTTTTGCCCCCACGGGAAGAGATATATGGGGTTCTACAAGACAGGCAACATATAGTTCTTGCAGGGTTGGCAGCACGAGAGAGCACACCTTCATAGACCACGGTAACCAACTCTTTCCATCAGGTTGGCCGTGTACTAGTCTACCACCTAAGTGATATAAAAAAAAGTGGCCATATTCTACTATCCGATGAACTAACAAAACAGGAATGACTGAACTTAAATTGTTCACTGTCCTCTCTCTAGTAGTAAAACGGGCTAAGCCCTAACAAAAGTATACATACCACGTCTAACCAGAAACGGTCCAGGTCAGAGTTACGCTGCTTCTTCTCCAGACTGATCAGCCACCGCCCGCCCATCTTGTTGGCGTCATCTTCCCACATGGGACGAATGCCTTGCTTGAACACGGCGTAGTCATGGCCTTGACGCAGCTCTGACGGTAGCTTGATATGGTGGTATAACCTGAAAAAAAAAACCAGTCACCTGAATAACTAGCCAATGCCCATCACTCCCTGTAACCTTTGACTATATGTCTGACTCTATTCCTGTACCAAAATCCTCACACCCGAAATCCCGTCTACAATGTCGGCGACCTGTTGCGAGGCTCCTGTGACAGGATGTCAATACCCAAATCGAGCCAAGTTAAACCCAGGGCTCATCAGCGATGCCAGCGGACTCTAAAACCATTGTGGCATAGGAAGCAAATCAAACCAGCCGAGCATCACTCCCAACAGCACATAACTGGCAACCTTTTAGTTGAATATGGAGTTGCATGGCAGACATATCATCCTGTATTAGGCTCCAAACCACAAGCTGGTCAACCACATCCCAGAGTCAGGCAGTGCACAAGCTACCTGTAAAAGCTAGTAATTGTATAAAACTGTATAAATTTGCATGTTGTAATTCTAATTAATCATTAACACTATAAGCGCTTTGGTGTTTACAGTTAGCTTGTATTGTATATATGTGTAAATGTGTATAAATATATAAATAAATAAATTTCAATGCACTGTAATCTATACTTTTCTGTGCTCCTGTTTTGTTTACATTCAACCTTCAGATCTTAGAAGTGCATATTGATCACAAAGAGAAATAAATAATTATAAGTGTTTTCCTATTAATTTTGTCTCATAGGAAAGATATTCAACAATATGAATCCAAATCATGAATTTTAACATAACTATCATCACGGTGTTTGTGTTATACTGTGTTGTATTACATTATATCTTGGAACTAAATCACCAAATATAATAGGCCCTGGTGCAGGCAAATTGTTTTGTAATCCATACTAATATTATAATGTCTGTATGTTATGCTTTCATGACTAAACCACTGAACCGATTTTGATGAAATTTGGTATAGGGGTAGATTAGACCTTGTGAAAGGACATAGGCTATATTTGGTTGTGATAACCGACATCTACGCGGACTGAGCCGCAGGCAAAATCTAGTAATCTATGCTTCGTGAATTTGGGCTCGCCCAGAGCAGTAGCACCCCATGCTATCTTCAAACTACATCCAAGAAACATGTACTGCATGTATAGAGTACATTTTAGGTCCACGATATAAGAATCAAGCTATATAATACAGATTTTTAAACTTTCTACAACATGTAAAGACTACATTACATATGAGTTAGAATAAAATATATCAAATGGGGGCTGTTGTCTCTACCTACTCCAGAGGGAAATAGTTGTGAGTTTATGTATGTAAGACTGTGAACAAAATTCTTGTTTTTAATAACTTTTCACTTATGAATATTTGCTAATCTAAATTACCAGTTACCAAGAATGTGTTATCTTGCTTATAATAAATACAGAAAACTCTCTGATAAGAAAATTCTACTCAAGTGCTACGCTCGACTTACCTCCAGAAGTCCTCCACTGTATCAAAAGTAGTCAGTTCTATCAGGTTCTCCTCCCATGTCTTGTTCCTGTCATTATCATAGAACCAGAGGCTCCAAGTGTTCTGCAGGGGGTGCTTGATGAGGAATTCCGGGGGCACTTCGGTATTAGTAGCGCCTTTGGTCTCTGTAGTCGCGGACCCCTTGAAAACACAAGTCATTTTACTGTGATCCTAACCTAAAAATACTTATCAAAAAAACCTATTTATCAATTGAAATATTAAAATTTCAATAGTATTACAAGACTTTTAGTAACTTTTGATAATAGAAAACTATTATATGAATAAAAAAACACTACAAGCGCGAAACAAATGCAACAGTGAAAGTTAACGCAGCCACATCAGCATTATACCGCAAAAGTAAAGGAAGTATGTTAAAATTATTAGCAATTACGGGTGGAGGGTGTCGTTTAGATCACTAATAATTGTAACTACCCACCTCTACTTCCTCTATATTATTGCCTGCCATCACAATTCACCAGATATCACGATGCAATTTTTTTTACAAAAAAGAAAGACAGACGGATACAATGTTGCAATACTAGTGGATTGTTTTCGTTTTAATTTTATTTTATTACTTTTGACAATTTTACTTTTACTTTCGGCCAGATACAGCAGTAATTTATAAACAATTATTCACAAATAAAGTTATTCACATAAACTGAATAGGCTTATATAATAAAATTTTGTAATATAGCTCTAAAACGTTCTTTCGAATCGAATTATTTATTTATTTCAATTATTTTTCACCAACCACCCACTTAACGCAGTTTTTTTATTGGCAATTACAAAGAAGTGTCAAATCCGGACCATTCGAAGAATTTTGCGAAGCTGGCTTGAATCAAGTTTGAATATTGAAGTAGAATTTTCTATTTTATTGTTTAATTTTATAAGGTCTCTCTGAGCTCTTAAAAGTCCTGTTCAATATACCTACATAGCAATCCCAAAGTTCGATGTTGGTTCAAATCTTCAAAATTAAATTTACGAAATCAAGTTTGTAAAGCTTGTTAGGAAATTTCTGAATATTTCTTGGCAACACCAAAGCTATCAAAATCAAAATACAAAAAAAACAGATCCTTCAATTTTTGACTTCAAACTTCAATGAATTCAATTTCAATTTCCTTTCAAGATTCTTGATGAGAGTGACGTGACGTCCTCCTGTAAACAGTTTGATTTACCGGCCCCGTCCAACTAGATATTATCTTATAACAGAGTAATTTTGTATAAGACTTGAAAATGTCGGTCCAAACGCTACTTTTGGACTTCTCTATGGATCCAGCCCGTTTGGGAGACGAAAGTGGACAGAAAACTGTATTCGGGCAATTGGAAACTGTACTGAAGGAATATATTCCAAATCTTATTTTAGCTACTGAAATAAAACTAGAAGGAGGTTCTCTGAAGGTTTTAACCGGCAAAAAAGGGTCCACGGTGTCTGTGAGACTGTTTGATCGCGGCCTTGTCACTGTAAACATTGAATATTATAAAGAAGAAAATGAAGAACCGCTAATAAACCTCAAGGTAAGTGCACTATTTGTTTTATTCAATAGTTATTTGTCATATTTATAGTAAACCAGTCTAGGAATACTTATCAAGTTAGGCTAGCGTGTTTTTATAGGTTAAATAAATATAATTCTGTCAAATACAGACTGCAATTTCTCATACATATTTCATTTGATAATTCAGGCAGTCAAATATAAAATAAACTTAACACAAAAATATTGTAGTATATTTTTTATTTCATAAAATAATCACTGAAATACATAATCTTAATTGATAGTAATGAAAAAAAATTATAACTCTTCAGTTTCTCTATAATTTCTTTTCTTGTTTAAGTTTTATACTGATTGCTAAAGATTAATTTCTCTGGAGAATTCATAAAATGTTCTGATAAGAAATGAAGTAATAAAATTGTTTTCAATAAATCAATTGGTTAGTTTACTAGTTAATACAAGGTTTTGGTTCTCTCTCAAGTGTATCTAGTTTTTTTTTAAAATGAATTTTGGTATGGTATTACAAATTTTAAAGTAATTTTAAAAGAAATTTTAAACTAGAAACTATAGCTAAGAATGGTTGGTTCAGAACATTGGTTAAATTTAGTGTTACTAAATTGATTGTAACTTAATAATTAATTACCTACAGTTAAAATTTTATTTGATAATATTTTATTTTAGAGCACTATGAATGAATCATCATCCTCAGTTAATATATTTTGCTAATATGTGCAATAGTATATTTAAACAATTTGCAGATGTCCCGAGTCCAAAAAAAAATTGAGTTTGTAATGTAAATATATTGAGAGAATAAAGCATTGCAATTGGCATACAACACACACAGGTTCATAGTATTCTCTAGATATGTTTAAGTTACACTTTCAAATATTTGCCATTCCATCAAGGACCAAACGGTTCAGTGAATCATTCCTATGCTGCACCATTAAGACCTGGAAGTCCCTACCAGCTCATGTGTTTCCTTCTTAACACATCTGATGAGGTTGTCAAGCTGAGTGCCACCATTGTTCTCATGGTACATGTTTATAATGGTGACCCTCTTTCCAAGACTTTACCTTTAGCTTACCATCATAAGAGGTGAAGTCAAATTAATGTGTCAATAAAAAAAAATGGACACTGAAACATTTTAGAATTTTAAACATTTTAGAAACAAAGACAGTTTTAGACATTTTAGAATATTAGAAGTCAACTATCTTTTATAATGAAGGTTGAGCAGCGTATTTAGTATATACATTTATATTTTAGTGTTCTAAACTACTGGAAAGTTTGCTAAGAATGTCACTGAAAGAAATTTTTGTTCATCTTTTGTTGGCCAGAGTCTATTTGACGATGACTTAACCATTGTTATTAACTTTTAACTTGCTTTTCACATCACTCTTGTTTTCACTATATTTCTAAATGTTATCAGTATGGCCGCCTTTGAGTATTTCACACGGGAGATGTTTCATCGCTCCGCGGATAGTTAAGGAATCTCCCATGATAAATAGTCAGAATCATGTGATACGGCAGTTGGCAATAATATATGATCACGTTTGTATATTATACTTCTTGTAAGTGCGAAAACTTTAGTTCACGCGTCCGAGTTTAAACCAAGGCACAAAATTTGGCCCCCTCAATTTGTAACCTGAAAAAAACTGAAGAAATCTTTGACCCAAATACTGGATCCACTACTTTGAATTACATGGCTATCCCTATCCATAGTTATTCTGATATTGTTCCGCTACATATCTGGTAACCTTAACGAATCGTCCAGTAAGAAAACGCTCAACCTTTTAATTTTAGGCCACCAACTAAATCCGCATGCTAAAATAGCCCATTCAGTTTTGGTTTGTTTCCATCTTTATAAGTTATTTTTTCAATAGTCGGCGAGAGTATTGGAAAACCAACTGAGAAAGTACATCAGTATCGTTAAGTCACAAGCGTACGCGCCGATAAAACGATGCCTGTTTGGAAGGTATTACCCCAGTTCAGGTATGTGGAAAACTTTTATTAAAAAAATAACTCATTACTTAGCCGTAAGTTATTCGCTCCTTTAACGACACAATTGAATTGTGTAATTTATTCAGTATGTTTTGTTTCTTTTTTCAAAATCACATTCTACACCTGGCTAAAAAAATCAAAAGGTGCTGCTCCTTTTAGTACCTTTCGCTATTTCCCATATTTTGGATAAAGGATGAATGTCTGAAGTGGGCATAGCCAAAGTCTACTCTAAATGTGACTCACTTCAACTTCATTTTCATAAACGTACGAGGTGAGTAAGAGGTGATCTCTTTTGTAGAATCATAGGTTTTACAATCGCCAATCACACTCTGCGATTTGCACAAACTTCTAAATAGAAAAAGGTCTGAGATACATAAGCATTTGTAGAATTTGATAAACGATGAAATTATTTCAATAATCCACTCGTAATCCACATTTATCATAATTAATGGTGATAAAATCTGTGATTGTCAATAAAATTCTAGACTGGAGCTCGATTCAAAACACCACATTTTCAAAACGTGCGATTTTAATTCAATAGAAAATAACTTTAGTATTCTGTTAACTTGCTAAATGATCTGTCAAAACAAAACATATATACGTTTTCGTGAAGTTATTAAACAGTCAGAATCACTCATAGTTGATTCGATTTCAAATATATAATAAGTTTTGAAATCGCACGTCATAATAACGTAATTTAGGTACTGATAGAATCTACTTTACCGACAGGATATCAGTTTTCATGTCATATTGCTAAGATAAATGATTTCTTTCCACGGTCCACCCTCTCTAGACCCTCTCTTCAAAATGTGATGTTTGTTCCTTATAGTCGGCAAAGTCCAATTCAGACCAGACCATACGGCTGGATTGGGCTGGAATTCGCCCGGTTATTATAGGAAATGAGCTGAATGTTTTACGAAGCGAACACTTGGCTTCGCATTTTGAGTACCTTATCATTAGCTTTATCTGCCGTGTTGGTTCCCGGTGGAGTAGGGCCACCTCATTGGTTCCCGTGGCTGTCCACATCCGACAGTAAACATATAGCCCCTTATAAAGAGCCCGTTTGACGGCAGGTTCGCTCCCTATTACATGAAACCGGAAATCATAATTGGCGAAATAGTCTGCCTTCTCTTTTGGGGATTTAAAGGCGGGAATGCATGTTCTATGTATGTTGTATGCGTCATAATCGGCACAAACTGCTTTACCATACGATTTGCAGACGAACGCCTTCTGGAGTACGATATCGACAAGATTGTATTTGATGAACAGTCGCCGTTCCAGAGAGTTCAAATTGTCCATTCTAAGACTCTTGGCAATATGTTGGTGCTAGATGATTTACAAAGTAAGTGAATCACCTTTTTGGCGGTTGTACTTTCTTTTCTTTCTCTAATCAGTATCATGGTGATTGTAAACAGCAATGAGTATATAAGTTCGAATATACACAACTTTTTTCATTATTTCGAGAGATACATTTTTGAAATAGGAATGCTTATTTCTTACGGAAGGTATTTCTAACATTAGAAAAAATATTTTTTTGGAGTTGAAAGTATCTTTTTGAAAGACTTATAGAATTCTAGAACAGGCCATATTCTTTCTAATGTAACTTCTTACAAAGGTACAAAGAAAATTATAAAGACAAGATAGCATAGGCGTCTAAGCGAACCGCAAACATCTGAGCGAAACTGCGCTAAATTTCCTACTGAATACTGACAAAACAAATGTTTACAATGCAGCACAATCTAAACATAACTTCTATTTAAACAGTGTCACAAAGATATGACATAGAGCTTGATTCACATATCTTTGGCTTAAAATGTGCTAGTACACGTTTATTGGATGTATTTTGCATATAGCACGGGGTGCTACTGCGGTGGACGAACTCAAATTCACCAAGCACAGATTATCACAATACAATACGCGCGCGCCAGGGCCATTTATATCTTGCAATTTAGGTCCAAAAATATATGAATCAAGCTATACAATATATCGTTCTATTTTCTAGATATTTCTGAAGCTGACCTAGTATACACTGAAACTCTCATGCAGAGAGGGAAGGAGAGCTACGAGGGCAAAGAAATTGTAATTTTAGGTAAAACTATTGATTATTTTACAGTACTACGCTCATAGGTTTTAGGGTCAAGGGCATTCGGTAAACAAACCTCATGATCATAAAATCTAACTTATGTAATGTCGTGCTAAGCATGTAATTAAAATCTAGGTCAACTGCAAACAGCATTGAACAACTCACCTGGGATGTCTGTACTTTTTAAATTTGAACCATCAATTTCACTTCACTTGTAGACTTCAACTGTTTATCTTGGTAGGTACAAGAGTTACATTAGCGGCAATAGTCCCAAGAAAAAAGATTACTTGGATAAAGTCTAATAACTAAGAAAGAATCACCATTTCAGATGCCTTTAATTCTAACGCGATGAGCTGAAAGTTCGCCCACCCGCTGCCATTCAGTACCATTATGTGGGTGGTGTTCTCACGTGCCCTCAATGCACACGAGTGTTCACCGCGAAGATCGGCTATGTTAGCCATCTTCGAGCGCATCAGCGCCGAGCCGACTAGGAGTCGAAGTGGTCGCCATGGTCGAGATCGGTCGGAGACATCATCATCATCAATTCTAAAATTGTCGATAGATCTATCATCATCCATAGTACCTGACTGGCACTTTCAAAGTTGCCCGTGAAAGCGGATTTCCACAGATTGCCCGGATTTCTAATAGATTAGCCCGCATGAAAAGAGTATCCTCTGTAAAAGAACAAATAAGTCTGTAGCATGCGTCGATCATGCGGCTTCAAAACAGATCGTCTCACACCTTAGATTATATATCGGTGTAAAGTGCGTCAGTCGTGTCCGGTTGGCTGTGGTCACATCTGCTGTGTGTGAAATATTCTGTATAAATACACTGTGGGAAACTGCCTTAACATAATATACCTCTCTTAGGGATAGATAACATTTCTCCATCTTTAGAGTTTGGACAGAAATTCCTGTATCTGTTTATTTTGCGATAAGATTGCCCCTGACTAACCTAAAACCGCAACGAACTGTGCGTTAAGTCGGAGACCGTCTAACACATTGCGAATTTGTATAATCTTAGGGATAAGAAGATCATGGCCCTCCAAGATTGTCCAAAACGCTATCCGGACGGTCTCCGACAAAACGGGACTGCGTATCTTCAGCTTCAGTTTTTTGAAATCTCCCAAGGTGGTGGCGATGGTGCTCTGTTATACGAATTGTTGAAAGAGAAGCCCAAGTTTGTGTGGATGCTTGAGATCGACGAGCTAGTGATGACGGCGTGCAACAAGTACCTCCGGCCGATATGTGGGGACGTGCTCGAGAGGAGAAAGGGACCCAATTATGAAGTAAGTACGCTTAATAACCGCCGATGATGTTTATTTTTTTTATAATACAGAGTGGAAGATTTTAATGCCCCCTGGAGGGGAAGTACTCGAAATACTGGAGAATTTCACTTTTTTATTTTTTTATTCAGGCGCACAAAACACATTACAATCTTTTATAAACAATAATAATAAAATGCAGATCCGTACTGGATTGTAACATAAATACATGTGCACACAGTTAAAACAATATTATAAAAATAAGAAAAAAGCTCCAAATTGGTAGATGTATAATAGAGACATGTTTAAATATCTTTCAAGGTCTAACTGCTATGGAGGATATCTTTAAGAGTTGTAGTGAACCTGTTAAAATTTGACTCAAATATGTCTAAAAGTTTGTTTTTCTTTGCCACCTCGTTATATTGACTTGTCATCCTTGTTAAGGGGTTATAGAAGGAAATATTGTTCCTGTAAACCTGAAGATAAAATATATTTGTCTACTACGTGCGCTAAATTTTATATTAAACTTCAAATTCACTCAAAGGAACTCATTCCTTTATTTTTAACAAGAAACAAAACTACATTTAAAGATTATCAAAAACTCGCTTGAGACACCCGGTAATTGAACCGACTAAGACCCGAAAAATCGCACTCTGTATTTTTATGGCTTCAATCGATAGTGGCAATCATAAGGATCAAATCTGTCTAACAAACATGGTAGATTAAATGTAAGGAAATCCCTGAAATATAAACTTATAAATTCAATGTGACAAAATAAAGCACTTTAATTCAAAATTCAGTTAGTGACTTATTATGTTATTTATGTAGGTACTCGTCTACGTCTAGCTAGTTCTATAATAAGCCAATGAATTTACGCGCTTGCCAAATACCGCCTGTCAATGTCGCTTTATTATATCGCAGTACACACACACTTTCAAACGGTTTCTATTTATGTAATTTTCATGTTATGATAGATTACGTCTATACCTAATTAGCTCACGCCCGCGGCTACGACGTCCGCGTGAAGAGTGGGTTTATTCGCAGGCTGATTAGGGTGGAAACTAGTCAGCAGTGCAAGCGACCTCCCCATATCTGAGAGCAAGAAAAGGGTTCGTGGTTCCCACACCTGAGGGGGCCGTCTCGATATCAGAAGTGACCCTGTGTCGGCCGGGGGTTTTTTTATCCTGCGAAAAATCCCCACGGATATCACCCCCTACCGGAGCCAGTAGAGGTGGTTATGTCGGACTCAACCGACTAAAACGCACGCCGTCTTTGGGTCTTTGGTTACCGGAGGTGAGAATACAGGGAGCATACCTCTCGCACCCCGGCAGACCCAGGACCATCACTTTCGAGATGGCCCCCTTCGGGTTGTGGGGACCTTAGTGTCCCTATCTAGCCCCGAGTATAGGGAGGCGCACTTTGCACCGCCACTGCCGCGGCCTGCTCCTGCTAGGGTGACAGGCGGCTCCACCGATCACCCCCAGGCCCGCGCTCATGGAGGACGGAGGTCGTTCTGCGACCTCCGACGCCCGATTCGCCTTCGTTCTTCGCGGGCTGCGCGGGCACGGAGTCTAGTCCGGACCCGACCGGCCGCCTCCTTCTTGAGCACTACTTTCTCGCAGAAGGTGGCGGTGGCACCCCTGAGTCGGCCGAGGTGCAGGAACTATATTTCTGGATATCGAAATGAAGCATGAAGTGAGCGAGCGTTCTTAGAATATTCTATAGAATCCATCCGAGCTAAGAAAGAACAACGAAGGAATGTTCTATCGCTGTTTACACTAATAGAATTTGACGGAGAGCGGATAGATTGGTCATTCGCTCGTCTGGTGTAAATCAGCCTTAACCCTAGCTCGCAATTTATTAATTAACTAGTTGACCCGGCGAACTTCGTACCGGTAATGTTTTTTCTCCCGCGTGGCGTCAGATCCCGTTCCCGCTGCACCCTCTACTATATAAACCATATAAACATTCCTCTTGAATCACTCTATCTATTGAAAAAAAACCGCTTCAAAATCCGTTGCGTAGTTTTAAAGATTTAAGCATACATAGGGACGGACACACAGCGACAGCTACTTTGCTTTATACTATGTAGTGATAATGTATGGGAATCTCTTGGATTTGTTGACATTTGCTATCACTGCTCTACTCTACTCTCTTGTATAGTAGCGTGATGATACATAACCCATAGCTTTCCTTAATAAAATAAATAAATATTCCACAACATTCTACACAACGCTATCTAGACCCATGGTAAGCTTTTATAGCTTGTGTTATGGAATCTAGAATGCGGATAAACATACTTAGATCCTTTTTTTTTGTAAATACATACATATTATACATAGAAACACGCAGACCAATGCAAATAGCCATAATAAACGGACTATCTTATGCAAAAATATTTTTTTAAATTGGTTTAGCAGTTTTTTGTAGATTATACATTTATGTACATTCATACTTTCGTCTTCCTATACAGGGTGATTATATAGTCGTTTTGGATAAAAATCGTTTGGGCACAGTTTAATAACAAAATCATCTGGAAGTATTAATATGGCGAAATATTTTTTTTTATAATGTATGAAAATATCGTTTATTACCCGTGTTACTACCAATCTTACTACTAGTAGTAACACCGGTAATTGAGTTACTGTTCTTACTACTAAAGTTGAAAGTTGTTAGAACAGTAAAAAGAAATTACCCATGTTACTACCGTAAAATTAAAATACAAAAACCAAACGAAATTGACGAACTTGTATTTTATTGAATAAACATGAAAAAAGAAACAGAATAATAACCGTAATTTCCCATGAAATAAAAAGGAAAAACGTGCCAATCATAACAATTGCTTGTAAAATAAAAAAAAACGTGCCAATCACAACAATTGCTTGTAAAATAAAATAAAAACGTGCCAATCACAACAATTGCTTGTAAAATAAAAAATAAACGTGCCAATCACAACAATTGCTTGTAAAATAAATAAAAACGTGCCAATCACAACAATTGCTTGTAAAATAAAAAAATAAAAATACGCAAATCACAACAATCGCTTACGAAAAAAAAGAAAACAGGAAAATGAATTTTTTTTTATACCACTTAGGTGGCAGATGTTGTTGAATGGAAAAATGTATGGGGGTTTAAATTTTTTTTTTTCTTTCTCCAAATTTATACTTCCGGATGATTTATGCGGTATGTATCTTCCAATATATCTTCTAATAACCTTTCCACAGGTAATAGTAGAAGACTGCATGTTAACAGTGAACCAGTTCATAAAGGAAGGCAAGAAGGTGGACTACGTGTTCGGCGACCTCACGGACATTCCCATCTCGGAGTCGGCGTGCGGCGAGCTGTGGGAGTTCATGATCAACATCCTCAACTCCTCCTTCAAGATCCTCAAGAGTACCGGCAAGTTCATGACTCATGTAAGTGTTTTAAGCTATTTTCCCGGCAGAGAAGAATTTGGGCCACCACATTTCTTCCCATGCGGTGTCGTACAAGGCGACTAAGGTATAGGGCTGTTTAACATCAGACATATACAGGTTGTAATCGTTAAGTGTGTCCAGGTCATTATTTCGTAACTATTACAGATATCAAAAAACTTTAAACTGATATCGAATGTGCGTTACCTAATGAGTAAAATGACATCAAAAACTTTTTAAAAATCAAACGATTCAGGTGTGGCTCAATAGCTCAGTTGGAAGAGCATTCCCCCTGTAAGGGAAAGGTCGTAGGTTCAAGTCCCACTTGAGTTCTCCTTAGATACCTACTGCCCACAATACAATATCGGCATCCTACGCCGGCGGACAGCCATATGCATTCCGAACTATGTTCTATCTCTGTCACAAATATCATCCAGATCTGTTCAACCATTCTAGCGTTATTGAGTAACAAACATCCATCCAGCTAAACTCTTGCAAAATTATCAATGAACTAACTGGATATTTTGACAAGTTCTCGCAATTTTTTCACGAACGTCACATGGGAATAGACTTGACTTTAAAGTTAATAAATATCAGCCTAAATCCATACTAATGTTATAAATGCGAAAGTAACTCTGTCTGTCTGTCTGTATGTTACGCTTTCACGCTTAAACCACTGAACCGATTTCGATTAAATTTGGTATAGGGGTAGATCAGACCATGTGAAAGGACATAGGCAAATGATTTGTCGCGATAAACGACACCCACGCGGGCGGAGCCGCGGGCAAAAGCTAGTGTTGTATAAACCGTTCAACCAATTGCGATTACGATAAAATTTACCACTTGTGCGTAAGTTATAAGCATAGCAATTATCGAATGGCGCTGCAGCTGTTGCCAACGTACATATTTGACCGAAGTAAATTTATGTAACATTCATTCTTCACGCATTATAAAAATGTAATCGTGATTTGCTTGTCAAAGAAAGGTTACCGAGTAATGAACCGATAAAGCCGTAGTCGGTCCGAAGCGATACGGTTTTATAGGGGCAACTGGTAGATGGGAACTCTACCTGTATTACCGAAGAGTTTTTAGAGCAAGAGGAAACGCTATTGCTGTAGCCAAGTTTCCCCTTTCCGGGGGCGAGTCGGGGACACCGTTGTCCCCCCTCCCGAGGAGGGCCAGTCCGTAAAAGATGGCCCTGGGTCAGCCGAGGTGCGAGGGATATGTCGAAGACAACCTCTCCTCCGACCTAGCACTAACCTCATTCGGCGTGCAGTTTTAGTAGGATCGAGTCCGACATAACCTGCCCTTCCGGCTCCGGCGGTTGGTATCCGAAGGGGATTTCCGCACGAAAAAAATCTGTATCCAATATTTGGGGAGACGAAATTTAGTCATACCAGATCTATCAATAGCTCGGGAAAGTGTGCGACAAAGACGCGTAGGTCGCAAACCCAAACCAATCTGGCACCTGGTCTTTTGGGAGCCCCAAAAACATCCATACTAATATTATCAATGCGAAAGTAACTCTGTCTGTCTGTCTGTCTGTCTGTATGTTACGCTTTCACGCCTAAACCACTGAACCGATTTTGATGGAATTTGGTATAAGGGTAGATTAGGACATGAGAAAGGACATAGGCTATGTTTGGTCACGATAACCGACATCCACGCGGGCGGAGCCGCGGGGCAAAAGCTAGTCTTCAATATAGGATAATTTTCTTTTCGTATCGCTGGATGGTAATAGGCTAATATACTGAGACTGAAATACTTAGCTGGCGAAATGTGGGTGTTAATAAATCTCTGCCTACCCCTTTAGAGTTTTATAGATGTGAATATATGTATATTCAAAAAGCTAGTCTGTTCGTTGAGTGACGTGCAAAATGCAACAAATCAGTCGTCCGTCGATTCCACGGAGTCGTTAAGCAATAAATTTCAATTGAGAGGATATTCGCTCGAATTGGAGCCAAATAGGTCGTGCACCGCGGTAGACGTACGTACAGACGACGACAAAAGTTGATTAAAACAACAATTTCCATGGCTGTTTTTTTTTTTTTTTTTTTTTTTTTTTTTTTTATAGGACACGTCAATTTGACTTCACCTCGCCTGATGTTAAGCTAAAGGCAAAGTCTCGGAAAGAGGGTCACCATCGTAAACATTTACCATGTTAACAGTGGTGGCACTCAGCTTGACGGCCTCATTAGATGCCTTTTCACGCCCCGCTTAAAGGACCCGGGACTGTAGGAAGAAGGAAACACGTGAGCTGGCAGGGAATTCCAGGTCTTAGTGGTGCGGCATAGGAATGAATCACTGAAACGCTTGGTTCTAGCAGGTATACTCTGCACCGTAAATGGATGACATCTTAGCCCTGCACGTGTCGTCCTGTGAAGGAAAGGGGAGGGTGGGACTAATTGGAAGAGCTCGTCAGAACATTCACCATGGTAGAGACGGTAGAAAACTGCCAAAGACGCAACATCTCTACGCATCTGCAAAGGCTCGAGGGTGTTCGTGACCTCAGGATCCCCAATAATGCGGACCGCACGTCGCTGTAACCTGTCGAGAGCATCTAATAAGTACTTTGCGGAGCCGTCCCAGAGATGTGAGCAGTATTCCACGCAGGAACGAATTTGGGTCTTGTATAGAAGACACCGCTGCTCCGGCGTGAAAAAACGTCTCACTCTGTTCAGGACTCCGAGTTTACGCGAGGCTGATTTGATGATACTCTCGATATAGTTTTTGTTATTCAGTTTGCAGCGAACATCCATACCGAGGATAGTGAGGTGATCCTGCAGTGGCAGTGGTGTGCTCTGAAGAGTGGGAAGGGGAAGGAAAGGAGATACCTTAGCTGTAAACGCACATGCCTGGGTCTTCTTGGCATTGAACTCGACCAGGTTCCTAGCACCCCATTGAGAAATGTGGTCCAGGATCCGGTCCAGCTCTGTGACAAGAAGCTGCCTTTTTTCCGCGATATCAGACTGCTTGACCGCAGGATGTGCGTGATAACTCCCATGTAAGGTGCTGTCGTCTGCATAGCAGTGAATGTTTCCATTACAGAGCATGTCATTGATATGCAGAAGAAAGAGAGTGGGAGATAAAACGGAACCCTGCGGCACGCCAGCATTTACCTGCAAGAACTCCGAAGCTCGTCCATCACAAAGGACGCGAATACGGCGCCCCTGCAGGAAGCTTGCAACCCAGTTACACAGTCTAGGAGGCAGGCCGAAGGCTGGTAGCTTGGAAAGAAGCGATTTGTGCCATACCCTATCGAAAGCTTTGGCGATGTCAAGACTAATTGCCAGTGACTCACCGTGCTTCTCCATAGCCTCACCCCAAAGGTGGGTCATGTACGCCAGAAGATCACCCGTTGACCGTTTCGGTCTGAAACCGTATTGCCGGTCACTAAGCAAGGAGTGATCCTCTAGGTGGCGCATGAGCTGTGTGTTAATTATGTGCTCGAACACCTTACACAGCACTGAGGTGACGGCTATGGGTCGATAGTTGGCTGGGTCCGAGCGATCCCCCTTCTTGGGGATCGGCTGGACATTCGCCTCCTTCCAAGCCGAAGGCACTGTACCCGAACTGTAGGACAGTCGGTACAGCCGCGTTAGCATAGGAGATAACTCCGCTGCACATTTTTTAAGTACAACCGCTGGAATACCATCAGGACCACTGGCTTTCCGGACATCGAGTGATTGCAGTACTGCACGGACATCGCGTTGCCTGATACGTATATCAGGCATTGCGTGGTCACCAGTGGGCATTGTCCGTGGTTGCATACCACAATCATCGACTCGGGAGTTGGCCGCGAAGAGCTTGACCAGCAAATTTGCTTTCTCTTGCGGCTCATGGGCCAGAGATCCATCGGGATTGCTCAGCGGGGGCAGCGAGGGCTGGCAGAAGTTGGCTTGCACGGCTTTGGCCAGTTGCCAGTAGCCACGGCTACCCGTGGGATGCGCCACTAGCTCTTGGCCCAGCCGCGCTATGCGCTGGGCATCCGCCCTGACGCATGCCCTCTTGCAGACCTTTGTGGCTCTGTTGTACGCCGCCTTGAAGTGACCCACGTTGGGATCGCGTGTGGCGCGCGCCCGCACCCAGGCGCGGTACGCAGACTGTTTATGTTCAACAGCCTCCGCGCACTCGCGCCCGAACCACGGACGCGCTCCGCGGACTCCGGTGACATCGGTGTATGGGATATAGTATTCCATACCTAGACCGATCTCACCGGCGACGGCAGTAGCGCTCTCAGATGGGTTCTTACCCTCAAAGCAGCGTTCAACCCACGGGATGGACGCATAATAGTCGCGCAATCCATCCCAGTCCGCTGACGAGTAGTGCCATAGCCGCCTCTTCCCCTGCACGGGTCGTGGGGGCGCTACAATGGGCACGGTGGAGCGGACCAGACAGTGGTCGGAGTTACCTAAAGCAGCAATCACCGAGACACTGTACTGGTCCGGGTGACTCGTCAACAGAAGGTCAAGCAGAGAGGGCTCTAGGCCGGACTCTCTTGGTATCCTCGTGACCTTGTGCACCAATTGAGTCAAGTCATGCGCCAGGGCAAATGCGTGAGTGGCTCTTCCCGCATGGTTTGTTATGGCGGAGCCCAACCAGATCTTGTGGTGGTGCTTTCTCTCTCGTTTGTGGTTTAGTTTATACAGCTTTTATAGGAGCTGCCAACTGACTTTCCAACCCCGAGAGGAAAGCTAACGCCACAGCCACCATTAATGAGGTGAGGTTGGCTTACCCCCAAATATCTCATATACAAAGTAGTAGGTATATTACATAATCATACAATTGTTTTGGGACCCCATGAGTTCATTGGGATATATTATGTTTCAATAAAGAAATCCCAGCAGTCAAAGTACATTATCTCAAACTAGCTTTTGCCCACGGCCTCGCCCGCATGGATGTCGGTCCTTATCGCGACCTATGTGTTAATCCAGGGTGTCAGCTCACTCCAGCCGTTTAGACGTAAAAATCTTTCGCGTTTATAATATTAGTAGGATATTGTGAATTATTCTTAGGTTTAACTAGAATTTGATAAGCTACTTTTGTTGTTGGCTGTACGTCTTGTATTGTACAAGTACTGTACAATTCGCAGTAGTTTTAGTGGTCATTTCATCTAAAATTAAAAAATTTAAAAACCCCCGTCACAAAAAACACCTCCAAAAAGTTGAAAATAAATGGAGTTTGCCTTTTAACTTTAACGGTTGCCATGTCGGGGGACCCTCACTGGTTAAGCACTCCGTTATATTATCGGAACGATTCAAGGTCCCCCGACATGGCAACAGTTAAAGTTAAAAGGCAAACTCCATTTATTTTCAACTTTTTGGAGGTGTTTTTTGTGACGGGGGTTTTTTAAATTTTTAATTTAATTTTTATTTTATACTTTTTAAAGTGATCTACTAGTCAAGCTCTTTCATTTGATACCCATATTGAGGGAGTTATGAAGAAATATGTATTTCGACATGTTGTGGTGGCGGCCATCTTGGACCGATTTTTTTCAAACATAGCTAAGAACACTCCCGACTAATATACCTTTCAAACAAAAAAAACTGCATCGAAATCGGTTCATCCGTTTGGGTGCTACGATGCCACAGACACACACACACACACACACACACACACACACACACACACACACACACACACACACACGTCAAACTTATAACACCCCGTCGTTTTTGCGTCGGGGGTTAAAAAAAACGATTGCACAGATTGTTGTGATTTCACTAGCATGACTAGAATCTTATCACCACAGTATTATATTATTTGTTAAAGTGGTACTACCCTTTTTTATAGTGCAGACATCCCCTCGGATACACCTCTGATTGCGAGCGTAATGTCGGACTCGAATCGACTAACACCACACGTCGTCTTAGGTCATTGCCCTCGTGGCGCTTACCCATTCGTTATATGAAAGCAGTTCTACCACTTCAATTGCTAACCATTTTTGAACCTTCGAATACTCTTATAAGTCCTTTGAATCCAATCCATACTAATCCATATCCATACTAATATTATAAATGCGAAAGTAACTTTGTCTGTCTGTATGTTACACTTTCATGCCTAAACCACTGAACCGATTTTGATGAATTTGGTATACAGGTAGATTAGACCTTGAGAAAGGACATAGGCTATGTTTGGTCGCGATAACCGACATCCACGCGGGCGGAGCCGCGCGCAAAAGCTAGTATCTTATAAATACTAACAGATGAATTTCTCTTCCAGGGCAACGGAGCTACATCCCCAGAATCTCTAGAGCTGTACGAACAAGAGCTCGCAAAACTGAAGCCTGCAGTCAAGTACACTAAGAGCAAAGCATTTGTGCCATCCTTCCTCGAAGACTGGCTTTTCTACCACATATCCTTCGAAAGTGCTGACAATGGAGATGCTTAACATCAAACCAAAGACCCCCAGTATTACACTAAGTCATATTAATGCCATATATTTAGGAGTTACCGTCATGAATAAGGTATCTGTCAAAGATATTCACTATGTTTTAATGCAGCGTTTCTCAAACTTTATTCTATGTTCCCCCATCGTGATCCATCACAAGTATTTATGTGAATGTATAAAGCAACTTAAAACATAATATATCAATATCCACAAAATAATACATAGGTAATTTTGTTCAAGTAAAAAAAGGTTAACTTACAATGCTCGCGTTTTTTACCCGACTGCCGAAGGAAGGAGGGTAATGTTTTTATCATTGATCATGATTCCTTCTACAGAAGCGCATTTCATCAATATGATCATATTGATGAAATGCGCTTCTGTAGAAGGAACATATTCATACGTGATATGAAATCTGTTTCAATAAAGCTATGAAGCTGGAAATTCAGATAATAATAAATATTCCACAATATTCACCACACATCCACAATAAGTCACCCTAGCAGAAGCAGGCCGCGGCGGCGGCGCAGTGCGCCTCCCCGTACCCCATATCTTCCGAGATGGTCCCCTTCGGGGGGTGCACATATGCTTTCGGCAATCTCACCTCCGGCAACCAAAGACCCAAGATGGCTTGCGTTTTAGTCGGTTCGAGTCCGACATAACCGCCTCCACCGGCTCCGTGGGGATTTTGCGCACGATAAAAAAAAAGACCCATGGTAAGCTTAACTAACTTGTGTTATGGAATCTAGAATGCGGATAAACATACTCAGATACTTCTTTTTTTAAATGCAAACATATTATACATTGAAATACCCAGACCAATGCAAATAGCCATATTCATGCATACTAATATTTGCACTGAGCGGGGATCGAACCCACGCCTCTTGCGTGGCAGTCACGTTCACTACCGCCACGCCACAGAGGCTTTCTGTTAACATGGACTCAGGCAGGGAGTTCTATTCTTCAGCTTTACGCACGGTAGACGTGTTGCCAAACCGTTCTTTATGTGTCATAAATATATTTCTTGATCATCCACGAGTATGATTGACTGTAAACAATGAAACTGTTTCTTTTTTTCGGGGTCTGGTGCCACCAGTACACACAGTTTGGGAAACGCTACTCTACTGCAAACTACTACTTTTAGCGGCAAAATCGCGGAATTTCAATAAGTTTTTTTTATAGATATAAGCATCTGTATATTAAAATTTTGTTGCCTTACACAAGAGTACGGGGTGAATTTCAAACCAAAGGCTAAAATATGTTTAGTTAAGTTTATAAAATTTAATCCGTTGTCTACACAAGTTTGAACCTCGGTTTTCGACCATCATGTCCAACACACTAAATACTTAGCATTCATTGGTTGTCTGTCCCTATCCTTGATCACCATCAACCAATGAGCGTATAGCATTCTGTGTCTAAAAAACCAGGGGCAAATGTTGTGGTAAAAGCTCATCATACCAAAATTATTTTTTTTATGTTATAAGTACCTATCCCCAGTTCCAGTTTTAAATAATTTACAAGAAGTGGTAGCACAAGTCGATTTGTTTAATCTGGCAACTTAGTCGAATTATAGTTCCTAATTACTGGCAGCTTTTGCAGACCTCCATTCCAATTTTAAATTGTTATAAATAAAAAAGTCGTGTTTTCTTTACAACAATTAATTGACAAGAGCAGTATTATTATAAAGTTTGATAGTTTCAAGGTCCAACACAGCTATTAAAATTTTTGACCATATTCATTATTTATTACTGTAGTATTAAAATATTTTGACGATTAACCAATGATAAGTATACTGTGAAATAAATTCATTAGAAACAGACAGCAGTGATGTTCATGTTTTGCACTACAATATTTAGTATTTATCCATGCACAGGCAGCTCTTTTATTTGACCACTTTAAGGGGTCTAACCCCTCAACCCCGAGAGGAAAGCTGTTCATCAGGCTATAGGCTTGCAAATGGGGTTGGCTTAGACTCCGAAAGTCTAGGTTATACCCATTTTATATTTCACGAGTATTACACAGTATTATAAGTCAAAATATCTAAGGACAAATTCCCACTGAAAGAACAGTCGCCAGAATTTGTTACTAGAAATATTTGCGAGAAAGTTCAAACAGCCGCGCGACCTTCAAATGAATTTGAACCTTTTCCTCCGTAGATAAGATTCAAAATGGCTTGTAATATTTACCTCTAAAAGCCAATGCCGGCCGATGCTTTCAGTGGGTATTGCTCCTAAAATTAGAAGTAGGTTATGATTTGGGCTTAGTATAGTTTACAAAGTTTCCTAATTTTAGTTGTGATATTATACTTGGTTCGTTTGTAAAACGTCACCACGCGTGAAGGTGGCTACTTCACGCGCCTAGCTACTAAGTCCCGTAGTTGCAATACATTTGATTCCGTATTACTAGTATTAGTTATGTTGTTGATACAATGCTTGTTCCTTTATTTGTTTTATTCTTATTAAAAGTATTTTAACTATTGCGGTGTTTTTTTGCAATTGCCTTTAGACTGACGCTAACCTCCCAAGCACAAGAAGGAAGTCTGCGCCTGGATGTCATCATCCTTCAAACAGGTGTATCGGTTAGTATATGAGCTTGACTTGATCCCATAGGTCTTGGCGGGACCCCATATAGAGTATATGGGACCCAAGATTACTAGAAGGGTTACAAAAATTAAAAGAATAATGAAAAAATACAACATCAATGAAACAAATATTATATTTATAAAGATAATGTACAAAAAAATATGACAATCATTTTATATCTTATATTAGACGCATGTTTATCTCATTTTTTGATCACAGTGAAAAACTAGTATTATGGAAAATTGTGGATATAAACATATTTAGGTGTAGTATAGCTCTCCTTTGCCCCAGATCTGAATAATAAGCAACACTTGTAACACTTATAACAGAAGCCATAACATTATTAACAAGCTATGTAACTATTCATTAGCAGCGGGTTTTGCTCCGTTGTTCCACTACAGTTCGTGCCAAATGGATTGAGAATATAGTTCGTTGACCTCGCGACCAGTTTAGACCGGTTACTTAGGGGTTGTAAACATTTTTCACACGGTTGCGAAAGCAACTGCAGCGCCACGTGGCGACTGACTGATCTGCACAACCAGTTGGTTGGTTCAGTTGGTCGGAGTGGAAAGACAGTGACCGTCTGACATTTGTTTTGACTTTTTTTGATAACATAACATAAACTCCCCGAAGGGGTAGGCAGAGGTGCTAGCACCCACATTTGGGCAATTTATGTTTAGGTCCCAATGTAATAGGTGGCGAGCCTATTGCCATTAACCGGGCACTTATAAACCTGCGATAAATACACACATAACTTCGAAAAGCATCGAAAAGTCATTGGTGTGTGCCATGGTAAACCTGGGATCGAACCCGAGACCTCGTCTCAGCAGTCCATTACCCATACCACTAGGCTACCGCAGATAGCTTACCTACCGTAGATTTTTTTTGCTATTATTATTATTACTATTTGTTTTTGCTGTCAAAACTTTACTGCAAACTTTATTCTCAATCGGTCTGGCACGGGTGTTAAACCTCGGGATACATTATCTTGGACCTAGTCGTGAAACAAACGAGGCCCAGACGCTTGCAGTTTGTTTTGTATCTATGCCTGATATAGCTCGTCTACCGCCGTATTACCACTTGCTGCGCGTAGGTCCAAGATATACAGGCTGGAAGATTTTCATGCCCCCTGGAGGGGAAGTACTCGAAATACTGGGAGATAGAGAATGTCACAGAAAGGAAACATTCCTTTATTTGAAGGAATTTTTACAGCATTAAGTATGCTAACTATACAAATCAAATACATAGGGAAAAAAGAATCTTCTCGGGCGGGACTCGAACCCGCAGTCTTTCCCTTATAGTTCGAAAGAAAATCGGTAGATGACGCCACGTCGCCTTAAAGACGTATAAGATGGGAAATTTGATTCATATCGGGCGTGTCTCGGTAGCCGAATTGGTCAGGCATCCCCCTGTAAGGGAAAGACTGCGAGTTCGAGTCCCGCCCGAGAAGATTCTTTTTTCCCTATGTATTTGATTCCTTTATTTTTTAAATTTCGGATTTTAGGCAGTTCGATTGCCGGGTGTGTCAAGTGACTTTTCGAAAATTGTTGTATGCAACTTTGTTTCGTTTTAAAAATATAGGAATGTATCCTTTGAGTGAAATTCTCTATCTCAAGTATTTCGAGTACTTCCCTCCAGGGAGCATGGAAATCTTTCACCCTGTATGGTCCCACCCGAGTACAGGTGAAACTCATTTGTTCCATCGACATTTTCTGCAATACTGCAGTTCATTTTGTACATATTTTAGGGTGTATATAGATAGTCAATCAGTATACATCGCGTTCGAGCATCGTGATACGGTGTAGGAGCCAATCGCATTTGTTTAAAGAATATTAGAACCGAAGTTACTAATATTCCCTCTAACCCCTCCAACTAAGCTAAATTGCTTGTGCTAGGAGTAATATCAAGCAACTACAACCCTACACCGAATCACGATATTGGATCACAATATTTCTAGCGTGCTAGGTGCCTTATTGGGTCACCTTACACTGGTGGCATTTGAGACCCAAGACGGTACGAGCCGCCCCAATGTTATTGGATATTATTGACTCTCTATATATTGATAATAATTGTTAATCCCTTTTCAGTATGACTATAAATGTTAAACGTCTATTTATTTGTCTAAATATCACACAGCACTTATTGAATGATTCTGATTTACCTTTTTGAGTTCAAAGACTAAGCAGGCATCATATTAATTATTGTATGTAATACCTATGTATAGAGTTTAAGGCGACGAACACATGTGGTAGGTGAAAAAACCTGTTGAGATATCTTCACATGCATGTGTATGTAGATTAAAGGGCCTTGACTCTTGTCTTGACAGATTTTTCTTTTGGGTAAGAAAATAAATAGTTTTCATTTTCACTGATGTCGTGTAGTTAAATATATACGGTTTCAGGCTCAATAGCTCAGTTGGAAGAGCAGTCCCCCTGTAAGGGAAAGGTCGTGAGTTCGAGTCTCACTTGAGCATTTCATTTTTTCCAATGTTTATCGAATATACAGTTTTAACAATTTTCTTAAAGAAATATAGCACCCAAAACTACAAACAAATTGATAACCACATAGCAAGGCATGCTAAAGTGTGTCATTGACAGAAGCCAGAAGCATTCCGATAAAACATCAGTAAGAACCCTCCTGACATGACATCAGTAAGAACCCCTGACATGATATAAGTAAGAACCCCCTGACATGACATCAGTAAGAACCCCCTGACATGACATCAGTAAGAACCCCCCTGACATGACATCAGTAAGAACTCCCTGACATGACATCAGTAAGAACCCCCCTGACATGACATCAATAAGAACCCCCCTGACATGACATTAATAAGAACCCTCTTGACAAGACATCAGCCAGAACCCACTAGACAAGACATCAGTCAAAACCTTTCATCTTCTATCCCTTCGACGGATTTAAATACGTAAGCCTAATGTAATCAAAGAGGTTCCAATATCTAACGTAAACTAAATCGAAACCTCAAATTCCATTATACAAACTGCAATTGCATTATCATCATGGGCGCCAGCGGGGGTTCAAGAGAGTGCAGTTGCAACCCCACGCCATAGAAAAAAAAATGTACCAACCAGATGTTTTTTTATTCTTCGAAATAATTTGTAAAAGTTTTTTGCAGAAAATAATTACGAAAATTCAATCACATTTTGTGCAATTGTTCTTGAGTTAAAGTATTGTATGCCTACATATTATAAATGTAAAATCTCTAGCAACTAATTACTCTTTTCGCCGGCGCCCATAGACGATACTATTGAAGTACTACTGCCAATGAATATGCACATAGGGCTTGTAAGCTTATAATAGATACATAGGTACAATTCTGTACATGTGACGAGTGTTATTCAGCCTGTCTTAACCTGGCGAGTCGTTGTGTCAGCTCGTCTTGTTCCTGGGAGACCACTGTAGCGGTACCGATGGAGGTGCTTGGCACGCCTGATGGCAGTTCCATGTTGAGTTCCAATCTGAAATTTAAGTTAGGCATTTAGTGATGTAAATTTTTTATCAAAAATAGATTTGATATGAGTAGAACTTTGCTATAAACACCTTCTAATCCCCTACCCTTCAAGATGGCCCTGGCTCACGTGGTAAAGTTTCCTAACTATTATATGTATATTTATAATGTTTCCCAATTATTATATATTTTATAACTATAGGTAATCTGTGACCATAAGTTTCAACACGTTGCCACCTTAACCTGATTCTGCTAGGGGGACAGGTGGCTCCGCCTGTTGCCCCCAAGCCTACGCTCAGCCCAGGGCCCAGTGGACTAGAAGAGGCTCTTCCAGGCTCACTACACTGTCTACTTCTCAAACATTACTTGCTCAACCTCAGTACCACCTTATATTTGAATAGGGTGCAGTAAAATTATAAATAAAAAATTAACTATTCATCCACTACATACCCTGCCTCATCAGCCACTTGCTGCAATAAGTTATCCACGTCTCCTTGAGGTACTGTGGTTGTCGTAGTCTGTGACATTGCATTCTCCATGTACGATGACTGGACATCCAAGTCCTCAAACTGACTCTCAAATTTATCCATAAGAGTGGATATCTTCTCTAAGTTCATCGATTTCATCGCTGCATCCATGGCTTTCACTACACCTGCCATTGAGTTTGTGACCTGGAAAATTGTTACAAAAAATATTATAGTATGTGCAAGGTATTCAGCCCAAACTGTGATTGGTTAAAAGGCGCGCTTCAGCCGCCCGGCGCAACCACCAATGAGACCAACTACTACTACTGCCAGTGGGGACGCCGATTGGACGGACGACTCATATTCATGGATACAAATAATTGCACTGAGCAACGATCGAACCTGCGCCTCCTGCATAGCGGCCGCATTCGGACGTCGTAAAGCATAGTACGCTCTACAACTCCATCAGAATATTCAACAAACTGCCTCTAGACTTAAAAACCATTATTTACAAAGGAGAGTTCCACGACAAATTGAAGGCTTTTCTGTTAAAAGGGTGTTATTATTCAGTCGATGAGATTTTAAATAAATAGATTTTATACTGACAGCAGAGGTATGATGTAATTACACTGTTATTTTTTATGTGTCATGATATTTTCCACTTCTTTTGATTGTTAATCTACTTATGATTTTTATTTATATTATTTGATTTGATTACGAATTGATTTACATTTGATTTTTATTTATATATGCAATGTATGTGTACAAACAATGTTCAAACACGATGTAAAAATTGTTAATGAATAAATAAATACAAATTCCCTACCGCCACGCCATGGAGGCTGTCTGCATTTTTTTAAGTCTGGACACTACTACAAGCCCATCTAGCTTTAAACTAAAAACTCACCTTTCTTGTTGTTAGAGCCGTCTGCACTCTACTCGACACAGCATCTACTCTTGCCGACATTCTGAGGTAATTAAGGGCTTGATTCTTCTGTCTAATAGCATTCTCTGCGTGTATCCTAGCACCCTCCATATTACCTTTCTGTATGGCTTTCTTTGCCTTCTCCTTTTCAATTTTTTCTTCTTTTTCACATTTTTTTGAATTTCTTTCCAGTTCTTTTACAGCAAATTTCAAATTAAACAGGTGTTCTGGGTGTGCGTTAAGGAATAATTATTATAAGATATATAAAAGTATATCATATTACGGGAGAAAATTAGGGGAGAAGAGAAGTGGAATAAAAAAGTAACAGCGTGGTACCCAAGAGAGGGCAAGAGGAAGCGAGGAAAACCATTTAGGCGATGGGTGGATGTATTGGTTGGAACAGCCGGTAAAACCTGGACCAGAGTGGCACAGAACAGAGAAAACTGGAGAGTGTTGGGGGAGGCCTTTGCCAAAGGGCACACAGAATAACAGAAAAATAACACAACAACTGTATAGGACCCAGAGTCAACAAAATTGTAATTATTCTGAATCAAGGCTATAATAAATAAATAAATAAAAATCATATTACGTAAAGTGAATGATGTATGCCAGGATGGTGAAACATAGTCTCTGCCTATCCAAATGGGTGAGAGACGTCTAAATAAATTCTTGTTACCCCTAGCTTGAAACCAAGTTAATCAATTTAATTATATTTTTGTAAGAAAAAATTGGAAGTGTAAGGCAAATTAATTGTTGTTTGCTTAAAAAAAAAATAGAAGCAGAATGCAATCTCATTTTATCTGGAGGTAAATACAAAAGAATAGGTATCTCACATTATCAGTTATTTGATGACTGATATAAAAATATAACGAGATAAAGATAAGTTATATCAAATCACTACTCCTTACCAATCCAATGGATTCATGGTCATCTATTTTAGACAGACACAGAATACTCTCTGAGGTATTCTCTGAGAGAACTAAAGAAGACATCAGAGGTTCAGAGATATACAAACCTACTTAGATGCTCAAATCTTAAACAAAGTAGAGCTATGGCCTTGAAGGTGAAGGCAAGGCAAAATGAATGTAAATATTGCTAATGATTATGGTACAAGTAAAATATAATGTAACTATAGGTCTGTAAACATAAAGTGAGTGTTTATGGATAAAAGCTAAAGCTGAACACTCTAAAAACTAATGAATGAGTAATAACTACCTACTATAAACCAGCTGACATAGTGAACTAATCACTAGTTCCCAATCGGGCATATATTTTGAAAGTACAATAGCTAAATCATGCATATTTGTGTAGATATAAGTAGCCATAACGATATTAATAAAGAATGATTATTGAAATGTCTGTTGTTCGTGTGTAGTAATGAGTAATTCAATGACTAAACCTTCAAATGCAATGTAGTGAAATGTAAGTAACATTACCAAAATACTGATCCATATATATTTTCAACTAATAGTTTTCCAGGAAGTAAATACGATGTATGATTAATTTGCTTGAATCATTTGTCACTGTAATTTCTTGAACGAAGGAGTCTAGAAAACTTGTCGAAACTTAAAAAAGGATACTTTCCATAGCGGACGAAGACATTTCGTTCCCCATTTTGCCGGCTTTATTAAAACTTTTTACACAAAAAAGTTACAGGTACAAAGACCTAACAGATTTTAGATAGCCACTAGGTTTCACAATAAGAAATAGCACTTAACTATTTAATAAGATGACTCACAATCAGTCAAAACAATTTTTACCTCAACTCAAAGCATAAACAGCTGTCAAAAGTAGTGATTTAGTGATGTAACTACTAAAGTGATAAATGTTGTTTGATGTTGTTGGACAGCAATAGTAAACTATATCGAAGCGGTAAAGAGTGTTATGAATATTCTCTGTCTACTATTTTGACCAAATGATGGGTCTCAGTCTCAAAATTATGAACTAATTTACTTATCTACGTCCTGTACCTTAAAATTCATTAGCGGAAATAAGGGGGATTTTGCTAGACCGAGACCCCCTGCGGCTGCGTGACCGTATTGGTAGAAAATCTGATTATAGACTATAGTCTTCTCTATGGTTCATTTTATGGTAGATTTTCTTCTAAGAGTTGGCATGCCTGTTTACAACAACAAAATGTCAAAATAAAATTGAATTGAGTGAAAACTATTCGCTTCGCTGCTGGATTTTATTTGGAAGTGAGAGAATCAGAGAGCGTCAAATAATCTTTAATAATTATAGAAATCCTTTAAGAAAATAATTTAGAAATAATTGTATTAAAATTGTAGTGCTTGTTCAGTTTAGATTTTATTATTATTTTAGTTAGCTCAGTTTGTGACAAAAGCAAAAATTCCAAACACAGTATCGGATAGATAGAGGACATTCGCTGGGCGTAAAAAGAAAATGGCGTGTGCAACTCTGAAAAGAAATTTGGACTGGGAGTCCATGGCGCAGATGCCTGCTAAAAGGCGAAGATGTTCACCATTTGCGGCTAGCTCAAGCACAAGCCCTGGGATTAAAGTGACTGAGAGTAGACCATCGCCATTTGGAGAGTCCGTTACCGCACCTGTGAAGCTGACCCCAGGTTTGTTTATTTTTATAATTATGCCTGCTGTAACGCTTAGCAGTGATAGAATTTTTTAGTTTAGTCGAAATAATAAACGTTGATACTACTAATCAGCTGTATTATCTAACGCCATTGTTTCTACTGCATCATGAAATATTTTTGTCGCGTTAGAGCGAGATGAGTGATCCATGAAGACCGTTGCGTGGATTTTTTCACGTCCTTTTGTTGGTTTTTGTGTTGGATTCCCATCTCTGAAGTCTTTGTTGTATCATGCCTTGAGTGGCTTTTACAGCGCATAGTTTTATTGCGTGTTTTGAGAGAAGTCTATATTTCGGAATACGACATAGTCATCCAAAATATGGACAATGTCGTGCCGTCGATTTGTCAATATCAGCAAATTATCAATTTAATTATCACGAAATGACTAAACACATTTAGACAAAGCAATTAAATGCATATTTGATCGTTTTTGTTTACAAGGAGATATTTGTTATTGTTGTATATTTGTATGACTTTCATAATATTACAAATTAATATTCATTAGACACTTTATTGAGGAATTAATTACAATCATATATGTATTGCACTTAATATAGTCATTGTTTTTTATGAAACAAAGCTTTTCAACTTTTTCATGATTCACAACTAAACTTAAACCAATCAGACATGGTACATGACCAAGGTTATATCAAAATAGCATAACATTCAATTATTTCTTCTCAATGTTAAAATATAAGCATAATTTTCACAGACCACATAGCTAGAGGTCATTGTGTAAAAAAAACTAAGTACAATTTGTTTGTTATTATCTTGATCATGCATATGTACCTATAGATTATATTGGTCTATGTAATTTAACCTTTTTTGTTATTGACTCTGAACACTCACAAATACTGCAACAAAAACTCACTTCTTGCTCTTAGTAAACATGATAAAAAAAGGTTTAACTGTACCTTATCTGTTCACTTTTTAATTCTATTTTAGTGACACTTGTATTGAATGTTGTTCTATTTGACCAAATAGTCATAAAAGGTAGTAATGACTTTCTCTTGAACTTTTTGTCCCTATAACAACATTGTTGAGTTTCTAAATGGCAATGGTACCAGTAGATACATACAGAATTATGTTTGTAATTTCATTATCATTATTGGTTAAAATTTTTTCAGTGTTTTGGTTCAGTGGTTTAGGCATGTAAGCGTAACATACAGACAGACAGTTACTTTCGCATTTATAATATTAGTATGGATTTGCAACAGGATTCAAACTGTCACGAGTCAAACCATTACCACATATCTACAAATCTCTTCACTATCACAAAAGACTGTCTTTGACAGCAGTAACAAATTTAAATTTTTAAATGTTATCTCAAACTGAAATCTCATAACTATATGGCCTACATACAATTGGGTACAAAGCAACTAGTCCCAGTTTACTTTATCATTAAAGTCATCTTCAATCATATTGTAGTTCTTATTGTGATTATGAATGACAACTTTGAACTTCTTGATGTTTGAGATTCTAGAATTTACAAGTCAAATATTTTAAGGTTATTGTAGGGTTGGAATTAGCATGTCTACTTAGAGAAATACTAAAAGATTTACAGAAATGATTCAAAATTCAAAAACATTTATTCTGTTTAGACAATTAAATTGGCACTTACAAAACATCAATATAAAAATTAAAGACTGGTTTAGCAAATAGACCACCGTTTCCAAATACCGCCCAGACCTGAGAAGACTCCAGCAAGAAACTCAGCGTGCATTTATTTTTTTGTCTTTTTACTAACATATATTTAGTGTAATACTTATAGCACTTATTGTCTAGATACAGGGATTTGCTTGAGTAGCATAGCTGAGTGAACAGCTATAAAGCTTGTTTATAATCTAAATATTCTTGGTTTTTATAATAGCCTTACAGGCACAGCTTACTCTTAACTTAACTGCATTTTTAAGTTTATTTATAGGTAAATCTGTAATTTTATTAGGAAGCTTCTTAAAAAAAAACATGTTTCAATGTATGTTATGATCTATGTTTTATATCTTTATACTAGTCTAAAGGCCCATTTCCACTGAGGAGGAGATGAAAGAATTTCAGTGTGTTTAGCATGCTAGGTTTGAGAAATGAAGACTAATGAGGATGTATGACATCCTTAATTTAAAAAATTGAGAGATTTATCTGAACCTCTTGGATTAGATAGAGGATTCTTTTGTCATGTCAATGCTTAGCCTAACATGTCTTTTGTTTTGCCATTGTTCGTATCTGAATCTCTTTTCTTTAGCTTGCAAGAAACCTACAATTTTTGCTTTATACAACATGCCTCTGTGATGGCTATTGCCAAACACAAAATTTATAACAAATCACTCTTGCTGAATTTCTGTCTCTGGATGGTCTTTGAACCTGCAATGTTGGAAGATAAGACTGCTGAAGTCAATGTTCTATACATGCATGCATAGTATGCCTGATGCAGGACACTTCTAAAAAGGCAGAAGTTAAATATAAAAGTACATTTAACCTGTAATAATGTTAATGTAGCTCGATTCATATATCTTACACCAAAATTGTGAAATCCATACTAATATTATAAATGCGAAAGTAACTCTGTCCGTCCGTCTGTCTGTCTGTCTGTCTGTCTGTATGTTACGCTTTCACGCCTAAACCACTGAACCGATTTTGATGAAATTTGGCATAGGGGTAGATTAGACCTTGAGAAAGGACATAGGCTACGTTTTGTCGCGATAACCGACTTCCACGCGGGCGGAGCCGCGGGCAAAAGCTAGTATGGTATAAAAGGCCCTGGTGCATGCAGGTTGTTTCAATAAATACATAGGTACTTTGTAAATTTGAGCTTTGCCACCATAGTAGCACCCTGTGCTATCTTCAATATACATCCAAGAAACATGTACATATAGAGCATATTTTGGGCACATTTAGGTCCAAGATATGTGAATCGAGCGTTATGTCTGTGGGTCTATTGCGAAACATGTGAAGCCACTTAATAATGTATAAGACCATGCCATTTGTCGGCAATAGGCTCGCCTGCTATTACATGACACTGTAAATTACAGTTTGCAAAATGTAAGCATCAATACACCTCTACCCTTTAGGGGATTTACAGGCGTGAATATATGTATGTATGTATAAAAGCCTGTCTGTCTGTAACAGTTAGTACTTTATAAATTGTGTTCTTACGTAGCTGGCTGCAGACGATAGGGACGCGGGCGTGCGTGTAAGCTTGGATGCGTTTTTTGTTACGGTATTAGAGTCCAGCCATTACGAGACAACACATGTTTCGTTATAACTGGAGTCGAATGGCATTGTATGATAAAAACTCAAAGGTACCTGTACACTTGGGGGAGCTACCATATTCGAAACTTCGGTGCCGTGTTTCGTGAAGCACAAACGTTAGACGTAACATTTATGTTCCATAAAGTTACTTTTAAGCTTTTGAGCGTCGGTAGCTTAGTGGTAAAGGAATCGGCCTTGCGATCGAGAGATCCTAGGTTCGAATCGTGTCCCACTACACGTACAGCAGATAGGTACCAACATGCTCTCAACACAAGCAATTTGGTTGGAAGGGTTAGGGGAAATTCTAGTAACCTCAGTTTTTAATATTCTTAAACATACATAATTATGCTAACGCCTATTTTTCTCAGGGGTAGGCATAGACAACAGCCCTATCTTCCTCTACTGTCATTAAACATTTCATGCAAGCATCCAAGTTAGCAAGGTTTCATGTACTTCTGTCTGATCAACCCTTATTTTGTACTTCATTAATTTGTTCAGTGTACGACGAGGTCGGCCTGTCCATAAATTTAATTACATACATACAGTCACGCTTTTGTCCCAGTGGGGTAGGCAGAGACCACAGTTTTCTCCATCAATTGAATTACTACAATGTGAATGTTTCAGAGCGCATGGCCCAGGAGATTTGCGACGAGATCAAGCGCCTGCAGCGGCGCCGCCAGCTGCGGCTCACCAACGCGGCCGCGTCCTGCTCATCTTCCAGCGGCTCCGAGGGCGACTGCTCGCCGCCACACCGCTCGTCACACAGCACGCAGAAAGTGCACCATCGTGCCGTCTTCACTTTCAAACAGGTACATCTGATGGGCCCTAAGCAGGCCGCGGCGGGGCTCCCCATTCCCGGGGGCTAGATGGGGGAGACGGGAGCTGGCGGCGGCCCTGGGAGTGAGAGCTCTAACGCTTGCGGCGATGGCCCGCAGCGCGGATGCATGTGCCTCGTATTCCGGGGGCGAGCTGGGGATACCGTTATCCTCCCTCCAGAGGAGGGCCAGACCGATAGGGATGGCCCTGGGTCAACCGAGGTGCGAGGGCTATGTCGAAGACAACCTCACCTACGGCCTAGCATGACGACGCACGGATGGCGTGCGGTTTTAGTCGGTTCAAGTCAGCACGAAAAAAAAAAGGAGTCCAGTTGGAGACTCCGTAGTTCCAACAACCGAAGAGGGCCAGCTCGTAAATGGCCGATCGAAGGCTATCTCTTTCGAGACAAGCAACTGCCGTAGGGCGGCCAAATGATGGAAAGTTGTTACCGTGGCCTATGGACGTATGCAACCCCAGGGGCGTTAGACTCCTGCTGCTAACTTTGAAGTACCTCATATTGTAGTCGCTTTGGAAAACCACAGCAAAGTGATTACGATGTCTTTTGGGAACTTTTTGTTTCGAACATATGAAGTCACTTTCGCCCTTTTCCCCTTCAACCGTAAATACAATATTGTTTGTACAGGTGCGCATGATCTGCGAGAGAATGCTCCGCGACCAGGAGGTGGCGCTGCGAACTGAATACGAGTCCGCACTCAGCACCAAGCTGGCCGAACAGTACGAGGCGTTCGTGCGCTTCAATGTAGACCAGGTGAGGACATACACAGAACTTTATACAGCCGCTAAAGCACTACTAGCTCTACCGCCAAACGTCATGTAACATGTCAAAATCATTTATTCTGTAAATAAAGGCGAAGAAATGAACATAGAAAAGATGCAAGTCGCGTCGTATCAGAAGGGCAAATGGTGGAGGGAGAAGAATGGTGCCAGCCCCTGCGGCGTGACGGTAGTGAACGTGACTGCTACGCAGGAGGCGCGGATTCAATCCCCGCTCAGTGGAAATTTTTAAGGCATGTTTTGCATTGATGTGTTCGTGTCTCAGAGAGTATGTTAAGCCTTCGGTCTCGATTGCCATACGAACAATACGAACATCTATGGTACTCGTTACGGGTAGTTGGAACCCTATAAAATGGATTTTTTGCGAGAATTGCAGTTTGCTGCGATTCTATAATTTGTTGTGGTCAGATGGCTGTCGCTTCACAGAAAATACCAAAGTTCAGCCAAATCTGCAGAGATTATAAGAAGCGAACGCCTTTTACCCTAGGAGGAAGAAGAGTGGCGATTACCCCACTGACCTGAGCACCGTTCTTTTTAGAGAGAGAGCAAATGGGCCAGCAGTTTGAAACGCGGCACTGACTTAAGAAGACTGGCAAGAAATTCAGCGAGCTTTTTCTTTAGCTTTTATAAACAAGTAGCGTATACGCTACATTGTTTTAGTTTGAAACAAAATAAATGTTTGGATCAGGTTCTCGGCAGTTTGCACTTGTTTGGCTGTAGACCGGTAGGGTGCCAGACCTGTGACTTGTCCTATACAATATTAAATGGTGGTAGTAGTATACTACAACATGTATGTGTGTTGGTGTGCAGGTGCAGCGCCGACCGCCGCCCGCCACCTGCATGCCGCTGGGGATGGACGCCGAGCACCACATGCACCAGGACCTCGTCCCCAGCTGTGAGTCACTACTTTTTATTTTTAACCTTCATGATAGCCTTCATAACTTTTAGCCTCAATTAGCCAATCTCATCCTCAACTACTGAACAAAGGCCTCTCAATGTTGGGAGGCTTTGACCCACTGGTCTCCACGCTAGCCAGAAGGGTTGGTACAGTGTTATATTTCGAATTTTCCTTCCAATTAGGTTTTTTTCCGATAGTCGCCTTTTACCTTCGGATGAGCCCTTCGGATGAGATGGGGAGGTGATACTTATATTCTTTCTCTGTCACCACAAAAGTTTTGGGTGTATATCATGTTTATCCTCAGTCACACCTGGTGGTAAACAGTGATTTTGTCTAAGATTAGGCATGGGCAAAGTACGGCCCGGGACCTTGCCCACCGCTGGTCTAACATGTAGTCCACGGTCGATGCCCGATAGTCCCTACGCGACTGACAAGTCGGGTGAGTAATTTCTATGTATGTGTCGTTCGAGCGTGCATTATATGGAGAAAAAGATCAGTTTGGCTATGAATTCTGTGCTAATAGCAAGAATGAAATGAATTGTTCGACATGATGCCCACAGCTACATTTTATCATAGCACCGCTCGCCATAGGCAGGGAATTCATCCTCACACACTGCGATCGGAAATGGTGCGCACTGTGCCGTATGAAAGAAATTTCATCCCACGCACGCTCAAACTGTGGAATGAACTCCCTACCGTGGTTTTCCCAAGTGACTATAATATGGGGTTCTTCAAGAAGGGCATATTAGAAGGTTTCCTCAGGGTAGGCAGCACGTGTCACGCCCCTGGGGTTACATACGTCCATAGGTCGCGGTAACCACTTTCCATTAGGTGGGCCGTGTGTTTGTCTGCCACCTAAGTGGTATAAAAAATAGGCTGTTCCTGTACAAAACTCAAGCGATGACATTTTGTTCCTCTTATGATTATTAATTGTATGGTTGTGACAGTGGAAGGAAGACTTCTAGAATCCAACTAATGTTATAATTTTAATTTCAGATCTCTCCTAATAACGAAAGAGCGCGTTTTGCAGTATAACACTGCAATATATCAAGACAAACATATTTTGTTATATGTGAATATTATGCGGGAGTAAAGTATCCTAATAAATCAAGACATTGTGATTGCTGGTGGAATCTCACTCGGAACAATATCGTAAATGCAATAATATAGACGGTACAGTATTATTGGTACATATATTTAAATGCAGTTCTCCCACCACATATTTCAGTTTAAAGTTTTGATGTTATAATAAGCTTGTATTGCCTGTGTGAGATTCCACGGTTTAGTTGATGCCACATTTAGCTTTTAATGCTTTAGGTAAGGTACGCTGGATAATATTGTGTTCATAGACTGAGGATTGTTGGAACATATGCGGACTTGTGCTTCGAACGTGCAGTTCAGCGCTGGCCGAGTTTTTAGTAATACAAGGGTTTGTTGCACAATATGTCGACCTGTACATTGAATAAAGATACATCTATAAAATCACTTCTTTTAAAGTGTGTCATTTTCGTCATCATCATCATCATCATCATCGTCATATTTATATTGGACCTCGGAAACTGGAGTCCGCTTTACTGTGTATCGTACACAAAATTTACTGTAACCGTTTCCTTTCTCTTCTAGAGAAATTATTCTTTTACATGATCATTTAGGCTCGGATTCCAGAACGATACTCAGATCTCAGCCTCGATATTTTAATGACAGATTTTACAGATTGTTAATCACAATCTGTTGCTACTGCCAGTGGTGATCAGCCCTTCTGTGTGGGGCAATTTCACCCATTTCCTCTATAACGAATGTCATACATGTTCGTATGACAACCGGACGGCTAACGTGCTCTCCGAGTCACGACCAGTAAATACCCATATTCATGCATACAAATATTTGCGATGAGCGGGACTCCAACCGGTGTTTTCGGCGTAAGTAACTGCCGCGTTCACTACCACCACGTCATAGAGGCTGTCCTCAGTACTAGTTATAAAACGAGATTTACGGACTGAGTATTTTTGTGGTTCTGGCCACGAAGCGACGAAAATATAAAGGTCAATTCACACTGCAGGAGCAGCGGCCGGAATTTATTACTAAAAATAATTGCGAAATACTCGAGCAGTCTCGCGGCACCGCGCTGCCCTTTTTCTCTCGTAGCTAAGATTCAAAATGCCTTGTAATATTAGCTTCAAAAAACCGCTGCCAGCGGCTGCTCTTTCAGTGAAAATTAACTCTAAAAGTGACACAATTTATATTTTATTATATGTAACTTTATTGCATGCATAGGTCGACATCTATAAAACAGATGCGATGCCGAGTGAATACTTGTATTTTGTATATTTTCTAAAATAACTTTACAGATACTGTAGAACATATATTCTAACACGAATAATAAATCACGCAGAGTGCCTCTTTATTAATTGTCCTCGAACGAAGTAGTTAGCCATAATTATTTTTGATTGATAATTATTTTTACTGTACTTTTCTTTATAGTGTTGTCGAATTATATAGTGGTAGTTCGTAAATTATATATTTAATTTGATTGTCGTGTGTAAGGCGCGGCGACGGGAGACGGCCTGGTATCAGACCCTTCGGGATATCTTTAGTACTTGTAATGTATTCTTACTGGAAAGGCTGCTCTAGCCACATATTATATACTATTATTCTTCGAAATTAACTCACTGATACATGGCTTTTAGAGAATGATTAGCTTTATTTAAATTTTTAAGTTATTTTTTTTTCTCAATAATGTATAAGACATATATGCACTGTCGCTGTGGTCGACAAAGTAATGTAACGAAGGAATGCTTTCGCCAGAACATTATTGAGACTTGTTTTACTATTATTGTTTAGTTGTAACTTTTTTATTGAATACAAAAAACACGATATTTGTTACCAAGCATTATTCAATAAAAAACATAGGATAGGACTTTTTTAAATTGTATTATCAGCTCTTTATTGTAGAATATATACGACTAAGAACTGAAAATAAATTAGCTAAAGCCACATTATTTGATTTTCATTTGTTTCTACAACCTGAATAGCTAACTACTTAGTAGTAAGGAAATCGAAAGGTTTGAATCCCTTTATTCCGCCCCGTGCCACTAGATTTGCCACTAGGGTCACAAAACTGAAAAATCTTCCGGTTTGTGCCACTGATTGTAGAAATATTATACATATTCCAAATATTATAATTTAATTTATTATAAATTCAGGGAATACAATAATGCTGCAAGGGATATCACCTAAGAACCTCCTTCAACATAAGTGGCCAATGCATCATACGTGTAATTACTAATTAGATTAAGCTCTATTTGTAGAACAATGGCACAAACCCAAGATTGTTCCGTCTTGTGACCTCAGTGGCAAATCCAGTAATCATTGCACTAATCAACATGAACCCACTCCTAGCACAAGCAATTTAATTTTGGAGGGGTTAGAGATTATATAAGTAATTTCTGGCTATTTCGTTTGCTAATATTCTGTAAAATTAAAAATTTTAAAAACCCCCGTCACAAAAAACACCTCCAAAAAGTTAAAAATAAATGTATAATTTTCTCTTCAACGGTTGCCATGTCGGGGGACCCTAACTGGTTAAGCATTCCGTTATATTATTGGAACAAATCAAGGTCCCCCGACATGGCAACCGTTGAATCAAAATTTATACATTTATTTCTAACTTTTTGGAGGTGTTTTTTGTGACGGGGGTTTTTTGGATTTTTTTCAAACATAGCTAAGAACACTCCCGACTAATATACCTTTCAAACAAAAAAAAACTAAATACAAATCGGTTCATCTGTTAGGGCGCTACGATGCCACAGACACACACACCAAGACGCGCGCGCGCGCGCACACAGACACGTCGAACTTATAACACCCCGTCGTTTTTGCGTCGGGGGTTATTATAACACCCCGTCGTTTTTGCGTCGGGGGTTAAAAAAGGGCTTTCAATGCGCGTGCTGCAAATTGGCCTATACTGTTAGAAAAGGTCTTATAAATATTGGACTTAGCCTACTCGCACTCGACAAAAACGTACACCCAATAGACCCACCGGTGGTACTATGATTATTTTCTACTAACCCTAGTACCACCGCCTGGTTGTAAGAGGTATGTATTTATAGATGAGGCTAGAACATATGGTCATATTAGTCATATTATTGACTCTTCAACGCTTTTTTGTCCGAAAACGGTAGGCATATCAACCCTTTGTATATTTTAGCTATATTTAGCTGTATTTATCCAGTATGTTTGTATTTGTTACAGATTTTGAAAAGCTCATTTCATGACATCATTTCAGTATGTGATGATATTTCCAGTGAGTCGGAAACTATCGAGATAAATTACACAGGAGTTTAAAGCAGCATTTCAGGTGTTCAATACTTGGACCAATAAATTATTATTTTATAAGATCTTTTGTTCTCATTATTTAATAATATATCATTAAAAATATATCATATTTGTGAAACTTTCGACTTTCTAGCTATCACGGTCCATGACAGACCTTAGTAAAAGGGACCCGTTTTTATTCTTTGGGTGTGTTTTGAGTAAGATATCGCTGGAGACATGTATATTGCACCTAAAGTGTGCTCAAAATGTAATACTCAACTAATGACCGAGGTATTAGGGTAACCAATAAGCTCTCTATAGGGTTTCTCCCGCGGCGGTCGTTAATTGCAGTAAATCGTAGCGTCTATCTTGTGCTGAGGAAGAGAGACCAGAGAAGCATTGCCGTCTCCGTTGTACAGGTTGCACCGAATGGGGGTTTCGGATAACGCGCGCCAAATTTAACATAATATTTATGCTCATAAATCGTTACGCTGTGCTGTAAGTTTTATTAGGCTTCAAGTTCATGTTGACACATGTTAATCAGGTGGACCGTGTGCTTATCTGCCACCAAAGTGGTATAAAAAAAATTATTCAAGGAATGAATACTTGAGGAATTAATAATTTTCCTCGTAGGTTTTTTTTTATACAGGACACGTCAATTTGACTTCACCTCGCCTGATGTTAAGCTAAAGGCAAAGTCTCGGAAAGAGGGTCACCATCGTAAACATTTACCATGTTAACAGTGGTGGCACTCAGCTTGACTGCCTCATTAGATGCCTTTTCACGCCCCGCCTAAAGGACCCGGGACTGTAGGAAGAAGGAAACACGTGAGCTGGAGCTGGAATTCCAGGTCTTAGTGGTGTGGCATAGGAATGAATCACTGAAACGCTTGGTTCTAGCAGGTATACTCTGCACCGTAAATGGATGGCATCTTAGCCCTGCACGTGTCGTCCTGTGAGGTATGTATTGACAACACTCCATGACTTCCAAACCAAATCACTCGTTGATTTCGATGTATGACTTTATGTATTCAGCCAATTCCTTTACCAATTCGGCGAAAGGTACATTTTTTACACAGTGAAGAAAGAAGTACCTACACTAAAAAAACTTCAGGCAGTTGTAAAGTTGTATAGGTACTTAATACCTTAATAAGTGAAAAAAAAAAGTATTGTGACCTTTTTTTTACTTTTATTTATTAATTATCATAATGAAATAGGTATGCACTGATTTATACCATAAAAAAGAACAGATCAAGACTGTTCAGTTGTAGTGTGACAGGGATACCAGATTAAACGCAGCAGCGCCACCCTCAATTTTCACGACTTTCTTGAAGGGCTATATCTCTAGGTCTCATAGTCAAACAACAAAATCGGTCCAGTCTTTTCGCATTTAAAACATTAGTATGAACTCATGTACATAATAATGACCCGGTTGCCAACGGGAATAGCATCTGTGGGGATTTCAGCAACGAAGCAAAAAAGTTTAAAGCTAAAATAAATCACCCCTCCCGTATGTCAATAAAGTTGTATGTCCCGTATGTCAATAATGCTCATTATCGCTTCACGGATAAAAAAAACGTGCACATTCTACTAAACTTGTGTAGAGTACGGGAGACGTATCTTGGACCTTAATCGCGAGACAAACGAGGCCCGGGCGCGTGGCGATTGTTTTGAAATAGCACGAGTTCAAATTCACCAAGCATCCTCACCTCAATAGCATCCCATGGTATTCTAAAAAGACACCCCAAATAAGTGTAATACTGGGAGTATAGACCACATTTTAGGTCCACGCTATATGTCTTAAGCTTTAATGTTATGCTGGTGTATTAGAGGACTAAACGCTGCGCTGCTGAATGGTGGGCTGGCTTGGATTCTTAATGGGAAAATTTCGCTTCGCTTTAGTTTAAAATGTAAGTACAAATTGACCCTTACACAGATTAGCGTCACATCATGGCGTAATCCTGACAGGTAAAGAAACGGTTACTCTCCGGGTACAAGGAAGACAACTTCTGGTACTGTATCTCACGTGCGGTAGATGAAAGCAAGCTGAAGGAAAGTGTGATCTCCTCTAAAAAGATTATCATAAAAATACCAGACGGGACCGCTTCTCCTGGCAATAATAGGTCTGGTCGAATATATCAGATTAGTTTTCTTCTAATCAATTTCCATGATGGCCATGGAAATTGAAATTGATTCGACAGCTAGCCGCGGCGTCATATGCCCAAGACACGACGAGGTTTTACAGGTAGGCCCTTTAATCCATACTAATATTATAAATGCGAAAGTAACTCTGTCTGTCTGTCTGTCTGTCTGTATGTTACGCTTTCACGCCTAAACCACTGAACCGATTTTGATGAAATTTGATATAGGGGTAGATTAGACCTTGAGAAAGGACATAGGCTATATTTGGTCGCGATAACCGACATCCACGCGGGCGGAGCCGCGGGCAAAAGCTACCTAGTAATTTATATTAATCTTAGATATTGACTATACTACAATCAGGACTAACGTCTTTATGTAGATGATGATGATGATTGACTGTACTGACCCACTGGATAGTATTAATAGTATAGCACCTTCCACATCTACTAAATACACACAAACTTCTTCCAGATACAAGTGGGATGTCCGAGCGAGAAAGACGAATTACGAACAGGCCTTCAACAAAAGCATATTGATATAATACTTAACCCAAGTTTTTTTAATACTTATATTATCCATCCACACATGTCCTTATAATATTAGAATACAGTAAAATATTTTCCATTTTATTATTTATTTTTTCTTTAGAAATGTTGCTATAATAAAAATTATCTCTATCATCTTTTTTTATCTGCAACTGCTATGCAATCTGTCTTCTAATAGTTCATTCGTTCAAAATTTTAAATCATTCTTCAACACAAAACATTTTGTCATTGTCATTGTCATTTTGTATTTGTTCAATTTGGTGTTGTCGAAGATATTTTACTTAATTTTCGTATTTTCTGTCCTACAAAATAAAGTGAAAATGAACTTCGATACGTCGACAAATAATGGCAATGAAAAAGAAGAACGGAAGTATTACGATCGCAACAAATCTGATGACTTACAAATCTCCAGGACTGATATGAACATGTTGATAATGAATTATTTGGTAACAGGTAATGAAATACACGATAATGATTATTTGCATTAGTTAATTACTTAGTAAATTAAGGATAGAATAAGTAAATTAAGTTATTAACCACCAATCAAAGATCAAGGTAGCTTTCGCAACAAAGGAAAGCTACCACGTACGTTTTGTAAATAGAGTATGGACTTGACATATTTTTATGTAAACTAGTCCTTCATTATACTAAACTGACACAGAGTGTAGCAGAGAATACACTATGTTCATTGTTCATCTACTATTCACTATATTCGACATTGTTTCATCTCCACTTTCCGCGACCTTCAGTATTATCCCTTAGCATGACAAATAACTACGAGTCAATAAGATAAATTTTAATATTTCAGAGGGTTTCAAAGAAGCAGCGATAAAGTTCCAGCAAGAGGCAGGTCTCCAGGAGCCTGCACTCTGCAGTTCTTTGGACGAAAGGATCATGATCCGCGAGGCTGTGCAAACCGGACGTATCCCAGATGCCATTGCTATGGTTAATGCATTGCATCCAGAGCTATTAGACAATGATAGATATTTATACTTCCACTTACAGGTAAATTTTGATATTTCTTTTTACTTTCCTTGGAAATAAGTTTTATATTTCACAAATCAATGCTAAATGTATTGAAAGTGTATGGCAATAAATGTTTGCAATTGATTGCATTGAATTAGGCTAATATATTGAAACATTGCTCAAATAAAGATGCTTTTTTTCTGGATGAACTGAGGTATGTGTCTACCATTATTTTGTACTTTGTGTGCCACAGTTTATGACTGTACCTAAAATTCTCACACACCTGTCTGACCATTTAAATCAATATTACACAACTTCTGGATGGGCATTAGACTAGTGATTAAATTCACTATGGATATCATGACTTTCATGAGTTCCTCTGCAAGTCATCAAGCGCCATTCTTGTAATTTTTATGTTATTGAGACTGGATCAGCAGTGATACAATGATGTCACAACAGTTCTAGTGTGGCCATTAATCTTATTAGCCCATACATAAAAAGTAGCAATGCATATGAGCTAAACCTATGAGCTTTTCTACTAGATAAGGTACAATATCTTACTAATCTGTTTTTTTTCTTCCCAGCAACTGCAACTGCTAGAGCTCATCCGAGCTGGTAGGGCAGAGGAAGCACTTGCGTTCGCCAGTGCAACACTTGCCGAAGCAGGCGCAAATGATCCTAATGCGCTTACAGAATTAGAACGATCACTTGCGTTGCTTGCTTTCCCCGATCCACATTCGTCGCCTTTTGCAGATCTTTTGTTGCCCTCACACAGTCAAAAGGTAAATTTATTTATTTGTACAGCTTTTGCAGTGATTATTTTTGTGATAATTATAAATAGTTTAAATCAGGGCTGTCCAAACTAGATGGGACCCAGGGCCAACAAAAATGACTAAATACATTGGAGGGCCGCAAAATATTTACAAAAGTTTAATAGGTAACCTCTATATCAGTAGTAGCTAGACGCAGTGCATGTGACGAGTGAAGTACGTGTCAATGAAGACCTGTATTTCGATTTTATAAAGTTCATTGTTGAATATGCACTTTCACAAAGGTATATACTACCCATCATCGAGCCCGTTTTCAGCCCGAAATTGGTAATTTTTGGGAAACGTTCAATAAGGAGCTTAAAAAGAGATGAGTGAAGAGTGCTATATCACTCTCATTTTTTTTTATCTCGTCCATGTCGACGATTATTTCGTCCATGTCATTGAAATGGTTCAAAAAATTACATTCTTCAAAACTTCCCATCTCTAAATAATGTTCTTTACAACTTGGAAAAAAGAAAAATCATTTTGTTGTGGAGACGTTTTAAAAAACTTCAGTTTGCTACTAAATCCATTCATATGTCCGTACAAGGTGACTATATTGTGGTTTTTGCCTTGCAACTTTAAAATTCAATTCGTTCAAAGTTCAAATGTTGCGTCGCATCAGTTAAAAACGCAAGATAAGGCAGAAACTGAGGATCTTGCATTTATTTTGTAATTCGGAAGTGCCTCATTTCTCATTGAACGTACGGCTTTCTACACATAACTTCCTCTTCTTTACAGACGTGCTGAGATTAAAAGCTCAATATACTTAACAAAGCAAACAACGCAATAAAAAGTTTAAAATAATGAAAAAGTCTTTAATAACTTAATTACTACTTACTAAATCAAAACTTTCGTCGCATAGACTAACAATGCCCAATGAACGAAATCCCCGCGTTCTCGAGTAAATAAGTCGTACATACACAAAATATTTGAATTACCTACATCACGGGAGAAATAATTTGTTCATTAATGTATTTAAACAAAGAAGAAAAGATTCTGCGGGCCACAATAATAGAAGCCGCGGGCCGCATGCGGCCCGCGGGCCATGGTTTGGACAGCCCTTGTTTAAATAATAAGTGGTCAGCATTCCAGTTGCTGTACCTAGAATAGTGTTCCTTACAACATAGTTTTTTTATAAAAGTTTTCACGCGTTTCGGGTGCATTGCAAGTGTTGAGAGGTGTGTGGGGAATATTTTTTGTGTGCCTCCATTTCTTTCACAATGAATGTAAGGCCGGTGACAAACCACACTTACTTGTCACTTTTAGACAACCATTCTTAACTTGAAAGACTTGACACATACTTTTACATGCCCTACTTATAGAACAGATTGTAGTATTCTTTATTATCTTGTATGTAATCCAAATATTATCTTGTATGTTAGAAATTTGTACCCTACTTTAAAAATTTTGTTCCTTGTACAGTAAACAGATACAGTCGCATTTTTTCATATAAAGGTGTACGTATAGGTGCAAAAATATCTCCTTGTTGGCTAACTATATAGATTTACTGAAAACCTAGAATCAATGTAGAATCAGAAGTACATAATATCTATAATAGTAATATTTCTCGTAGATTGCAAGTGAACTGAATGCCGCTATACTAAAGATGGAGAACCAAGAGTACACAAACCCGAAGCTGTGCAGTCTACTCCGCATGATTCTATGGTCACAGAGCGAACTTGACAAGCACAACATCAAATACTCCAAAATGACAGATCTTGCCAATGCTACTATGGAACAACCAAAGTAATGTGATATTGTTATATATTTATTATTAAATGCTTTACGTATTTCAATCCATTTTACTTATCTAACTAGGATATTCATATAATATCAAGAATTATTATTTTATTTCCTTATGAATTTTATTCTACCTCTGCAGCGTGGCCCGCGTGGCGGTAGTCAATTTGATTGTTACGCAATGAGACGCGGGTTTGATTCCCGTTCAGTGCAAATATTTTATCACCATTATAATCACATCTCAGTATTGTTAGGAATGTGAGAAAGCTCAATAAACTCATATTACAGACCCTCATGGTGAAAAGGTCCCAGTCCATCCTAAGGTTGCCTCGAAGAAATTGCTTCAAGTGATAAAGCTGTCCTCTGCACCTTACTTTATTATTAATAAATCTGCTATAAATATTGTAAATCAGTGTGCACTCTGCTTACCAGAGATTGATATCTCTCTAATTTGACTATGAATAAGAACACAATGATCGAAAGAATTAGGCAATCTAATTAAACTTCTAACACAATACACGAAAATGCAAATAAACTTATATATTTTATGTATTTTAGGATATTGGACACTTTTAGACATGGACGGAGGCTGTGATGTGTACCGTCGACACCTGAAGACTCCGATGATACAAACAAGAGAATCACTCTGTCAGAGAATCAACTAGTTTTTTTTATCTATCATAAACATTTGAACTTAAAGCATGTTGTTTTTCGGGGTAGATGAAAGTGAATAACTTATATTTGCGATTAGTAGAGTAATTATCATACAGATAAGTGTAGATAACCATTGGTATATAATTAGAACGCTAATTGTTAAGCAAACAATACTACCCTCATAACTGCAACTACCCTAGACTCTGGCCAACGAAGGATGGCGCAAAAAGTTGGCGCCAAACTTAAAAATCAAACGTTGCAACGCTTTTTCGTTGGTAGGTACTGGAAATAACCGAATTTAGATTCTTAAATATTTGCAATCGGCGCAACGAAATCTACATCCATATTAAATTCTCATTTTTTATTAAACTCGCCTCAACTCAAATTCCACTCAATATAAATTTCTAGTAAACTTCCATAAAAGTACTGTCAGCAAGCAAAGTGATAGACCGGATTATTTATTCGAATAATCCTCCTGTAAGGGAAAGATTGGGGGTTCGAGTCCCGCCCGAGAAGTTTCATTTTTCCATATGTATTCGATTTGTATAGTTAGCATACATAATGCTGTAAAATTCTTTCAACGGATTATTTATTGACTTGAGACATTTACTAGGATTTTGTTGAGACGAATCATCGTTGGGGCAAGTTCATTATAACCCGTTTTAAATACCAATACAAGTAGAGATGATCTTATGAATAAATACGCCGCGGACGGACATGTTCTCATTTTGTATATTAATGTAGATAAGGTACTTATAACAGCGGGGCAGATGAGAGTTAATTTTCGGAAGCCAATTTTAAAGTTGTAACTTTGATTATGATGAGTCACATAGTATAGAATCACATTGAAAAGGAGGCTTTATGTAAAATGAAGTTACGCAGTACACGGATGATATCTTATTTATTATAAAAAAACATGCTAAATGGGAGTACTATGCAAGGCAACTAAGAATAAAATTTGATCGCACTTGCGACAGCTTCAATAATGTGTCCCTTTTTGCACTGACGACAGAAAAATAAGCAAGGAAATAGTATTTTTTGTTACATACATATAATCACGCCTTTATCCTCGGAGGTTTAGGCAGAGGTGAATTAACACCCACATTTCACCAGCCTGTATTCGGTCACACGTAATAGGGGGTGGGCCTATTGCCGTTTTCCGGGCACCATTGTTGACTCGAGCCATGCATCCGAGGCTGAGTCTGGCCTGTATATATCGGCCTGATGTTAAACAGCCCTATCCCCTTTTCTTATTTCTTGTTATCTAATTTATTTTTTCAAATTCTGAATTATAGTTATATAGTTTCAGTAAGTTCGTGACAATACATCTTAAAAAAAAGTACTTTGTAAAGTGCCCTTTTTTGCAAACCCTACTATGGAAAGGTCAAGTATGAAGTAAGCCCGGTTGCAATACAATAATTCCCAGTAGTACCATTAATGTTACAGCTGGGAAAAGGGGAAATACAAAGCAAAATTGCTCCTTGACAGGCTTATTCTTAGTTAACTTGCATAGTTCATTTAGATATTAGTATAATTTAATGCAGATTATTGGTGTTAATGTCTATCTATGATATTAAGGTTTAGGTTTAATACTTGTGTGCATATCCGAACTGCTTGTTGTTTAAAAAAATTACGCCGACAACTAGGTTTCAAAAAGTTTTGTCAGTTTTGTAAGCTGTAAAAATATTTTTTGTTATAGCCATTGGTCCGGTAGGCTTTCAACTTGCTAGTGTTAGTTTTATCCTTGGAAAGAATCGGAGTAACAACAAATAAAAAGTAAATCTCTGTAAAATTAAGTATTTTATAATGTAATATTTAGAAATAAAAATAATTATTTCAGAAATAATATTGTATTTTATTCCTATCTTATAAAACTGCTTATTCCAAAAATTGTTTCCTATATTATTCCCTACTGATAAAGTGATGGAACTATCTCATAATTTTATTTTACTGTACAGTCAATGACATAATTACGCTAAAGTTGATTATTTCGTTAATTAATTACAAAAAAATTTCGCTATCTAAATAAAAGAGAAACATTATTTTTAAAAGAATTCAGCCAATTAATGTGAAACTTGCTCATGAAACTAAGCCCGTCCACTTCCAATGCATGCCACGCAAACGACTGCCAGCAGGTCTTCGTGCAAATCTGTATTATATATTTCTTGTACAAATCATCTGCACGAACATCGCACAATATAATTTGCACGAGGCAGGGGACAGCCTAAACTATCTAGAAGTTTCTTTGTTCAGAATTTAGTTATTGACGCCATTATTACATATCGCACACTACTGCGCCCAGCACAGAAGTGAGCTCTGAAATAAAATAACCAGATGCATTTCAAGAGTGGACTTTACCAAAGATGGACTCAACTAAACTGTATTATCATGAATGTGAGGACCCAGTTTTGAACCTTTCATTGGATCTAATAATTATTTTTCACCTTGACTGTACAAATATACATTAGTCTACATTCCATTTTGCTATCACTCCATACATTAATACTATTCGAACTGATTGAGTGAATGTCACCAGCCGAGCACGTAGTCTAACGCCTTCGAGATCAGGCCGCTGGACCTTTGGGGCACTGGCGCGTTGGGGATGGGGGTTGGGCATAATGAACGGGCTCCTACTTGTCTGAAAAAGAAATAGAAAAGATTGAGAATTGGCTCCCGAGAATATAGTGGAGTTATTAGAGTATTATGGTTTGCAGCACAGCTTGGGACAAGTTTGGACTGTCAAGAGTCTTGAACAAGATCAGATAGTTATACAAGCGCGCTAGGTAACGCTAAATGCATAAAAAAATACAAGTGCATACTGCATATAGACAGTCAGTCAACAGCATTTGTTTGCACATAAACTGAGAACCTAATCCCTAATTTTCACCAAGTTTTTGACAAGTTGACAAGTTTCAACATGTCAAAGACCAGTGTGCACGCAAACGTGTTATAAACTTATATACAACTTGTTGGCTAATCATACAGTGTAGAAATAGTGTCTGAGGCAGTCTCAATGTGGCGGACTATGGTTTTACAAGTTTTGTAGCAAACAAGTTTACAACTAGATTTTTTTTTGTGAATACTACTGCTACTGCCAGTGGGGGCGCCGTTTGACCGGACGGGTGACCAGCCCTTCTATGTGGGCCATTTTTCCCCTGTAACAACTGCCATACATGTTCGTATGGTAACCGGGACCGACAGCTAAACTTGCTCTCCGAGGCACAACCAGACCACTCAAATACAAGCATACAAATATTTGCACTGAGCGGGGATCGAACCCGCGCCTCCTGCGTAGCGGCCGCGTTCACTACCGCCTCTCCACGGCAGCTGTCAATACGAGGGGTAAGTCAAGCACGTCAACTGATAAATTAAGTGAGATGTCATGTATTTGAATAAAATATGATAATGAAGGATGCAGGAGAAACAAAAATGTATAAAAGGTCAAAATATAAAAATTTTGTAATAACAAACTAATGTTTGCTTACCTCTCTGGAGAAGTTATGCCAGGACTAGTGACAGTAATTCTAGGGGGCTCTTTACACTCCACTACTCCAACCATCACACCGGGTAGCACCTGTCTCCCACTCAATGCCAGAGCTCGTTCTTTTTCCGCTCTTGTTGCGTACCTCACATGTGCCCAGTTGCCCTGAGTAGGATATTGTTTATCTGAAACAGTAGATATAATCAGTAGAAATACCTAATATCTATGGGCACAATCAAGTGTAGTGAATAAATTGAACTGTTCTTCAACAAGTGTAAACTGTGACATAGACACATCAGCTCAATGCTGCTTGTCTATAATCAAATAAATAAATAAAAAAATTAAAAAATTATCCATAACTTCCATCATACTTTTTTCTTTCATACACTTTTATTAGCTTCAACATTCTATCATCATCGTCAACATCTAAGTGTCAGACTTGGTCACCTGGTAACTTGGAAACCTGTAATCTGATTTTTTTCAATAATAACTTGGGAGGGGCTTTGACTTTGACTTAACATAAGGGAACTGCTAGAAAGGAAAAGAAAAAGGAAAATCAAATAGGCATCAATTCAAGGGGTTTGCTGTTGAAGCCATATCAGAAACGGGACTCGATGATGAAGGAAGAAAACTTATAAATAAATATAAATATAAATGTATGGATAATTATATTAATATATTAAATACTAGCTTTTGCCCGCGGCTCCGCCCGCGTGGATGTCGGTTATCGCGACCAAACATAGCCTATGTCCTTTTCTCATGGTCTAATCAACCCCTATACCAAATTTCATCAAAATCGGTTCAGTGGTTGAGGTGTGAAAGCGTAACATACGGACAGACAGACAGAGTTACTTTCGCATTTATAATATTACTAGCTTTTGCCCGCGGCTCCGCCCGCGTGGAAATCGGTTATCGCGACAAAACATAGCCTATGTCCTTTCTCAAGGTCTAATCTACCCCTATACCAAATTTCATCAAAATCGGTTCAGTGGTTTAGGCGTGAAAGCGTAACATACATACATACATACATACAGACAGACAGACAGACAGACAGACAGACAGACAGACAGAGTATGGAAGTATGGAAGTATGAATAATAATTGTACTTACCTAAAATAGCACCACAGTTGCTGAATCTCGCCAGAACAGTGTTGGCTACATTTGGTGGAAATCCAAAAACTGTAACCCAATATTCATCATGCTCCTGACACCCATCTTGCCAAGGGGAGTGCATAGATTGATTATTTACAGACCCGTTAACATTACCATAACCATGCTGGACCATTGAGTTGTTGTAGAAGCTGTCTTGAAATAGAGATTTGTTTATGGATGGGTCATTGCTTTTTATGGTATCAAATAAATCTTCTATTGGTGGGCCATTCGGTTTGCTTGAATAAGAAATGTTTGGTGATGCAGGAATGTTGTTAAACATATGTGGGGATGGTGGAATATTGGGGTACATGTTTTGATGGTTGTACAGAGCTTGCTGATGTATGGACATGTTCTGTCGAAACGCCTTCTGATCTGGTGTTGATGTTTGTGTAGGACTTGTTGGAGAACCTATAATGAAATAACATTTTAATACGACACTAGTACGAATAGCTTTTTCCTTGATCTTGGATATCTACATACAAATTCTGTTACTTACAATTAAGGCTAGAACTATACTTACCGAATGCGAGGCTTCGGCCTTTTGTTGGAGATAAACTGTTGGTGCGAGGAGTCGTAGGAGGATTTATTTCACCTAACAAAAAAGGCGGCAAGTATCCCACATTTGGGCTATTAGAAGGAGAATGTGTAGGACTACCCAAAGTCATTGGTTCCATTTTATTTATGCTTTTCAAGATAATATTTTGTAATTTGACTGAATTTCCTTTTTCAAATAGGCTGGCTGACACGCTTTTTGCCGTTGACAGATTGACAGCAAAAGCAAAAATCAAAATTGTTTTGACATAATTGACATTTAGAGAAGTCAAACGAGATAGAAAATGTTCTCAATCTCGATCATTGGATCATGCATGGAAGTGAATGTTGTGGTTTCTTGAACAGCCCATTTTATTTCGCTATAATTTTTAATTGGCAACCTTGACTAGATATTGTCAAAATAATTCAGTCAAACAAACGAACATGGATTCTCGGGCTGCAAAGCCTGAGAAATATAAAGAATTCAACAGAAATGAGTACGAAGCAGCCAATTCTAATACTCCTAAAAACATGTCACTTAACAGAAGTAATGTTATTCATAAGTTATTTAATAGAGAGGTAAGTTAAAATTACAAAATAACACAAGTTCAAAAGCTTGATCGTGGGCTTATAGTTTTATTTTTTTGTGCTATTATTTTATGAACATGGCTATGCAAGCGTATGATAATCTTTCTAGAGATTATTTTCTAATTCGTGTTTTGAGAGAGACGACACTGGTTTTGATTCATTATTAATTACGATATGAAAACAAATCTATTCATAATTAATTAATGACTTGAGAATAAATCGATCAGGACATAATCAATTGATGTCCTTGTTTAGTATGTAAACAGAAAGCCTTAACTTTGAAGCTTGTGTAATTTTATCAAGTTCTCCATATTATCTTCTATATACATACAACTGAAAAATAAGCCTTTTAATCTATAATTGGATTTTATATTATAAAAATCAGTCATTCCTCTCAAATATGTATTTTAAAAGCATTTTTATTAAATCCAATTATTTGAAAACTAACTTTACAAATGACTGCAAAGCCTAATTCAATATAGCTTATTGATAAATATCAATTTTTAAGCCAAATGTTTGAAATGTGTCCTCTTGATTACGAAACCCTTGTTATTACCCAATAAAATATTGCTTCTGTAAATATGGGTCCAATACAATACTTACATCTCCTATCCTTGCTGATGAGACCAAAATTTTCAAGCCTCATCAGTGACTTGAAAATGAGTAAAATTTCGAAGTAATCAGTAGGTATGCTTACTGTTTTTAATAAAGTCATTCTAAGGTCTGTAATTGTAATCCATACTAATATTATAAATGCGAAAGTAACTTTGTCTGTCTGTCTGTATGTTACACTTTCACACCTAAACCACTGAACCGATTTTGATGAAATTTAATAAAGGGGTAGATTAGACCATGAGAACGGACATAGGCTATGTTTGGGCGCGATAACCAATATCCACGCGGGCGGAGCCGCGGGCAAAAGCTAGTATAAAGCTATTACACAGCAAACATTGAGTATTTCATCAATTGGCAGCGAACCACCAAATATTTGCTGGGATTGGCAGAGTATTCAGTATATGGCCAAATCACTATTTTTGGCATCTCTTGTCCATAGGCCTGAGTATGTACTTGTTCTTTAATACCAGAAAATAATATGATATATGACTACTTTTATTGTAGTGTCATTATAATATCATATAATAGGTGAAGTCCTTATATAGGTCTCTATTATGAATGGAGTAACTTAGATTATTTGATGGTGAAGTTACTAACAAAACTCAATTAAAAAACTTCTGTGTAGGTCAAATGCAGTTACCACACTATACATAGGTGTCTATATAGCAAATCTGTAGAAAAATATTCTTTTTACTCAATAGTAACTTTTTGTTTAAGGTATTTGGTTGTACATCAAGAAAAAGCACTGATAGAGGCAGCAAATTCTTCGACCGCATCCCACCTCGGTTACGGTTCTGCCTCATGGACATTGTGCCTATACCCTACCTCAGGGAGCATGTGTTCATGGGCTTCTCGCAGTGTGGACAGTTCCTGCTCAGTTTTACATACAGCTGTAACACCCAAGTGTATTTTAGGGAGAGTTCTAAATTCACGTAAGTATTATCCCTAGTATCTGCTAGGCAACATTGGCACGCGACATGTTGCACAACGTTGTTGAACAAAGACATCCAGCAATGCGAAACTTTGTTGACTGTTCACGCGCATGATCAATTGTCGAACAAACAAGCCGCGGGTCATTTTGCGCGTCATCTGACAACATCGCGCTCAACATTGCCTAACTTGTTGAGTATCACGTGTTGCACTAGTAGATTCAGGGTTTTATTTATTATCTATTAGCTGTGCGAAAATCTCATCCCATTCCCTTAATAGTTTCTGAACTCCGAAGTCCGGAACTAAATGATATTTCTTTCTTTCTGCTCTGTCTTAATTCAAAATAAGCTATATTCAGTATAAAAAGTTGTCTATATGCTATTCTAAATCCCAGACAGAAATTTGGTCTATGCAAAATTGAATCCAGATCCCCTCAGCCATTTTTGTGGGCAATTTTTCTATCAACCTCACAAAGTTCTATATAAGACATTTAGGGTTGATAAGTCTCATTAAAACGCATTTTTACCATTTATTTTTACTGTTTTATACAATACACATACAATAATATCAAGGACAGCGAGTGTTTACAAAATGGGTATTATTTTTAGGGTTCCATACTACTACTACAGACAGCCTCCGTGGCGTAGCGGTAGAGAACGCGGCCGCTATGCAGGAGGCGCGGGTTCGATCCCCGTTCAATGCAAATATTTGTGTGCATGAATATGAGTATTTGCATTGGTCTGGTCCTGGTCGTGCCTCGGAGAGCACGTTAAGCCGTCGGTCCCGGTTGACATACAAACATGTATGGCAGTCGTTGTAAGGGAATTGGGTGAAATGGCCGCACAGAAGGGCTGATTGATCACCTGTCCGGTCAAACGGCGTCCCCACTGGCAGTAGTAGTAGTAGGGTTCCATACCCCAGAGGAAAAAACGAAACCCTTATAGAATCACTTTGTTGTCAGTTTGTCTGTCCGTCCGTCTGTCTGTCTGTCTGTCTGTCAAGACCTTTTTCTCAGGAATGCGTGGAGGTAACAAGTTGGAATTCATACCACATACTCAGGTCTATAACGTCTTGAAGCTGTGCAAAAATCAAACTAGCTTCATATACGGACCCTCAGTGCGCGAGTCCGATTCGCACTTGGCTGGCTTTTTAATTAAAAGTCTAATGTTTACCTATGTTTATATTTGCTGGCCAATGTCTGAGCGAGTGTTTATTTTATTTTCGTGATATTTACTACTACTCAGATATATTCTTTTCCCTCTTTGGGATTTCCCCAAAAACATGACATTGATTTAAAAAAGAATAGTTTCTTTTTCATACTTAACCTAAGTAGCCTATGTGCTTTTCCTGACTATAATAATTCTATCATTATGCTAAATTTCATCCAGATACGCTCAGCCGTTCTGGCGTAATTGAGTATAATAAACATCTATTCAAACCTTATACCAAGTTATAGGAGTTAGTCCTACACATTCACATGGGCGAAACGTTCATGCCTTCTTGCAGTTTTCAGTTGGTCCCGTCAAGAATACTGACTTTCACGTTCTTTTTCAGACTCCACTTCTTATCATGGGTGCCTGGTCGAATAGTGCGGCCGGTGCACAGCGTACCGCTGTTCGGCGACGACTGCGTGGATAGTAAGGTCACGATATCCATGGCACAGTGGAAGCACAACCCTGGCGTGCTAGTGGTGTATGGCATTGCGTAAGTGATAATCGAGTTTAGTGTAACTTGCTACAGCTTGCCACTAAAATAGCAGCGGCCGGAATTTATTTCTATAGAATAGATAGACCGATCAAGAGTGCTGTACCGCTCCAATCATACGCGCGGCGTGGTAGGAGACGGGTTAAAAAAAGAGAAAGAAAGCGGTATCTCGCTCGCTCTCAGCCACATCTAACGCTCTTTCACTCTCACTTCGTTTTTTAAAATTATGTTGTAGTCACAATGACTCAAGATCTGCGGTAGCCTAGTGGTATAGGTAATGGACTGCTGAGACGAGGTCTCGGGTTCGATCCCAGGTTTACCATGGTAAACCTGGGACACACACCAATGACTTTTCGATGCTTTTCGAAGTTATGTGTGTATTTATCGCAGGTTTATAAGTGCCCGGTTAATGGCAATAGGCTTCGCCACCTATTACATTGGTAACAAATTCAAAAATATTTTATTTTGCATAGACCATTAAAGCGGCACTTACAAAACGTCAACATAAAGTAAATATTAAATACTAACTAATACTAGTTAATGGACCACCGGTTCGAAACGCGGCCCAGACCTGAGAAGACTCCGGCAAGAAACTCGGCGGGCTTTTTTTTTTGGTCTATTTACAAAACATTTACTTAGCCTAAAACTTATGGTCTAGATACAATGTTTTGCTTGAGTAGCATAGCTGAGCGAACAGCTCATTTCCAAGCTTGTTTATTGTTTAAATATTCTTGGATTTTATAATAGCCTTTCTGGCACAGTTTGCTCTTTACTGTATTTTTAAATTTATTAACATTACCGGTTTCTCTGATTTCATTAGGTAGCTTGTTATAAAAGCGTATACAGTTGCCCTGGAAAGAATTGCTTATTTTATGGGGTCTGCTATGACAAACTACAAGATTGCTTTCATTTCCATTGTGCCTGTCACAAAGTCTTGGAAATTTTGCAATATTTTTCCTGACATACATTAAGTTTTCGAAAATGTATTACCTAAACATATAATGGCGAAATGTGGGTGCTAGCACCTCTGTCTACGCCTTCGGGGAATACAGGCGTGAGTTTATGTTATGTTACAATGACTCAAAGAAATAAAGCCGAGTTAAGTGAACAACAAACATGTAATTTATATTGTGATTATCAAATGTCCGAGGTCTTGTAGTCATTCAATTACTGGTTGTATCATTTATGAAGATTGTCAGTCATCATTTCCGAACGTCATTTTAATGTTCTCAAGGCATGTGCAGTATAGCTTACAAAGGACTATCGCTTATATTTATACAGCTGCATAGTTTATTATTTATACCATCAATCTGTTCCAACATCAATAACATAAACACATGTTTCACAGAGATTCTTGCTCGGAAAGATCCTGCCTCAGTGTAATCGGAGTACCTCGTTTAGGATGTAAGAAATGCGCCGCTTTTTCTAGGGATGAAGGTAAGAGCAATGTTTTTTTTTTCGTGAAAAGTTCTTGTAACCGAAATTGCTAGTACTCTGATGCCGATATCCCTTCTATAACATTATATGACTCCTATGATTCTATCTATAAAGTTTATTGCATGATATTCTACAGTCCATCTTCCATTCATTTTAATAGTTCAGTTGCATTTTAAACCAGCTTTAGTATAAAAAACTATAAGGCACTTACGATATTGCTAGACACTTATATTTAAACTAACACAAGACATCAAAGAAATCACACATTTTAAACATTTCAGATGATTTGAATTGGGGCAAAAGGTGCCTAGAGCACAATTTTGCAATACACACAAAGTTCTTCTGTACATCCGATTCTAGCATGTGTGAGCCGGTGGTCCAGCTAGCGTATTCAAATCAAATCATAATATACACAGACTTTATACACATACTTGATATAGACTTCGTGAAACCAGATCCTGAAAGAACTGACGTCACAGAAGACACCAAATATAATTTAGATAGAGAGGAAACAAATTCAATGGATACGAATCCCAGTACCCCCGCTTCAGACGTCTCGGCACCTTTTCAATCCCCGAAATACCAAAACAATGTAGTCCAGAATATACTAGCAGATTTCTCAGATTTAGAAATGGAACCGTACCAAATGTCCAAACCGGTACGAGTGCCTGACGTTATGGGGCAAGAGTTGTGTATCCAAGCATCCTCTATTTCTCATAATTTAGTCGAAGAGTGGGAAGGACCTTCACCTTCGATAAGAACTTTGATAAGTCCACCTTTGAGATCTCCAAGACGACGGCCTGCTGAAAGCATGTCGCGGTTCAATGAAACTCATAGGATAATAGCAGAGAAAGCTTACGAATTTGTTGAAGAGACAGAAACTAAATGTGAAAAGCTCAGTATGTTTAGGAAACGAAGGTTAGCTGACAAGAAGTACGAATTTTCAGAAGACAACAACGAAAACATAGTTCCTTTCAGAGTGTTGAGGAGCAATAGGAAATATTTTATTGGATCAGCAAGTAAAAGTCAGTTGAAACGTCCAAAATCTCCACCGGTAGAAAGCGTAGTATTAAGAGCTCATAACCAGATTAGTAGACCACCTTCACCTACAACTAGTTCAGATTTAAAGTGTAATGGACTGTCAGCGTTGGAATCGGACCATAATAGTGAATCGGAGTACAGAGTAATGGAAATGTTGGACGATGGCTCTCTAAAGACTGTGGCTGTGCACGATAACACGTCAAAGACGTTATCAGACTGTCCGGTGAATGCTCAAGACCCGTACTTAGTACATTCGGGGAACTCAAAGTGTAGCAAATTCTTTACGAGATACTTCGTAGAAAGTGACGATGAGATCACATCAATCATCACGGATTCAGAAGGTTAGTATATTTATATCATACCTTTTACTCATCAATAGACCAGACTGGACAAAAGAACAGCTCCCCATACTTGTCCAGTCTGGTCTATTTGTATTTGTATTTATTTATTCATTAACAATTTTACATCGTGTTTGAACATCGTTTGTACACATACATTGCATATATAAATAAAAAACATAAGAAAATCAACAATCAAAAGAAGTGGAAAATATCATGACACGTAAAAAATAACAGTGTAATTACATTATACCTCTGCTGTCAGTATAAAATCTATTTTTTTAATATCTCATCGACTGAATAATAACACCCCTTTAACAGAAAAGCCTTCAATTTGTCGTGGAACTCTCTTTTGTAAATAATGGTTTTTAAGTCTAGAGGCAGTTTGTTGAATATTCTGATGGAGTTGTAGAGCGTACTATGCTTTACGACGTCCAGGCTAGGCACAATTTTGCTCTATTGACACCTTCGAGCTTCGGTTGTTCGAGAGCTCAGAGAACTTTTCAACGCGATACTTTTATTACGTTGTGTTGTATTCATTATTCAATATAGTTGGTAAGGTCTCTATTTTGAAGGACGATAAAGTACGCCGAATGCCCCTTGTCTACACAGACCATATATGAGATTTTCGTCAGTTGAAGTCTTCCCATAATGTTGCTTACAAAATAAGTTATGAGCATATTTTTTACAGCTATCATATGTTTACACAGCCGAATATGTATTCACGTAGCGATAAAGATCGTTTAATTAGATCACGTGCGCGCGCGCTTCACTGCAACAGTGGCGGACTATGCGCGAGATTTTACTATCGACTAATTGTTTGTAAACATTGGACGTCGTTGCCATACGCATTGTAGCCTCTTGTTAATTCGCGGAGACTGTATTTTCGATTATATTCCTTTGTTGTGTGCTTCTTGGGTACGGCCTGAACTCACAAGCTACCTTTGCAAATATGCTGGTACACTTGCAAATTAACAGACAATTTTCTGGCAAAGACTTTCGAAATTGGGGGTCCGACCGCAGTCATTCCCTTGAAAGTCGACCAAATTATGGAAAGGTGTGAGGTAGTGGACCTTAGTTTTTAAGGATTAGAATGTAAACGGGGGGGTCTGTGAATATTATTAAGTATGTCTGGATGAAAGAAGGATGTAAAGCAAGAGCCGTGTGCAGAGATACAATAGTAACGTATTTAATTATGTAGTTCTCGTTTCTTGCAAGGGGCTTTTGGCTATGTGGTAATCAGGTAGGGCAGCACATGGTGACGTTAAGCTATAATATTAGTCTGTTTAGTCCTATTTCCTAGGACGGGAGACCATTCTTAGGGTAATTCCTCCGCGTCTCGGGGAGCACATCCTGGTCTTAGGTTCTGGAACACAACCTGGGCCCCAAATCTATTAAACGAAAGACACTGCAAAAATGGAATTAAATTTTCAACTTTATTTCTATACCCTGAAAGTACAAAATTAAAAGAAAAGACTATCATTACACTTTTTCATTCACTCTCCAAAAAACATTTAATTTTGGACTTTATTAACATAGCTTTAGAGTCTAAAATTTGTTATGACAGTGATTTTGCTTTAGTAGAATTGAGACCCTGGTCAAAGTACTTCTTTTTGGAGTCGGAAAATTCTACCTACGGGATTGTAGTATGATATGTATACTGTTTTTTTTAATAAAAGGACACTTCAATTTGACTTCACCTTGCCTGATGGTAAGTTAAAGGCAAAGTCTCGGAAAGAGGGTCACCATCGTAAAAGTATGTTAACAGTGGTGGCACTCAGTTTGATGGCCTCATCAGATGCCTTTTCACGCCCCGCTTAAAGGCCCCGGGACTGTAGGAAGGAGGAAACACGTGTGCTGGTAGGGAGTTCCAGGTCTTTACGGCATAGGAATGATTCATCGAACCGCTTGGTTCTAGAAGGTATATTCTGCACCGTATGCGGGTGACATCTAAGCCGTGCATGTGTTGTGGGACTAATTGGAGGACTAACTGTTGTGGCAGACGACTGCATGTCGGGCTACCACGTGGCACTGCCGCTGGCCGCTCATGGCGCGGGTTACGGTGCGCTGCAGGGCGTGAGCGCGGCGGCGTGGGAGCGGCTCGGTGCCGCCGCTCCCCCACTCACGCTCCGCGCGCACCAGCGCTCGCTGGACACGGAGCTGCTGTGCAACGAGGTGTGCGGCCGCCTGTGCAAGCTCAGCGGCAAGAAGTTCATCTACTGCTTCGACTGGGGCTGCCACGTCATCGACGTCTGCCACTCCAGCGGCTGCCTCTCGGGGGTCAGTATCGCTACTCTTAAACCCTATTTGTTAACTATTTCAGTGATGTCTGTTATGCCATGTCTTTCAGCTATCACCTGCGGGTATAAAAAGGATACATTGAGCAAATCTGCTAAAAACAACTAATTTCAAAAATTATAACAGTAATTCTATAATTCTGTAATTTTATTTAATAAAACCCTCAAAAACGCGGCGAATAACATGGAATACAGAGTCCAATTATATCAATTCTATAATTTACATTAAATTAAATAAGCAGCATTTCTGGCCTCGGTCTATGGCACTGAAGAATTAGTCAGGAAAATTCTATCTCCTTCACTGGTTAGTTCGGATGTGCCAGGTAAGGCCGAAGCATTAAATGCCTGGAAAATGACTTGTCCAAATGTCGCCATGCCCGCCAACCCATCTTCTCAAAGGCAATGGGATGAGCCGCTCTGTTTTGGAGTTAAAAAACTTTTAATAAATACAGCTACCAGTGCTGCGGAGCGTGCTCGCCTTTTGGCTGTGGGGGAGTGGGAATCTGGTGTTTGGCTCCAGGCACTTCCTTCGCCCAACATTGGTACAATGTTGGACGACACAACATTCCGCATCGCGACTTGTTTACGTTTGGGTGCACCGTGCGTTTCTCCGCATCGATGTCTATGTGGAGAAGCAGTCGATTGCCTTGGACATCACGGATTATCTTGCAGCAGGAGCGCAGGCCGCATGTCTCGTCATGCCAATATTAACGACATTATCCGTCGGGCTCTCGTCACCGCCGGCGTGCCAGCTATACTTGAACCTGTTGGCTTGGCGCGCGACGATGGCAAGAGGCCGGACGGTATGTCGTTGATGCCTTGGAAGATGGGCAGGCCTTTGGTGTGGGACGCAACGTGTGTCGACACTCTGGCGCCTTCCCATCTTCCAAGTACGATGGACTGTGCATGCGCTGCTGCAGCATCAGCGGAGACTCTCAAACGGCGCAAATATACCAATTTAACTGATAATTATATATTTGAGCCGTTTGGAGTCGAAACGTTGGGTCCGTGGGGTCCAAGTGCGCGCGCGCTATTCAAAGAGATGGCGAAGCGTCTAATTGACTCTTCCCGTGACCATAGAGCTGGCCTTTACCTCGCTCAAAGAATTGCTATCGCTATTCAGCGGGGTAATGCCGCCAGCCTTTTGGGCACGGTTCCGGTAGTGGTCGATGGGGAGGAATTCTACGATGCCTAAAGTTGCAGTCTCTTTCACCCCTGTTTTTCTTTTTCTTATTTTTGTATATATTGTAGATTTAGATATAATATATTGTACCTAATTAATTTTAATGTTTTACATAGTACTAATAAATAATCAGTTCTTAATTAAATAAAGTATAAACCCTTAATTTTAAAGATTATCCTAATACGATTCCAATAAAGTGGCCTTTTTAGACCTGTTGGTGTCATTAAATGTTGAATGTAGATATGTGGTTACAAGTGTATCATCAAGTTTTTTGGATTACCTGGATTTTTTTTGCCTCCCGCTGTGAAAGCTATATTGCCATATATTGCCATTATTATTTTCAAGGTTGTTGCATTCCACAAACATCGTTATGGAATGCAAAGATGAGTAAACGTAACATGATGTGTATTGTTGTGGGGCAGCTGTGCGCCATGTGGATGTGGGCGAGTGACGAGGGCGGGCCGGGCGGCGACTGCGAGGCGTGCCGCGGCGACAGCGCCGGCTGCCTGCAGCACCGCCTGCAGTACGCCGCCGAGGTACCACCTCTCATATACACGTACACGCACTCCGCCACTACCTCTCATACTACACATATTCGCACACGATCACTCATGCTACACATATTCGCACACAACCTCTCATGCTACACATACTCGCGCACGACCACTCATGCTACACATATTCGCACACAACCTCTCATGCTACACATACTCGCGCACGACCACTCATGCTACACATATTCGCACACAACCTCTCATGCTACACATACTCGTGCACAACCTCTGATGCTATGCTACAGATACTCGCGCATGATCTCTCATAACACAAACTCGTGCTGTACCTCTCATATTACACATACTTTGGCGCTACCTCTCATATTACACATACTAGCACAGTACTTCTCATATTACAGATACTCGCACACACAGACAATTTATTGTATTGTCTGTGCTCGCCCAGTACTTCTCATAGGTATTACACATATTCGCGTACTACCTCTCACATTACACATACTTGCGTACTGTCTCTCATATTACACATACTCGTGCACTACCTCTTATATTATTTATGCACAAGTACAAAGGCTGACTTAATGCCGTAGGCATTCTCTACCAGTCAACCAAAGGTGGTGCAGAGCTAAATAAGTAGGTGCATTAATGAGAGTGACATTTATTAATTTGAACTCTATATTACACATCTCATGCACTACCTCTCATGTTACACATACTAGCACACTACCTCTCATATTCTATGACATAATGCTAGCTAGACCCAAAGTAAGCATAGTTTAATTAGCTTATGTTGTGGATAAACATACATAGATTTTTTTCGTAAACACATATTATATTATACATAAACACTCAGACCAATGCAAAAACATACATATTCATGCACACATATATTTGTAAACTGTATGTACTAAATAATAATTTTGTTGTTCAGTGTCTGTTCGTGTGGGATCTGGTGAGCGGTGTGTACAGGACGGAGCGGGTTTCTATGACAGAAGACTCGAGCCAAGACTGCAGTAGAGGTTGATAAAACTCTATTTTATATATTTCTTTAAATATATGTTTCTACATTTAAAATTTTGATAGTTAAGGGGACATTGGGGTAAAGAGGACATGTTACAGTTTCAGGCGCCGACCGGGCTCGAGAGCTCGCGAAAAAGCTCGGACCCATCAACATGCCGCCCGGCAATGAGAACAGATTACTCACCACTTTGACAGGTGAGCTTGCACTCGAACACTTATTTAAATGAATAACACCATACATACATACATTCACGACTGTAAATTCCCGAGGGGTAGGCAGAGGAGTATTTACGCTCCCACATTTCGCCGAATATGATTTTCGGTCCCAACGACGTAATAGGAGGCCAGCCTATTGCCGTCTAGCGGGCCCTTTGTCTTGGGCTGTATGTTTACTGTCTAATGGAGATTAGTCTTACCCTTAGTCTGAATGATAATATCTCTGTCGTAGTCCCTGAGTTTGAGAGATAAATAAATAAAATAGGAATAAACCATACAAAATAATGAGGTATATAATATTCCATTTTTTTATGCATCTATCTTATTAGACGCCGAAATCAGGCTAAACCAAAATTATCTATAGCTTGGATGTGAATAATTTTGGCATCCAAAAGGCATTATAAGTGCCCGGTTAATGGCAATAGGTTCGACCTAAACATAAACTGGCGAAATGTGGGTGCTATAGCACCTCTGCCTACCCCTTCGGGGAATACAGGCGTGAGTTTATGTTATGCAAAAGGTCATTTGTATACCACAGTCCTCTTGTACGATATTCATCATCATCCTTTGGTCATCTCAAAACTCCCTCCACTATATTGGGAGCGATTCGCCGTCTGACTCCCGGGTTATAGGTACTTCACTGGAAGTCTTTCGGATCACTCATATTGGTCTCCATCTTGACTTAATAACTATTCACAGTCGGTACCTATACTCTATCTAAAAGAAAAATTAACACAAGACACGAAATGTCATGAAAAAGATAAAAACAATGTCGTTTGTCTACAGGGCGATCATTAAAAAGACTGACAGATGTAGACAACTGCATCGAGATCACGAAGAATCATCCCGACAGCTCCGAATCCGAGTCGTCGGCAGACAACGACAGTGATTCCGACTGAGCTTGCACCGCCAGCATCACAGATGCTATGTATCAAATTTATCTGAACACAAGCCTTCGAGGTAAATGAAATGTACTATAAAGAAGGAATCTATTGATATATTTATAATAAAATAACAACGGTACTCTTATTATTTTTTTTGTTGATATTACATGCCCACTTTACTCTTTTAGTTAGGAACAAAATATTAGTTTTTAATACTCTCAAATAGACGTAACTTCAAACTGAATCCTACTCAGTATATTTTTATGAAGAATGCTCTTGACGTGCAGAATTTGTAACAAGCTCGTTGTGCCCTGCGGTTTGACTTGCCATACACGATTCTATTCGGGTTGCTGATATTTTTTACTTATTGCACGTCTCCTAAGGGTCGCAACGTGATATTTGGAAAGCAGAGAAGTTATACATAGCGTATTTATATCACTTTCCTGTAGAAGTGTGTTAACAATTGCAAAAACTTCAAGCATCAATGCTATACATAAAGCAACGAACCCACTAAAACCACACACCGACTCGGGCTTCAGATTACCTACTTTTTTGTATATGACACTTATTTAATTTAGGGATGGAGTTGTATATAACCCTCCTTCAGTTTTACCGTAGTCGGGAAAGAGGATCATACATTTTTCTTAGACCAAACAGCGTATTCCTCGTTTGGGTGGTACTGGATCTATATATGCTAAAAATAAACAGGGCAATGAGTCATGAGCAATCTCCTAATAAAAATCTTTTTATAGCTCAAATCGGCTAAGATATTGTATCATTGATTTTTTTTTTTTACTTTTGACAGTCTTAAATTATATTTAAACAACGAAAGAATTTATAAGTAAAAAGTATCAAGACAGGTTTTAGATTTAAATTTAAATCTACAGTCCTAGATTAGATCTAGTAGATCTAGATTTAGATCTACGTATCCTATACAAATATTTAGGTCTTATAACATTTTTCGAAGTTTCTTGATCTTTGATTTAATTAACTTGTTGTACCGTATTATGAAACATCTTGTATATAACAATATTGATGTTAGAATACATAATCCAATGAATCGAATGACCGCAATCGTCTTAAATGTTTAGAATGTTAGAATTTAATGATTTTGTACATTTTCTTTGGACAATGGTGCCGATTCTGTTGCGCATCTCTTTACTAAAATATATCTAGAAGTATATATTTGAATTTCAATACAATTTCATTTTGTTCCATTACGCGTCGGATCATCAAAGTTTCGGATCCGGGGCATTCGAACGAGAGATATCATAGCGTACGAAAAAGGAACAGTTCTTTTTCTACATTTTTCGTTATTAAAATGAACTGTATGTCAATTGAGTTAGGTTTATATTTGTTCAAAACGATTCTGAATTAACAATTTAACTAATGAACTAGACCCAATGGTTTTGTTTGATGTAGTATTTACTTATATTTTGTTACGTACGTTATTTTGTAAAAAAAGGACTGACTTTTCTTCCAGTTTGGAGAGTTTTGATGTAACAGCAGTTTCGGTACAATTGTCTATCTTCGAGACACATCTCGTTAACCTCTATCGTATTATCGTTGTTGAAAGTTTAATAAACGTAACAAAATTATATCGCACTATCTGTCGACTTGTATTCGAACACATAAGTGGTAGTTCGTTGAATACTTAAAGTGTTAGCATTATAAAGAAACTATTTGTAACTAAGAATTTGTACCAATCGGCGATTGTGGGCCCCGCATTAAGGGTCCCACGATGTTATGTATTATATTTTACAGAGAACGCATCTGTTCTGTGAGTAAAAGACTAATACAACAATTCCGTCATGAATGATATGATCATAAGGGCCCCGTGCGGTTGGTTCCACAGGGGCCCTCTTATCCATACTAAAGGGAATCTCGAAAATAGGATGAACATTTCACCTTCAACAGGACGAGGATTGTATGATGTTAACAGCCACGTGGGCAAGCTCTTACATCATGTGACAGGTGTAGGTACTCACATAAGTATAATGACCGCGAGATACCTTGACAAATGTACTCTAGCTGCGCAAATGTGTTTTGTGGGTCTCCTTGGTGGTTGTGCGGGACGCGAAGGCCAATAAACCAATCATAGACTATATTAAGTCAATTGCGGGCTCAAAAGACTCGCATCATTGGTTTATCAGCCGTTTTACTGTTTTTTTAGTTGATCCGTATAGTGCGCGCGAACCTTCCGACGTCTGTCCTAAATGTTTGCTAGCATCTCTACAATGAAAAAGAGTGGCTGTGACATACAGACATGACGAATCTATAAGGGTTCCGTTTTTTGCCATTTGGCTATGGCACCCTAAAAAAGTAATAATCTGAAGTGATTTACAGGAACTAGTTAGATACTTTTGGTAATTTGAAGACTTCAATATCTCAAACTGTAGAAATTTTATTTTGAATGGTGCAATAATAACAAACGCAATTGATGATCAGTTTAAACAAATAAGTTTCCGATGGACAAATATTTTTCAGCTTTAATAAAAATATTTTTATGCAGTATTATGATGGGCAAATAAAGAAAAAATATTAATGTGGATCATCTTTATGCAAAAATTTCATTACTCCGACTGTTCCTGTCCACAAACTGACAGCTGCCAAATAGTTGTCATTTTAAAATATTCGATGGTTGTGTGAAAAGAATTAAGAGAGAGAAGGAAGCTAAAGTTGTATTGTAGACTATGGCATTCAGCTAGATTGTCCTCGGTACATTCAATACTGACCGCTCATTGGTTGCTTATTTATGCATCATCGTCAAATCAACCAATGATGGTTCAGTATTTTGATGTGGCACGTTGGGAAGACTTGTAGAGCGAGTTTCCTTCATAGGACTGATAGTTTGATATTTCTTTAATAGAGTAGTTAAAACCGTTTGTATTTAGAAGTTTACGTCGGTTTAAAAGTAAATAACAACAAATATATCGCGATAGAATCCGTAAAAAGTTGTTTTATTTCAATTATTAAAACCGTTTATTCAGTTTTAACTACTCTATACAGATATCAAGCTGCAGACATGGTGTGATAGAGAGAACACTATACAAAAACCGAGGCTTTAGACTAGCGGATCTAATCTGGTAAGAGTTTATAATGTTTGTGGTTACAGATTCATGTACCGATATTGCTTTCTAGTCGGAACGACTGTTAGCCAACTAATTGGTACGTGAATAGGCACATTTAATCACGAACCCTACCAACCTTAATGTGATAAGGTTATTGTATTATATAAATTGTAATTCGTACTCGTATCGTAGCCGTTTCAACTAAATATGAGATCGAAAACTTAGTTATTGTATACTCGTATTGCCGGCCAATAAACTGTCTCATGGTATTTCAAAGTAAATGTAAATATAGATTTAAAACTAACGGCATTATTTGTGACGTGCTGCAGTTACTTTGAGCCTTAATTTATTGATAAGATTGTTGTGAACTTCTGACCAATGAACGAAGGGTAGAATTATATTTAAATGTACTTTAATTTGTCGGCATTGGAATATTTAGGCATATTTATACGTTGTCACATGCGTGTGCACGTATGTCGACACCTGGTTTGTGCAAACAATATCGCACGAATTTTGTGCAAAAAATAAATACGATTCGCACGAAACAGTATTACTCGTACAGGACGCGCGCAAGACATCGCTGTTATACTCGTCTGTATCATTTCTTTTTAAACGCATTAGAGCAGTCTATTTTGAACACGAAGCATAACAGAATTCGGCAGAACGCGAGTGTCTTTAACCAACTTCAAAAAAGGATGAGGTTATTTATACATTCGACGAATAGAACGTTCATCGATAATGTATGACCCTCAATTTCTTCATCATTTTGATATGTTGTATTGTTGTTTTTTAATTCTACTTTCAATGTATTGATGTTTTCGATGGCCCGTCGAACGACGACGGTTCGGTTAAGCTCGTGTCTACTCAGATGTATTCATTAGTAATGGATTTCTTTGGGCATATTTTAATATTTAAGGCCTGCCTCGTATGTGCACACGCATACGAGTGTCCTGTTTTTTTGCATGAATTTCGTGCAATTGCACGAAATTAGCTACTTTTTTGCACGAAATAGAACTAAGCTTAACCTCACATGCCAGAATTGAATCGTATCGTATATGAGAGGCTCATTATAAGGTTGTGATTGTTTGGACGTAAACTTGTAAGTGAAGTGCCTCTGTGACGCGGTTACCTCACCTCATAATTATGTATCTAAGGTGTAGTAAGACTTTACCCTTTCTGTCTTTGTGCAGGTAGGAGTGCCCGTGTGACACTTCTATCAATGTAGTAAGTAATGCAAGTATTATTTTACCCTACTGATTCGCATATATATTCGTCCATAAAATCTTAAACTACCCGTAATTTATTTCAAAATTAAAAAGTGAAAAACATCGAATCATAGACTAAGATACACCATTGAATTTATTTTAACTGGCCTGTGTCCTGAGAAGTTCTGGGTTCGGATCCTGGACACGTGACCGTTTATTCCGAACCTGACCCGGTCACGGGTTAGGATAAAAACTTGAAAAACCTAACCCTACAGAAGTTGGAATTACTGCACTTCGGCTATTAAAAGTAGCAGAAATCTGCGCAATTTGGGTTATGATAGGAACGAGATGTCGGGTCAGGTTAGGAAGAGGGTTAGGTTCGGAACAAACATCACATATTTTTTCAAGTTTCTAACCTAACCCGCAACCGGGTCAGGTTCGGAATATTTTCATACGAAGTTGCAGGGTGATATTATACAAACCCGCTTCGGCCTCTGACGAAACCATGCTACGTGACTGGTTACATGAGAAGAATTACTTTACTCGCTACGAAACCAGTTATGTACAGAGGTTTTTTCTTTTTACGGAACTGTTTTCGTTCGTAGAAAGAATTTTTTTTTTCAATAGGCTTCTACTGGCGCGTTTATCGCGATTTCGCATATACCTACGTATACATATCGAATAGACAACCTAAGCCGTTTCAGGGGCATCTTGAACTGTTAGCAATAATATATGGTTGTTCTGCAATATATATACACGCCTTATCTCTAATACGATATCTCGATAAGTTTGTATGGTTGTTTGTAACTGGTCCTATATCCTAGTTATTATTTTATTTGAAAATAATGTTTTATGTTAGCAACTGTAACTCTTAACATTCAGCTAGCATTAGGTCTATCCTCACTGAAAAAGTCACAAACTATTTTAAATCTTATCTACGGAAGAAAAGGTTCGTAGTTATTTGAAGGCTAATGAAGGCAACGCGAATCATTTATAGGTTGTCGTCTACATCGAGTTCGACTTCAAAGCTATATTCTTAGAGAATTGCATTACTGTTCTTTCAGTGAGAAATGACCCTTAGTCAAAACACACCATCGACGGGTATGCTTAGCTGTTTTGTCTGTTGTGATTCTAAATAAAATGTGGGTAGTCTTATAAGCACCGGATCTTCTTGGATTAGTTGATAAGTTAATGCATTTAATTTTAGTCCTTGTCGACAAAGGCATTGTCCAAACGTGTTACTTGCCATCAAATTGTATTATACTATAGATAGGTATGAAACAATGCATGATGTAATAATAAAAAAATAATAATGAAACATTGGTTTTATTCATGATCTTCTTTATTACTATTTTTATATATGTAAGTTTTTACACATATATTAACCATAGACATCAAAATATATATAGAATTGATTTTTCTTTACTGAGAATTTATTCTTAATTTATTTTGGTTACCATCAAGATTATAGATCTATTGTATCAGTTAGGGTGAGGCCCCACTTGTGCGTTACGTTGCGCTGCGTCGTTGTCGCAAAGGATCAGGGTCATTCTTAAAAAATTGTAATCAAATAAAATTATAGTAACTAGAGAAATTCTTTAAAACTTCTAAGAATGACCTGCGCATTGCAACCCACAAGTTGGGCCTCGCTCATAACCGGCTAAGGTTATATTGATGTAAATTAAACTATGTTGTTTTATGCACACTAACTATGACACATATTCATTGCCTTTTTAGTTTATTATACAGAATGACTTAATTGATTAAATTCCTTTTATTATCTCTACTCCTGATAGGGTAGATTGGACAAATAATAATTATATTGTTAGGAATTTAAATGCCTGCTCAGTACGACAGCCCTCAGTACAGATAATTTGTACGCCTGAAGTAAAGCCAATGAGACGAAGGTAAACAAAGCGACCATTACTGAGTTACTATGTGATAACTAGCGATTATTTTCTCTGTCCTTGTCGCACATGTCACACGTACGCGACAATGGCCGAACGACAGCTGTCGTTGCGTGTTTCGTAGTACAGGAAAGCTGGCAGTACAGCGGTTCTAAACTGTCAGATCTGCCACCTTATGAGCAATTTCATTACTGTCTACGTAATAATTAAAAAAAAAAATGTTTGGAACCGCTGAAATTTTGTTAACCTTTTTTCTCTCACTTCATTGGCTTAACTTTAGTTATGTCTATTTGCAGTAGCTCGCATAGCTGGTTAAAGAGTCAATTGAAAGATAAGTACTAATGGACTCTGACTCTTTCCCCAAGGGAGAAACGGGGAAAATGGGTGAAGTGGCCCCCACAGAAGGTGGCTCCACTAAAAATACATAAGCAAGTGAGATGCATTAGAACAGTCCAAGCATAGCAGTCGAAGTAAAATCTTGAATGCTGTTGTCAGAAATTCAGAATCCTGGCAGTTTCAATGGTATTAAGGAAAATACACAAATAAGTCATACTGTATAATTTCTGCATTGGAGAAGATAGCTAAGATTAAATTATTCCAATAATTGTTATATGTATATCTTTTGTTTACAGAGTCCCTAAGTAATTTCATAATTAGAGAATAAATAGTGAGCAGAGTTATTAATACATAATCCAATAAGTATTACACATACCCATCGAGATAAAGACATTTAACTACACACATAGAGATTTCAAAAGTAGTATACCGATAAATTAGATTTTCACACAATTTATTTCTGTAATATGGAGTTTATTAGTATACAGTGTCTGCCGTCTGATGCATCCACAAGCATGCCATGGGATTTTGATGTGACCAATGTTAACTCAAATGATGCACCAGCACGGTGTGTGCATATTGACATTAGTACAATATCATTTGTATGCAACAGGTGCATGTTGGAAAACAAATAACAGTAGAGAATCGGCCACAGAAAACCTTAGAATGTGGTGGTTTTTTATTAGTTGGTGTTCATTGTCTTCACTACACACTTCAGTAATGCAACAATGTAGACTTCCCTGCAGCACACCCTTCACGACCCTACACCACTGAGTATTAAATAACTTTTATTGCAAGTACCCACATTCATTACTACATGCCAGCTGACAGCACACTTCAATTAACTAAAATGCCACATCCTGATATCAACCATTAAGAACCAATTACAAGTTTTGACAACTTAAGTCTAAAATATAAAGTAAGTTGGTAAATTATAAAGGGCTAACCTAAATCACTAAAAAGATATTTACAGTTTTTTTTTTAAATATGATGCAAATTGCAACTCGTAAAAAATAAACAATGCTGTTCAATTTATTACATTAATATTATATAACAAAATATACAGACAGCAACACTAACGCAAAATGTCACACAAATATTTTTATAAACTTACATTTTTTCAATCTGCCAACTTCATCCGACAACTTATTTAGTTTAAAACACAGAAAACATTAAAACGATTTTATGTGGCAACTCACAGATTGAACATGTCATCAGCCTCTGCTTCACTTTCTATCGGTGGGCGAGTGTCTTCGTCAAGTAAGCAATCCAAAGACAGCCTGTCAATATCATCCCATGACAACTCATTAAACTTGTCCTGTATAGTTCTCGTAAGTCGACTAGCCGCACACAAAGCTTCATTGCTATTCATGCCCATCTTCTGAAAATGCCTTACAGATACCTCATAAAATCCTTCTGGTTTTCTAACAATTAAGTTTAACTTAGTGCCATCGCTTATTGAGGGGTATGCATCTACTGTTTGTTCGTCCACTAAAGTTCTGCCTAGCAGCAATAATTTCTGTTCTTCCATTGGTATTCCTAACTTTTCTTGAACCTCACATTTAATTTCGTAAATACGAGTGTTAGGCAGCACCTAAAACGAAACGAAAAGTGAACTACTTGCTAATTTTCAGACAATTACTATGAATGCTACATGTTTAGTTGAATCACTTTATTAAGTCTGGCCATGCCACCTCTGCCAAGACCCAGCAGAAGGGTTAGACCCAAAAGTGTTGGCTTAGCGTCGTGGTGAACATGCGTGCTAATGGTCTCACTACAGGGGGTGCCCGAGATAGTGCGAAGTGGAAAAGTAAAAGTCTGAAAGCGGACCCCGGAATCTGAGGTGAAAATATTGATGCCGCAATAAACATACCTCCACGCAACACTCGCCACCCTTTAATTGTTTCACAATTATTTGCATATTGAACAGTGCGTGTAACGCTTGTTTTCTGTAAAACACTGGATGAAAATATCAAAATATTAATAATTTAACAGCATGATACCAATGACGCAAAAGAACTGAATTGTCATTATTGTCAATGATTGTCAAAGTCAAATTGTTTTTTTTTTTTGTTTGCTTAGTTCCTTTCGGAACAGGCTAAGGTACTATAACCATGCTGCTTTGTTAACGATGATGAGTTGATGATGTTGATGATGATGATGATGACGGTGAATGATAATTGAAATTGCGATCACCTTACCTTAAATACTCTTTGATCATATTTTTGTGGGATTTTATGACCTGGTTGCAAAGACCTTTAGGTTAAACTCTTTGATCATGATCACAATAGAAATTAGGGATGGTCGAACGTATCTCATAAAACTATCGATATAGTAAGCTAAATGCAATTGGTGTCATAAGTGTGGCGTACACTTTAAGGACAAATCTAACTTCGCTCTACACAATAATATTTATTGAAGTATGGTCGTTACATCCTCTTTTAACTGTGACATTACAGTAACATTTAGAAATTAAATGATGTAGATAAAATCTTTAAAAACTCACGTTTTTGCTTTAAACTCAATTATTATACACTTCGTTGTAAGTGACAATAGTGAACAATCATGTAAGAAATATTCCATGGTATAAATAGGTCAACCGCTTACATATTATAACATCCGTGCATTCCATACTATATTCAATACATGTATAGTATAAAACAAATTCGTTGTCACTGCCTGTCCTCTCTATGTATGATAAATCTTCAAAACTACGCTACAGATTTTAATGCAGTTTCTTTTAATAGATAGAATAATTCAAGAAGAATGTATAAATGTATAATACATGCTTAATATAGTAGAGGGTGCAGCGAGAACGAGATCGGAGGCCACGGGGGTGGAAATAAATTGGCGGTACGAAGTTCACTGGGTCAGATAATTTATAATAATCATAATTATTTAAGGGGCTATTTTTTTCCTTTATTTTAGTAACTAGTTATAATTTCTAGTTTTAAATTTCTAGTTTCACGCCTAATCTACTGAACCGATCTTGATGAACTTTGGTATAAGGGTGGATTGGGCATGGGTTTGTCTTTGGTCGTGATAACCGATAAAAAGTAAGGGAAAGATCACGGGTTCGAGTCCCGCCCATGGAGATACATTTTTCTTGATGTCTTCAATTTGTAGCATACTTAATGCTATAACAACATCCAAATGTGTGGGTGGAGTTTTCAAAAATCAATGTTTAAAAATGATTGTAAAATTAATTGGTTGGTTCCTATAGCTCGTAAGAACATCGGTGGATAACGCCACCGTGCGTCGCCTTAAAGATGGATAAAAACAAAAGGGAAATTTGAATCACATAAGGCTTGTCTCGGTTGCCTAGTTGGTTGAGGCAGTAAGGGAGGTCCCCTGTATGGGAAAGATCACGGCTTCGGGTCCCGCCCGTGAATATTATTTTTTCCCTCTGTATTCAATATATAAGTTAGCATACTTAATGCTATAAAAATTAATTGTTACAAGTTTATCAATTTATATTATTTACAAATAAGTACCTATGCATGAAAGTTTTTTTTAGTAAACTTTCATTAATTTTCATTAAATCCATTATGTAAATATCGATATATTTTATTGACTTGCTCATCCCTAAATGAAATGACATTAGACAATTGTCGTCCCTCCTATAGTATGTGAAATACTATAAGCTTGCTTCACATAATGTACGGACGACATGAGGATACATAATTACACATTTATCATGAGAGTGGAAAGATGAGTGGACCAGTTTTATTCCACTCCTATTATTACGTATTATGCATTTATACTTATAAAGGTGAGGTCTAGTCTCTCGTGTGGCTGTGCCACTCACATGCATTAGCTGGTTTTACCAAGTGTCTTGCCATACTCTTGTTACCTCTCCGTGGTTGCACTCCCACGTACTCTAGAGAGGGATCTCAGGACTGTCATTTGACTGCAGTTTACTTATGGCTATACACCTCTATTACCTAGCTGGGCATCGGTCGACTTGCTCCGGTCTAAACAGGGTATATCCCTGGTGACTCTGATCATGTTTGCATATTAGTCACTTAGCCGGACAGGGGGCCTGTGGCCCCCCGGAGGCCTCCACCATCCCCATAGCCTCGCCACGGTTGCTCCAGCTCAGTCGACCGTGCCAGTGTGTTTCCGGATCACACTACCAATATATGGGAGCTCCAGGCTTCCCGTCCAATGTCCTTGACTACCAAGTGTGCTGTGCACTGCAAGATTGGACTACCAGTAAAGGAAAGAATGGCGTGCTACGACAGTCTTCTCATTTTTCCACTTATCATTCAATTATAGGTCGACATAAAGATATTGCAAAGTAGACACTCACCTGGGGTCTTCTTGGACCTCCTAGAAGCTCGTAGCTCCTACCTTGTCTTGCGACAACCTTTTTATTTATTTATTTATTTATTCTTTATGCACAAATATAAAAATAAGAGTACAAAGGCGGACTTAATGCCGTGGGCATTTTCTACCAGTCAACCTTAGGGTGATGCAGAGTAAACATAATATACTTACGTATATATATATAAATATACATACACAAATACTTCATTCCGCATACAAATACCTATAATAAACATACCCAAACATATATATATATATATATATATATATATATATGAATATACCTATATATATAAACATACAATAAAATATATCAAATATATACATACGGAAAAATCTTATACTTAAATTTTATTCTGCCTGTGGTTCGCTATAAATGAGTCGTACTCTGTTTCTGAATGTGGAGCGATTTGGGGACATTCTGACCTCTAAAGGAAGCGCATTCCAAAGTAGAATGGATTGCACAGAGAAAGAAGAGTGGACAAGGCTTGAGGTGTGAGTGGGACAGTGCAGAAGAAGGTTATTAGAGGAGCGCAAATTCTTATTATGGTTGGAACCGAGCAGGTGCAGATTTGATTTTAAGTAGGCTGGGGCGTTGGGCGAATTTAATAATGTGTAGACCAGAGTTACGGCACGTAGACTGCGTCGCCGTCGTATCGGAAGCCAACCCAACTCTGCGCGATGAGCCGAAACGTGGTCATACTTCCTAAGATTGTAGACGAATCGAATGCAATTGTTGAGAAGTCGGTCAAGTTTATTGAGCAGATCTGCATTCAGGTCGAAATAGCATACATCACCATAGTCGAAGAGAGGAAAGATTAAAGTCTGCATAAGCATTGTCTTGGTTTTAGGTGGAAGAAAGTTTTTGAGTCGGTAGAGAGCTCTTAGTGTCCCAGTCACCCTCTGGCAAACATTGGTGACTTGAACCCGCCAACTCAGGGTTGAATCAAGGTGCAAACCCAGGTTTTTAACACTAAGTGTGACAGGAATGGTTTTTCCATTGAATGTAATCACTGGCATGCTCACGTCCTTCAGCCTTCCTATCATATGACTGCTGCCTATTATAATACTCTGGCATTTGTCAGGGTTGACGGCCAGTCCAAACCTGTCACACCAGCCACGTATGAAACCCAAGTCTGCGTTTACTCTGTGGATTGCGGCCGAGATATCGTTAACAGGGGCCTGGCTATATAACTGCAGGTCATCGGCATACAGGTGATACGAACATTGAAGATCAGAGGTTATGAAATTAATAAATATTGAGAAAAGAAGAGGAGAAAGTATACCGCCTTGAGGGACCCCAGAGTCGAGATTGCACCAGCTCGATGACATCTCGTCGGCATAAACCGCCTGCTGGCGCCCCTGAAGATATGAAGAGAACCAATCCAGATCATCGGATGAGATTTTGATATGAGCAAGAATTGACAAAAGTATATCGTGGTTGACACAGTTAAAAGCATTGGAAAAGTCTACTAAGACCATCACAGTAGCCATAGTTTTCTCAATACCATCCCTGATGTCACCGGTTACCTTAAGAAGTGCAGAGGTAGTGCTGTGTCCTGGCCTGAATCCCGATTGCAGAGGGCTTAGTATCCCATTGCGATGTACAAAATTAGACAGTTGTTTATGCACGCATACCTCCAACACTTTGGATAGGAAGGGTAGGATAGAGATCGGACGAAAGTGGTTAGGAAGAGAGGGATTTGAAATTTTAGGACCTTTCTGCCCACTTCTCATACTTGTCTGCATAGCAGCCACATTTCCCGCCATTTCTCTAGCACAGTGCCAACATAAAGTTAGTCAAAGCCAAGAGTGGTGTTACCACAATATAAAATATAGATTGACATTACTAATGTTGATACATACCGATTGTTAAATGGCGAATCGCGCATTGCTGCGCGACACTCCCACAAGCAGAAAGAGTGTTATTGCAGTAGTGTTAGAAGGTGACGCGTCCATTCCAGTATTTTCTCTCTGGCCCGAATAGCTGCGTCCCTTCTTCCCCTGGTCCCTGGTTGCATACACTCAGGGTCATTAGTAGTTTCCTCTGATCTTGATGTCTCAGTATTCATCATAGATTCTTGCACTGGCGTTACTTCACTTGTGGTGTCTACCTCATTTTCATTGTTCTCAAATTCTGGATTAGTTGTTAAAGGTGGTTGCATGTTATCCACTCGACTTGGGCCATCATCCAGATCCAAGTACTCGATTGGTGCATCTAGAGGGGGTGCTGTCGCTTCCTCCTCAGTTGGTCCAGACTGTGCAGAGTTGTCTGGCTCAGTTTCTAGCGGATAGAGATGACCTACAGACCGAATCAATATAGAGTCCCCAACTTTGACCTTAGCGATTCTATGTTTACCATCTGCACCCTTTATCAGATCTGCTATCTTCCCGACTTTCCACAACTCACGGTTTTTTAAGTCTGACCTTATTTGTACAATGTCTCCTATATTTGGTACACAATCAGATACAACTCTTGGCTGTTTAGGAGAGTTTTGGTACCTCTCTCGCAGACTAGTCAGATACTGTGCCATGAAAATCTTCTTGAATTCCTCAAGAATTGTCAGTCCTCTTTTCCAGCTCTCTATCAAATTGGTCTTTAGTTTGGAGCCGTCCACTGGATAAACATTGTTTGTTGCTGGGGTCAATGTTAGGCATTTTCCTAAGCTTAGGAAATCAGCTGGTCGCAATATATGGACCACTTCAGTTCCAACCTTTGTAAGTGGTCTTGAGTTGACAACAGCTTCTACTTCTTTGAGCACTGTCAGTAGTTTGCTGTCTCCAAGTAGGTGCTTCTCGAGAGTGCGTTTTAGGGAATGCTTCACTACACCTATCAGTCGTTCATAATATCCGCCATGCCACGGAGCGAGCTGAGGTATGAATCTCCATTCGATTCCTCTCTCAATACAGTAAGGTTTACTGACCACCTCAGATGTAAGTTTGAAGCACGTAGCATTATCAGAATATATACGCTTTGGTGTATTTCTAGTGGCAGCAAATCGTCTAAGTGCCAGGAGACATTCTTCTGCCGTCAAGTCGTTTACTATTTCTAAGTGAATAGCTCGCACAGCAAGACATGTAAATAGAGCTACCCATCTCTTTTGCTTTCCATTTGGTGTGTTCACATATAGCGGTCCAAAATAATCTACCCCACAGTATGTGTAAGGCGTGCTGTAGTTCACTCTTTCACTGGGTAGGTCGGGCACTGCTGGCAAGCGATATGGGCCACCTCCATGTTTAATACACTGCAGACATCTTGAAATCACTCGTTCTACCTGACGTTTCCCTTGTGGTATCCAATACTTTTCTCTAATGAGGCTAAGTGTATGGGTCGCACCAACATGGTAATTTCCTTCATGAGTATCCTTGATAATCTTATTTGTAAATTCGCAATCTCGGGGCAATAATATGGGATGTTTCATGTCGTAGTTCCATGTGGTATTTACCATGCGTCCTTGGCATCTCAGGATTCCATCCACATCTAGAAATAGACCAAGGTTTCTAGTCAGGTGTGTCCTCTTTCCTGCAATTTCATCAGCAAAATGGTGTTTTTGCAGTTCCTTTAATTTTGCGATAGTGTCAACTGTCTTTGATGGAAGTAGACTTTGCTGTACTTGCTCAATTTCCATGATATCGCCATTCCAATTCTCATTCACTGGGTTATCGTTTGCATCGTCAATTTCCATTTGTTGGTTTCCATCTATCAGCTGATACCCTGGACCATCGTCTGCTTCTAGAGTCTTTCTGTAATTACTTTGGTCCAGGCCCTCCCCGACAGAAAGGACTGTCATGTGGTTCATGTAATATCTATCTGCAGGCCACACTGATTCATCCTCTTTTAGAAATGTGGGACCGTAGAACCAAAGTTCTTTAGACTGACTCCATCTGTCAGGTCTTGTTGCCACATCAGCTGGATTAATCTTTGTATTAATATAGTATATTTCTGCTTGCATTTGGTTTTTCTTAATTTCCTCTACCCTATTGGATACAAAGGGTGGTAGTAATTTGTTGGAACGCATCCATCCGTGCACAACCAAACTATCTGTCCACAATGTTTCCTTGCTTATTGGAAGTGAAAGATTCTCTCTTACATATTTTAGAAGTCTACTCGCTATTAGCAGACCCAAGAGTTCTAATTTCGGGATATGAAGTTCACTTGAGTCTTCATTTTTGGCTATTCTCGACTTTCCCATTAAGAATGAGACTGATGTTCCTTGTTGATTTTTTGATGTTAAGTATATAACTGCAGCATACCCAGCCTTTGAAGCATCAGAAAAACAGTTCAATTGGTATGTTGTATCAAACTCTGGAACAGCATTTGTTATGCATCTCTGCAGTTCTATGTGTGCAGCTGTTTCTATTACATCCAAGACTACCTGTATAGACTGTATCAAATCATCTGGCAAGATGGTGTCCCATTTATGTTTTTGTTCACAGATGTGTCGAAACAAGATCTTTAATGGCAGTGTTAATGGACAAATAAAGCCACAAGGGTCATAGATCCGGGCTAAAGTACGAAGTACCTTCCTTTTCGTATTGGCTGGAGTATCTTTATTGAAGTGTTGATCAGTTATTTTTAATTTTAATGTGTCTCTTGCCACATTCCACGTCAAGCCAAGTACTTTTACTGTGCCTTCGTGTTTTGCTTGTTTCTCTGTAGGTACAAAGTCAAGAAATCCCTTTTCATTTGACACCCAGTCTCTTATATTCATGGCAATCTGTTCAAAGGATTCCTTTGTCTTCTCGTATATTTCTTGAGCTTCTTGTATAGAGTTGGCTCCTGTTACTAAATTGTCTACATAGCAATTATTGGCAATATCCTTTAGTAGGGTCATATCAGTCTGCGTCATGTGGTATCTAATAGTTGCTGCGAGAAGAAATGGGCTTGCAATTATTCCGAAAGCTACACGACGAAATCGGAAATACAACAGGTTTTCTTCAGTTGGGTCCTTTGTGATGTCCTTTAACCACAGGAATCTTGTGACATCACGGTCCTTTTCTTGGAGCCCAACCTGTAAGAACGCTTTCTCTACATCGGCTACAATCGCTATTTTCTTTGTTCTGAATTTCAGCAGAAGAGCCGTGAGATCCTCCAGCATGGAAGGTCCACTATAAAGACATTCGTTCAAACTCTTCTTACCCGTTGCTTTCGCTGAAGCGTCATAAACGATTCTACCGCGTTTCCCTTCAGTTTTTACAATATGATGAGCTAAATAATGTATAGGATGTTCTGTGCTATTACTATGCGGTTCAACAATTTCAATGATATTTCCGCTTAATTGCTCCTTAAGAATTTCATCATATTCTTGTAGTGTTGTCTTATCTAATCTGTTGATCAAACTCTTCAGTCTTCCCAATGCCATGCCAAAATTAACTGGTAGTTGAGGTGGGTATTCAATCCATGGCCATGTTACTTCATAACGTCCATTTTTGTATTGAACAGTATCATTAAAATGTTTGACTGCTTCATCTTGTCTTGTAGCTTTAGGAGAATCGTTTATGCCGATGCCCTCAAGTGACCACAAAAATTTTATGTCAATATTTCTAAGAGGTAAGTCAGGTTCAGTAAAATAAGGGCAGCTTGAATTGTGACAGTGGCAGTAAGTAGTTACAGTTAATACATTTTCCTGTTTGGCAATGGGATCTCGGTCTACATTTCCAGATAACAGCCAACCAAAGTCAGAATCCACCAAGTACAAATTATTCTGAATCATCTCCTTTGTTTCACGCATGAAGCCTGCAAAATAATCGTTCCCTATTAAAAGGTCTATTTTATCTCCAGTAGAATCATCATCAGCCACTAAATCAACCATGGAACAATCAAATTTAGCTACTGGTAACCTCTCTGTAATATGTGGAACAATATTGACTCTTACTTGTTTTTGGATGCCACGTTTGGTCTCTAAGACAATGTCTACAGATGGGCTTGACATCTCTTTCGGATCAGTTGCTCCAAACGTATACACCAGGAGTTGATCTTCATTGTCAGGGGTGAGCTGTAATCTGGATGCAGCCCTAGTGCTGATGTAGCTACGTTGTGAACCACTGTCCAAAACAAGTCTGCATTTATAGCTCTTTGTTGTATTGCTGGGGTTTGTGACTAGAGCCACTGCTGTCTGTAAGAAAGTAACGTTCTTTGTCATGTAACATTTGACTATAGCACGATCACTATTGGAAACAGTTGCCTCACCTTGTGGTTTCGAACACAGCATTTGGAGATGTCCACCACCACAGCGGAAGCAAGTAATCTTTCGGTGGCACTGTTCAGTCTTATGATTTCTCTTTAGGCACTTGTGACATCTGTCCCCCAACTGCTTCTGTCGAGCCTCAATGTTGTTATATCTTTTACAATCTGCACTACCATGGTTATTTAATTTGCAGAAGATACATGGCAGCCTACTACACTTTCTAGGTGGGTTATTTAATTTATTATTTGCCTTTCGTTTCAGATTTATCCTTTCTGGTTTGTTGCTGGCACTGCTCCTTATTGGATATTCGCGTTTTAGTGCAGATTTTGTTTGAAGTACTTCAGTTGTAATGACTTCTTGCTGTGTGGCTGATCCCTTTTGTATTGGTGTGACTTGAGCCTTCTCCAATGCCACTACAATGTCTAGTAAGATCTGTCTAACATTAGTTGTTGAATTATCCTTGGAATGAAGCTGTGGCATCAAGTGATACTGATGGAGAACTTGCTCCGGGAACTTACTCAGTATGGTAGCACGCAGATGGTTTCCATTTATGTCCTCACCTAATTTCTCTAAGACTCTTAAATGTCTTTCAATGCCATCCAGAGTTTGCCTGCAGCTGGGAGCTGTATATTCAGCTCTGTCCAAGTTGGTCAATGCTGTGTAGTGCGCGTCTACTAATGTATCATTAGATCCGTACCTGGACTTTAAGGCTTCAATAGCGATGGTATAGTTATGGTTAGTGATGGCTAAGCCTGCTACCGCTTCCAGAGCCTTGCCCTCGAGGCTACTAATTAAATAAGTCAGTTTGTCAGCCTCTGCCATAGGTTGGCCGTCTATGTTTGAGCTGAACCGGTCCCAAAATTCGAACCATTTAAGACCCTCTCCGTTAAATTTAGTCATTTCTAATTTCGGTAATCGAATACTTAATTGGTGACTGGTATATTGTTTAGTAGGTACACTCCGTGAGGATGCCTCAATTGCTTCCATCGAGGATTCGATGTCTGTGAGGAAATCCTCACCCTGAAGCTGTAATTCCATTGCTTCGGTGACAATATTTATTTGAGGGTTTGTTGAGGAAGATGTGTAATGCCGTGTTTGTTCCTGTAGCCTGTATAATAGCTGCTTTAATTGTGCTACAGTACTTGACGCCGTTGAGAGCACCATTTTCCCCGACTCATAATCAGTTTTAGCTCGTTCCAAGCATTCTTTAAGTTTGCTTCTTCGCATTTCTAACATTCTTATAAGAATTTCTTCCATTGTTTTCACACTCTAACCACCTGCCGTCCGTTATTTCGACACGTCTTAACCAGGAAACGAAAATATATCAAGCACAAACACTTATTTCAATTAATTACAGTAATTGTCTCGCACTAAAACTTTTTAAACTTTTTAAACTAACTCTTAAGACCGAAAAGGCGCCAAACCGAGAAAAAAATTGACATGAGACAAAACAATGCTACCAACTGCAGCCCGTAGTGTTGTCACGCAGAACACTAGATGGGAGTTTTTTCGGTTATTTTTTTTTTATTTTTTTCACAAACTGTTATGTAACCGATATATAGTTTCCATATCGATATCGAAAACGGTTTTAAGATATCGAAATCAGTAGTACAGTTTGCAAAGGTTAACAAGTTATTTAGATGACAAAACTACCAATGAAGAATGAAGCGAACTAAAGCAAACGCAAACACACTTTTACAGTCGTAGACAAATGGCAGCTGTATTAAACAGTTCTGGTAACGGATTTATACTTTATAAGCCATCTTTATATTTACAGGATAGAACTCAAAATCTGTTGACCGGACTGTAAAAAAGGGTTGTAAAAATGTCTAATGTTATGTTAAATGGAGTTAACTCGTATTTTTGATTCGATACAGTTTTTTTTTTATATCGGTTATTTTCATATAGATATCTATATGTGATAACTTACTTATATCCGGTATAAGCTACGTTTCGATATATCGGTCCCATCCCTACTGAGAACACAAATGAACGATTTTATGTATGTAGCTGGTTACAATCTGCTAAAAAAGTTTTACACCTTGATAATATGTAATGTTATTACAAACATAATAATTGGAATCCTTACCCGGATAACTGCTAATGCTTATTTATATTCAATCATATAAAATATCTGCATAATGGGATATGTTTCTTTATTTTATTTAAGTTTGAAGGATTTTTGACTACAATAGCATTCACAAATAGCCCTTTAGTATCATATCCCAGCATCTCCACCAAAATGTCGTCCCTCCTATAGTATGTGAAATACTATAAGCTTGCTTCACATAATGTACGGACGACATGAGGATACATAATTACACATTTATCATGAGAGTGGAAAGATGAGTGGACCAGTTTTATTCCACTCCTATTATTACGTATTATGCATTTATACTTATAAAGGTGAGGTCTAGTCTCTCGTGTGGCTGTGCCACTCACATGCATTAGCTGGTTTTACCAAGTGTCTTGCCATACTCTTGTTACCTCTCCGTGGTTGCACTCCCACGTACTCTAGAGAGGGATCTCAGGACTGTCATTTGACTGCAGTTTACTTATGGCTATACACCTCTATTACCTAGCTGGGCATCGGTCGACTTGCTCCGGTCTAAACAGGGTATATCCCTGGTGACTCTGATCATGTTTGCATATTAGTCACTTAGCCGGACAGGGGGCCTGTGGCCCCCCGGAGGCCTCCACCATCCCCATAGCCTCGCCACGGTTGCTCCAGCTCAGTCGACCGTGCCAGTGTGTTTCCGGATCACACTACCAATATATGGGAGCTCCAGGCTTCCCGTCCAATGTCCTTGACTACCAAGTGTGCTGTGCACTGCAAGATTGGACTACCAGTAAAGGAAAGAATGGCGTGCTACGACAGTCTTCTCATTTTTCCACTTATCATTCAATTATAGGTCGACATAAAGATATTGCAAAGTAGACACTCACCTGGGGTCTTCTTGGACCTCCTAGAAGCTCGTAGCTCCTACCTTGTCTTGCGACAACCTTTCTGCCCACTTCTCATACTTGTCTGCATAGCAGCCACATTTCCCGCCATTTCTCTAGCACAGTGCCAACATAAAGTTAGTCAAAGCCAAGAGTGGTGTTACCACAATATAAAATATAGATTGACATTACTAATGTTGATACATACCGATTGTTAAATGGCGAATCGCGCATTGCTGCGCGACAACAATAAAGTAAAGCTGCCAAGTAAAAAAGATAGTATACCATTTAAAAAAATCATACGCCCAGTAAGAAATTCTAAAAATAGATTATTTCAAAGTATTGTATGTGTCGTGGTATGTATCATAAAATAAGAAAGAAACGAAGAAAATTAAATTAAAAACAGGTGTTAGTTTATAAGAAGGAACAAAAACTATTTGTACCACCATGAAGTCAGAAATTAGGAACATTATTGGGATTATGCCGTGTTGGTTCCCGGTGATTTAGAATAAGGCCACCCCGTTTCTTCCTGTGGGATTTGTAAAAGGCGACTAAGGGTGGATGTTCTGCATCCGACAGTAAACATACAGCCCAAGACAAAGTGCCCACTAGACGGCAATAGCCTCACTGATTTGCTGTCCCACCTCTGCCTGCCTGTGAATACCTTTTTTATATTGTAAAATGATAATAATATCACTATCACACTTACCATACCATAAATCCCTATCCATTGTTAGTTAGCCCATTTGTCTAACTGTCGGTACTAGGGCCTGCAATACCGGTTAACCGGTTTACCGTAATACCGGTAAACCGCCGTTTTCGGCCCTCTGAAATATACCGGTATTAAAAATTGAAAACCGGTATTTTACCGGTATTTTTGCCGGAATTTTATTCAATAATATTCACATAAATTTAAACAATTGATTTAGTGTAAAAATAATGTATGTAATGTCAATATACAACATAATAAATAAATAAATTTGACATTCAATTATAAGTTTTTGTAATTCCAGAGAACATGGAAAACTACAGGCCCATCGCACTCTCGACTTGAGCCATGTCTACGTGTTGTTTTTCTGAGTTGTTACAAATGGCCTCACGCGTAAGCTCGCCGAGTTCCACCGGAGCAGGCTGGGTTTCAAAAAGGCTTTAGCACCGTAGACTACTGTTCGACAGATTGTAGAAAAGACTTAATAGTACAATCAGCCGTCGTGTATGGTTTGTGAATTGTGAACTACAAAAAAGCCTTCGACTTCATCTAAACCTGGGCGGTTCTGGATGCCCTGCCGCGGTGTTGTGTCGATTGAGGATATCAAAGTGCTGACATTCTTGTATAATACTGCCAAAACATCCGTCCAGCTCCAAGACCAGAAGACGAAGCCTCCAGTGTGGAGGCAGGGGAATGTTATATGGACTTAATATTCTCTAACGCATTAGAGTATATTGCATATTCGGTTCGTCGACGGCATCGTCATAGTTGTGGAGTTGTTAAATTAACTAGGCGAAATGCTAAACTAGGATAAAACTAAGATTATGTTTAACGAACATTTTGCAACGAGACCGATGACCATCGAAGGGGTAATGGTCGAAGTTGTTCAAAAATATATATACCTGGGCTTCAGCTCGGTTAAAACAGCTTCGAGAAAGAACAAGTCAAAAGGATTCAACTAGACTGGGCAGCAATTGGGAAACGGCATTGTGTATTCTTTTCACCCCTACCGCAATGTCTGAAAACACTTACAGAGGGTTTTGTCCATGATCTAAAAGTTGCACAGTGGGCTTTGGAGTTTCTTTGAAGGATAGAATTCGAAACAAGGTCATTCGATAAAGAACTAAGGTTACCGACATAGCTCGCAAAATAAGCCAGTTGAAGTGGCTGTGGGTTTGACGTCGCCTAGCCAGATGGACTTGCGATCGGTAAAAGGTGGCTGGGATAGACTGGATCGCATCGACAGAAATAGCGCACATTGGAAAAGGTTGGAAAAGGCTTATGTCCAGCAGTGTACTGCAATAGGCTAATTGATTGATTGATTTACATGGCAACTCTTTTTTTAAATTCATTCTCTCTATTTTTGCATTGACAACGATTATGCGAGTTAGTTTATCAAGTAGCTATCACAGTTTAACTTAAAATAAAATGTTTACTACCCTATCAAACTCTACTTTAATATCGTTACCACAAATATACCCATTACCGGTTTTACCGGTATTACCGGTAAAAAAATCTAATACCGTTTTATTACCGGTATTCAAAAATCTACGGTAATTGCAGGCCCTAGTCGGTACCGCCTAAACCACTGATTCGATTTTAATGGAATTTGGTACAAAGATAGATTAGACCTTGGGAAAGGATATTAGGCTATTTTTTGTCCCGATAACTAAACTCCAGTGGAGTTTGATCCACGGGTGGAGCCACGGCCGCCGCGGGTAACAGCTGGTTCCAAGAAAATCAATAATAGTTAAGTACCTAGCAGGAGGCTCCGGGCCCCAAAGCACTGGAATGAAAAACAATTGCCTTTATTTTTGGACAGAATAGAAGAAAGAGAACATACTATATTTTTCAAGTAAGACTAGCGTCCAATTAGAAATCCGTGCTCACAACCCATGGCAACTTATTCAAAAACTGACTTCAATTCAGGTAGACTGTAATCTATCCCTGTGCCAAACAGCCAGATACGTTCAGTTGTTAGAGCGTGACTGAATACAGAAAATCCAAACATCTTCACAAACAAAATTATATGCCAATAACGTGAAAATTAAGAATATAGCCTAAAACCTTACACGTCAAACGGTCCATTTTTTTGTAGTTCCTGAGATTTTTGGTGAAACGTAAGGCAAAGCCTACCGAAGCGACTGGGCTACATAACATGCCGTCACAGTGTCACACGCATCTATGGCGAGCCGGTCACTGAGCGGCCACTTTATCCATACTAATATTATAAATGCGGAAGTAACTCTGTCTGTCTGTCTGTATGTTACGCTTTCACGCCTAAACCACTGAACCGATTTTGATGAAATTTGGTTAGGGGTAGATTAGACCATGAGAAAGGACATAGGCTATATTTGGTCGCGATGTCCGACATCCACGCGGGCGGAGCCGCGGGCAAAAGCTAGTGATTCCATATTTTGGAAACTAGTGGACATATCGAAATAATTCTTTCACTGTATGTATTTTCTATTTTCAACACAGAATATAATGCGCTAGAATAAAAAAAATAGTGAACATTATCTATTGTGAAAGAGAGAAACTGAAAAGGTCTTGGTCATAGAATAGGTAAATTTTTTAGAATATATACTAACCTCCATGTCTTTTAAAAACATATATTTTTCATCAAAAGGTATAGCCATCTAGATTTATTGCATGTTTTAAATGCCATTAATGTTAAAAAATAATTGTATTTTCTAACGTCATTTTACATATCTTCAAGTTTCGTGTATAAATAAATAATTACCTAGGTGATATTGAATACTTTGCACTTACATACTCGTAAAGTCGTAACTCCTTATAAATAGTTCTAGCAAATAAGTTTATTTTTCTTTCAAGTTACACAATGAGTGACTCAAAACTGATGGGATGTACTGACGATGATAGGAGGATTAGCTCGGTGCTAATTTATGAAGTAAGCTGTTTCGAAGGTAATTGTGGGTATTAGGTACCTAGACGTAAACAACAAATTAACTAAGTACTTATCTACTAGTTGTGTCGTTCTAGATTTGACTAGGCAATCTATTTTATTAAGGCTGTAAAAGTCAGAACAGTGTATCAAGAGAGCTACTCTATTTATTAAAATTTGAAAATAATGTTGGAAAATGTATATATATTTTACGTTATTAACTAATAATATAATTAAAACTATTACGTATTTATTAAAATTTGTCATTATTATTTGAATAAATTAATACATGTTCATGTTTTAAGAATTGTATAGTTAGAAAATAATAGTAGAAGAAAAGTTTTAAATAGCTCATTTTCTTGTAATATTTTTCATTATTTACTTTTTAATATAGATTCAGAGGTACCTATTCTTAAATAATAGGTTCATAATAGGTAATAAGTTATATAATCCCTTGAAAATATCATATTTAAATGCGAATAAAAATTGGAACATCTACCTTTCAAATCCATATCGACTACTTCAAATAGTTGATAAAACTGAATGGGGTCAACGTGCATCACTAGTCCGAAATTTGGCCGGGGTGTCCGCCGTAGCCTAGGAAACGGGTGTGTAGCTACGAGACAACAACATTGATAAGTCATTTCTTATCGTGTTACATAAAAATTGGTAAAATCTCCCTTACAGCGTATAAAGTTATAACGGAGGAATATTTGTTGCCCTGGTTTTAATTGTTCGTCGCAAAACAATAATGATTTTGACAGTTCGAGGTATGGATGGCAGGTATGTTTAGCATATTCTCGCTAAATAATTATATCAAATAAGTGAAAAATGCACTGATAATGGTTTGTCAGACGATTTAGAATATTTACGGAGCGCTACGCGTCTTCCTTGAAGAGAGCACCGTCCAAAATGAGCTCCCCCACAATCCCGGGAGCGTATCAATTTTATCATAGTTATCGTAGCGGGAGGGAGACAGTCGTACCTGGTACGGCACACGTCCCGGCGACCTTATTCACCTGCGGATTAAACTTTCGGGACGCTTATGTACTGTTCCTTATACAAGGGAAAGTACATAACTACGCACCAACACGACGAACGTTCCGCCGAATCGGGAATGCTAAAAAGAATTGGTTGAAAGTTTTTCAATTCACGCTGTAATTTTCAAGACTTCTTGCACTGCATGTTTCAAAGTAAACGACATAATATTATAAAATCATGATGATTAAAGTCTTAATGATACATGCAACTTTGAAATATCCTAAAACAAATTATGTATATTATCTAAACAAACCTATAATATAATCTTAATGACACTTAACTATCTGAAAATATTAGTCACACAAGCTTATTACATAATATAAAAATAACTGTATAATAAACACACTAAAATAATTACATAAACAATAGAAATATCCACTCATGCATTACCAGTACATGGCAGGTGGTGTCACTCAACCATGACAAGGCACCTGCAGGCACCCCCTACCCTATGACAAAATTACACACACTGTTCGTGAGCCCATACTATAACACATTAAAAACAAAATTCACAGAAACAATAGCCAACATGTCTGACAAGCCTACTACATAGTTACCGTTGTTTGATCAATACTTGATGTCATACAAATCAGTGTAAAAACAGAATAATGTGAAACTGTTGTGTTGAAGTGTTATTTTGCAGTGAATAATATTTTTTGATCCAAAATGTCCGAGATGGGGTTCGAGAATGTGTTTTATTTAGAGAGTGAGTGTTATTGTATAGATGTTTATTGAGAGTGAAGGTGCGGAGGGATGGATGAGGTGTTGCCAGGTTACGCTCCCCGGATACTCTCCGCCCCTGCTCCCGGCAGATCAATAACATCTCTATCGCCATGGATAGTGTTATGCAACATCTGAGATGAATCATTTTCTTCTGTGTATTATTAGACTTGATGAGAGAGAGATGTGAACATGATTATTATTTTATGCAATTTTTCAGTATATATTTTTGTCTACCATTAGGAAAGTATAAAGTAAAAATTCAAAATTCAGAATGAATTATTGCAATAATAAAATTTTCTGTATTAATAATATAATATGTATCATATTTTTGCTTTTTATGTATGTATTATATTGACTGAAATTGTAATTTTGCAATTTATTATTAGAAGTTACATAATTTCTTCTCTAACAAAATACTTTACATCGGAATATGTAGTAATTATTTAATTTAATTGCAAATGCATCATATGAAGGGTGAGTCACCCCACCTGTTCGAAGTTCTAATTATTTGGCAGGTATTATTTTTGCTATAAGTACACAGTTGTGTACTTTCAAACCAAACAGGGTAGTTATATAGTGATTCATACTGTTGATGTTGACTGATTGAAATGTTTTACTTTTGAAATTTTCATAAAACAATATTTATAAGGGAAGTGTAGGTAATATGTAGTTTTCCTGATAGCTATAGTTAATTTAATACTTGCAGACTATTCCAGGATACTGTGAGTGATATTTTTACAGTCAATAGTGAAAGTTGCATAATAAAATTCTATAATAGAATCCATAATACCTACTAATATTATAAATGCGATGTAAGTAACTCTTTCTGTCTGTATGTTAACTTTCACGCCTAAACCACTCAACCGATTTTGATGAAATTTGGGATAAGGGTTGACTAGACCTTGAAAAGGACATAGGCTATATTTGGTCGCGATAACCGACATCCACGCGGGCGGAGCCGCGGACAACAGCTAGTATACAATAAATTGAGATTTCATTCAATTTTATTATCAAACTAGCTGTTGGGCTGTTGCCCGCTTATGGATGCCGGCTATCGGGACCAAACATAGACTGTCCTTTTTCAAGCTATGTACCAAACATCCTTTCATTCAGTGGTTTAGGCGCAAAAGCGTATCATACAGACAGAAAAAGTTTCTTTCGAATTTATAATATAAGGATTAATATCCTTTCATTTATTGATGTGTCTTTGTAATGAGCTTCTGGACATTTTAATGAAACTTTTATAGCATTTATTATGCTAACTTTTAAATTCGAAATACATCGGGAAAAAGAAGCGCTCAAGTGGGACTTGAACCCACGACCTTTCCTTATTTCGAATTCTGGACATTTGTTACTACCACTTCTGCTGTTGACTGTACATAAGTATAACAAATTAGTAAGATGCTCAACTAATTGTCTTCAGATTTTGAGTGCGCCGGCGACGAAGTACTGGTCGAGTCATCGCCTCCAGCTTCACCGAACATGGCGACCAGGCTTGCCACTCCTGGCCAGGTAGGCTTACCCATGTAACCTTTTTACTTAAACTTGTAGCCTGTTGCTAAAAACATTTTTCGAAATAATCATTTTGAATACCTTTGATCCTACAGTAGGTACTATTATTCTGGGGGCGAGTCGGGGGACACCGCTGTCCCCCCTCCCAAGGAGAGCCAGACCGTAAGGGAGGGCCCTGGGACAGCCGGGGTGCGAGGGATTGGCCGATGACAACCTCACCTCTGGCCATGACCCACAGTCGGCGTGCGGTTTTAGTCGGTTCGAGTCCGACTTAACCTCCCCTTCCGGCTCCGGCAGGGGAGGTATCCGAGGGGATCTCCGCACGAAAAAAAAAGGTACCGAAAATCATAATTGGCGAAACGTGGGTACTAATGCACCTCTGCCTACCCCCTTCGGGGATTTATATGGATGGATGAATGTATTTATTACTACGTCCATATTACTATTAGGTATGTTCCATGTTCTATTAATATTATTGAGTCTATAGTATCATATTTGTAGTATGGATGATTAAATTATAATTATAAAAAAAAAAACATAAAAAAACATAAACTCACGCCTGTATTCCCCGAAGGGGTAGGCAGAGGTGCTAGCACCCACATTTCGCCAGTTTATGTTTAGGTCCCAATGTAATAGGTGGCGAGCCTATTGCCATTAACCGGGCACTTATAAAATAATTATAATTATATTGAATTGAAATAACGATATCTCAATGTATAAGCCTCAATCGTGATTTTCCTGGATAATATTTTTTTTGAATTGCATTATTGTGTGTTTTTCGTGCGCTGAGATTGGCTGATTGGTGAAGAGTATTTAATATTTTTATCTTGGTTCCCCAGCCCCACTCTGTACTTACTTACATCAGGCCCTCGATTCTACTAAAGCTAAACTATTGTCAAACCACAGAGATTGCAAAAAGCGGCATTAAAGTTTAGACTTTATTTCTATACACTAAGGTCCAAAATTAAATGACAAAAGTTTCATTACACTCTTTTATTCACTCTGCTAACAGTTATTTAATATTGAACTTTAAATGCATCGCTTTAAAGTCTATAATGTATTGCCGCTTTTTGCAATCTCTGTGGCTTGACAATAGTTTTGCTTTAGTAGAATCGAGGCCCTGATTGCTTGCCTTGTGTCGTTTATCTCGAGTTTTACGGATTTTGGCCCCATACCTTATACCCTTTAAATCTTAAAAAACATGGATTCTTCACGGACCAGACACGAAAGACTGGACACACGCGTGTCCAGTTTTTTAATCACTTAATCTTGAAACTAATTCCTTCAATATATCTTCAACTGAACACACCTGTTTCAAATTATCGTTCGAAATGCAAAATTAAATTTATTTATTTGTTTGTTTTGTAAAATTTGTGTCGTAATTGCTGCGCAGGGTGGTACCGCGGCAGGCGGCGCGTCGCCCTCCACAGTGCGTGAGCTGATTGTCATACCGGAATTACCTAATTCTATACATTTACAGCACGCTATGCAACAGGTAAATGTATATAAGATGTATAACAAATGTGTAATATCCCTCCGGCCGGCTCCCATAGCCGGCTTGTCCATGAGACTTACATCCTTCCACTTCAAATAGACATTGAGTTGTAACTCCCTGCTATACCCTCTTTATCCCCCTTGCTTTTGCACGGTCTCTTTCTCTTCCTATATTTCTCCCGTTCCTTATGACCAATTTGTTCATCTTCACCATCCTCAAGTTCCCATCTTTAATTCCTTGCTTACACGTGGATACAATAGATGAGGGGAATACATCCACTCCTAATGAATTTAGATATTAATCCTGCGCCCATAAATATGCAAGCATTACCAATTTGCATTTCTTCCTAGTGTTGGATGTCGTAGCAGCTCTTTGTTAAGGTATAACGACTGCCATTATTTGTCATCTAGTGACTGTCAAATAGTGTGCAATGGATACAGAGTTATTTATTTCCAATGCGGACATCGGTGGTGACCGGACGCATGATATACCACGCACGTATGGGCCATTCCATCCATGTCAGTAACTTGTCAGTGGGCAAAGCTATTATAGACCCTGGTAGTAAATGGGCTATTCTGGATGACGAGTCCCAGACAAGATAGACATATTAAAGTAACTAGAGAGAGATCCGGTTCTCAGCATTCCATGGATTCACCGTGCGGTCGCCGGGTCCATGGCGTGGTACAGAGAGGAACACTGTGACGGCGCCTGGGACTTGCGACCCAGGTGTAGGTTTAGGGTGGCCACCTTGTGATGCATCAGCGCTCACCTCCACCGTCAGAGAAAAAATACGAAATTATTGTTGAACGATAGAACTATGGAAACAATTTCTCGTTTCGTTCGTTTCTCATTCAATCGTTTATAGGCGTACTCAATTGACCCAAAAAAGATGCTAAATGCGGACAAAAGAATCCAACCTTCAACAAGATAAAACCGAGCCTTATTTTGCTGTTACTGGTGATTTTCTACCATGACCGTACGCCATGTGGTTTTAGTCGGTTCAATTCCGGTTTTGACACTTCACCGTTAGTCCTAGTGAAATGTGGGTACCCAAAGAAGTTTCCACACATTGTCGCATGTTGCCAGCGGAAGTCTGAGGTATCCATAGGTCGCTGGTTCAAATCCGGCTCGAAGGACCAAATGTACGAGCGGCTACTCGTACCAAGGTAATAAATAAAAGATGAAGTTAAAATCAACTGTATATTGACTCAATCCAAAATGATATGCTATGATTGATAATGATAGAATAGTGAGTACACCCGAACTGATTGATTGTCGTAATGATACAAAATGTATGTACTCGTAATGGTGAAATAGCGCGGATCGGCGTAAACTGCTGACCACGCGCAATGCCACTGTACGATGCTTACATTTATTGATGCCTTGACCAACCTTACATAAACGAGTGTTGGAAACTCCTAACTCCAGATACATGTGCCACATTCCCAGGTGACGAGCACGGTGGTGGAGGTGAATGGAGACAGCTCTGGCCATTCCAGTCCGTCCGCGGAGGGCCAGCACACCTACATCACAGTCGCGAGTGATTCGCTTGGTAACTATCCAATATTCTGAACATTGTAAATGGTAGAGTAGAGTGAAAATATTTTAGCTAAGAAATCGTTTCACTATTTTTGTGTAGGTATTAGTACTAATTTATATAGAAAAATAGAATTCGTATTTAATTAATATTGAAATCAATTTGATATTTTTGTTATTTGTAAGATACAATATGGGTTACGTTACGATATACTCAAAGTACTTAAGAATATAGTCTAAATTATTTGGAAGAATATATTTCTCCTATTCTCTTTCAAGTAGTGTCAACTATTAGGTTGATGCTTTTTTATTTTGTCGTATACTTATGATATAATAGGTATAATAGTAAGTGACTCTGATTATATTATTTGGAAAGAAGGCATGCTATCTTTTATTATAATTAATAAATTAGTTGCACGAATTTATAGCCACTTTATGAATCAGCGTTAAAATATGATATTCACATCTAAAGTTATTAAATTAGACTATAAATGTTGATAGCCTGTATTGACTGTTCTTCTCAACACTTAATATGTTTAAACAGTCCTAGTTTAGACCCTAAGGCACTTGTCCCACCGCCGGCGATGAGCGAATAACGAGCCAGGATCTATTGACGAGGCAGCAAGTGTTTTGTCGCCAGACTTAGCGAGTAGGTGAAGACAGGCAAGTATTCTCACCGCTTGCTCGTGGCAAATATGGTAGATTCCTTAATATTTGCTCGTACGGTGACCCCTACTGGCTCGGCGAATTTTTTTGTGATCACCAAGCGAGATACGCTCATTTTAGAAAGTTCTTGTCCTTGCTACAAAACAAGTAAATAGAGAGAGATTCAGATTCTCGCCGCAGTATGAGTGTATAAACTTTTTCATTCATGCATACGGACTCTGTATTGCCTATACCTATGTTTGTTGAGCGAGAAAATACTGTTCATACTGGAGATTGTTGGCGCTTGGTGGAATCTGCTACACATATTGAATAACACACTTGTACTTTTCCACTGAGTTTATTTTATTTCTAAACCTGACCGGTTTCGCCTTACGGCATTCTCAAAGGTTTACATTGACATCAACTGGATACTGGATTATAAAAAAATAAAAATACTTGGTCGTTTACTCGCCGCCCGCGACCGGTGGGACAGGTGCCTAATACCAAACTAATTTAAAAGCATTGCACATTTTTTTGTGAAAGTTTTAGTTTTTTTCACTGTAGATGTTGTATGTATGTCTGTTTGTCTAATGTAGAGTCCTAGTTAAGCATGTATATTTCCCACACATTGTTTATATTGAGCACATTTTTTTATTTATGTATTTATTTGGTGTGCCGACGTCTAGTACAAGACACTTGGAGCCAAGCAGCCCCACAGGTGAAGCTTGAGGAGATAAGTGACCACGAATGCAAGTTTTTTTTTCATTTCACTTTTTATGTTTTCCTTTGTGTTTTAACAGGGTGGGGGGTGCTTTTAACTATGAATGGCGCATAACATTGTGTATCTGCTTATCTTACTATCCTATAATGACCAGTAACAATCTTGAAAATATAATCTAGCTGCGGAGAATCAGCTTTTTAGGTATCTTGCAGGTGGTACGGAGTGCGACAGTCGTGGCGCGCTATTAAACAATCATAGACCATATTTCCTATTTTATCTCTCCATCCTATGGTTGCCTGGAAGTCATTGCCGCAGAGCGATAGGGCCGCCAATTGTATTTACCTTCCAAATTGATATTATTTCTTGTATTGTTATATCCTTGGTGTACGATAAAGACATAACATAACATACATAACATAAACTCACGCCTGTATTCCCCGAAGGGGTAGGCAGAGGTGCTAGCACCCACATTTCGCCAGTTTATGGTTAGGTCCCAATGTAATAGGTGGCGAGCCTATTGCCATTAACCGGGCACTTATAAACCTGCGATAAATACATACATAACTTCGAAAAGCATCGAAAAGTCATTGGTGTGTGCCATGTTAAACCTGGGATCGAACCCGAGACCTCGTCTCAGCAGTCCATTACCCATACCACTAGGCTACCGCAGACATACCGACGACAATTATTGTTGTTAATATTGTTAACCAATCACCGGCTCTAAGGGCTCGCGCCATTCGTTGATCGGTCCTTTTATTGGTTTGTAGTTGGTCCATATAGTGCACATGCGCAAAGTCTTCTACTTTTCTTCAAGATGTTTGCCGGCACTTTCATTTATTATTATAATTTGCACCCAGAACCCCAGAACAAGAGCTAGTTTAGTATAAATTAGCAATACGTTTTCAATAACATTTTTTTTTTTTCATTAAACGACGAATTTACGATCCAGACGGTGAATCTGAATACATACGTGTAGGTGGCACAGTAGGCAAGAAAATTCTAAAATCTAGGAATTTTACTTTATTTTTATCCAATTTTTTTTTATAAGTCTTCTAATGGATGATTTTCATAACTCCCTGTAATCAGGTTACAGGATTTCCTAATTTTTTTTCTTGAATGCAAAACCTCGTCCTCAAGTAATAATACACAATGATTCATCTCAAAATAAATCCAAATGATCCCTTCGTTTCCACTCCAATTGTCAAAGTTGTCCATAACACAGAAACCTTTGATGGACAACAAACAAGTGATTATCTATCACCCCCGACATCGTATCTGATTATCTCTACCTGTCAGCATTGTACGGTATCAAATGCACCCTATTTTTAATACTACTGCAGATTTAATATTAAACTTTCTTGATTGGACATAAAAGCTTAAGCGTATAGGTAGCAGAGAGGTGCGGGTAGACAGAATTTTATTAAAAAAATTTGAAGGACTTCTTTTTTGAGTCGAAATACGTGTCCTTTATGATACCAAAAGCGAAAAATGTGTCCACGGTACGTTTTGCGTCATATACCTGTAACCCTTTTGACGTTTAGGGACGAGTTCTTCATTAGTCTTTTTCTTGGTATGACTAGTTCTGGTTTTGATCACTTCTGCTTATGACTACTTCGTAATATGACTATTTCTTGATTCGACCACTTCGTTTTTTGTCGACCTTCAGTACAGTGTGCAAAAGGATAACAACAGCAATCAATCAACTAGCTTATCGCAGTCCACTGCTGGACACAGGCCTCTTCCAATGTTGGAAGGCTTTGACCTACTGTTTTGGCCAGACGGGTTGATACACGGGTTTTTGTCGAGGGACAACTTCTTCTGGTGCGGTGATTGTTGACTCCTTCATTCATCTGTCTCAATAGAAAACGGTATAACTGGCTCGAATTCTCACTTAACACCGAGAGTAATTAGGCGGTAGCTGCATTACATTTGCTTTCAGAGGTGTTTATTTCTTTTCTTTCCTTTGCCTTATTCCTTTACTTTTGCAGGGTGCGAGTGAATCCTCTGGTATTGGCTGCGTTCGTCTGTAGAATAGTTGTGTTAGTAGTCGTTTAACAAATAAGTATGCAAATAGAATAGTGTTTCCACGCTGGCCAGACGGGTTAATACAAGGGTTTATGTCGAGTGACAACTTTTTCTGGTGCCGGGATTGTATGTTGACCGATAACTCCTTCAGTCCCCTGTCTCAGCAGAAAACGGTATAACTGGCACGACCTCTCACTTAATAACGAGAGTAATTAGCGGTAGCTGCAATACATATAGCTTTCAGAGGTGTTAATTTATTTTCTTTCCTTTGCCTTATTCCTTTCCTTCTGCAGGGTACGAGTGAATCTTCTGGTATTGGCTGCGTTCATCTGCAGAATAGTTGTGTTAGTAGTTGTATAACTCTTCTTTGGTCTTCTGGCAGAGTGCACGTTCCTTCTCAGTCGATTCGAGGAACATTTCTTCCGCTATCAGTTTCTACCTAATCTGATTGAAGAAAAGGCATCTGATGAGGCCGTCAAGCTGAGTGCCATCACTGTTAACATAGTACATGACCCTCTTTCCGAGACTTTGCCTGTGGCTTACGTCGAATTGACGTGTACTTTATAAAAAAATAAAATTCTTAACAATTAAATCTCAAATCATAAAAGCGACAACGATAAATTACAATCCCATATTGCGCATTCATTTGAAAGATAATAAACATAAATAACATTATGACAGAATTTATTCAGTTTGAAAGTTGATGCAGGTCTCATAGACATACAGAATAACCTGACGAAGGAAATAATTGTAACCTAAAGTAACCTTGTGTTCAACCTGTTTGCAAAATTCCTTAGAAGGTCTTGATATGGATATTAAATATCTAAATGTCTAGTCTTAATTTACTGTCAGTGCTTACCATTATCTACCCTTTTACATGCGAAAATCGCCTCAGATACCTAGGTAGCTAGCTTATATGCGAATCGTGTCGTAAGTATACGAAGATTGCTTAAAGCCCTACAGCAATTAGTCACTTCGATGCTTTGGTTTTTCTACAGATTTCTTTATTCGGATCAATTTCTACAATCCCGTATCATATCTCATAAATTAACTTGTTCCCCTCGCAAATGCTAACAAGCATTCCACATTATCGTCTCGTATTACCAATCAACGAATTAATTGCATCCAATTTGAAGTGCCCGGCTTAAATCCGTAATAACGCATAATTAGGCCCACCCTTGCAGATTATCTACCTGACTGATCACTATCAATGCGTGCACATGCAGTGAGGGATCATCCCTATTATATCTCGTACACCTGCTTGGTTACCTTTGACGTGACGCGTGCCACTCGACGCGTCGCTCTACACAATGCGCGTTATATATTTCTGCTCCTCTTATGTATATTTTTTTTATATTTTTATACTTTGTACATGTCTAGTCGGGTACTTCGCAAAGGGCTCGTACGTAGTTTATTGGAGTTTATTGCTTCTTATTGGGCTCGGATTTTGTAGGTCTTTTTTAAATTTGTTCGCTGACGTGGAATGAGTATTTTGAATGATATAGGAAACTTGAGAGGTTTTATGTTGAATAGGCAATTTTGGAGTCTATTCTGTAGGTGTATTTCGTTTTTGGGTTGTGAATAATATTAAGGAAACGTAAAAGAAAAGAAAACGTTTAATAGACACTACCCATAACCAGAGGGCTGGCTTATTCCTTGCGGAAAGGATTGGTAGTGCCATTCAATGTGGCCTCCCGGTTGACATCGATGGGGAGGAATTCTTTGATGCCTGAACCTGCAGTTTTGCACATCTATCTCTTGTTTTATATTTTTATTTATAATCATTATTATGTAGGTATATTATGTAAATAAAAATATATTTAGGAATCTATTTCTTACTCTCGTGCAATGCGGCACTAAGGCCCGTATTCTAGAATGACACTCAGCCTGAATCGCGATTTATCTGAGGACAGATTGTACAGACAGATTGAATCAATTGACAGACAATCTGTCATCAGATAAATCGTGATTCAGGATGAGTATCATTCTAGAATACAGGCATAAGTTTCACATCTTGTATGAAATTAAAACTTAGAAACAATATTCTTTTTATTTGGAGATGGGTCATGTCTTAGGAAACAGGAACAGGGGCCCGGCATGAGTCCTATAATTTAAGTTAACTCCTATAGATTACTTTTACGTTTGGAACTAATCTTATCGACGCTTTCCTCCAGTGACTGTATATCAAGTAGGTATACTGTCCAGTATCCATAGAGTTTTAACCATACAACTTAATACCTAATACTTACCACTCCATACCCTATGCTATAAAAAAAAATAGTTTCTTTTTTAATAACATAATTTTTAACAGTGGTTTTATTAATAGTGGAGTTAATACGGCTACTGTCGCTCCCGTATAGCACTTTAGAGTCATTCTAGCTAAAGTCTGACACGCGGATGCTGTTTAAATAATCTGATTAATATGCAGAGGCTTACTACTACAATATGGCGATTGACCAAACGCTTTATACCTAGGTACCTACTTAATTTTCTAGTGTTTTTATTAAAGGTATGGGGATATTTACCATACGTGTATTGTTTCAAGTTTCTGGTATTTTGGCGCTGTTTAAGCACCTCCTAGTCGTCTAAAAATGTTTTCACTGTTTACCGCCAATACTCTAGTTCCTCCGTGATCAATGTGCTTGGCTTGCAACAGCGCCGAAATATCGGAACCTCGAAACAAAACACATATTGAGAACACTTGTACTTTTCCCACAGTAGATACTTGTCTAATATATTGAACCTGACCGGTTTCACCTTAGGGCATTCTCAAAGATTTACGTTAAGCAAAGGTTTTGGATGTTCAAACATCGTCAGGTTCAATAATATAATAAATACTGTGGAAAAAGTACAAGTTTTTTTAATATGTGTAATATGTGTAACAATGAATTCCATCAAGTGCCATCAATCGACAGTATAAATACTCGAAACAATACATAGGAAATATCCCGATATGTCTAATATAATAATGTGAGTTACCATGATACTTTAAATACATATTTCGAGCGTTCAATTCGCTAGTAAAGTGTATCTATCAGTTTTTAAGTTATAATGTATTTCTTTTATAATAATAGTTCTGTTAATATTAAGCTTAAGAAAGCATGCTCTCGGGCTTCCCAATGTAGGGGAGACTGGGGTCAATTGGAACGTTTACGACAAAATCGAGTATTGTAGCCTCATTTTATAATGAATTGGTTTCTAGAAAGGTTTCAGTTATGGTCAAGTTATCTAGCTATATAGTGAAAATTGTTATTTGACTCCATGGACTTATAATAAATAGTTAGAGGCTTTTTAGAAAACGTCGGCAAACGTTTCAAATGTCCCCAGGCCTGGGTCGATTGAAACAAAGGTGGGGGGCAATGGAAACACCAAGTACAACATTAGTATTTATTATTATAATCATTACTAAGAACTATTTATCTTAAGAATCATATCACCCAAAGTCAGTCTTCGAATTTATATAATTATATGGCACTTATTGACCATAACTTATCATTTAGGACTTATTATTTCAGTAGTGAGTTCGACTTACAAAATTAATTAACATTCATAAGAGTTTTCTGGCCTGGTTGTTTCTGGTGAACAAATATTGAATAGGCTTGTGGGTGGCTGCTGTAAATAAAGGTAGTTTCACAAGGTTGGATTTCGGACATCGGCGGTGTAGTAGGTGGAACTGTAATGGTGCCCCCAAGAATTATGTTTCAATTGCCCCATGATCCTATCTGTAAATATTTAATTCAGTAAAAAAAAAGCAATTACTGTAGGCATACACAAACCTCTTTAAATTTGACTAGAATAATTATAAATTATAGTAGTTTAGTTCAATAAAACATATTATTAATGATTGTTAATTACCAAACAAAACAAAAACATGACAAATACTTACTTTTTGTAGCAAAAAACCAATATAGTCACATAAAAATGTCCGCCGCGCTGGGAGCCGCGACACGCACTGCACTACAGGTTCGCACACGTTTGCCGATCCTCTCTCCCCTCAGGCCCCCACCGCTAAGTCTATCCGTCTCGTAGTTATTTGACTTGTTTCAATTGACCCGCGTTTCTATTGACCCCAGTCTCCCCTACAGATACCCCTATAAGCGTCCATATGTTACTTAGGTAGGAATTTAAGTATTTATAACTATAGGTACTAGCTGACCCAGCGAACTTCGTACCGCCTATTTTTTTCCGCCCGGCGTGGCGGCGGATCCCTTTCCCACTGCACCCACTACTATATTAAGCATGTATCATACATACTAGCTGACCTGTCCCGGCTTCACCCGGAAAAATATCGTATTCCATATTTTGATAGTGACCTAAATGACGAACTTCCATACATCGTTTACATACATACATACATACATAAAATCACGCCTGTTTCCCATAGGGGTAGGCAGAGATCACGGATACATACATACATACATCGTTTATCATCTCTTATACCCTCTTTGTAGATAAATTTTGAAAAAAAAGCTGATACACGTGTTCATTTATTTCTTAAAAGACACAGGTTTAGTGGATCTAGCTCTGAAAATGACGGACTTTTATACAAACCTCCATCCCTTATTTTACCCCTTTAGTAGAAAAAATTCCAAAAATCCTTTCTTAGTGGATGCTTACATCGTAAAATGCATCTACTGTCAAAATTTCAAGTTTGTAGGTCCAGCGGTTTAGGATCTGCGTTGATGAATCAATCAGTCAGTCATTCAGTCGGGACATGTAATTTTATATGTATAGATGAACCTTCCTCTTGGATTACTCTATCATCTATCAACAAAATCATTTGCGTAGTTTTAAAGATATAAGCATACATAAGGACGGACATACGCGGAAAGCAACTTTGCTTTATATATAGTGATGATATCACCAATTTATATCAAAACCGAGCAAAAGGGAAAAGTTTGCAATTATACGTCTATATTACATCTCGCTTACTCAGGTGGGGGTGGAGATGCGAAAGGAACGGGATAGACATATAAGTTAGAGTGAGAAGTTAGACGATGAGGTCGGTAATCGGGATGTTGTTCTGGGAAGTATACGTCCAGAGGCGAGTTGCCTGGGAGATCTCTAGCGACATGGAGGTGCCCCGATATCGTTCCTGTTTCCCCTGTGAGTGGCACGCTTTATACCTGTACACTTGGCTAGTCTTTGTGCGGCGGATGTTCGATCAAGGCGGTCCATTCACGCTCCTACTTTGCGACTAATATTGTTAAGACAAGTTTTAATTATTCCCTGTCTCTCTATAGTAGTTTGTGCTATTAGGTGTTTCGTGGGTTATGGTTAAAATGTTTTGTTCTATTAAGAATATGTTTTGTTCTAATATGAATTGTTTTTGTTCTTTAGGCGAGGGCGGTAACGGTGTTAACTATCATGTGCAGTACGTTACGGAGCCTCAAGAGATATATACGCAGAGTCACACCACACACATGTAAGTAAAAAACATAATATTTTAACATAGATGTATTACTTTAGTAGGTACAATACAACCTTCTAATTTTAAGGTATTTTATAACCGACTTCGAATAATCTGGAGGTTCTTAATTAATGTGTGTTCAGTGATTATTGTTTACCGAGTTGTCCGATTTTTAAAGGAGAATGGGCACTTTTGTATGAGTTGCGTCCCAACCCTTGTAACAAGTTGCGACTAGTGTAAACATGTTCATTTAGTCTATTTATGAGTAAAATGAAAGTGTTTTATCAGAAATTCGTGCAGGTCTAAAGTTATAAGGGCGTCAATAAACAATATTTTTGTAAGTAAAAGTACTCTAAATATTGGTGATAACGAATATCACTCAACGGAGACATTGCCTTTTTTTTAAAAACAACAAAACTGCATTCAAACATTTTCAAGAACTTGCTTGCCCGGTAATCGAACCGACTAAAATCATAAAAGATAACATCCTGTATTTTTATGGCGACAATCGATAGTGTAAATCATAAGGATTAATATTTCTAAAAATCATTTTTTTTGTACAACATTCTACACAACGCTATATAGACCCATGGTAAGCTTTTATAGCTTTGTGTTATGAAATCTAGAATGCGGATAAACATACTTATATACTTTTTTTTTGTAAATAAATACATATTATACATATAAACACCCAGACTAATTCAAATAGCCATATTCATGCATACAAATATTTGCACTGAGCTGGAATCGAACCTGCGAAACATGGTAAATTAAATGAAAGGAAGTTCATGAAATCTTAACTTAATAATTCAACGCTAATAGACACGGCTGTACTTTAACCTACTCAAGGAGCCATCAGATACCTTATCAACAATGAAGCTGTTTTTGTCGCCATTTAATTATTACAATGACTTGAAATGGCTAGCTACTAAATGAATCAAGTTTGTTGCCAGTTTAGAATGTAACTTATTGTGTAACTACGTGAGGTACAAGTGATTTGGTGTTCTTGGTCTAGCTCTAGAACGTATACCGCCTCTACGCGGTATAAGCAATTAGGTGTTCTACTGACTGGTCAAATTACTTACTTTTTACTAAACATCAAAACGATAAGTTATAAGGTAACTTGTATGAAAAAAGAATTATTGACGTCATAAAATTTAATAGTCAAATCAGTTACTATTAACACATTCTCCTTTCTTTACTTCAGTAATATCTTTGTTAAAGTTTGATTTTGTGACATTAGTATAATAATAACCATAATTCTTGAGACATCCCCTTAGCTTACCATCAGGCTAGGTTAACGAAATTACTACTAATTTTATCTTTTATGAATTGTTTTTATGAAATCAGCCAGTCTCTATTATTTGGTTTTTACGTTAGCGCTGCCGTCTGATCCCCAACAGCTTTTTTAGCAGTTTAGTAGGTGAGACTTAGGTCTTTGTACACCTATTCTGTGCTATCCATTGTATCTTATTTTTACATACTTACATATGGTCACGTCCGTAGGCAGAGGTGTATTAGCACCAACGTTTCGCCAATTATGACTTTCAGTCCCACGACGTAATAGGGACGAGCTTATTGCGGTCTAACGGGCCCTTTGTCTTGGGCTGTATGTTTACTGTCGGATGGAGAACAGCCCTAACCCTTAGTCGACTTTTACAACACCTACAAGAAGAGCTATGGTGGTCCGTATGGCAGTACCGGGAACCACACGATAATTTATTTTTACTGTGCAATAAATAGTAGTAATGTTTTTTTTGTTGTCCAGGGAGACGCTCCGCTCGTACCCGGTGTACGGAGTGACGACAGTGGGCGCGGAGAGCTCGGCGGAAGGCCCGTCTGGCGACAACTGGGGCGGCGCCTCCTCCGCCGAGTACACTGCCTATGGCGTGGTCGTGAGTACTGCTTGAATTTACTGAATTTTTTTTTAGTGCGGAACTCCCCCCGGATTCCCCCCCGGAAAACGAAGGGTGAGATCAGAGACTGTCTCCGTAAGTTCCCGACTGACCCAGGGCCAATGAAGGCCCCCTTGGGTGTGGACTATGGTGTCCCTATCTGTTCTGGAACATCCCTTACAGAAAATTATTATGTGCAACAGATCTTTTAAAAGCTTGTTTTGAGAAAGTTTTTTTTATTATTAATTTTATTTTCCTCTTTTTAGTTTTAGAAATTACGTGGCGCACTAGAGTGCTTACCAAGACCTGCCATAGGAACCCAAACACGAATAGTCTATCTTATTTAATTTAAAAATGTCCCATGACCTTACTATCATCTCCATAAACTCAACGCGAGTCCTATGTCTACCATTCAGCTCCATCATCAGAAACTGGTTACAATAGTACTAAAGCACTCGTCAAGGCGAATCAGACCAACCCATACTCGATGGGGTTAGGACGTTTAATTGCTGAGTTCCTATAGCCATTGTTATTTTTAGGCTATCGCGGTGTAAACTCATTGTTATTTTATGCAAGTTCGGGACTTCACGCGATAAAAACTTCCACTTACTTTTTGCCATCTTCCAGCTCCATGATTAGATCCTTAAAGTACAAGACAAACGAGCCGAGACTCGATGGGGTTGCGTTATTTCTTTTCTGAGTTCCTATGACCAGATTCATCTTCATATCTTTTTTTTTTCGTGACGGAATCCCCTCGGATACCTCTCCTGCCGGAGCCGGACTCGAACCGAGTAAAACCGCACGCCGACTCGACTGTGGGTCGTGGTGCCGGAGGTGAGGTTGTCATCGACATATCCCTCGCACCCCGGCTGGCCCAGGGCCATCCCTTACGGTCTGGCCCTCCTCGGGATCTGGCCCTATCAGGCTCTGGCAACCATCTTAAAATAAAGTACTCACCGAGACGAATCCAACGAGCTGAAACACGATGAGATTGAGTCGTCTCTTTACAGAGTTCTTATGAGCACCTTCCAGTTCCATCATCAGAACCTGGTTACCATTGAAAGAGAAACTACTCGTCAAGACAATGTAAATGAGTCCAAACTCAAGAATCAAAGAATCAATCAATCCAAGTTGATCAAGAGAACTCCCTGCCAGCTCACGTGTTTCCCTCTTCCTACAGTCCCGGGTCCTTTAGGCGGGGCGTGAAAAGGCATCTAATGAGGCCGTCAAGCTGAGTGCCACCACAGCATGGTACATGTTTCCGATGGTGACCCTCTTTCCGAGACTTCGCCTTTGGCTTAACATCAGGCGAGGTGAAGTCAAATTGACGTGTCCTATATATAAAAAAAAAAATGTCATCATATTATTGCACAATCACACAATTTACACATGTATGCAAAATTTCAGTTCAATCGTAACCGGGAAGTGGGTCAAATTACATTTCCACGATTTGATGAGAAACATCGGGACAGGTGAAACGGGGGACACTGATGCCCTACCTTCCGAGGACGGCCAGACCGTAAGGGATGACCCTGGGTAAGTGGGGGTGCGAGGGTATATGTCGAAGACAACCTCACCTCCGGCCTAGCACCACGACTGTAAGTCGGCGTGCGGTTTTAGTCAGTTCGAGTCCGACATAACCTCCCCTTCCGGCTCCGGCGGGGGAGGCATCAGAGGGATTTCCGCTCTAAAAAAAAGGGACAGGTGAAACGAAGATAAAAACTTGTAATAAAATTAAATCTTTCCTTAAATTTACCTCATGTCATTATTTCTCAAAATTCGTTCCTTATTAACAGCATTATCGAAAGGTGCTAGTATAATAATACAGTCCTGGTTGAAATTCACGGTCCCCGTTACTTAACCCGCCAACGATATGGCAGCTGACAATAGGGTAATTGGGTATTCTACTCACTAGTCAAATCAGTTACTTTTTACTAAACGTTAAAACGATAAGTTATAAGGTAACTGTTATGAAAAAAGATTTAGTGAATTCATAACATTTAATTGTCAAATCAGTTACTATTATAGATTGGGAGGATGATTAAAAATATACAACAACAATAAAAAATGTACCGCTCTTTTACTATTCTTAGGACCGTATTCCAGAATGACACTCAGCCTGCATCGCTCCTCGAATGCTTAGAGAGTTGGGTTTTATCCTATAGTTAAAATAAATAATCTACCGAGCTTATTAAATTAAGAAGGGTAAAAGAGCAGTAAAAATGTTTCATACAAGTTACCTCATAACTTATCGTTTTGACGTTTAGTAAAAAGTAAGTAATTTGACTAGTCAGTACAATACCCAATTGCATTGCAGTTTAGAAGCTACCGCGCTCGTCGTGGAGCGCAAGCAAAAAGCCGTCGTAAAAATTTCCTATCTTGGTCTCACTAATATCTTCGGGGTCCAAACCAGCGTAAAAATTTCCTATCTTGGTCTCACTAATATCTTCGGGGTCCAAACCATCGTAAAAGTTTCCTATCTTGGTCTCACTAATATCTTCGGGGTCCTAACCATCGTAATAGTTTCCTATCTTGGTCTCACTAATATCTTCGGGGTCCAAATCATCGTAAAAGTTTCCTATCTTGGTGTCACTAATATCTTCGGGGTCCAAACCATCGTAAAAGTTTCCTATCTTGGTGTCACTAATATCTTCGGGGTCCAAACCATCGTAAAAATTTCCTATCTTGGTCTCACTAATATCTTCGGGGTCCAAACCATCGTAAAAAAATCCTATCTTGGTCTCACTAAGATATTCGGGTACCAAACCATCGTAAAAAAATCCTATCTTGGTCTCACTAATATCTTCGGGGTCCAAACCAAACTCTCCTATATCGGCCGTTCCCAATAACATTTACAGTTGAAGATAGATCGCAACAGTCAAATTTGACGTATCGGCTGTTTGAATTCAAAACGTGGTAACTAATTTTTTTTGCGGGAAAGCGCATCGCGGTATAATTTTATTTTCCGAAATTGGTGTAAAATAGGAGTTACTATGTTTTGAATTTAAACAGCCGAGCACTTTATCCGTAGATGCGATCCATCTTTAACTGTCAGTATGTTATTAGGAATGGTCGTAAGCCGGATTGGTTCAGGCTTGGTCCATGTGGCATGTGTCTGACGGTGGTCCTGCCGCAGGTGGGCGGGTCGGAGGCGGACGAGCCCGCGTCCCCGGCGGCGCCGGCGGGCCCGGCGGCCGTGCGCATGCCGCCCGCCACGGTGCAGTGGCTGCTGGCGCACTACGAGACGGCCGAAGGTGACGTATCATGTAACTATGCTGCTCTCTACCTTACCTTACCTTACTATACTACTTCTAGGTACCATTCCACAGTGCGTCATGTTGTAAACGACAAGCAAACCGCACCACAAGTTATGATGCTTTACCGTACCCTACAACTCTTATACGTATAGCTGGCTATGTGCCATTCCTCGGTGCGTCATTCTGTAAATAGCAAGTAAACCGCACCACAAGTTATGCTGCTTTACCGTAGCCTACTACTCTTATACATATAGCTGGCTATGTACCATTCCTCGGTGCGTCATTCTGTAAATAGCAAGTAAACCGCACCACAAGTTATGCTGCTTTACCGTAGCCTACTACTCTTATACATATAGCTGGCTATGTGCCATTCCTCGGTGCGTCATTCTGTAAACGGCAAGCAAACCGTACCACAAGTTATGCTGCTTTACCGTAGCCTACTACTCTTATACATATAGCTGGCTAGGTGGTATTCCACGGTGCGTCATTCTGTAAACGGCAAGCAAACCGCACCACAAGTTATGATGCTTTACCGTACCCTACAACTCTTATACATATAGCTGGCTAGGTGGTATTCCACGGTGCGTCATTCTGTAGACAGGAAACGGACGGCATATTGTGTGTTTAATTATAGTTATGCTGCTTTATCTTACCCTACTACTCTTATAGCTGACTAGGTAGCATTCCACGGTGTGTCATTCTGTGGACGGACGGGAAACATTTAAGTATTCAATAGTAATGTGCTGGATTTTTACAAATTTGTTTCAGCAAATCCGAATATAGATATTTTGGTCCGAACAAAGAACAAACCCTCTAAATGAAAAGAACCTTGTATGAAAAATCATACATACAATTTATATTTTTTTGGCGGTTTTTGTTTATGTTTTTATAAGAGATTGTGAAATCAAGCCATATGAACTTGGGCTATCTCCGTAGTTATTATTAGTTTACCTAGTATTTTTGACTGACATTTTTTATAAATAATAATATATGTTTATACGCATTGTTTTACATGTGTGATCCAATCACATTTATGCGAAAAGAGCCCCCCGGCCAACGAATAATTTAACTTTTGAAGTTACTTTATAGTTATGTACCTACTATACTACGAGCGTTATATGATGATCCCTATGACAGTTCGTTAGCGCTTAACATTGTACTGACGTCCTATCACATCAAATCCTTTAGAGGTCCATTAAAAAGACGAAAAAATCATAATTGTGTACAATTGTAAATTATAAAAATGAATATTAAGAAATTATTACGTAATGTTCGGAAATAATAGAAAAAAACTCAATGCAAATGTACATGGTACGTGCTGCAAAAGTTACGTCGTCAAGCTGTTATCGACTAAGAAGGGACACATCGATAAACAAAATATCGATAATTTGTTGGAAATATAAAACAAATGCTTTGAGTTTGTATTTTATTTATATCAATCTGAATCTGATACAGGGTCAATCGGATCTTCAAAATCTGAGTCTGAACTGCAGCTATCCGTGACGTTTATTATTAACGGTTGGTCAATGATATTGTCGTATTGTACATCTCGATCCCAGTCTTGTAAGCAAATTTTCTTCGTTCTTTCGACCACTTTTCGCCAATCGTCAGCTGTCACTTGAGCGCAAGCTTCTTCCAATAAAACCATCATTTTATTTGCCGTGAATGGCGGAGTTGTGTTATGCCTAGCTGCATGACCTGAAAATATTTGTACATTCAGTAATTATTTTTAGAAATATATGCATATACATAATATTATATAAATAAAAAATATAGATACCTTTGATCTGCGCCCATATCAACTCGATTGCATTATATTGGCAGTGATAGGGCGGTAACCGAATTACCGTGTGTCCATTTGATTTGGCCAATTCATCCAAAAAATATGATGGGTGCGTCTGTTGTTTGTGAAAGTTCAACAGTCTAACCAACTCTTTTTTTAACATCTGACTGTCAGTTTCCACACCATTGCCGTGTAACCACTCTATAATTTCAGCTTTTTTGTTATTGCTGCTGGGGGGTTTGTTAATTTGAACTGAGTGATATGAAGCATTGTCCATTAAAATATAGTGAGGCTCATTCAAATTTTCTAATAGTTTTATAAACCATGTCTTAAAGTTTTCGAAATTCATTTCCTCGTGGTACTCCGTTGTTTTCACTGACTTAAAAGCCCACAGGCAATTCGGCACAAAACCTGTAGCTGTGCCAGCGTGGCAAATGATTAAGCGCTGGCCCTTTCCTTCAGGAGTTTTTGTGCTGGATTTCGCTGTGTCATCCGTCCATGCCTTACCTACAGTATGATTGGCGTTCAGCCATGTCTCATCAAGGTATACTACCTTCTCCCAGTTATCAATTTGTTTGATTTTGCGAAGAAAATCGCATCGTAGTAAAGCTATGTCAGTACGCTCCATTAATATTTTTCTCTTGTCACATTTTTTATAGCGGAATCCACATTTTTTCAAAACAATTCTAAGAGAAGTAGCACCGCCTTTGAAGAGTTCTGCAGCTTTTAATGAAGATAATAACTTCTGGCAGGTCGGTAGTTCACCTCGTAGGTAGTAACCATAAATATGATTGCGTATAGCATCTAAATCAAATTCATCAGGTTCTGTTATATGACATAACCTTTTCTTTTTCTTTGGTGTTAATAGTTTATTGTCCTCCATGGACGACTCCCCAAATTTTTCCTTTGTTATTCGAGAAACAGTAGCCTTTCCGATTCCTAGAGCATCGGCTACACGATCGCGAACATTGTCAAGCGGTAACAAGGGTCCGCCATTTTGTTGTTCACGAGCAAAATAGTCTCGCAAACGAACTACAAACTCGCGAACTTCACTGTTGAGAACAGTTTTCCGCTGTCTTTTCGGCATTTTGCAAAACCGAAAATCAACAAACAGGTAATAGAAAATCAACAAATAACACAAAACAGCGAAAACAGAAACAAAACTCAGCTAACAAAGAAAGACGTGGCGCATACAAGGCGTTAGAGCACTCGTATGACGCGATGTGATGCGGTGTGACAAGAGGACAAAACAGACTGACAAGACATGACTGAATTAAAAAAATACGGTAGGTTTATGGCCTCCATTTAAATACTTTTCCATGTAATCCATAATTGCCAGCTAATTATGAATTCTTTAAAATTCAATTCAAAAAGAATTTTAAATTCTTTAAATTATGCAATTTGAATAAAAATTAAAGTATAGTAAAATAAAATATAATAAGGCTGTTACTTTTTTATCTAGTGTTTTATGTCCATCAATGCGCGTAGTCTTTTTTTCAAAATAAATAAATATTGCTTATTATGTTGAATGACCTGGCTGAATGACATGACATTTGCCTGAAAAAACAGTATTTTATCGAAATTGTTTCGCATAACTAATACAACTGTCAGTTGAAACGTCATAGGGATCATCATTCGGCGATACCACTATAATGAATGACCGATTTTATATGACCATAAACTTTGTCTATGAAGAAGTCCTTACATATGAATTTGGCGTTTTTCGTACTGGCCACTTTAATCACGATTTTCTCCTCTTTGTTAAGGAATTCCAAATTCAAATTTGTACAGCTATTCATGTATTTGTGCTTCGATGACCGTCATTCATTTGTTTTTTTTCTTCTGTTTTTTTCTGTTTTCGTCACTCATTTTACAAAATGGAAAACTTAAAATATCGCATTATTTACGAATACGAGTTCCGCCGTGGCACTAGTGCTGCGGAAACGACTCGAAGGGTGAATGATGTTTATGGCGGTCATGTTGCAAAAGAAAACACAGTTCGTTTTTGGTTCCAATGTTTTCGTTCTGGAAATTTCGACCTGCAGAACAAGCCCCGTGGACGGCCTGAGACCCAAGTTGATAATGAAGTATTGAAGGCTATTGTGGAAGCGGATCCATCGCAAACCATGTCCGAGTTAGCTGCAGGCTGCGGTGTTAGTGATAAAACTGTTTTAATTCACTTGAAGCAAATTGGGAAGATTAAAAAGCTTGAAAGGTGGGTACCTCACGAATTGACTGAAGCAAACCGGCAAACGCGCGTCGACTGCTGCGTTACATTACTGAACCGGCACAATAATGAAGGTATTTTAAACCGAATCATTACCTGTGATGAAAAATGGATTCTTTACGATAATCGGAAGCGCTCAGCGCAATGGTTGGATCCTGGGCAGCCAGCCAAATCCTGCCCCAAGCGAAAATTAACCCCGAAAAGGTACTTGTGAGCGTTTGGTGGACTAGTGCCGGTATTGTTCATTACAGTTTTCTCAAATCTGGCCAGACTATTACGGCTGATGTCTATTGTCAGCAATTTCAAACAATGATGGAAAAGCTATCGGCTAAACAACCTAGGCTGGTCAATCGCTCCACGCCACTGCTTCTTCACGACAACGCTAGACCACACACCGCACAACAGACGGCTACCAAATTAGAAGAGCTTCAATTGGAATGTCTAGACATCCTCCGTACTCCCCGGACCTTGCTCCAACAGATTACCATTTTTTTCGAAATTTGGACAACTTCTTGCAAGGGAAAAAAATCAACTCTGATGGGGCAGTCCAAATCGCCTTCACAGATTTTATTGATTCCCGTCCGACTGGTTTTTTTAGTAAAGGGATCAATGAACTACCTATGAGATGGCAATAGTGCATAGAAAACAATGGTTCATACTTTGATTAATTAAATATATTATATTTAAAAATATTCGACTTTTTGTTCCTCCCATACAAAACGCCAATTTCATATTTAAGGACCTAATATTTAAATCGATTCAATATTTTTGATCTTGTCGAAAGTTTACACATTGGAATAAAACTATTTCTAGCGGTTTGTTATTGTATGCCTACGCAAGAAATGTAGAACGCATGTGTTTGCGTCTACATTTGTGGCGTAGGAATGGTCTTATGGTTATGGTCTTATGCGTGCACATAAGACCATAAATGTACAATATTATGTAAATTTTTAATGACTATACAACACAAGTTTCACATTTTGTAGTTGTCAATTGAAAGTAGGTTAAATAATTCTTAAATATAAAAACTAATTTACAAAAGTTAACGTAAATGCAACTAAGTTTAAACGATTATATGCGATTCGATTATTTCCAAGGCATACACTCATTCCCAACACTAAATACTTTGATAATAGTAGAGTTAGGATTTGGGATCGAATATATTCGTAAGTGTTCAAAGTAAATTATCAAATCGTTCACACTTGCATTTAAGATAGCATCAAAACGAAGTTGTCTTGCGCAGGGATCAAACGTTGTCAAGATACATATTTATAGTACTAAATAGCTATTTTAACAGATCCTTTATCATGTAAGCAACTAAAACGTTAGGATCAGTGTAAATAACACGCTCACAAACATATAAAAATTAAAAATGGTCTTAATTCAATCTATAACATTAGTGTAAAATCGAATGATACTTCTTCATAAAGAAAGTCGATTGTTACTTAAAATCGAATAGGAAACGTATTGGTACATAACTATTTGACGTGACATCATCCTTCAAAAGTTAACTTAGCTATTGGTTGGACTATAACAAATTCTAATTTCTGGATATTTCTATCCAGAAGTTCTACAATTTCATCTTTGTCACGTCAATTCTACTTAAACTACCATTGCTTATAAAATTTTCATAAAATAATGAACAAAACATAAAATATATTAACCTTGTGCTCTGAAGATAATAAAACTTTGTATAGTAATATAATAATAACTGATATGTCCACTGGTGCCTAGGAAGCGGTGCTCAACTTAGTCTTGCAACCCTGTGCATAATACACAAGTACCTACAGATAATTTATAAAATCATAGTCATGGTCATGACATAATCTATGGGCTGAAGGAGATCAACAATGGTGGGCAGTGTTGCCGTTATAGAAAAAGTATGATTAGTTGTTGGAATTATTTATTTAACGAACTACTTGGTATCTTTTATGTGTATGTGCTGCAGCTGCGAGAAATAAATGTATTTTCTTTCTTTCTTTCTTTCTTTTCTTTCTTAAGCAGAATTTGACGCCAAACAATTGTAATAGGGTCACACCATTTTGAATAAATGTTTGAGGTTGAGTTGAATAAAATTACTGATGATGCATACATATTTGACCGCCGCTAACGACCTTTGCTAAAAATATTAGTAAATATTTCAGTACTAAGTAATTTTCGTCGTTGACCATACGTCCTGTCAAATAGAAGTATATCCAAATCAAAAATATTTGTACATTTCAGTAGAATTTTCTTTACAAAGGAACAAAATTTATACGGTGTCCTCGATATTGGCGAGTGCCGCTGGGTATCAGAAGGGTCGCGCTTTCCGCACAAAGGCCACGTGACGTAGAGCGTGCCGCACCCCCGCCCCTCTACATTCCACCCCACTCCTCTACACCCCGCCCCTCTATTTTATACCCCGCCCCGTCGGTGCCACACCCACCCCACCCTACTCCGTCAGTCCCGAGGACGCGAACGTGGATATTTTTCCATCTTTTATTGCAATATTTTGTGTATATTTAGATCTTTTTTAATTGGCCCTTTGATCATCCTGTTCGTAAAGATTTATATCTACGATAATTGAACTCGAATCGGATCGTACAAGTATGTTTTCGATCCGAAGATATCGCACTATCGTGGGTAACTATTGTGATTGTAGTATTAATTGTACTTCAAGTGCAACTCACAAAAGATTGCTATCTCTTTCTGTGTGCTACGCTCCATATTATCTATATTCTATCGTATTCTTAGTGATAATCTTCATAAAGGTCCGTCATGTCAGACCACAAAAATAAGTAAATGGGTATTCAGTTACCTAGCCCTAGCCTAGCTCAGAATGTAACTCATTTTTGCGTAATCTAAATCCAAAATGAGTGTGGGACAGTCACAATTAAAAAATATCGATCGTGAACTTTCGTGAACTGATTCGAATTCATGGTGTGATGGTGTAGGTAGGTAGGTAGTTTAGTTACCTCACCCTCACCCTATCAATTAGGCAATATTTTAAAGACCTCATTCCTCTCTCTTTTTAAATTAAAAAACTAAATATTGCGTTACTTTTTGTGCAAGGTCTTAAAATATCCCTGTCCTTAACAAATTATTTCCAATTTGATCACTTGATACGTGAGTTAACGCCTTTTATGAAAACCACTCATAAACTACATAATTAACAAGTTTAAGAAACTAACTTTTAAACTCTCGCGTTCCATGATATACAATAACAATAACAATAACGGGAATTAACGCGATCATGGTATACCTTTGATTTGCCTGACGTTTCGTCCAGGTTACACCGGCCGTGGTCACAGTCGACTGGTTGGTTGGGACACTGGTCAGCCTGTGACCACGGCCGGTGTAACGTCAGGCGAATCAAAGGTACGTAAGTATAAAATAAATAAAATTGAATTAAATTTGAACGTGCAACCTTTTTCCATAAATAAGTTTTCTTTCCAAGTGAAACCGTACGCAATTTTCGTTAGTTACTTTGTTTCATAAACTTTATTGCTCATCTTTAAAGACTTACTAGGGTCATAGGGCAATTTTCAGTTCCTTTTGATGACAACATTTATTTTATAAATTTATATAAAACGGAAATATTTTCTGACACAGGCGTATCCCTTCCGCGCTCAACTCTGTACGCGCACTACCTCCGCCACTGCGCTACCCATCGCCTCGAACCTGTCAATGCAGCATCCTTCGGGAAGCTCATCCGCTCAGTGTTCGTGGGGTTAAGGACCCGTCGCCTCGGCACCCGCGGGAATTCCAAGTACCATTACTATGGGATCAGGGCCAAGCCGGGAATCGATCAAGATCACAGCGATGACGTGAGGGACGACGGTCAAGATCAACAAGAGAATGGAGATGAGAAGACAGATGTATTGGATCAACAGGTAATTGTTACAAATTTTAATAATGGACTAATGATCACCCTTTTTCAGTTATTAAATCACAGTTTTGTGTTTTTGACAGTGGTGTAAGATAGTAAGAATTTGTGCATTCGTATGTCACAAAATATCACATACATGTGTTATATATATATATATATGTTACCGGTACACAAGCCAGCAAGTAAACTATTAATAATTATATGCTTTGAGGTAGCAAATGATTAAAAAATAAAAAAAACCCGACTACCACTGAAAAGATCGAAGGATCAATTTAACCGAAATTGAGTTATTTCCAGAGTGTGACATGTTATGAAATAAGAGAAAAGTGACGATCCGTAATATTGTACTTATTGTTTTATTTTTCAGTTCTAGTTTATGGTTAAATTTTTGCTGTCAAAAGACATAATTCATAGACAAAATAAAAGTTTATAGCGCGAAAGTTTTCTTAAATTTCGCGTTCCATGATATACCATGATCGCCTACCCTATTAGTCTGGTTAACATATTATCAATTTCAATTAAAAAATACGCCTAGAGCTTTAGGGTTGTTGCGTCCAAGACGCAACCATGTTTTATATAATAGACGTGAGTTCTCTGTATCAAGTAATATACCTACTATACCTAATGTATAGGTTTATAGTCGAGATACAGGTACAGCGCTCAGTTTCCCCGCTGACCCCGGCCGACACAGGCGTTTGCTAGTACACTCTTATTTTGAACGGCTGTGTAGCTCAAGTGTTCAAGGCACCTTAGTTTTCTTCTACGTTTAAATGGTATTCATTTTGTTAAGTAAAGTTTTGGTCATGTGTTTGTTCATACGTGCATTTGTTTGTTCGTTTGGTGAGTAAAGAAAAGGCATGTCTGAGCTGTGCGGATAGTTAAATTATTTCTTGGTGTTAGAGGAATAGTTTTGATACTTTATTATTTTATTTCATAGGTGGGAATGTTTTTAATATTTGGATTATTAGCGGTTGCATCGATTGAATTTGCTTTGAAATGAGACTTGACCTTGATTGTTGCCTTTAAAAGTGTTATCATTTTCTATAAGTTATTTATTTATTTTTATTTATTTATTTATTTATTAGGCATATCAACAGTGTGAACACCAACATTGATGCAAGACAGCGGAAAATATTATTAGGCATGTGCTACGCAAATTACAGATATGCACAGCATTGGCTGGTTGTCTTACAAAGAATAGTAAAAATTAAATATCAAATTATACTTACAAACTACCTTAGACATGTCAACTTATTGGTCAATTAGATATAAATGCATTTATACAAATTAATTAGTAAACGGGTCAATAACATAATTAATTAAAAATTGAGAACAATATGTAATATAAAATAAAAAACCAATCTATCAAAATTCAAAATTCAAAAATCGTTTATTCTGCATAGACCATTAAATCGGCACTTACAAAACGTCAATATAAAGTAAATATTAAATACTAGTTCAGCAAATGGACCATCATTAAAGCAATATATCAATTTAACGGATTCTATAGCGATTTATTTAGTATATCATTTTATTTTTATACTTAGCCTGACGCTTCGGCTACTTTGCAACAACCATGGTCGTGGTTGTGACCAGGGTTCTAAGAGTGATATTTGCATAAAGTTTCAACAGTATCAACTATTAGTGAGCTTGGGGAGAAAATATAATATGATAATAGTAAACCTACATACATAGACTACGTTTTGAAATGATCCAAAATCGAGAGATGGGGGGAAATTTAAAATAATTATAAAAAAATAAAAACATTTATTACCAAAAAACTGTACAATTAAAATGAATATATCCGTTGACCCCACACTAGGCAAGCCAGTCCTGTGGGTGTCATGACGCAGTTTCAGTAGCTCGGTCATCAATAGGTATGACGTAATCTTACGCACCGTAATATACAAACCTCAACAATAGGTTACCACATAGAAATAAAAATGTTATGTGCAGAAGAGAAGACAATAAAAGCTCATTAAAAAGGGTTATTGAACATCAGACCATTTTTTTTTACTGAATTTTTTATAGCATTTTTAATGCTAAGTTCGAAAAACATCGGAAAAAATGAAACGCTCTAGTGAGACTTGAACTCACGACCTTTCCCTTACAGGGGGAATGCTCTTCCAACTGAGCTATTGAGCCACACCTGATTCATTTCAAATTTTCCTTCTCTTTGTATCCGTCTTTAAGGGCGACGGTGGTGCCATCTACCAACATTCTTACGAACTGTTGGAAGCAATGAATGATTTTTTAACCATTTTTAAACATTGAATTCTGATGACGCCGCCCGAATATTTTGACTGAATTTTTTATACGAGGGTCAAACTGAAAGTTCTTAGAAAATCAAAAACTGGTTACATTAGCCTGTTATTAGTTTTATTATATCTTTTCAAAATATTGTCCATTCACGTCAATACACCGCTGCATGCGATGGAACCACTGGGAAAAGCACTTTGCCCACTCGTCCTTAGGGGTCTCTTCAATGGCATCGCGATACGCAGCCACCGCTTCTTCAGCATTCATAAACCGCTTTCCTTTAAGTTTTTCTTTAATTTTTGGAAATAAATAAAAATCACAAGGCGCGAGGTCCGGGCTATACGGCGGGTGACCCAGTAATTCAACGTTTGATGTCGCCAAATAGTCGATCGTTCGCTTGGCGGTGTGCGACGAGGCGTTGTCGTGGTGAAGGAGGATCCTACTGCGAGGTCGTTTCTCTCGAACTTTTTCCAAGACAAGTGGCAAACAATTGGTAGTGTACCATTCTGCAGAAACTGTTTTTTGATCCTCTAACACAATTGTTGCGAAATGACCTATCCTTCCAAAGAACGAGGCCACCATTTTTTTTCCGCACTTCGATCTCTCTTCACTTTAGTTGGCAACTCCTCGAAAGGAAACACCCACTGAGCAGATTGTCTTTTGGTTTCAGGATCATAACAGTAAATCCAGCTTTCGTCACCTGTTAGTATGTCGAACACAGCATTAGAGTCACCTCCGTTAAATCTTTCAATCATTTTACGGCACCAATCCACACGATGGAGTTTTTGAGCCTCAGTCAAATTATGAGGTATCCACCGGGCGCAAAGCTTCCTGACCGCTAAATGTTTGTGGAGGATTTTGTGCACTTGACTCATACCGATGCCTAAGCTTGTCCGAATCTGCTGATAGGTCACTCTTTTGTCAGTCTCTATCATACGCCGCACAACACAGATGTTATTTTCAGTCGTCGCCGTAGAAGGCCGTCCCTCACGTAAATCATCAGTGAGATTAGTGCGACCACGTTTAAACTCATTAAACCAGTTGTAAACAGTCGCACGAGATGGGGCTTCATCGTGAAAGGCCAATCGAAGTCTATCATAACTTTCTTGTTGACTTAAATGACATCGAAAGTCATAAAAAATCATTGCACGAAAATTTTCTCGTGTTAAATTCATGTTAACGTGACACAGACAATTTTCAATTTGCCGCCAAATCGTAAAACAAATGATAAATGAATGAAATATATACTCAGTAATATTGGCAAAGAGTTCTATTTTAAAATTTTAGAATTATTTTTTTATTATATTGTTTATAAGTGGCCAGTTCTAAGAACTTTCAGTTTGACCCTCGTATTGTTTATAAGTGGCCAGTTCTAAGAACTTTCAGTTTGACCCTCGTAGCATTTTTAATGCTAACTTTAAAGTTCGAAAACATCGGAAAAAATGAAACGCCGGTCGTGAGTTCAAGTGAGACTTGAACTCACGACCTTTCCCCCACAGGGGAAAAGCTCTTCCAACTGAGCTATTGAGCCACACCTGATTAATTTAAAATTTTCCTTCTCTTTGTATTTTCTTTTTATTCATAAATGTCAAGGAGCCAGCTAAGCTTTTGTCATGTAAATAACCCGCCTCGGGTTGAAACGTGATAGTTCCAATCATCTTCACGTTTGTCAGTCATATTCACGTTTCAATGGCGCCCAACGTGGGGCCAATGCAATGGGGTCGTGACAGGGTCGTGTCTGAGAACTGAGAAAACTGGCCGCATATCCGCGCTGGATCGCAATTTTAGCCTTTGCACAACAAATAGAAATAAATATCTAGCCAATCAAGAGGTATAATGTTTTCTCGTTCATATACAATCGTCTACAAGGTTTTCATCTGCACTTTTACTGCTGTGAAGTGGGTATAATGGTACCAATTTCTATGAACTAGGAGGGAAGACCTCGCGAACGGCCCCGGGCTTCAAGCCCGTCGTTGAACCAACATCGACAGTACTTGGGCGTGGTGTCGCCTCCAGAGCCACCGCCACTGAATATCCTCGACTTACCCGAGGATGTACCGCACGAGTCACTGGAAGCTTTAAGGAGACATCACAGGTACGATTCACTATTATTTATTTGTGGTCTAGGAGTGAAGTTTTTCGAATATTTTTGTAACGTTCTTTCAGCAGTTATTCAGTATCAAACTAACCAGACATTTGTTCACCTTAATTTTCATAATAATGAAAAATTAGTGGCAATTATGATCAGTAAACCTGTACATAGAGAGTGTAGAACTTTTCTTGCATATGCACTATGCGGACCAACCAAAAAAGGACTGATCAAACAATGACGACCTTTGAGCTTATAATATGTCAATTAGCGCGACCGCCACCTGTCTACCAAAGAGATCTACTGTCAAATAGATTGAGGGTTATTATAACTATCTATCTACCCGGAAAAATAATACAAGTATCACCACCCCATCTCATCCTAGGGGTGCCGTACACACATCAAAAAAAGTTTGCGATCAATGGCATAAGCTCCTATAATTCTTTAAATTTAACTTTATCAAGAAAAAATCTATGTTGTATGCTTTCTTTCAATAGGAAAACGCTGTTTGAAATTAAAATATAAAACTATTTTTTATTATTTATTTTAAAAAAATTGAGCCATTAATCATAATGCAATTGTGATAGAAATTTCATAGAAAGAAAAAGACTGTTTAATTAAACTTAAACTACAATTTATTATTAAAAGGTGTAAATTCAATATAAAATAACTCCTCCCCTGGCTCGAACACATGCGGAGATCCTCCCTGGGCATGCTGAGGATCATGTTATCCAGCATTTCCTTGGGTAACCTATCCCATTCTTCAATAGCGGCTTCCCTGAGCTCTGGAACTGTCTAGGGTTGTGGCTCACGGTTCCATACAGCTCGTTTAAGAGCATCCCACGCGTGCTCTATTGGGTTTAAGTCGGGCGAGCCGGCAGGCCAGTCTAATCGTGTGATATCGTATTCTTGAAGAGCAGCATTGACTCGTTGAGCTCGATGTGCGGGCGCATTATCATCGACCAGTACAAATTGGTGCCCATGGTTTACTCGGAATGGTTTGACGATATCATCAATAGCAACTGCTTTGTACATGTCTGCTGTCATGAAGCCCCGATACGGGATCAAAGGCGTTCTAGCTCCAATCATAATGCCACCCCAGAAGACACCGATTTTCCGCCTTGCTGAACTGTTCCAGTGGCAGTTCTTTGTCTTACACGGTCGCCTGGTCTTCTCCAGACACGGACACGTCGGTTATCTGGATGAGTGGAGATTCGGGATTCGTCAACGAAGAGACAGTTTTGCCAAATGTTTTCTTCCTCACCTTCTTCATTTTGCCGAAGTCTAGCCCACTGCAATCTTCGTTGTTGACGTTGCCGGGAATTGAGCGGAGCTCGCCATGACCTCCGTGCTCGTAATCCAGCCTGGTGCAAGCAATTGCGAACGGTCTGCATGCTAACTTCAAGCCCAGAGGCAGCCCTGACTTCTGCTTTTATTTTAGTGGCGTTGATTGTGGGATCACAGGCTGCCAGCAATCTAATATAGCGCTTTTGGGCAGCTGTCAAAACAGTTGGGCGACCGCTGCGGGGTCGGTCAGCTAAATTCTCCATTCCGTGGTACCTCTGCAACGTAGCCACGACACAGGATTGGGATATAGCAAGTCTGCGTGCTATTACTCTCGTGGTGTATCCTTCTTCCCTCAAAGATACTATTTTAGCTCGTAAAACCTCTGATAATCCTCTTGGCATTTTTTCAATCACAACTTTCCGCGAAAAATATCTTGAATCGGTTATAATTCACTAAATCAGATTTCTGAATGAGCGTAAGCTAGGACTGAAAGCCTTTTTGTAAGAAAAAACAATTGAACGGTGTCATTGTTTTGTGTTCTAATTCTTTATTTTTAAATAAAGAATCTAAAAAGAAGAAAAAATCATAATATAATCTACAGTAACAAAAAAGATTTCAGTTTTTCAAAGTGATCGCAAACATTTTTTGATGTGTGTACGAGGCGACTAACGGAAAAAGCAAGAGAAGTAAAACTAGAAATAAAATTCTGTTCCAACCTGTCTGGCCACCGTGGAAACAGTAGGCTAAAGCCTCCCAAGATTGGGAGAGGACTATGTCCAGCTGTGGAATGCGATAGGCTAAGCTAGGACTGATATAAATATTATAACTTGAGTTAACGATACATCTGGCGTTAATTCTGTTAGTCATTTACATTGAAAAATTTTTCGGTTGTTAGGCAACACGCCGGCGACTTCCTAGAAGCCGTGGCGGCGCTAGACATCGGCGCGGTGGAGCGCGCGCGCCGCTCGTTCTGGCGCCGCCCGCCGCCCGCGCTGTGCCGCCGCGTGCTGTGCAGGCTGACGTCACGCCGCGACGTAGCCGCCTGGCTGCGTCTCGCCGAGCTGCAGCTGTACCAGCGCGCTGTGGAGCTGCTACTGCCCGACGTACTGCGCCCTATACCGCCGCAGTTGACTCAGGTAAGTGATGAGTGCTGTGACTACATGTTTAGGCGTTAGTGTGCAAATGCGAGTATTAAACCGAGTGATGTGGTCTTGCAGTCGATCCGCAACTTCGCCAAGAGCCTGGAGGGCGCGCTGGCGAGCGGCGCGGGCGGCGCTCCCGGGCCGGCGGCGCGTGCGCAGGCGGCGGCGGCCGCGGCGCTGGCGGCGGCGCTGCGCCGGTACACGTCGCTCAACCACCTGGCGCAGGCCGCGCGCGCCGTGCTCACCAACCACCACCAGATACACCAGGTACCATACACCGACACACATACACTGGAGGGCGCGCCGGTACACGTCGCTCAACCACCTGGCGCAGGCCGCGCGCGCCGTGCTCACCAACCACCACCAGATACACCAGGTACCATACACCGACACACATACACTGGAGGGCGCGCCGGTACACGTCGCTCAACCACCTGGCGCAGGCCGCGCGCGCCGTGCTCACCAACCACCACCAGATACACCAGGTACCATACACCGACACACATACACTGGAGGGCGCGCCGGTACACGTCGCTCAACCACCTGGCGCAGGCCGCGCGCGCCGTGCTCACCAACCACCACCAGATACACCAGGTACCATACACCGACACACATACACTGGAGGGCGCGCCGGTACACGTCGCTCAACCACCTGGCGCAGGCCGCGCGCGCCGTGCTCACCAACCACCACCAGATACACCAGGTACCATACACCGACACACATACACTGGAGGGCGCGCCGGTACACGTCGCTCAACCACCTGGCGCAGGCCGCGCGCGCCGTGCTCACCAACCACCACCAGATACACCAGGTACCATACACCGACACACATACACTGGAGGGCGCGCCGGTACACGTCGCTCAACCACCTGGCGCAGGCCGCGCGCGCCGTGCTCACCAACCACCACCAGATACACCAGGTACCATACACCGACACACATACACTGGAGGGCGCGCCGGTACACGTCGCTCAACCACCTGGCGCAGGCCGCGCGCGCCGTGCTCACCAACCACCACCAGATACACCAGGTACCATACACCGACACACATACACTGGAGGGCGCGCCGGTACACGTCGCTCAACCACCTGGCGCAGGCCGCGCGCGCCGTGCTCACCAACCACCACCAGATACACCAGGTACCATACACCGACACACATACACTGGAGGGCGCGCCGGTACACGTCGCTCAACCACCTGGCGCAGGCCGCGCGCGCCGTGCTCACCAACCACCACCAGATACACCAGGTACCATACACCGACACACATACACTGGAGGGCGCGCCGGTACACGTCGCTCAACCACCTGGCGCAGGCCGCGCGCGCCGTGCTCACCAACCACCACCAGATACACCAGGTACCATACACCGACACACATACACTGGAGGGCGCGCCGGTACACGTCGCTCAACCACCTGGCGCAGGCCGCGCGCGCCGTGCTCACCAACCACCACCAGATACACCAGGTACCGTACACCGACACACATACACTGGAGGGCGCGCCGGTACACGTCGCTCAACCACCATTCACCAAATAATCACGATCTTCGATGCGACAGTCGATGTAAGACGAAAGTCCTCGAAGTAGACTCGTCCTATCGGTCCCAAGTTGGGCGCCAAATATGTTACTTGGCGCCCAACGTGGGATCAATGTAAAGTATGTTTGTATTGTGTTGCTGCTGCAAACTTAGTTCCCTGCTTCACTAGAAGGGTGCCGTCTATTTGGTAGAAACTTGATACTCCGAAACCTATTTGGGATAACTCACTTCGCAGAAACTTCTTTAATCGATCATTTATTAGGCATTAAAAATATTTGACATAAATATTTTTAGGCATAATGTGCTTATGACCGAATTTAGAATGGCATACATTTAAGATAGTAGAATTTTATTTGGCATAATTACCTTTGGCATAGTTAAAATTTTGTATAACTTCATTTAGCATAACGTTCATTTAGAGTACAGATTATTTAGCATAATTTGACTAGGCATGCTATAAAGAGCATAGAATTTCAATTAGAATAATATAGATTGGGTTACTTTCTTCTTTAAAAATGGGTAGGTTAGGTTAGGTTAGAACTGTGACCCCAACAGCGCGAGCCGAGCGAGCGAAGCGAGCGTGCCGCGGTAGCGGCCGGCGAAGCGCCAGAATAGATAGTTGTTAACACCCCGACACAGAGTACCCCGACTCGGATAGGTTAGGTTAGATTAGAACTGTGACCTCTTATGCACGAGCCGAGCGAACGAACTAATAGCAATAGTAAAAATGATAAAGCCTGATTAGAAAAGTGTTGCAATAATCATAAAAGATGATTATTGCTGTAAACATTATGCGAAATGATGGTTCTACTTTTAAATAGTTATGGATAAGAAATATATACCAAAAGATGAATCTGGTTTTGAACTTTCTGCGATGTGATGGTTATACATTGTGATTATTATGGATACAAAAAATATGCGTACAGATGATTCTGACTTACAAAATTATGGGTTTCAATGTATGCAAAATGAGTTTATGCCAAACGATATTCTGCGAAAAGAGGTTTATGCTATTAGTTGTTATGCAATATAAAATTATTACTTAAAAAGTTCTACTATATGAGGTGTACCCTCACTAGAATGCCATATTCACATCGCCAGCCACGTTGCCAAGCAGTTAGTATTGAAATGTATGGCACCTCACTCACTTGGCGACGGCTTCACCACCATACATTCCAATACAAACTACTTGGATACGTGGTTGGCAATGTGGCCATGACGTCCTAATGAGGCAGGGGACTTAACCCTCCCGTTGCGCACAGATGCTGGCGGACCTCAACCGAGTGGACTTCCGCGTGGTGCGCGAACAGGCGGCCTGGGCCTGCTCCTGCGGCAGTGCCGCCACCGCGCACAGACTGGAGGCGGACTTTAAGGTATTTAAAACTTAGTGTAGGGGTAAATTTTGTAGGGGCATGTCGAAGTTTGAGTTGATTTCAATGTCAGAGACATTTGGAACCGATAGTTGTACCGGCAAATTTATACTTTGCTGCAGCAGAGCATATTTGTATATGAACACTATTTGCCATTACCCCAGTCAATTATAAACGCGTTAGGTCTGTCACCGTACATATTTTTGGTCCTTCGAGCCGTGAAGCATGTACGACCGGAGGTCTCTCACCGGGCGTATTTTTGGTCCTTCGAAGGGTTAGAAGCAACCGGTACGCTACTACTAAATATATGCTTGAACTTGATGCAGGCGACTCTGGGGCGTGGAGCGTCGCTGGAGCAGTGGGCCGCCTGGCTGGAGGGCTGCGTGCGCTCGGCGCTGGCGCCGCACGAGCGCCGCGTGGATTACACAGCTCGTGCACGCCGCTTGCTGCTCGACTGGTCCTTCTACTCCTCGCTCGTTATTCGCGAGCTTACGCTCAGGTACGTGTGTCCTGTGTCCCCTGCGTCCCTACAGGGCCTGCTGGTACTACTGCTTGGAGCGGGGCCAGTTTCCGAAGATGTGGAAGACGGGAAAACTGGTCCTCATCCGCAAAGACGGACGCCCGGCGGACGAGCCGTCCGGGTACCGGCCCGTAGTGTTGCTCGACGAGGTGGGCAAGCTCTTCGAAAGAGTGATTGCCAAACGCCTCGTCGAGCACCTCTCTAGAGTGGGGCCGGACCTAGCGGATACGCAATACGGCTTCCGCCGGTGGCGTTCCACTGTGGATGCCATCATGCGCGTGAGGACTCTGGCGGAGGATGCAGTTGCCCGGGGCGAGGTGATGTTGGCGGTGTCCTTGGACATCTCCAACGCGTTCAACACCTTGCCCTGGAGTTGCATCAGGGAGGCGCTCGTGTACCACGATGTGCCTCTCTACCTCCGCCGCATAGTCGGGGCGTACCTGACGGAGAGGGCCGTCATCTACCCAAGTGCGACCGGCGTCGGTAGGCGTGAGATGTCGTGCGGTGTCCCGCAGGGATCGGTCCTGGGGCCGCTCCTGTGGAACATCGGATACGACTGGGTGCTTCGCGGTGAGCTCGCGTTCGGTGCCACCGTCACGTGCTACGCGGACGACACGCTAGTGACGGTGAGTGGCGCTACACACCGCGAGGCGACCCAGAGGGCCACGACCGCTGTTGCTCAAGTCGTGGATCGGATCCGGCGGCTGGGTCTCGAGGTAGCTCTGCACAAATCCGAGGCCTTGTTCTTTCATGGCCCTCGGCGCAGGCCACCCCCGGGATCCAGCCTGACAGTAGGAGGTACTCCCATCGACATCAAGCCCCGGTTGAAATACCTGGGGCTCGTACTCGACGGTCGGTGGGACTTCGGAGAGCACTTCTGAAGTCTGCGCCCCAAACTGTTGGTGACAGCTAACGCGCTGGCGCGGCTGCTGCCCAACCTGAGGGGCCCGGACGACTCCTGCAGGAGACTCTACGCGGGTGTCGTGCGGTCCATGGCCCTGTACGGGTGCCCCGTGTGGGCGGACACCCTGCAGGCCAGGATCGTACCCCTGCTGCATGCGCCGCAGCAGAGGATGGCCTCAAGGGCCATTAGGGGGTACCGCACGATATCCTTTGAAGCGGTGAGTCTCCTAGCCGGATCGCCACCGTGGATCCGGGAAGCGAGATCCCTTGCGGCACTGTATCGGTTCCGTAAGGAGGCGCGGGAGCGGGGATACGATCCCGAGCCCGAAGACATTCGGGGCGAGAGATCCCGGCTCCACGGGATCGTGGTGGCGGAGTGGGAGCGACGACTTGAGCAACGACGCGCAGGGCATGCCGTCATAGAGGCGGTAAGGCCCATCATGGGGGAATGGCTCGAGAGGCCACATGGCAGCCTCTCGTATCGACTGACGCAGATTATCACCGGGCACGGGTGCTTCGGGCGATATCTGTGTCGGATCGAAAAGGAGCCAACGTCCGAGTGCCATCACTGCGACGCGAGCGAGGACACGGGGCTGCACACGCTCACCGAGTGCCCGGCATGGGCCGGACCGAGGCGGGAGCTAGTGGCGGCCCTGGGAGTGAGAGTTCTCACCCTCGCCACCCTGCTCACAGCAATGGTCCGCTGCGCGGACGCGTGGGCGGCCGGCGTCTCCTTCAGCGAGCAGGTAATGGTCGTGAAGGAGACGGCGGAACGGGAGAGGCGGCGCGAGCGAGAGAGACTCGCGGATCGCGCCCACCGCGCGCGCAGGCAACTCGGGCGTCGGAGGGCACTGACTGACCTCCGTCCCCCATGAGCGCGAGCCTGGGGGTGACGGGTGGAGCCGCCTGTCACCTCAGCAGAAGCAGGCCACGGCGGCGGCGCGCTGAGAAGCGCGCCTCCCCATTCCGGGGGCGAGTTGCGGACACCGTTGTCCCCCCTCCTGAGGAGGGCCAGACTGTAAGGGATGGCCCTGGGTCAGCCGGGGTGCGAGGGATATGTCGATGACAGCCTCACCTCCGGCCTAGCACCAAGACCCACAGTCGGCGTGCGGTTTTAGTCGGTTCGAGTCCGACATAACCTCCCCTTCCGGCTCCGGCAGGGGGGTATCCGAGGGGATTTCCGCTCGAAAAAAAAAAAAGGTACTACTGCAGCCACGCGGCTACATCACGGCGTGACGTCAGCTTGCACAGCACGCGGCGGCAGAACATGCCGATGTCCAGGGCCGCCACGGCAGCAGCACGCGATATTTGAAGCACACAAAAGCGCTAATAATTTAATTATTAGCGCTTTTGCGCGTTAGCCCACTATGTGTTCAGTTTTGAAAAAAATAATGTTCGTAACTGCATTGTGACACCACGTAGTATACGACGACTACACATTTACTTGAATACGAATTTGTTCAGTTCTGTGGACTATGAATAGTTGTGTCGGTCAGGTCGGCGGCGTCGTTCGGCTCGTTCCACCTGATCCGCCTGCTGTACGACGAGTACGTATCGTACCTCATCGAGCGGCGCGTGGCCTCGCACCACAACGTGCCGTGCATCTCCGTCATGCAGCGAGTGCTCGTACGTATCGCACCATATGGCACCACACCGTACCTCACACCTCATACTGCACACCTCGCACCACAACGTGCCGTGCATCTCCGTCATGCAGCGAGTGCTCGTACGTATCGCACCATATGGCACCACACCGTACCTCACACCTCATACTGCACACCTCGCACCACAACGTGCCGTGCATCTCCGTCATGCAGCGAGTGCTCGTACGTATCGCACCATATGGCACCACACCGTACCTCACACCTCATACTGCACACCTCGCACCACAACGTGCCGTGCATCTCCGTCATGCAGCGAGTGCTCGTACGTATCGCACCATATGGCACCACACCGTACCTCACACCTCATACTGCACACCTCGCACCACAACGTGCCGTGCATCTCCGTCATGCAGCGAGTGCTCGTACGTATCGCACCATATGGCACCACACCGTACCTCACACCTCATACTGCACACCTCGCACCACAACGTGCCGTGCATCTCCGTCATGCAGCGAGTGCTCGTACGTATCGCACCATATGGCACCACACCGTACCTCACACCTCATACTGCACACCTCGCACCACAACGTGCCGTGCATCTCCGTCATGCAGCGAGTGCTCGTACGTATCGCACCATATGGCACCACACCGTACCTCACACCTCATACTGCACACCTCGCACCACAACGTGCCGTGCATCTCCGTCATGCAGCGAGTGCTCGTACGTATCGCACCATATGGCACCACACCGTACCTCACACCTCATACTGCACACCTCGCACCACAACGTGCCGTGCATCTCCGTCATGCAGCGAGTGCTCGTACGTATCGCACCATATGGCACCACACCGTACCTCACACCTCATACTGCACACCTCGCACCACAACGTGCCGTGCATCTCCGTCATGCAGCGAGTGCTCGTACGTATCGCACCATATGGCACCACACCGTACCTCACACCTCATACTGCACACCTCGCACCACAACGTGCCGTGCATCTCCGTCATGCAGCGAGTGCTCGTACGTATCGCACCATATGGCACCACACCGTACCTCACACCTCATACTGCACACCTCGCACCACAACGTGCCGTGCATCTCCGTCATGCAGCGAGTGCTCGTACGTATCGCACCTCATACCTCATACTGCACACCTCGTACCTCATACCTCATATTGCACACCTCGTACCTCACATCTCATACTGCACAACTCGTTACTCACACCTCATACTGCACAAATCGTTACTCACACCTCGTACTGCACAGCCCGTACCTCATCTCGTACTGCACACCTCGTACCTTATCTCATACTGCACACCTCGTTACTCACACCTCATACTGCACACCTCGTTACTCACATCTCATACTGCACAGCCCGTACCTCATCTCGCACTGCACACCTCGTTACTCACATCTCATACTGCACAGCCCGTACCTCATCTCGGCACTGCACACCTCGTACCTTATCTCATACTGCACACCTCGTTACTCACACCTCATACTGCACACCTCGTACCTCATACCTTATACTGCACACCTCGTACATCACACCTCATACTGCACAACTTGTACCTCACACCTCATACTGCACATCTCGTTACTAACACCTTATACTGCACATTCCATACACTATACTGCACACCAAATAACTCGCACCTCGTACCTCACACCTTATACTACACATCTCATACGTCACACTTCATACCACATACTACACACCTAATACTACACACCCCATACTGAACTCCTCATACCTCACACCGCATACCCCATATCGCACGCCAAACATCTCATACAACGCATTACACAACTATCTCGCTCCACACACTTCACAGAACTACTAGCTCTATTATTCATCATAAAAGTGTTTGTGCAATACTGTTCTCTGAGCCTTAAGACTTTTTTGGGCTTAAATGAAATTGCTCAGCTTTTTTTCTTTATTTTTCATCATATAAGTATTGAACCCAGTACCTTAAATAGTCGAAAGACTTACAAATCTAAACTCCTCATTGTTGTGGTTAGGAACAGCCCGAAGAGGAAGAAATTGTGGCTGAGGAGCCATTACGCGCAGACCCTGATGATGATGACCAGGATTGGGAGTGGGACGATGAAGAGGAAGAAGATGATGAACAGCCAGAGTGCAAGAAAGTTAGAAATTCAGACTAATTTTGATACCATACGATGAAAAAGGCACGCTATATGCTAGTCTCGGGTAACTTTGGCTATGTTCGGAAACAATTCCGAATTTGAATTCAAAATAAAAAAGAATATTTAAATTTTCTTAGCGCAGCTACATTTTCGTCAAAAATAGGTATGGTCCTATAAGTACTGTGTGTATATTCATGTATATTCTGCGCATATTCACGTATGGCAACACTTAACAATATAGGCAGGTGTTGCTATTTTTTGAAGCGTGTATGCGCATGTATTTTTGACAAAGCGATAGTTCTAATCTTCATAAATTCATGACTGTATTTCTTAATATAGTACCTTAGTCTTTTTCATGGGGTTATTAGCTATGACTAGGATACCATCATGTCCTCTACGTTCGTATAGGTAAATACCCTTTCTTGCCCGTGTTACTACCAGTTCTACTACCAGTAGTAATACTGTTAATTTTTTTACCTTTCTTACTACTGCAGTAGTAAGTTGTTAGAATGGTAATTATAATTTACCCGTGTTACTACTGCTCTTCTTTCCTTGACGGTGCTACTACCAGTAGTAATACCAGTAAATTTGTTCTTCCTTCTTACTACTGCAGTAGTAAGTTGTAAGAATGGTAATTACAATTTACCCTTGTTACTACTTTTAATAAAAGGAAAAGAAAAGGAAATATTCAAAATAAAAATAATTATTTATTTAAAATGGGCAATGCCACAGATTAGCTTAACATTTTTAAATGAAAAAAATTACTTATAGTTAACAAAAAAGTTTTGTATTCTTAATAACAAAAAAACCGATAAGTAGTAGGAAACCAGTTGCATAATGTTTTGTTATAATTTTATTATAACAAAACATTAGCTATCGCAACTTTTCTAACGCGTAACCTATAGAGATTTCTTTATTAATTAGTTGCATTAGGATATTTTGTATATTGTCATCATTTAATATAATTCGCTTTCTCCTTAAGTTAAATTGCTTGGCAACGATTTTAATAAAGCTATCATCCTTAATTACATTTAACAACCTCATTAAAGTTTTGTTATTTTTGTTAACGTACTTATTTAATTTTGAATGATAGCCTTCGAGAACATTGTTAGTTCGATGTCTCATGCCAAAGACACTTAATAAATTTAAATATTTCTCTCTAATCCACATGCGTTGTATGTATTTTATAAATTTATCCAGGGTAGGCAGGTATTCACTTTCTGTTTTTATGTATGCCCACCCTTCCAAAAGCATTTCTGAGGGTATTCTGTTTTCGGCTTTACATCTTGATTTACCCACTAATGCTTCAGCTTTTCTCCAAACACAACGTTGCCAATGAAAATAGCAACCAACAATTTTTATGGACGGAAACTTAAGTAAAAGCGCGTTAATATTAGCAACCTCAAAGTCGCAGTGAAATATTTCTGGTTTGAATTGAGGCAGCTGTGATTGTATCATATCGTACATTTTTTCGTAAGCAATCTGAGTCTTATAACATAATAAACCGAATATAATGGGTACTACTTTCGTTGTAGTGGCAGTACTTCCGATATCGCCATGAATGCTGACGAGTTCTTTAAATGGTGGCGGACATGCTTTGAATGTCGCGTCTATGAAAAATTCAGTTATATTAGGTATGACTTCTCTTGCCTCTGAGGTACAAAATAAAAGTATACGATCACCTTCAAAACAGTAATCAGCAAGAACCATATTATAAAAGTTTTTAGGTACTTGTACCTCCTCTGATTTATTAAAAACTGTTTTCATAACAGCAGATGTTTTGTTACGAACATCGTACAGTGAATGTTGGATGTTTGTAAAGGACGGAAAATTCCTAGCCGAGTTATTACCCTCTTCAAGTACAAACCTCTTTAATGTTCGATTGTACAATTTTGTTATCGGTTTATCACTTTTAGTAACTGTATCCTTTAATTCCGCTATAGACATTGCAATTTTGTTCTTCTCAAAATCAGGCTTGCATAAATGACCCATTTTTCGTATCACAGAGTTGCCCTGTGTAAATTAGCATTGGTCAGCGAAGGAAATACATCATATTTTTTTAATTTAGGTAAGTAAGTATATAGGTAACGGTTTACTTACTTGCAACGTTAAACTTCCAGAGCATTTGTCTTTTGTGAAATATGAAGCGCATCTCCATATAACAGACCCGTTCTTATAAAGTTTTAGTTTGTAATACTGATGTCCGTTACATATTAGTATTGTTCCTCCTTTTCCTTGTATAAATTTAATATCTTCAATATCTCCACTCATAATAATAATAATTAATTATTTTATTATACAAGACAAACAATAAACTATAATTTCACACAGATCTATGACACATGATGACATGTGTATGTTTTTCCTCAGGCGTAAACCAAGAAGAATGAATCATATTTATCAAATAAGTTTTAATTACAATTTATTAAAAGTAGTAACAAGGGTAAATTGTAATTACCATTCTTACAACTTACTACTGCAGTAGTAAGAAGGAAGAACAAATTTACTGGTATTACTACTGGTAGTAGCACCGTCAAGGAAAGAAGAGCAGTAGTAACACGGGTAAATTATAATTACCATTCTAACAACTTACTACTGCAGTAGTAAGAAAGGTAAAAAAATTAACAGTATTACTACTGGTAGTAGAACTGGTAGTAACACGGGCAAGAGAGGGTAAATACTTGTTCTATACAAATCCTAATACCTGTGCCAACAAAATATTCTTAATTCCAGAATACAAAAAAAATAACAACTAAAAAAAAAACAGAATTCCTTTTCAATTTTTTTAAAAGGTATCGTGGTCATAGATAAAAAATAAAAGTGTTACATCATTTAAAATCTCATGCTTCACACTTGACGCATGACATAATTATGTAACCATCGCGACAAAATCAACCCTGAGAAAACCTAAAATATATGTAACCATGATTGTATATTTATATGTATTTATGTATTATAAGTTTTTAATGTTAAAATCAGCGTTAGACGTAGGAATAAGTCTGACTACTGGATGTAGTATATGTGTATCGGAGGATTAGATTGTATTGTAACAGTACAATTGCTGTAGAAACGTGGATATACAGGGTGATTTTAAAATCGTTTCGGATAAAAAGTATTAGGGCTCAGTTTCGATAGCAAAATCATCTAGGAGTATTAATATGGCGAAAGAAAAAAAAATTGTTTTTTTTTTTTTGATAAAGTATGGGAATGATTTCAGGTGAAAGAAAAAATGTAGGGAGTCTTAAATTTTTTTTTCTTTCGCCAAATTAATACTCTCAGATGATTTTCCTATCCAAACTGTGCCCAAATTCTTTATATCCGAAACGACTATAAAATCACCCTGTATACTTGGGTTGGGCAAAGACAGGTTCCGAATATAGTCTTATTATGTTATATTATTTTGCTTGATGTAGTTCCAATTAGAAATTAAGTCAACTCTATCGAAGTAATTATGAATGTGTCGTCTCTTGTAGCAAAACTGAAATTATTTTAGAAAAGTCACAGGAACGGATGGTTTAATAAAAAGTGCACCAAAATTTTCAATGTCTTAGAACTGTATCGATGTTTTAAGCCAAAAGGTATTAAGTGACATATTAGCTAAAAATATGTTGTAAATATATAGTATTCTCTTTGCATCGTCGTGATTTTTCAACTGTCATTCTGATCATTTTTTCATTAGACTATCGATACGTGAAGGTTTGTATAATTATTTTAAACTACCCACAAATAGATTACCATGACCACAAGAATACTTAAAAATCATTTAAGCAATGGCTACTGCATGGGTCAGTAGTCTTTTTTTTTACTGATATATTTTCTATAAATATAACAAAACTAGCTGTCCCGGCAAACTTTGTTTCGCCTTAGAAATTAGAATCAATTAGCTGTATCAAATTCTCCTAATTATTTTGAGAAAGGAAAGCATTTCGATTCGGGCCCCATACGCCCACGGAGCTCCCAACACCAATAGATCACCGGGGCCCATACTTACACCTACGGAGCCTATATACCTATGGGACCCATACAACCATATACCTCTACGCTCAAGGGCGTTCATACTACCATAAACCATCAATTTTTCGACCTAAATAAAAAAATAGCCACCATAAATATTTTCGCGGCCCAAGCAACAGGCATATTGTTAATTCAGAAGAATGTCTACTAAACACCCTCTGACAATATTTGCACGTATTATGTCCATTCTATAGCAAACGTCAGATAACATAGAAGAATACCATACAGCAGTATTACAATAATAAACACATTTTTTTCCAATTCGTATTCCAAATTCAAAATTTAGACATGGCGTATGTCGGATCAGCTATTTTATGTGGTGGTTATGTATTCTTAAATTTTCTAATTTTCCGCGCAATTTTCTTAATTTTTTCTTTCATAAGAACCTTCTCCTAACAATAACGAACACAACAAAAAAAGAATTAGTGAAATCGGTCTAGCCGTTCACGCGTGATGTCGTGACCAAGGGAAATAGGGATTCATATTTATATATATAGATACCACGTAAATCTTTAAAATTCCTCTTATTTTGCCTTCAATGCACTTCTATTCTAAAGCAGTTTTAATTATTGATGCCTTTATGCCATATATTTTTTCGAAAGATTTTTTATCTAAGTATAGATTAGTTTACGTGTGCAAATTCTTTGCAATTTAAACCAACCATAAGTAAATATTGTCTATTTGTCATAAAACTAGAACTATCAAATGTTACCATATTAAAAACAGCATTTTAGTTAGGTTAGTATCCGAACAAGCTATCCATAGACTAAAGATTGTTTTAACTAATATATAGTAACAAACAAATATAGTAGTTTAAGTGATAATTACATATTTGAGCCGTTTGGGGTCGAGACGCTGGGATCATGGGGTCCAAGTGCACGTCTATTATACAAAGAAATATCTAAACGTTTAATAGACACTACCCGTGACCAGAGGGCTGGTTTATTCCTTGCGCAAAGGATTGGCATTGCCATTCAACGTGGCAATGCCGCCAGCCTACTGGCCACCCTCCCGGTTGACGTCGATGGGGAGGAATTCTTTGACGCCTGAACCTACAGTTTTGCACATACCTTTATATTTTTATTTATAATAATTATTATATTACTTAAATTATAATTACTAATATAATCGTCTTCTTCATACGTCATGTTCGTAACATTCCACATTCAAATGAAAAAAAAAAGTAACAAGCATTCACTATTTTTTTTTTATAAACGCGTTGTTTTAAATTTTCTGCTCTAGTTTAGGTATACAGGTATTTAAGTTAATGTACCCTTCCCTTAATATAGCAAAAACTTCTGTTTTATTGCACATTTGAAAGTGTGTGTGAGTAGTTGTAGTATAGTGATGTATAAGTACCGACTAGCAAAATATGTTTCCGTAAAAGGACATCACTATAAACCTAGCAATGGTTGTCTATGTATCTGTAAATAATATGTCACTATCCTATTTTTTTAAGATTTTGGTCAACTATGTACCAAAGTAAAAAATTGCCAGCTCATAAAATTATTTGTTAAATTGAACATCATGTTAATTTATAAATTAAGTTTGTTTTTTTTTAAATTGGATGCGTTTATTATGCCAAAGAACGTTGATTTTCTTGTTTCTTTCCTTGTGTATTTAAAGTCAGTAGTAGTAGCATAATTTAAGAATATTTATAATTATTATCAATATACGCAGATATGAAACATTGAAATTAATAACTATTGAAATAAAAATCTATTTTCATCTTCAATGGATATTTCGCACCAAAGTTATTGTACTATACATTAAATAGCTTTTTTTTTCATAAATGTCGGCGTTAAAATGTTGCCAGTAAACAATGATTTGTAGCTTCCCATTTTAATAGTAAAATCTATCGTCTCTAAGTGTATATTTAAATCTCGCTTTTTAAATATAATCGGATGTTAGTCGAAAAGTATAGATGTTACCCAATAAGGCCTAAGTAAGTGTATGTGTGTATACTTAAGCCTAGTTCTAGTATGCGAACGTCGTCACTCGTCACTATAGCCGGTATTACCAAAAGACGTTGCAACATCATTAGTTTAATCATTACTACAATAGATTTTTTATATTAGTGCACCTATTTTACGAACTCGAATGATTTTAATAGTTGTCTTAAGCTCCCTGTAAAGTTCAGCCAGATCCGTTCAGCTGTTGCGTGATTAAATAACAAACATCCCAATATTTTTACATTACCACTGTGTTGTTAAAATAAAACAAATTCTCTTTCTTACTTACTGGAGAACTTCGTAAAATTTCACATTTATAATGAACTAGCATTTGCCCGCGGCTCCGCCCGCGTGGATGTCGGTTATCGCGACAAAACATAGCCTATGTCCTTTCTCAAGGTCTAATCTATCCCTATACCAAATTTCATCAAAATCGGTTCCGTGGTTTAGGCGTGAAAGCGTAACATACGGACGGACAGAGTTACTTTCGCATTTATAATATTAGTATGGACTAGCTGACGCGGCGAACTACGTACCGTCGATTTTTTCCGCCCGCGTGCCGTCAGATCCCGTTCCCGCTGGAGCCTCTACTATATTAAGCATGTTTTATACATACCTTACCATAAACCTTCCTCTTAATTCACAACATCTAATAAAAAGACCGCATCAAAATCCTTGGCGTAGTTTTAAAGATCTAAGCATACATAGGGACAGACAGACGGACGGGACAGACTTTGCTTTATATTAAGTAGTGATGATGATAAATATTTGTAGGAATTGAATCATTTGAGTTCGTAAACGTAACCTGTATCGAGTCAGGCCGAACCGTGCAATACGCCCTTAACTTTTTATCAATAAGAGAGGACAATATAACAAGACTCTATCGCTTCTTGCATATTTTGTCTGTATTTTGTACCATTATTAATAGACCAACAGGCCTTTAAACGTTGCCTTAACCTATGTACCTCCCGATTGCTAGTGCTTTGGTATACACTAATAGGTTGTGCTGCACAGCATATAAAACTTAACGTTGTGATCTTTTCAATAATTATTATTATGTCAAACAGTCCATTCGAGTACGATAATATTATTAAAAAAAAAATTGACAGTTGAGTGACAATATGTACTGTACTTTTTGGGTCAAATTTTATTATCTGTAGCTAACACTTTACACCCAAACTAACAGTGCCTCAAAAAAATATATAAAAAAAAATTTAAGTCCATCAATCGTCATATCGCCTTGGTCGATTAAGAAATCATTACTTTATATTATATTTGTTAATTAATATTTTTGCATTATTATAAATTATGTATGTATATCTCGGAATTGCACTATTATAGTTATATGTAAATGTGATTGTGAATGTCACTCGAGATAGCACTATATAGCGAAGCACTCGAGTGATGTTCACATATAGATGTTTGTACTTAATCAAAATCACAATAATAGTAACCGTTTAGGTAATAAGATATTTGTATTGAGTGTTTCGATGACATACAGGCGGACTGTAGCTAAAGTACTCCACCAATATACCTAATACTAGGTACCTTACCTTATACCTAGTATGCACAATACTTTTTAATAAAAATATAGACACTTAGAATACAAGTTCGTAACTACACAAGGAATATGAAGGGGTATGATATGACAATATTATGTGCCTATTGCTTGGTGATAAGCTTCGAAAATGTGTACTGGCGGGTCTGACTGAGTTCTTATAGTAGTCGGACCCTTTGGGGGTCCCAACGAATGCCATAGATATTTGTACGGCAACGGGGATCGACGGATTAACGTGTTAACTGCTAAGGATGTGTTTAGGATGATTTATCCTAAGACTGCCTCTGCTAGTATTAGGTACTTAACGTTGCAATCTATTAACTGTATGAAATTTTATACCATAACTAGCTTTTGCCCGCGGCTCCGCCCGCGTAGATGTCGGTTACCGGCAATTATTCGAATTTTTCTCACCTTTTAAACCTTCCCTAGGCCTCCAACGAACATTTCAAGACCAAGATAAGATAAATCCGTTCAGCCGTTCTCGAGTTTTAGCGAGACTAACGAACAGCAATTGATTTTTATATATATAGATAACACATACATACATATAATCACGCCTTTATCCCCGGAGGGTTAGGCAGAGGTGAACTAATACCCACATTTCACCAGTCATTGTAAAAATAAATGCTATAAAAATTTCTACTGAGCCTGAGCTGAAAATGTTGGAAGAGCATTCCCGCTGTAAGGGAAAGGTCGTTAGTTCAAGCTCCAGCCTGAGTAATTCATTGTTACTGATGTAATCGAATTGTATAGTTAGCATAATAAATTCTTTAAAATTTCATTCAAATATTTGGGCGGAGTAATCCAAAATAAATGTTTAGAAATGGTTGAAAAATCAACAGTTCGTAAGAGTGTTGGTAGATGACTCCATCATGTCCCCTTAAAGAGAGATATAAAGAGAAGGGAAATTTTAATTGATTCAGGTATGGTTAAGTAGCTCAGTTGGAAGAGCATTCCCCCTTTAAGGGGGTTCAAGCCCCACCTGAATAATTTATTTTTCTTGATGTAATCGAAATGTATTAACTGATTCGGTTACTACTTAGCCACGAACGCCTCCATAACCCGTAACCCATCTTCTGTTTGCCGATTGGCACTCTCCACTATAGGCATCTTTTGCTCCAACGCCCATCAGTCCTTTAACAGTTGTGGCCACCGTACTGCCACTTTCACTTATTATGTAAGCTATATCGGTAAATTTAATTCTTTGTCGGATGATCTCATTGGGAGTTTTATCTTTCAAAGAAACCCCAAGCATGGCTCGCTCCATAGCTTGTGTTACCCCACCGTCAGTATCCACTTTCCAAGTTCGGATGCTATTAAGGATTTACCCATTAGGGCATGCACCGGCTGGAGCAAGCTCCCGGAATGTACAAGAAGTGAGTTCTATCATCTTAGACTTACTCTAAGTAATCTAAGGCCTGTATTCTAGAATGACACTCAGCCTGAATCGCGATTTATCTGAGAACAGTTTGTATAGACGAGAGTGATAATTTGACATATTGTCTATACAATCTGTCCTCAGATAAATCGAGATGGCTGAGTGTCATTTTAGAATACAAGCCTAAGTGATCCTCAACATTGAATTTTATTATTGTTATCTGGAGAAAGCCGGATTTGCTTACTTATTACATGACCTCCTAAAATTTCCTAAATTTTAATGATTCAAGCGGTAGCCTAGTGGTATGGGTAATGGGCTGCTGAGACGAGGTCTCGGGTTCGATCCCAGGTTTACCATGGCACACACCAATGACTTTTCGATGCTTTTCGAAGTTATGTGTGTATTTATCGCAGGTTTATAAGTGCCCGGTTAATGGCAATAGGCTCGCCACCTATTACATTGGGACCTAAACATAAACTGGCGAAGTGTAGGTGCTAGCACCTCTGCCTACCCCTTCGGAGAATTCAGGCGTGAGTTTATGTTATGTTATGTCAATTTTGCTATTGTCCTACTAGGAATGGTTTTGGCCTCGACCGGCCGAATTGGGTGATAGCACGCCCTTAGCATTGATTAACTAATTTACATATTAGGTAATTTTGAGAGCTTCCGCGTTTGTGGAGGTCGTAGGTAATCAAATATAGCTCTATCCACCTTGGGATCCCGTGAACCTTACGCGGAACTGCTATAGTATTTGAAAGTTTACATCAGAAGGCCGTCTTCACTGAGCATAACATGTTCCATTACTTTAGGAAAAATGATTTGCTCAGGTGGAGTTTCAACCCACAACCTTTCCTTTACAGAAGGAATGCTCTTACTAATTGAGCAACTGAGCCACGCCTGAAACAATTCAAATTTCCCTTCTATATACCTAAGTATATTCGTCCTTAAGGCGACGCACGGTGGAGTCATCTACCAACATTTTTACGAACTGTAGGAACTCGTACGAGCCAATGAATGATTTTTCAATCATTTTTAAACATTGATTTTTGATTATTTCTCCCAATTATTTGAATGAAATTTTATGTTCTTTCATGAGCTTTGAGAATGCTATAAGGCAAAACCGGTCAGGTTCAATAAAATAAATACTGTGGAAAAAGTACAAGTGTTCTCAATATGTGTATTAAAAATACAATATGTGTAATAAATTCCACCAAGTGCCATCAATCTGTTGATTGGTGGCACTTGGTATGTTCATGTGCAAAACATATTAGCATTTGCATGATTTTTTATAGCATTTATTATGCTAACTATACAAGTATTCTTTCCTGATGTAATCGAATTGTATACTTATCATAATAAATGCTATAAAATTTCATTCAAACACTAAATGTTTTGCTCATGAACATAATATATATTTAGCAAAAGATTGCTAATGTAAGCAATCTTAGGAGTTAGGCAGCTCGTGAAGTATGTAAGGATAGAGTCAAATGCCGGGCGATTGTCTCTGCCTACCACGGAGGGAAACAGGCGTACATACGTAAGCATGCTTGTGAATTGGTAGGAGTACTTAATTCTTCTTCTTCTGTCGAATCGAAGGCGTCTCAACTCTCAGATTCTATGTTCCCAGTGTGCCGCAGGGACATATCAGGGACCTCAAACAGGGGAAAGCCCCTGTAGTTGACAATATTTCAGTGGAGTACTTAGTTAAAACATGAACAGTCAGATGAAACCAGTACCATACTTGAGCACGCCGAGCAATATAGTTTTTGGACAAATTGTCAATTGAAAACGTAAAAAATGTTTAGCTACAGTAGTTGTCTGATACATGAGCTTACATTTTATACCTAACAAGTCTAGATAAGGTCTTTGTTTTGATCAGATGTTTAAAATTGAACAACGAATACTTTGGGCTGCATTCCTGTGTAGTTGTATACATCATGGATGGATAATATAGAGGATGTCAAGAGGAGTGTATTCGAACATTAGGGACTCGTCTAAAAGAAAAATACGTGTAACCTAATATAAAAGAATGTGAAGATTCGTACCTATTTTTATATTTCTACCTTTCTCGATGTTTCAGTACTTCATTCGTGTCTATTTAATATCTATGTCAGTTTATATGACCGCGTGTTTTTTGGGGAAACATTCGTATGCAGTTCGTTTTTTTTTATTTACTTTGTCGTCAATATTTCGACCAGCGCTGACGGACAATGGATAAAAAGTAATAAACCCACACTTCTTCTAGTGACGGAGACCAAAATTGCAAACAATTGCCCGTAAATATCCTAAAAGAAAAAAAATTAGACGTTTTTTTTTGTTTTTTATACAGGACACGTCAATTTGACTTCACCTCGCCTGATGTTAAGCTAAAGGCAAACCAGTCCACCTTTTTTTAAGAACCGAATTCACTTATATTTTCTCTAACCCACCCAGCTAAGCTAAAGCCATGCAGCTACTCCTTCATTACATACACATTGGCATACATTTTTAAGAGATTTGGAAGAAAAAAAGTTTTTGGATTAAAAAAAAAAATTTTTTCGCATTATTTACTCTCCGTTATCACAAAAAAAAACAACTAGCGCCAAGCTCGTGCTTTTTCTAGTGGTGTATTTTTTATGAAATTACCGTTTCATTTAAAGCTAAATGAAACTAATTACTAACACGATGGAGAGTAAATATTGCAAAATAAAAAATAAAAAAAATCCGAAAAAAAAAATTGTTTTGATTTATTTTTATGCCAATGTGTTATGTACCTGGAGTACTTCGGCTTTAGGCATCGGGAGCGTTCCCCTTACACCCGGTATATTGATAACGCACTTGTGCTTCTCCACGATATTTATTATTGAACCTGAAACGTAAGAACCTGTAACCTCTTTCCGAGACTTTGCCTTTAGCTTAACATCAGGCGAGGTGAAGTCAAATTGACGTGTCCTATATAAAAAAAAAAAAAAAAAAAAAAAAAGGGAAAACCGGTCAGGTTTAATAATAAATTGATGTCGAGGAAAATTACAAGTCTTTTATCAATATGTGTTTTTCCAAGGTTATCTTTACCAATTTAATAATTAAGGTCTTGTATCATTTTACCCCAATTAATAAACGGTCTGCTTTTTTAAGCCGGCTGCACACGATGAGCCAACTTAAGCCAATATACTACAGTATACTCAACTATTTTCGAGGATACATAGGGAAAAAGAATCTTGTCGGGCGGGACTCGAACCCGCGATCTTTCCCTTACAGGGGAATGCTTTGACCAACTCGGCTACCGAGACACGCCCGATGTGATTCAAATTTCCCTTCCTAACCGTCTTTTTCCCTATGTATCCCACGATTTGTATAGTTAGCATACTTAATGATGTAAAATTCATTCAATTATTTTCGAGGATATTAAACTACCGTCATTTGCGTAAACTTATCGTGGTTGTAATATAGATATTCTGTTGAATTCACACAAGTGAATTGTGACGTAATGTTTCCCTATAAGCACGTGGTTAATTAGTACCTATTGTCGTAAAATATATATCGTATGTATGTCTAGTCATCATTATACGCAGTAGGCTCGCACCCGGGCGCCACTGTTAGTGTAAGACATGATTATTTAATTGTTGTACTAAACTGTGACTCGAGAACGTTAAGTACCGTTTGTATGGAGCAGAACGATTGTGTCTGGAATAAAGCTAGTCATGTGTTTATATTGCTGTTTCATTTTACTAACTACCCACTTAATTAAAAAAAATATAAATAGACCAAAAAAAAGAACTAAAACAGAAAAAAGAAATAAAAAATGCATTGGCACTTTGGGAGTTTTGAACCATTTGTCTATAAATTATGTAAAATAAAGCCTAAAGATGAGACAAAAAAGGTAAACAAAGCTACTATTACTGAGTTGCGTTACGATAACTAGCGATTATTTTCTCTGTCCTTGTCGCACATGTCACACGTACGCGACAATGGCCAAGCGACAGCTGTCGTTGCGTGTTTCGTAGTATTTATTTTATTCCTGTCTGGCATGTCAATGTTTGGAAGGAAAAATCTTTGTTTACCTTTTTTCTCTTGCTTCGTTGGTTTTACTTTAGATACTTGCACTACAGAGGTGTCACATGTGAATTCTCACAAACTGTCATAAGAGGTGTCGGTAACGGTGGCGCGTTCAAAGGTTTCCGTTTCCCATTTCATAAATGTTCACACAAATAAAAAATGACAATAATACCAAGCAAGCAGAGCCGCGCTCATCAACTTACATTGTTTTACATCTGTTTCAAATTTTTTAAAAAACCTTCAGCGTGTAAATTAGTGGGTTGTCAATTAATTGGGGATATAAAAAATAATGAGTAAAAGATTACAAGTAGGTATATAAGTAAAACATTTCACAGTTACACATTCTATGTGTCAGAAAGTTGTATGAGCTGCAGGCCTTGGGACCTATAAGACACTACTGAACGAACGCTGCGTGCTCTGCAGTCCACGTAAGTACAAAAGTTTTGTTTTACTACCTATTTTACTAAACAGGTGGCACTGTAAAGAAGTCAGTTTTACAAAAACTCTGCTCTTTTTTATTTTGCGTGAAATAAATAAAAATCTTTATTTGCAGATATTTTGCAAACTAGCATTGCACACGACCGTAATCATCAACAAAGGGTAGATAATATGATTATGTATATTTAACCTGATATACTGGGTAGAAATTTTCATGCCCCTTGCAGGGGAAGTACCTACTCGAAAAACTAGAGATAGAGAATTTAAAGATTTTCGAAATCTCGCTTGACACACCCGGTACTCGAACCGACTAAACCCCGAAGAAGTTACATCCCGTATTTTTATGGCTTCAATCGATAGTGGCAATCTTAAGGATCAAATCTGTCTAAAAACATGGTCAATTAAATGAAAGGAAATCCCTGAAATCTAAACTTATAAATTTAATGCCAACATGACAGCGTTTTTACTCAAGGAGTTATTAACTATAAAGTTATCTTTAAAGCCAAATATTTGTTTAAATGACCCACTAAACGACTGCGCTTTGTTTTCGGTATTTTTAAAAATAAAGGAATGTTTCCTTTGAGTAGAATTCTCTATCTTCAGTATTTCGAGTATTTCCCCTCCATGGGGCATGAAAATCTTCCACCCTGTGTTGTGTACACTGAAGAACCTAGTATTTAGTGTTGTATTTTTTATAGTTAGTTAATAATGGAGCGGTTAGTGATGATTCTGATGATGATGGCGGTGGTGACCGCATTACACGAAGAGCCGGGGGATCAACTTGTTTTATTCATGGAGAAAACACCAGTAAGTTCATTCAAAATTAGTAATACCCCAAATAAAGCATACTTTAGCAGCACACAGCATAAAGCTAACATGATTTGTTAGCTTTATGCTATGTGCTTTGAAATCAATAAAACATATTTTCTTTTTTTTTATCATTGTATCTTGCTGTAACTAACGATACCATTTTAAGTTCGAAATGCATCGGGAAAAAGAAGTGCTCAAGTGGGACTTGAACTTGACTTTTTGATGACTCCGCCCAAATATTTGAATGAAAGTTTTATAGCAAATATTTCGAACTTAAAGAGTTAGCATGATAAATCTTATAAATATTTCATTCAAACTAATGATACCTTCACTACCCTTACATCGAGTTCATCGAGATTTGACAAAGTTTTGGCAATTTTAAGTTTGAAATTTAGAGTTGCCCCGTTACAAGCGTTTTAATCACACAATTATTTTACAGGGACCTGTCGCTGTAATGACAACATCTGCAGGTAAACCGATTGAGAGAGGAGAAACTTCAACTCTAAACAAAAGACTTATATTTAACGAGTTTTTTATGGATACTGTAACTCACGTGGTGCGTGAAAGAATTCCGCCGAGAGTAGTGCATGCTAAAGCCGCGGGTGCTTTCGGTTACTTTGAAGTAACTCACGATGTAACAGACATTTGTAAAGCTAAGTTCTTAGACAAAGTTGGGAAAAGAGTACCAATCGCAGCAAGATTCTCAACATCTGTCTCAGAAAGAGGGGCAGCAGACACCACCAGAGATGCGAGAGGTTTCGCGGTCAAGTTCTATACAGAAGATGGTAATTTTGACATAGCCGGCTTCAATACACCTATGTATACGTATAAAGACCCAATTTTATTCCCGACTTTGGTGAGAGCACAGAAAAGAAATCCAGCAAATAATTTGGTAGATTCAAACGCGTTGTGGGATATCTTGACCTTGCAGCCAGAAAGCTTGCACATATTTTTATTAATTCTCTCGGATCGTGGTATTCCTGACGGATACCGTCACATGCCAGGTTTCGCTATTCATACATATCAGGTTGTTAATCATCATGGTGAGAACCACTTTGTTCGATTCCATTTTACACCTGATCAAGGAGTTAAAAATTTGCGTTCTGAAGACGCGAGAAGAATAGCAGGTGAAGATCCTGATTACAGTACGAGAGACTTGTACACAGCTATTGCTAACGGCGACTTTCCTAGTTGGACTGCAAGTATTCAGGTGCTAACATTGAGTGACGTGAAGAATGCTGGTTTTGACGTCTTTGACATTACAAAAGTACTTCCGTTAGATAAATATCCGCTCCGGCCCCTTGGCCGTTTTGTTTTAAATAAGAACCCCTCGAACTATTTTGCTGAAATTGAACAATTGGCATTCAATCCAGCGAGTCTTGTGCCTGGTATTGTTGGAGCACCAGATAAAGTATTCGAAGCGCGTCGACTGGCTTACAGAGACGCTCAGTATTACCGACTAGGAGGTAACTTTAACAACATACCGGTGAACTGTCCGCTACATAACAGGGTATTTCCTTACAATCGTGATGGACAACCTCCGGTCAAGGACAACCAAAGAGACATACCTAATTATTATCCAAACTCATTCCACGGACCGGTACCTTATTTAGACAAAGATAGAACTGACCTCATAGAGATTTATCAAGAGGAACCAGATAACTATGAACAAACTCGGGAGTTATATGTCAATGACATGTCACCAGAGGAGAGGAAAAGGACGGTAGAAAACATTGTGCATAGTTTAGCGTCAGTAACAAAGTATATACAAGAGCGAGCTGTTAAATTATTTGGAATTATACATCCGGATCTTGGTAACAGAATATGGCAGGGCTTGCAAACGAATAGAACAATTTACAATCATCATTTTTAAAGCACTTTAGTAACTATTGCGTCTTTCATTGTAGTTTTCTTAGCTTCACAGATACACAAGAATTTATATATGGTAATTGGGAGGAATTTCTAGGCTAAATGAATGGAAAGCCAAGGCAGGTCGCTCGTTCCCACTCAGTACTGTGTGTAACAACTTCTTATGGGCTCTGTAAAGCACAAGTCTCCCTAGTCTTTGCTATGCTTTGCCAGACACAAATTTCGTTAATTATTTCCTCGCAGTATGAACGTAGAGTTGTAAATTAGTAATTTAAGCTTAAACTATTGCAGGTAACTTTGCCTTCTCAGTAGTACTTACTATCTATGACATTCAAATGTTAATTGTTAACAGTGACTAGTTGATACCTAATAAAATAAATCATGTCCATATTTTTGCCTTTTTCTTAATTTAATACAAAATGATACCTGATTGGCTGAAGACCGTTATAAAATGTTTAGGTAAGTCAGATCGCTGCTCATTAAATAGGTACTTAAGTATCTCCTGGTGCAAAATAATGAATCATCAATAGCGGATGTCACACGAACTTCTTATGTTGGGGTGGGTTAGTTCTTAAAAATATTTCGTGTCAACATGTCACCTTTGGGTTTCCCTATAACTTTCCCCAATCACGATCATAATATCAGAGAAGTAGTTACTGCTTGCTTCAAAGGTATTCAGTATATACGTTACCGGAAATGTGTATAATCCGGTATTCTATACAATGCCTAGGCATTGTATACAATGCCGAGTGCGCAGCAGGCAGTGTATGAAATGGTATCAAAGAACATTGACGGTGGTTATAAAAAATGCAACCACTTAGGCTAATGCTGGAGCCTCGCTTTCGCTTCAGTCTTCTAACCTATAATATATCCAGGTCGGGGCGCAGTGTCCACACCACGCAATTTAACTTGGATAGATTAGGTTAGAAGATTCGCTCCGCTCCGCTCCCGCATTAACCTTCGTGGTTATTTTTTTTTATTCATTCAAAAATATAAATTTTCCACAAAATCATCCGCAAATATAGACAATAACCCATTTATTTCACACATTGCCGGTGGAACTGCAGGCATTCTATGAATTAACACACATTTCCTAGGATTTGTATACAATTCCTTGATTTCATACATTTCCGGTAACATATATACTCATGAACAATTTTTACACTGTGGACATTTTTACAATAATTATAAGTACCTATAAAGGGAATAATGGCTTCTGAGGGTCCTAGAGTTGTATAAAATCGATCGACCTTCTTGAGGCCATGTATGGAGCAATGGAAGACGGTCCTTCGCTATCCAGAATGTTGCCAGAAAAACGATGCACCCATAAGAATCGAGAGGGGTACATATATTCCAGGGTGACAGTCTGAGTCCCCTATGGTTCTGTCTAGCACTCCTCTTGCGTTGGCTAAAGAGAACTGTCGCAAACCTGTAGTAGTTAGTACCTACTGCTGATCGCAGGGAGGTATGGATGGTTAAAGAGTTACACGGATGCTTTTATCGGGCCTTAAACGGGTCCGATATTGACTTTAAAGCGTCCGTATCTTGGCTACGGTTCGGTGATCTTTTCGGAGAAAACGAGGGTTTCATGTTTGCGATTACGGACGAAGTTGTTATGACGAACAACTACCGGAAGTATATTCTGAGGGACGGTACCACGGTAACCAAGTGGCCAAGATTCAGCAACTTGCCCTTAATTCCAATCTTGTTGATTCGGAGGTGCCATACTAGGTAGGTATGTGCCCCACGTAGTTCTCGAAAATGGTCGTATCACACTATCACATTATAGTATAGGAGCTAGCAACTGCAGATAACCGACATCCACGCGGGCGGAGCCGCGGGCAAAAGCTAGTATAATATAAATTGGATCTGGCTCATGAGGTTGTTGACATGTGGAATGTTGATTCGGCAATCATTGTCCCGATAGTCGTATCAGCCCATTGGCTGATTGCTAAGAGCCTCGATCAACACCTTAAGAAGCTCTCGTTAGGCAGCTGGGTCAAGGGCCTGATGCAGAAGGCGGTACTCCTCGACACGGCACGTATTGTGAGGAGATTTCTCTCCCTGGAGCCCTAACCACCGGTAGCTTGGTGCCTGTACCCGATGCCGGTGGGACACTATTTTTCATGTTTTTAAATATATTTTGTATTTTTTTTAGGATGTATTTAAAAATGTAATTTACCTATATGTTATTTACACGAATAGGTAAAGGGAATAATAGTAACAGTAGGTAGTATTACATGCAATATATACATCTTACCATGCACCAATTATATTAATTTAAATGAATGTAAATGAAAAGTCAATGTTAAACCAATACCTATAGAAGTTATTTAACAGGATCTTAAGCAAAACACTGAACAACAATCATAGTAATTGTAGTTACTGGAGGTTACTTTATGGACAATTAAACTTCAGGTGGGGGAACCCTATATTTGCATATAGCTACATTTAAGGTTCATTATATAATTTTATATAATCTAATCAAGTCAAGCGCTTATCCTTCCTCTCGAGGGCCTTAATTAACTTTATAAAAGAATGAATTTGTTGCTAAATTACTTACTTATCTCGTAGTTATTAGAGCGTGACGGAGGTCGTTTGAAAAGTTCGCTATTTCGTCGAACACCTTTCAATACTAGCTGTAATAGCTTTAGATTGATCAGTGTTGTTGCTCGTAGGTAGTTTATCAACAAGACAATGATTTATCTCCGTTATTAGTATGAATTGTCACTGTTTGGAAGCGATACGTGGATTACTTGGCGATTTTATCTGGTAAGTGCTTTACACCTTTTTTTCCTAGTTATTAATGTAAGTATTTAATTACAAAATTGCTGCATTTTCGCGCCAATGCAATGGCGCCAGGGAATGGTTATTATAAGTGCCGGCAAACTTCTGAAACAAACTACGGAATGTTGACTCATGTGTCAGCGCGCATGTGCTTACTTTCTTGGTCCGTTTAGTTACGAACCATCCAAAAAACTAACAAATGGACTAATGGGCCAATGAGGAGCCTATGCACTCGTGATTTTGTAATCATCATCTTCCTTGCGTTAATCCCGATCGTTCCTAAAGCTTTCATCTCGGAGTCAGGGGTCCGTCTATTTATCTACTTATCTAACTACGTGTTGGTTGAACTGCGACAAAGCGACTACCACTGGACCTACACAACTCATTGGTGATATCAATTTATTTCAGTTAGACCAGTTGTTATACTTTTTAGGGCTCAAACTACTTTTAACAATTATCAAGTTATTCGTATGATAACCGGGAGTGACGCCTTAACGTGCCAAATAAACCATGCCTGATCTGTAATCACACCCGTTTAAATATGCAGATTCATGCATGCAAATATTTACAGTGAGCGCGAATCGAACCCACCATTTGCGTAGCAGTTGCGTTCAATACCTACTATAGTACGCCACCGAGTCTGGAGATGCTTTAGCATTGGTAGTTTACCTAGCACTGCGTTGATATTAGTAAACCGATAAAACCTTTTTTCTTCTTAATAAATAATTAAAAATCTAACGATAAAATCGAAGTATTATTATAAGTTAGTATTATTAAAATCTCGTGTCAGTGTTTGTCAGTAAACTTGTGTGAAACAATTTGACGGATTCTTGTGAAAAAATACGCATAATATTTCGTAGGTCTGAGGACAGGTTGAAGACAATTTTTTAACCATCTAAGATGGGCCCTCTCCCCAAATATATGTTTTCATTTTTCTTTTATTATCATTTTATATCAAAAAATACTCTTCTCTTCTCTTTAATTTTTCGCTCTTCTCTGCGACCAACCCCCATTTTTTAATAGCGGCGAAACAACGTTTCTAACCCTAAACTGCCTACCCCAGAGAGAAAAGGCGTTAGTAATGTAGTTTAACAGATAAATCTTGCAGTTTAGGTGTTTAGTAAAACATGCAGTCATTCGTTTCATAACGCCCGCGCCCGTTCTTACTTATTTTGTTTACTAAAGCACGCTCCAGTAGTTGCATTGCACGCGGAATTTGCAATATAGCATAGAATGATAAAATCTATGAGTAGACCTAATAGTAACTAAGTACCTATAAGAAGACATTGACACCATAAATATGAATTATTATTAACGTAAGGGTCATTTTGGCGAAAATGAGTTATATTATAAGTATATCGTTAGATTCGTAATTTTGCGCTCTATTGTTTAGTATTGAAATTTCTCTATCATTTAAAAGAATTCTCTTACAGTAGGTATTCATTTTTGGGGTACTGAGACAAATTTTTGCTAAAAAATTATTTAAAGGACCTATTACACTAAAGTTTTCTCTTTTCGCTTGTTACTTACTTTAAAATCGAATAGAAAAATCCAGTAGCTACTATTATGTACGTAAAGGACAATAATGTATTTTATTTTAAAATAAGGGACATGCTATTTTTAAACCACTAACATTACGTTTTTTTTTTCATATGGCTTTAAAGAGGAGGAAATTTTAAGAAATTTTGTCATAGAGACAATTAAGATAGAGAAGGCGACAAAAAGTTACAGATGAATTAGTGTTTTGGCTCTCCTGGAAAGTCGTGTTTGGTCTCTAACTTAATTTATACTTCTGGTGTCGACATATGCCATGGGTAGATTATACAGTCACGCATATACATCCCCGAAGGGGTAGGTAGAGGCGTAAGTAAAACTATTTTGCATAATTTTTAATTTACAGGTTACTCTTCAACCAGGCTGTGCACATACTTAGAGGCCGTATCTAAACAGTGTAGATACGACACAATGTATAATATTTAACGCGATATTAAACACTGAAGTGAAACATATTCCTTCAATAAATCATGGAGTTCAAACTGGAGATGTTAGCGATGATTCTGATGACGATGGCGGTGGTGACGGCACATGTACAAGAAGACCCAGCGGGAAACCAAATTGTTTTATTCAAGGAGAAGACATCAGTAAGTTCATAGGAAATTATTAATACCCAAAATGATTCTCCTCCCAATTTTATTTGGGATCGGTGCAGCAGGTGTGCTTCTCCATTCATTTCTGGCTGCAGTCATCTCAACATTCACTCCCTTCCTAACCATACATAATTGTCAGCCGAAAGGTATTATTATCATCTTTCACACAGTCTATCCACCTACTTTTTGGAAAAGGTTGCCTGTAAGAGATCGCTCTTAGCGATACTTAAGGCCGCCATTTGTATGAAATATGTATTTCATACATTGTCCATACATTGACTGTATTATTGGTATAGGTACAATAAAGATTTATCTGATCTTTTTGGTCTACCGCTTCCCTTACAGCCATCCACTTCCATGGTTAATGCCTTCCATATGACATTATCTACTTTCTACCCTACCCATTACATGTCCCTAGGTCACAAATTACTAGTTTAAGAGAATTGTGGGCAGGTAGGAAGGCCATTTTAAGATTTTACGATAGAAATCGAATACAATAGTCATTAACTGTTGTGTAACCGCTATAAAATACATAATAATTATGGTCTTGTGAGTCATTGGCAATTGTCACGTTTCGTTTTATATGCAATTCAAATGGTTAAAATGCATTATTATAGCCTTGGTAGGCCCATTTAGAAATAGACGATATTAGTTTTTTATACCACTTATGTGGCATACAAGCACACGGTCTACGTCCACCTGATGGTGAGTAGTTACCGTGGCCTTTGGATGTGTACAACAGCAAGGGTGTTACACTCGAGTTGCCGACCCAATTTTTTTATTATCTGTTTCTAAATTTAGGGTGATTCATTTGAAATTTATATCCCTAAAACAAATAGATGGTTCTCACTAATTCCACCGTTAATTAATTTACCCTAGTGAGAATAAACAAACTCATAGAAACTAACGAAAATATTTTTAAGTTGTCTCTCGTCACGCGTCATGTTATGAGGCAGTTTTGTGGTAGTCCATTTTAAAATATAAAAAAAACAGAAACAGATGTTTTAATATTGAAATAATTATTTTTCAGGGCCCTGTTGCTGTAATGACAACATCTGCAGGGGTACCGATCGAGAAAGAAGATACTTCTACTCTAAACAAAAGACTTATATTTAACGAGTTCTTTATGGATTCTATGACTCATTTAGTTCGTGAAAGAATTCCACCAAGAATAGTGCATGCTAATGCTGGAGGTGCCTTCGGTTACTTTGAAGTAACTCACGATGTAACAGATATTTGTAAAGCTAAGTTCTTAAGCAAAATTGGGAAAAGGACACCAATCGCGACAAGATTCTCACCAGTAGTCATAGAGAGAGGTGGACAAGACACCTCCAGAGATGCGAGAGGCTTCGCAATCAAGTTCTACACTGAAGATGGAAATTTTGACATAGCCGGTTTTAATACACCTATGTATGTTTACAAAGACCCAATTCTCTTCCCAACTTTCGTGAGAGCACAGAAAAGAAATCCAGCAACAAATTTGATGGATGCAAACGCTTTTTGGGACTTTTTGACCTTACAGCCAGAAAGCTTGCACATGTTCTTACTTATTTTCGGCGATCGTGGTATCCCTGATGGATACCGTCACATGACAGGATTCGGGATTCATACTTTCCAGGTTGTTAATCACCATGGTGAGAACCACTTCATTCGATTCCATTTTAGACCTGATCAAGGAATTAGAAATTTGCGTTCAGAACAAGCTAGAAAAATAGCAGCTGTTGATCCCGATTATAATACGAGAGACTTGTACAGAGCTATTGGGAGCGGCGAATTTCCTAGTTGGTCTGCAAGTATCCAGGTGCTAACATTGACCGACGTGAAGAATGCTGGGTTTGACGTCTTTGACGTTACAAAAGTACTTCCGTTAGATAAATATCCGCTCCGGCCCCTTGGACGCTTTGTTTTAAATAAGAACCCCTCGAACTATTTTGCTGAAATTGAACAGTTGGCGTTCAATCCAGCGAATCTTGTGCCTGGTATTGTTGGAGCACCAGATAAAGTATTCGAAGCACGTCGACTGGCTTATAGAGACGCTCAGTATTACCGATTGGGAGGAAACTTTAATAACATACCGGTGAACTGTCCGCTACATAACAAAGCATTTCCCTATAATCGTGATGGAGAAGCTCCGGTCAAGGATAACCAAAAAGACATACCTAATTATTATCCAAACTCATTCAATGGACCGGTGCCTTATTTGGACAAAGAAAGAGTAGAACTTGTAGAGATTTACCAAGATGAACCGGATAACTATGAACAAGCTCGGGAGTTATATGTTAATGAGATGACACCAGAGGAGAGGAAACGAGCGGTAGAAAACATACTGTATAGTTTGGGTCCAGTAACGAAGTTTATACAAGAGCGAGCTGTTAAAATATTTGGTTACATACATCCGGATCTCGGTGAAAGAATATGGCAAGGTTTGCAAGCAAATAGAACAAGTTACGATTACTATTAACACGATTTTATTAGCTTGGTATGCATATTTAGGGATATAAATTAGTGTAATGGGCTAAAGCCAGAGCTAGCTCTAATTAAAAAAACAAAATAGTTTTCGCACATGATCCTATTGAAGATGCAGTTATGGAACACTTGGACCTGGGTAGGAAAACAAATCCCTTGGATATGTTCTTAGATCCCACTAAAGCGTTTGACACAATTTTTGTCACACTATACAGGTATTTCATTATTTCCTGTGAACTTAAGCGAAATTGCTCTCGATTTTTACTAAAGATAGTTTCACAACCGTACCAAACGTGCCAAAATTTATGAACCTTAGCGATGAGAAGAAAATATCATACGGAGTGCCCCAGGGAAGCATTTTGGGTCCAATTCTGTTACACATTTAGATGAACGAGCTCTGTAATAACAAGACCGAACACAATATTACTCTCGTATGCCGAATGCCGATAATACTGCAATAATCATTTTACATACTACTTGGGACAACGGGACAGCGAAATAAAAAGTATGAGATATAATGTCTCCTTGTACCTTGTACCATTTGTAAGTTTATTTTTAATTTTGCAGTGTTGAATTTTCACGCATTTTTATGCAAATGTTGTAACAAAACTACAGTATGCATCTTGAGAGTGAACGAAAATATGTAATGAACTCTTTTTCATTTAAGTCAAGTCTGAAAATTTAAAGGCATTGGCAAGGTTGACCTAAAAAGCTCCCTATAAAGTCTGTAACTATATTCTCAGGCAATTAACTTATTGCAGTTCACTGCTGGACTTAGTGTAGCTATGAGTACAAGTCTAATAGTGAAATATTTTTATTATAAACCCTAAAATGTAAGAATTATAATAACTATTACTATATTTATATTTTTGTAAATATATGTACATATTTACTCTTAGAATTATATTCTGCAAAATGTAATTTATATGAATTATATGTAATATAAATTAAATAAATAGAATATTATCTCTTTGCATACTTATTTGTCTTTGCCTACCCCGGAGGGAAAAAGATGAGAGCATATAATATGCATGGCACTTTACAGTGGGCAAAGGAGATGCCATTATAATGTTGTATGGAAATATGCAACCGTATCTCCTTTGCTGACTGTACGTGTCTATAGTTCAACACCATTGTCAACATTACTACAAAATTTCATTTAATCAAAATGTAAAATGTGTACGCCAGAACCGCCAGAATATGAGATCCGACATTATAATGTAAACATCACTTTTGTACCATATTCAACAAATAAAGAACTTGAACTCAAGTTTCATGTATATGTTACCGGAAATGTATGAAATCAAGGAATTGTATACAAATCCTAGGAAATGTGTGTTAATACATAGAATTCCTGCCGTTCCACCGGAAATGTGTGAAATAAATGGGTTATTGTCTATATTTGCGGATGATTTTGTGGAAAATTTATATTTTTGAATGAATAAAAAAAAATAACCACGAAGATTAATGCGGGAGCTTCTTCAATAATCTTCTAACCTAATCTATCCAAGTTAAATTGCGTGGTTTGGACACTGCGCCCCGACCTGGATATATTATAGGTTAGAAGACTGAAGCGAAAGCGAGGCTCCAGTATTAGCCTAAGTGGTTGCATTTTTTATAACCACCATCAATATTCTTTGATACCATTTCATACATTTCCTGCTGCGCACTCGGCATTGTATACAATGCCTAGGCATTGTATAGAATTCCGGATTATACACATTTCCGGTAACATACGTGAATTTGAGAAACATTCAGTAATCCATACTAATGTTATAAATGCGACTAACTGTGTCTGTCTGTCTGTATGTTACGCTTTCACAACTGAACCACTGATCCGATTTTGATGAAATTTGGAGGGGTAGATTAGACCTTGAAAAAGGAGTACGCGGTCGGAGCCGCGAGCAAAAGTTAGTATGTTAACTACTTGAGCGATATGCCAGAGGCAATCTCACTCTCGGCAACTAATGACCTAAGACGAATATATAAATATAACGATTTCGGGGGTCAATCGTCCAATTGTCTAAAACCCAAAAGCTCGTAATCGTCCAACTGTTACATTGAAAATGATCCATTGTTAAAATGTCCAAATCTTAGTATGTAATAAAGTCAAATACACATGATGTTATAACGTAAATTTGTCAATTTGATTTTTAAAGAATAAATACTATATTTTTAATTTCTATTTGATTGTAATTTACAGGTATTATATATTACCTATATTAACAACCACCTAGCTAACTTCTGTGGAATGTTTTAACGATGTTTCATTACTGGGACTTAACTGGGAATAAATGGGACTGACTGGATGCGTAGGGCTGAGGCTAGGGAACAAAGGCGCGCATTAGGAGAGGCCATGTCCAGTAGTGGACTGCAGTAGGCTAATTGATTGATACTTAGTAACTTCAATTTCATCTTATTTATGTATTTGTTATAGCCCACGTGAAGTTTAAAACACAATGGCAGTCCTTTTTTTTGGTATATTAACAGTTGTACGTTCTGACACCTCTGGACATTGTGTCACTTGGCCCATATTGTTATCAAGGCGTTTAGACACATTCACGTTTTTTACATTTGAACATTTTGTCTTTGTCAATTTGTCACTAAAGTTTGAAGTTTGGACATAATGACAAGTAGACGTATTGACAGGTTTTTTTTTTTAAAGAATATTAGAACCGTAGTTACTAATATTCCCTCTAACCCCTCCAGCTAAGCTAAATTGCTTGTGTTAGGAGTGGGTTCACGTCGGTAGTGTAATGGCCAGGATCGAACCCGGGACCTCTCGATCGTAAGGTCGACTCCTTAACCACTAAGCTACCGACGCTTGTTGGACGTATATTATCCGAATCTAATAGAACCACCCCCATCGGATCCAGACGATTACCGTGTGGATTTCCGCACAAAATATAGCTTTGTCTATGTGTGTGTGTGTGTGTGTGTGTTAGCAGGTGGTGGTTTAAGACTTTAGGAAAAGGAAATCGATAAAAAATCAAACACAAAGTTGGTTCTCATAATAAATATTATTTCAACATCTCGTTTAGCCTAATAATGTATGTACAAATAGTCGACCACCTCCCAGAACATCGATATAAAATAATATTTACAGAGAAGCTCTTTACATATAAACTTATGATTTGCACCGTCACTGTGTGCGCTGGCCCTTGAGCGTTCAATGGAAGATGCCTTCCTTGTGTGCGTCACCTCACTTGTGTACAGCCGACAAACGAGATACGGTTGCACTTTTTGTTGTATGTGAGGTGCAACCGTATCTTCTTTGTCGACTGTACACACGGCAATGGAAATAAGTATACACCTTCTCATATAACATTGTATGTAAAAGTATATAATCTCCTTTGACGTTTTTACAAAACATTTTTGGTGTGAAGATCAATTCTCGTAATTAAATAAAAATAAAATTCAGTTCCGATCTAAACTCGACGTCGTAAATGTAAAAGGTTAATAAATAATACGACTGTAATGTTGTTATGTAGTTTTTGACATTTTGAGCGAACTTAGATTGATACTGAGTATTGAACTAATTTAATAGAATTGGTTCTCTGATGACAATAATAATACAACAGATCATTTGTTGTTTGTTTACAAAATGTAATAACTTTGTAACAAGTTTTTGTGAATGGGTAGCGAAAGTATCTTCTTAGTCAAATACTCAAGGGCCCTGCTTACCGCCTGCATACGTTCGAGTCCGTAGTACGAGCCATACAAAATATTCTCCTCAATATTCAACTAAAACGACTCTCCACGACTCAACGTAATATGAAAATTACGTAACAATTGCAGTGACTATGTAAATCTAATAATAATATTTACTAACACACAAAACTGTCAATTTAAAATAGAAAAAAATATCAATAATATAACATATATTTATAGTAAAATAATTCACTAAAAATCGTTAGGCGCGTGTGGAAGCACAATATTATTTTGCGATCCAATGGAGTACGGACCGATCGCGGATGTTCACGCTTGATGTGTTACTCGATTGGTACAGGATCACGATTTTGGATCGCAATATATATTGAATGTCTACACGTGCCCGTAAGTTGTAAGTACCGGTAGTAGCTGAGTACCTTCGGAATGGATCGGTATGAGCCAAATCACCAAGACGAATAACGATAAAATGTTCTATAATACAAAATGATATGATATTTATCAATCGCTAGAACATCGGTCGCATATCACGCTAGCATCGGTTGCATGTCGCACGAGCATCGGTCACGTGTCACGCGAACATCACTCACGTGTCACGCGAACATCAGTCACATGTCACGCTAACATCGGTCGCATGTCACGTTAACATCGGTCGCATGTCACGCTAACATCAGTCGCATGTCACGCGAACAGCGCTCACGTGTCACAGAAACATCGCTCACGTATCACTCGGAACGGTTACGTGACATGCGAATATCGCTCATGTGTCACGCTAACATCGCTCGCATGTCACGTACACTTCGCTCGCATGTCACATACACATCGGTCACATGTCACGCCGACATTGGTCACGTGTCACGCTAACATCGGTCGCCTGTCACGTGAACATCAGCCGCATGTCACGTACACATCGGTCGCATGTCACGTGAACATTGGTCACGTGTCACGCACACAACGCTCGCATGTCACGCGAACATGAAAGATCGTGAGTCGATAGCGCCGAACGAGATATCTAACGGATCCAACGTGTCTGCTTTATCCAAAATCATAAGAATTTCTTTGGTTTTAACAACTAGCCTATGTTAACCTAATACTAACCTCACGAATTTTTCACCTCTTTCATGTTAGAGAATTGGTTCCGAATAAACTTCGACCAATACATAGAATAACTAACAAGTGATGTGATAATTAAACAAAGTATTTTTTTTTATATTTTTGTCGACAATATTAGATTTAGAATGCTATGTTCATATAAAAGAATGCTTTCTCTAAAGAATAAAAAAATGTGTAAGACACTTTGAACTTGTAAATGTACCAATTTTTGTAGAAGTATTTTATTTATTCGATGATTAAGTCGACATACATTTCTGAATACCCAAATAATATGAATATGATAAATTTAAAAGACAATATCATAATTAAAACATACATATTAGAAACCTAAAATTTCAAAATAAGCGTATTATGCAGTAAAGGCAAGATGCATTAAACTCAAAACAAATTCATATCGACAAGAGCTTGTCCGGCTATTGGACTCAATTTTAAACTTGCCTCACGCTAGCCTTTACCACATAATAAAGCCTTAGATGCATGGCTCGAGTCAACAATAGTGCCAGGCATACGGCAATAGGCTCACATACGTAAAATTTTACCTACCGAAGTTTCCGGAGATAAAGACATAATTATATCATTATGTATGTATTTCCCTTCTGTGATTCAGGTGTGGCTCAATAGCTCAGTTGGAAGAGTATTCCTGTAAGAGAAATATGGTGGGCGAGCCTCACTTGAGCATTTCATTTTCCTGATGTTTTTCGAAGTTTAAAGTTAGCATAATAAATGCTATAAAAATTCATGCAAATATATGTATCATTCGTAACCAATTCCACACAATATTTAGAGAGGTTTACATCTATCCGAGGGGTTCTATCGTAGGCGTAGTTCGCCCATGCTAGCGTTAAACTATTCTGCTATACGATCGTGGCGTTGGACCGAGGAGCGATCAGATGGCGAGAGCTGCCGAGCGTTTGTCGCGGTTCTTGTTGCGAGCCAAAGTGCGGGCTTTACACGCCGCGTTGTTCTGGAGATGCTGGAACATAAACGAACAGTTATAAGTATTTGTTGAATGATTTGGTGAGTGTATTAGGACCCCACAAAGTAGTTTATGAGGCCCAAGCAGCATAAATCCAACAGTTCGTAAGAATGTTGGTAGATGGCTGCACCGTCGCCCTTATAGACGGATATAAAGAGAAGGAAAATTTGGAATGATTCAAGTGGTGCTCAATAGCTCAGTTGGCAGAGCAGTCCCCCTGTAAGGGAAAGGTCGTGAGTTCGAGTCTCACTTGAGCATTCCATTTTTTCCAATGTTTTTCAAACTTAAAAGTTAGCATAATAAATGCTATAAAAAAAATTCATTCAAGCAGATAATCTGTTAGATGTCGGTACAGGTTCATTTATACATTGGGGAGTCAGTAGTCGCTCCCAGGAAAAACTAAATCAAGTAAAAGAGTTTATGCGGATCCCTGGGTGGGTAATGCAAGTGACATTGGTGCTCGGATGAAGATAGTAGCTATTAATAAATATTCCACAACATTCTACACAACGTTATCTAGACCCATGGGAAGCTTAACTAGCTTTTGTTATAGTATCTAGAATGCGGATAAACATACTTGTAATTAAAATTATTTTATAGATACGTCAATTATTTATTTATTCTTTATGCTCAAATATAAAAATAAGAGTACAAAGGCGGACTTAATGCCGTGAGCATTTTCTACCAGTCAACCTCATTCTGGAACATGGCGGCTTTAAAAAATGGCGCAAAAACGAAGTTTATAATTTTTTAGCTACTTACTATATGCATTATATTATTATTTATATCAATAATAAATATTAATATTACTAAATAATTTATTATTATAGACATTATTTATTTATTTTGTTCCGTAGCGCGCTGTCCCTACTCTGATTGGTGGAAAATGTCTCTAGGCTGTAGGATAATAATGGCGGGAATTGTCTGTCACAGCCTGTGACCACGGCCGGTGTAGCCTGGTCGAAACGTCAGGCAAATCAAGGGTACGTGTACGTAGGTATGTATCTATACCATCGCGTAAAGTCCCGTTATCTGAGTCTCATGAAGCTTTTAAATCATAGATAGTGGTCATAAAGAGTCAAAAAACATCAGAAGCTGGGGTGTAACCGAGAGTTGAAACATGTGTTTTTAGCAATGGAGTTAAACAAGGGTGAGTATTGTATATCATGAAACGCGAGATTTTAAAAGTTAGTGCCTTTGTAGAGTTATTTTCAAATCTAGCACTAATATTATCCAGAGATCAATCAATTAACTAATTTGCATCGAATATGCTACAAAGGTGGTGATAACGCGAAGTGATATCACCGTGAAAGGTGATAACTGCCGTGTGATATTAGAATAATGTGATTAGAAAGCATAGCGGCGACATTATCTGCATCATATCGCTCCCCGCAATGACGTTGATAAGACAAAAATATGTAGGTAATGTGCTATCTTATAAGGCAGTCGTACAGTACCAAGTTCAAGAACGTTCCTTTAATTTTTCATCAAACGAACTAACCTTATATGTATTTTTTTATACCACTTAGGTGGCAGACAAGCATACGACCCACCTGATGGAAAGTGGTCACCGCGGCCTATGGACGTATGCAAAACCAGGGGCGTTACACTCGCGCTGCCTACCCTGAAGAAACCTTCTAATGCCCTTATTTTAGAACCCCATATTTACTACTGAGAATTTTAGATGAAACAATGTAACAGTATTTATTCAGTTCGATTGCGTCGAGCGACTGCCGCTTGACCTTCCAACCCCGAGAGAAAAGTAGCAGGTGGACTGGCGCTGGGCCCTAGTTGTTTTTTTTTTGTAGAGATGTTTATTTTTAATGAAATCATTAAAAGAAAGAAAAATATTTTATTTTCGGTCCTCACAGTGTACACATTACAAATAATATTATTAAAATTACTTATGTATAATGTACAAATACTATATTTATTCTATATATTTAGACACCGTGCGAACCTAAATATGGCCTCATCTCAGCATTTAATGCTGTGCACACCCTTGCGTTGAGTATCCCTGCAACCACATGACCCGTGTAACAAATATCAGACGACGTCCATCACCAAGATGGAATTTTCCTTAATATTTACCTCAAGATATACCTAGGTACGAGCAGCTCAAAGGACTTACGACCCGCATTTACGTACGGTATAAAAATTAAAAAAGATTAAAAGTACCTATTTTTTTTTTGCCTAAATCGATTTTTTATGCCAATATTTTGTGTATAGGTCGAATCATTTATCTTGGAGTTAAAATGTGCTCTATATTCGCAGTAGGTATACGTTTCTTTGATGTATTGTGTATATAGCACGGGGTGTTACGGCAGTGGACGAGCTCAAATTCACCAAGCATAGATTACTAGCTTTTGCCCGCGGCTACGCCCGCGTGGATGTCGGTTATCGCGGCAAATCATAGCCTATGTCCTTTCTCAAGGTCTAAGATACCCCTATCCCAAATTTCATCAAAATCGGTTCAGTGGTTTAGGCGTGAAAGCGTAACATACAGACAGACAGACAGACTGAATTACTTTCGAATTTATAATATTAGTATGGATTACAAAGCAAGCTGCGCGCGCAAGGGCCTTTTTTCGTGATTTTTTTGATTTATTTCGCGATATAGGTCTAAGATTTTTGGTTCGGCCTATACCTGGAGTACTTCTAGAGGCCTTCCGATTCGGGAGCGTTTCCCTTACACCCGGTACACTCTCCTGGGTCTACCGGGGTGCGAGAGATATGCTTTTGGCAATCTCACCTCCGGCAACCAAGGACCCAAGACGGCGTGCGTTTTAGTCGGTTCGAGTCCGACATAACCACCTCCACCGGCTCCGTGGTTACTACAGACTGTACTCACAACACAATGACTCGTAAGGAAAGTGATCAAGGTTACGTGTTATGTTGAAAATAGTTGTGATAGCATTTTGGCACGCATCGCTTGGGTGACGTCACAGACACACCCACTATCGTAATTAACAGACGTAAGATATTGTTGTGTTCGTATTGTTTGTAGGTTGAGAAGGTGAATGCTAGTTGCTCTATGAAATGGTTGATTCGTAGTTCCTAAATGAGTTGAGTAATGATTATGTATGTATGTTGATTATTTATGACAGCCTCTGTGGCGTGGCGCTAGTAAACGCGACTGCTACGCAGGAGGCGCGGGTTCGATCCTCGCTCAGTGGAAATATTTGTATGCTGGCTATTATGTATTTACAAAAAAAAAAAAAGTGTTTAAGTATGTTTATCGACATTGTAGATTCTTTGACACCAAGAATGTTGTAGAATATTCATTATTATATTTAATTAAGATAGGAAAAATTGAGTCGGTTCAGATGGTATTCGAACTTGCGACCATTCGCTTACAGGGAGAATATGTTGACTACTGAGTTATCGGACCTGGTCAGAGCATTCTCCCTGTAAGAGAAAGTTGAGGTTTGAATATCACCTGAACTGATTCAGTTCTCGATTTGATTGATTTTTTTAAGTTTGACCTATATGATTTTTACGCGCAGTACACGTTTCTTGTATGTACTTTGAAGATAGCATGAACTTAAATTTACCAAGTATAGATTATTACAAAGCAATCCGTGCACGTTAGGGATTTTTATATCTTGCGATTTAGGCCCAAGATATATCGGACTATACATGTACCAGTACATCAGCCAAGTGGCTTTATACATACCCGCTGCAGTTTGTTCAGCTTCTGCGCCGGTCGCGCGTCGCCCGGTGGCAGGTCGGGCAGAGCTAGCGCGGCCCTGAGCAGCAGCGAGCGCGCGGCCAGCGGCTGTAGGGCTCCGCCCAGCGCCGCGGCCAGCGCTCCGTAGGCCGCCGCGCCGCTCCAGGACGACCAGGCGGCTGTCTCCGTGCCTACGCGGGCTGATGCTGATGGGACTGAGCCCTCCTGTGGGACAAACAACAGTTATTGAGTTAAATACATAGGGAAAAATCTAACTTCTCGGGCGGGACTCGAACACGCGATCTTTCCCTTACAGGGGGAATGCCTTGACCAACTCGGCTACCGAGACACGCCCGATGTGATTTAAATTTCCCTACGATTTTTATCCGCCTTTATGGCGACAGTGGAATACTGTAAAATTCATTCAAGTTATTGAGTTTTTCGTCAGACACATCAGAATCAACGTCAGAAATATCTTGAGTACAAAATCTCAAAATGATTTTAAAACTAAGGTATTATTTGTAAAGGTAAAATAGACAAGGGTATAGGTCGAATATGAGTGTGAAGATCGAGCCGTAAGCGAGAATTTCACTAATACGAGACAAGTAATTGAGACATCAATCAATTAGCCCACTGCAGTCCACTGCTGGACACAGGCCTCTCAACTTTTTACGCCGCCGAGACATATACAGTGCTTTTCTAACAAGAATGCATGAAATAAAACATCATTGTACGTTAAACTTTAGATTTCCATGCATGCTTGAGACGAAAATATTTGATTCACAAAATATTTAACTAATCATCACAACTAATAAAAATTCCCTGTAAAGAAGAACACTTGTTCAATATCACAATTAGTAAAACAAGTGCTCTTGGCTGTATAGATTTTTTTAAATAATGCTACGCGTCGTTGACCGCAGCGTGGCCGGGGGATCGCTAACGATGATGTGTATTCGATAATTTCAATTCCCTAAAAGAAATTCTATAAAAACTGCCTAACACGGCTAATGAAATTTTCACTTTAATTAAAACGTAATCCATACTAATATGATAAATGCGAAAGTAACTCTGTCTGTCTGTCTGTATGTATGTATGTATGTTACGCTTTCACGCTTTAACCACTGAACCGATTTTGATGAAATTTGGTATAGGGGTGGATTAGACCTTGAGAAAGGACATAGGCTATGTTTGGTCGTGATAACCGACATTCACGCGGGCGGAGCCGCGGGCAAAAGCTAGTAAATACATAATTAAAAAGTATCCCTCACCTCGAAGTACTTGAGGATATCGCGGAAGGTGGCTCGCTGCACTTTACGATCACGTTTAGCGCGGTACTTGTGCGAATCTCTCGCCAGCTCCGCCAAACGGGGCAGAAGCGCCGCCACGTGCGGGGCTAACTCCGCGTCCGCACCAGGCTCGTCCACGCACACGCTCTCGTACGCCATGGCTAGAGCCCCGCCCGCCGCCATCCGCACATCTAGCGACGGCACATCTAGCAAGTCGGCTAGACGCTGCAGACTAGGCGGGGTGGTGCGCAGTAGCTGCAGTGCGTGCGGCGGCGCCAGTAGCGCCAGCAGTAGCGCCCAGGCGTCCAGTGCCGCCGCGTGTAAAGCGCCTTCTTCTATTACTGCGCCTGATACTTTTACGCTGCCGTCACCCTGAAAATTTAAATAGTTAATACTTTACTTATTGGATAAAAAAGGAAGAATCTTATGTTAATAGAAGTAACAAAAGAAATTTTTGTCTGTTTTTTTATTATTATTAATTAGTTGTCTGTCCTACCAATATTGTTAATGGGTAAGTTTGTGAAGAAATTTGGGATTTTAGGAGCAGTATTGCTATCTATAATGAGACCTACACAATGTAAAATCAAGAAAATATTAGTTTCAAAACAATGACGTCATTGGTTCTCACGTAGAATTTTAGACAATTCTCAAAAGAGTAAACCTAAATTTATTAGTTAACAATTACGTTGTGTATACCTAATACACAACGTAATTGTTAACTGTGTATTACATACACTTTTAAATTTATAAGCCACAAATAACATACTATTATGATATAACTAACATAATTATATTTTACTTGGATTAAAATAATATCGTATCATAAACTTCATTACATACTTCCTGATTTTGATATTGTTTTAAAATAACAATCCTATGAATCATATTGCAGTAATAGTGCTTTATGAAGCCAGTTACGAGAGTACTCACCTTGAGATAGCTGCCGCTGAAGACCGACTCATAGACGCGCATGACCTCCAAGATCTCCGTGACGTCATCCTCCATCAGATAGCACAGCACCGCCAGGGATGAACAGCACTGTAACGAATGCACACTTGATTACTACTTCGTAACAATTGGGTATTAGCATAACATAAACTCACGCCTGTATTCTCCGAAGGGGTAGGCAGAGGTGCTAGCACCCACATTTCACCAGTTTATGTTTAGGTCCCAATGTAATAGGTGGCGAGCCTATTGCCATTAACCGGGCACTCATGAACCTGCGATAAATACACACATAACTTCGAAAAGCATCAAAAAGTCATTGGTGTGTGCCATGGTAACCTGGGATCGAACCCGAGACCTCGTCTCAGCAGTCCATTACCCATACCACTACTAGGCTCCCGCAGATTTGGGTATTATCCTATAGTTAAAATAAATTATCTAACTGACCCTATTAAATATTTAAGAATGGTAAAAGAGCGGTAAAAATTGCGTCGGTTCTTATTTTATAATTTTTATTTATTTTCAATCATCCAACCAACCTTTAATAGTAACTGATTTGACAATTAAATTTAATGACGTCACTAAATCTTTTTTCATACAAGTTACCTTATAAAGTATCGTTTTGACGTATATTTAAAATTAACTAATTTGACTAGTCAGTAGAATCACAGAATAGATAAGGTAGAAATACTCAATTTCTCAATTGCGTCTGAAGTCTGTACTTTGGAGACACGAGGCCCGCTTGTTATTTTGTGATTCGGTATGTCAGTTTTTCTGTGGGATTGGTATCTGATTCCCCAACCTCGTGAAGAAAACCTGCACTCTAGCCTCGTCCGTCAATTAGTAGGTGTACCGATTGTAGGTGAAGTTGACTTAGGCATGGCCATGTTGTGGGATCATATACTCCTATTACATTGTCCTAGATATTGTAATTTTTCATGCCTGTGACTCGACTGGTTTCATTTTCTAGCATCTCTTAATAATAATAAAACCTTTAGGGCTATCAAAGTCTAAGTAATATATTATGTATAATATAGTTTTGAGTCAGTGTTTACCTCTGTGCGTGTGTCTAACGAAGCAGATTTGTCTGTGACGGTGGCGATGAGCGCCGGCCGCACCTCCGCCACGAACTCCTCTGTGCCTTCTTCTCCGATCTGTTGGAATAAACACATGAAAGTCACCTTGATGTACCAGTCAAGTTCACATCAACTATATATAAATGTAATATTACTGAAGTAATAGCAGTATCGATGAAAGGAATAAATCCATTGTAATATTATAAATGCGAAAGTAACTCTGTCTGTCTGTATGTTACGCTTTCACGCCTAAACCACTTAACGGATTTCGATGAAATTTGGTATAGGGGTAGATTAGACTATGAGAAAGGACATAGGCTATGTTTCTTCGCGATAACCGACATTCACGCGGGCGGAGCCGCGGGCAAAAGCTAGTCAAGTATAAAGTTAATGTTGGTTTTGAATTGCCTTTTAAACCGAGCTTATCATTAAGTAAGGACATCAAGTCCCATCCAAGCGTTGACTACATATCATCATCATTATTTTGCTCCTTCTCGTTTGCTTCATACGGCTTTAATGGGAACGACTACAGTCTGCCCACCTAGCCGAGAGAAAAACCTGTGCATCGATAGCAGGTCTATCGGCTTGCAGTAGAACTTCGTATAATCCCAAAGATTTCAGTAGGACCTCAAAAACTATGTTGTCTACAAAATATAACTGAAATCAAGTAGAAGCCTTACCTGCAGAGCTACCAAGGGTGTAACAGCAGCAGCCGCCTTCCTCTCTCCATCCTTCCCCCTCCGCAGGGCTCGTGAGATGTGGTCCGCCAGCGTGGCGCGGTGGCTGCACAGGACGGTGTCGAAGGCGCGCCGCTGCAGAGCCGCCCGTAAAGCCACGAAGGCAGTGGCGCGAGCCGCGTTCGAACGGGCACTCAGAGCCTCAATAATCTCGAGAACCTTCTCTTCTTGCTTCTCTTGCATCTCGTTTTCTGGAAAGAAGTTATTGGAATTATCATAACATTGTGTCATCGTTTGCATTCTTTACCTTCTTCCGGGTTTGCTTATCATGGCTGTCAAGTCTGGAGTCTGGGTCAGTCAAGTAGTAAGGGCGACTTGCTCCGGCAATGTATGGCTCGAAGGAGTGGAATGCATGGACAGCGACGGAAACTATATTCACCGATCAGAAAAGTTTCGAACACACCAATCACCAACCTCTAAGGGTCTGAATGTGAACGGTCCTGTGTTCATGTTTTATTTATTATTCATGTGATTCCTGACATTATTGTAAAATTCTGACGTTCATATATGTGCTCTTTATGTGCCTAAACTGAATAAACGAAATTGATTCTTTGATTCCTGAAATTGTGTAAAGAAAGAGGCAGGCGTGCCCCTTCGCCATCAATATAGCAACTCATACTTTCCCAAAAGACGAATTGTAAGTTCATTCGTTCGCTTGGTGTGAACTTGTTTACGTTTGCTGTTCCTCAAAAATAACCTTGATAATGTTAATAAGCGGTAAGCTCACGAAGTATACTAATTAAATCTTTTAAATAGTAGCATAGCTCATTTACATACATTTAACAGAAAATACAACAGAAATAGCTCTGTGTTGTTAAAACTTAAATATTAGCATTCCAGATGCAAATCATTTAATCTACATACATATTACTAAAGTCAACGTATCTTTTTTGTGTTTTTTTTTGACAGTGAGGTAATCTAACAGGAGGGGTGTCCATAAACCAATTCCTGCCAGCTTCCCCAATGGATCCCATGATGCACGACACGACAAATGAGATGCGAGGTTAGCTCTTTTTCCAGCGGCTTCCCTTTTATTTATTTATTTTACTAGCTGACCCGGCGAACTTCATACCGCCTATTTTTTTCCGCCCGCGTTGCGTCTGATCCCGTTCCCGCTGCAACCTCTACTATATTAAGCATGTAATATACATATAAACTTTCCTCTTGAATCACTCTATCTATTACAAAAACCGCTTCAAAATCCACTGCGTAATTTTAAATCCGTTGCGTAGTTTTAAAGATTTAAGCATACATAGGGACAGACTGACAACGACAGCGACTTTGTTTAATATTATGTAGTGATTAGTATTCTTTCTGGGTACTTTCACCCTCCTGAAGCCCGTTCTCCTGATCCTACTTTCCTTAAAGTGGTTTATTTTTAAATTTTACGGGAGCGGGTGCCTTAAGATCCCCTGGAGAGTCTGAAGGCATTCGCCAGCGCCAGAGCTTCGTGAGTCGACCTTAGTCAGCAGGTGTACCTCTGTGGGTAAGGACCGCAAGTATGGCAATGGCAATAGAAAAAAGTATGTTCTATCAACTTCGAGATTTGTTTACATACATATTTAGTTCTAGTTTACGTAATGTAAGTAGGTATAATAAAATCGAGACATTACGTATGAATACGCCTAAGGATAGAGCAAGGTTAGGCTTAATTACCATATTATAGTAGATAACCTTGGAGGCACACTCTAGAGACGAGATCAAAGTCTGTCTGTTCGGCACGTGATTTTGGCTGGTGATAGCAAAAAAAGTAAACATTGTTGCTGTGTTCTGTGTTTAAAATCTATAGTTTGTTCACTTTTGGGTTACGTTTTTTTATCTATATTTTTTTTAAAGAGGGCTTGGTACACAAAAGAAGCGACCATGTCGCCCTCGTACTGCATCTTACATACTATAAAAACTTATGATCTAGCCCCTTTTTTTTTTCGTGCGGAATTCCCCTCGGATACCCCCCCCCCCCTGCCGGAGCCGGAAGGGGAGGTTATGTCGGACTCGAACCAACTAAAACCGCGCGCAGACTGTGGGTCGTGGTGCTAGGCCGGAGGTGAGGTTGTCATCGACATATCCCTCGCACCCCGGCTGACCCAGGGCCGTCTCTTACGGTTTGGCCCTCTTCGGGAGGGGGGACAACGGTGTCCCCGACTCGCCCCTGGAATGGGGAGGCGCGCTTTTCAGCGCCTCCCCATTCCAGGGGTCTGCTTCTGCTGGGGTGACAGGCGGCTCCACCCGTTACCCCCAGGCCCGCTATGATCTAGCCCCTACTCCAAACTTAACTAATTAGTACAGTTCTTTGGCTCTTCTGGAATTTGGTTGGCTCAATACTGTATTGCACCAACCTACATCCATAAGGCAATCAATGATACTATTGACAATGGTACTTCTTATTGCTTCGTTCCGGACACACTCCATCAAAACGTGATAAACATCTTCGATCATACCACATTCAGCTCAGTTCGGTGACGCTGACCTCAAAATCGATTCAGTGGTTTAGGCGTGAAAGCGTAACATACAGACATACAGACAGACAGACAGAGTTACTTCCGCATTTATAATATTAGTATGGATGCGCGTTGTGGCATGAATTGCGTTCCAAAAACACCCAATAGTGTAGTTAGATACCCATACGATCTAAAAATTTGGAACTCATCTGTAAATAAATGTATCTCAAAATGAGGTCCCAAGGTTACCCTAGTGCTTGAATCCAAACCAAACTTATTACTTACTAGCTTTTGCCCGCGGCTCCGCCCGCGTGGAAGTCGGTTATCGTGACCAAACATAGCCTATGTCCTTTGTCAAGGTCCAATCTATCCCTATACCAAATATCATCAAAATCGGTTCAGTGGTTTAGGCGTGAAAGCGTAATATACATACAGACAGACAGACAGAGTTACTTTCGCATTTATAATATTAGTACGGATTAGTATGGATGTTTCACCAATGTTCTTCCGCTTGGAAAATTACTAGTTGACGATATACAAGGCGGTTTTTATTGCTGTATATCCATCGCTGACATAATAGAGTGAGTAATGTAGTCTTCGCATGCGATATTATTATTCATCAAACATTGTCACTGCTCAGTGGAATATTTTTCATGGAAATATGTCTGATGACTGTCTATCGTGTGTAGGAGACTGGCTATAAATATGTAGTTTTTTTTAAATATAATACTGGCCATTGTCTGCGGCTCTGCCCGCGTGACACATGTTAGTTAACCTAGCTAGATGTTAAGCGATTACCTTCGTATATGAAAGGTAGTACTGCTACTATCATCATCATCTCTACATACTATGAAACAAAGTCGCTGTGACTGTCTGTCCGTCCCTATGTATGCTTAAATCTTTAAAATTACTCAACGGATTTTGAAGGAGCTTTTTTAATAGATAGAGTGATTCAAGAGGAAGGTTTATATGTATCATACACGCTTAATATAGTAGAGGGAGCAGCGGGAACGGGAACAGACGCCACGCGGGCGGACATAAATTGGCGGTACGAAGTTCGCCGGGTCGGCTAGATACTTAAGTATAAAAGCGTAAAACTCGCAATGTTTCCTCTGACGTCACAAACGCCTACGACCTAGTTTGACGTCACAGAAAATAGTGACGTCACAAGGAACATATCTATGTTATGTAAGTATACAAAGCAAGTGGGTTAGTGACATAAATAACGTAACAAGTTCGATAGCGTTCTTGCGTAGATAAAGTAGTTTCGTTATAAAATGGCACGTGTAAAGTGATTGTACTGTCTGGGCCCTTATTAAGCTTGACCGTGCTGTATCTACAAGCGTTCGTATTAACCGACACTTTAAAGTTGGTTTAGTTTTATGCCAGTTCTCAGTTTTAGAGTAACCAATTTAAAAGCACCGTCTATTCTTATAACAACTGCATTTCAAACTCATTGTCAAGTGGAATAATACCTCTGTTGTATGTTATAAAGACATGGAAAATTATAGATCTGGCTGCATATCGAAAGCAATGTTTAAAGAGCTGTTTTAAAACGTGACGCAAATACACGTGTATTTGATCTATAACTTGTACCTAACTTTGGAATAGCTGAGTAATATTCTTTATACAAAAATGTGCTAGTAAATATTAGTACTCAAGTGAAAAATACAATATATAAAATACAACTATATAATAAGCTCAAATTTCGTTTTGTTTGTACTTCATACTGAGTAGGAACAATGCACGTTAGTCTTAAATATTTTATGTTAATGCATTATGTGGAAAATGTTGTTGGTCTCACAGAGATATTTCTTTATTTTAAGTTATCTTGTGAGACTGTTTATTTTCCCAAATAAATAAAATAAAAAAATAAAAAATAAAAATAACAAGGTATACACATTACACACGTCTGGGTCGCCTAGGCTCTCGTGCAGTATTTCCTCTCAGGATTGGCAGGTCAGACGGCAGTCGCCTCAAAAAATACGAAGAGACAGAAACTGCTCTTACAGGGTCGGCAGCACAAGTGTGATTCCCCTGGTGCATACGACCATAGACCACGGTAATCACTCTCCGTCAAGTATACCATGTGCTCGTCTGCCACCCAAGTGGTATGAAAACGATTATTTGCATGCTATGCTACTCAAGCAAAACATTGTATCTAGACCAGAAGTTTTAGGCTAAGTTTTGTAAATAGACCAAAAAATTAATGCCCGCTGAGTTTCTAGCCGGAGTCTTCTCAGGTCTGGGCCGCGTTTCGAACCGGTGGACCATTTGCTAGTATTAGTTAGTACTTAATATTTACTTTATGTTGACGTTTTGTAAGTACCGATTTAATGGTCTATGCAGAATAAACTATTTTTGATTTTGATTTGATTATGGTGAGGAAAATGTTCTAATATCAAAATCTATGCGTATAGTGTTACGACCACTTTTTGTCTGAAGGCCAATGTTCACCATTTATAGTCCCATTAGCTGCCATTAGTGCAATTCCACTTACAGTTCGATTGTCGCATACCATGGACATTTATGGTCGTTATGTATTCATCTAAATGACGGACATTTGTGAGCCGATATGGGATTAACGATGTTTATGTCTAATGTATTTTACATAGTGCTAATATTTTAGAATCTTGGTATTGGTGGTATTGGTCCTGTTCTACGCAGTAAGCCAGTGTTTGGGGAGCTGGGCACAAGTCCCCAACATCTATGTATCTATCAAACACTCTCATCTTCCTGTATGTGTTCGAATACCAGATTCGAATACCAGATTCGAATACCAGTATTAATAGTATTCGCCAAATACAGGCTTCTTCTTCGTGTTATTCCCGGCTGCATCCGAGGATTTCACTTTAAAGTGTGGTGTCCACTTACTCCTCTTTTTTTGGCTTATACGGCTTTTAAGGAAGAAGAGACTGCCGTTTGTCCTTGCTAAGAGAAGAAAGCCTGTGCCTGAGCCTTGTCCGTCCATCAGCAAGTGTGCCGGCTTGCAAGTCTGGTTAATTTGGACCCAAAAGCCTTTATGTGGCTCTCATCTTCTTCATCTTAGCGATAATCCCGGTAGCATCGGAAGCTTTTCCCTTGGGAATCCGGGCCTGTATTTTCCAGTGTGCTATGGCCCTCATACACTTAAAAATATAATACCCGGCGATTTTTTCCTGCCGCATGGCGTCAGATCCCGTCCCCGCTGAACCCTCTACTATATTAAGCAAGTATTATAGATTTAAACCTTCCTCTTGAATTAATCTGTCTATTAAAAGAAACCGCATCAAAATCCGGAGCGTAGTTTTAAAGATATAAGCATATATGTAGTAGGGACGGACAGTATTTGCTTAAGACTATGTAGTGATATACTTAAGCTATTTGTTCAAATTTAATCAAAAGTGTTGCCGTTAAAGCGTGAAGAACTAGTTAAAATAGAGAAAACGACTAGTTTTAATTACCTACTTTCATTACTTATTTTAATTCATTAGATAATTTTATATTAATTTGTAACGTTTTAGTGGAAGACTCTTTAAGTTACTAGAGTTATTAAATGTCTGTTTAATAACAATAGATGAAGCTGTGACGAGTGCAGCTGTTGTGCACGCAGTTTCGTACTATTGGGGTTTTCTATTGCAAATCCGTCAGTTTACAATAACAGCGGGTTTATTCGTGGGGATGACAACAGCTGGCGATATATCGATGTTTGTGTACAATACAGTGTACACTCTCTGTCAACCTCCGGGGTATACACGGGATGCGATAATTCAATCAAAAAAATATTGCACCGTTCTAATTATTTTAAAATATCTGCTTGATTTTAGATTAGATTAGATTTAGATATTCGATTATTCCTCACTAGTATGAAACAAGTCTTCAAATAAGTGCAGATGCTGTGCTGTGCATGCAGTTCTGATATTATTGAGTTTTTCTTACAGTCACGCGCCCAATACATGGGGAAAAAGAACTGCGTGCGAAATGTGGGGGTTCGACTAACCCACATCAGTACAAAAAATATTTACCTTTTTCTTGTGATACTTTCAAATATTATTATCTACCTTTGGACTGAGTCTTTTCTTATTTAAGAAAATGCAAGCAATCGCAACGATTGTTCCAATTTCCATTGAATTAGGTCATTTTGCATAATTGGACATTCGGTTATTGCATTAGCGGACATTCGTGAGAGGCCTATGTCCAGCAGTTGACTGCAATAGGCTAATTGATTAATGATGAAGTAGCCAACTGTTCAGTAAGTTCTTGATGTATACACCGGACTGGTTTCAGTATCTCGACGTCAATTAGGAAAAGAAAAGCGCCTTCAATGCGTGCTGTTATTTTTTTAATTAAATGCTATTTCAATAGAAACCACTTTCGATTTGAGTTCCTATTGGCAATAGCCTTCGTGACGGTACAGTTTTTTTTTTAAATTCATTTACCGACATCTGCACGAATACCTGTTTAGGGAAGACTCATTTTTTTCGTGGGTCTGTTGTGGTCAATTTTTTTTTTGGTTGGTTGGTCTTTTTTACCCCTAGTAAGGGTGTAGTTTTTGTCAAACTGACATCTGCAGGTACCAACACAAAAACCTTTTGTATTCCCTGGGCCTACTCGGGTCTGATTATTTTCTGGTTTGTTTGTAAACAGAACTGCCGTTTTTTGTTTAAGGAATGGACTTGTTCCATTGGTTCCATTTCTGGGTGTAGTGGGCACCGTTGTCATATTTCTTAGCATGGCTACACTACCTTAACGAGTCTCCAGTTTTAAGCCGTGTTATGACGGGAATGCATCGCATTCTTAATACGTTACAAAAGAACCCTTAAACATTTCTCTGAACAAGTGTGGCCTACATAAAAGTTCCAAGGCTCTAAGCTAAACCTTGACCGCTCCGCCAATGCGGAATCTACCTCAAGGTCGATGTGTAAACCTCGGAAGAAAACTTGACGTTTTAGCTGAATTTGTATTTTTAATAGCATTGACTGCACGGATCGTAAATGAGACTGCATGGAGTGATTATGGGTTTATAGTCTCCAGATTCCAAAGAACACGTCATCTTGACTTTATTGTTTACAAAATGGTTGATGAGATTTTGGTAATTACAATTCGTAGTTGTCTTAAATATTAAAATGATTAACAAACTTTTAATTTCACCTTTCATCTTTTGGTCAGCCAGTTCGTTAGACGTTGATGTCATCATCATTCATCATTTCTGGTAAATATTATAATCAGTAACATAAACATTATCTAAACCTGGATATTAATATACACTGTGGTTTATATACCATCAAATGATACGTACATTTCGAGGTTACACTCCGCCATATTGTATTCCCATTACAACGCGATTAGGGGAGAAAACACATCAAGATCGATAAGCACTATATTTATAGAAAACTAACCCCTAATGCCGTGACTTTAAGGTTCAAAGTTAAATTTTTACTTAGCGGAAACTTATTACCGTCATAAAAGTATCGTATACCCTTGACTAGGTCATGGTCTGTGGATCAAATTCATCAGTTTTTCCATGATTAAGTAACAAAGTTGAAAACTTTCACATTTACACAGCAAATAATCCAATCTGCATTTATTTGGGTTTCCTATAATTAAATTCAAAATGCATAGTGTAGTAGTAGATTCGATGTTGAACGATGCTTATTAAGCATATGAGAGTAGACCTTTACTCATGGAAACTGGGACAAGGTGATTACATTACATGTTAGAATAGATGGAATAGTTACAGACATATGTTTAATATCTTGACCGCAAGTCGCGGAACAAGAAAAGTAAATTAAAAAAATTCAAATACCCCCGACTTTGTCCTAAAAATTTTTACTACAGTGCCCCTTAGTGGGTTGTCACCGTAACACCTATCTAAGAACATGCACCAATCAAACCCAAACCAATAATTTAAAACTGAATCAAAATCGGACTTGTACTTTTGGAGAAAAATGGCATAATTGATTTGCGTTAAAAATGCTTGCTGTAGCGCCCCCTGTTGAGTTGTCATTGTAACACCTATCTAAAAACATGCTCGAATTAAAGCCGAACCCATAACAGAAAACTGCATCAAAATTGGACTGGTAGTTTCGGAGATGGCAACATGGCTTTGCACAAACACACAAACATCCTATCATCCCAAAACGCATAAACTGTCTCCGTTCCGTCGTGGTTCAAAACTGGGGAAATAAGACCCTACTAGGATTGTCACGCATGATGGTATGATATAATCTATGACTGGAGAATATGAGCTTCTTCGCCGTTGTAGCACCCCTTGCTATCCAAGACACCCAAAAACGCGTAGGTACTGAACATTAGAGTACATCTTGTGACGTGATTGGATTTGGGGATTTAGCAACTGATCAGAAGATCGAAACAACAGATGCAGGAGATCTAAGTTTTACACTTGTACTGTATTATTCTTGATAACGGTACTCTCAATCAACTTGTAGCGTGCAAACATTTCCTGCCTTCGACATGCGTCCTGCCTGTTATATAATTAAATGTCGTGCAGTGGACTATAGGGAGAGTTATACTTGTTACTTCTTAGAAGGATATCGTTCGTAATGAAGACATCCGATAAAGAAATAAAGTTACAGTCATAGCTTGCAGGATAAGCACTAAATTGGTGATGGTCTGGTAACATCTGCCGAGGGACCGATGGCTGTTGGAACTAACGAGTTCAATGTAGTATCCAGCAAAAAAAAATTGAGATACCCTCCAGGACTGACAACCTGAAATAGGCAGTTATGAAAGACTGGATGTGAAGGATCGCGTGCTATGGCGGATATTGTGAAACGCCCATACTAATATTATAAATCCGAAATGAGCTCTGTCTGTCTGTATGTTACCCTTTCACGCTTAAACCACTGAACGGATCTTGATGAAATTTGGTATAGGCATAGATTAGACCAACATCCACGGGGGCGGAGCCGCGGGCCAAAGCTAATAGCCTATAAATGTGGTTGAACAAATTGCCAATAGATACTGGCACATGTCTTCCATCCTACATAATACTAATACTACAAATAGTGCTGTTATTACTATAATATGTTACGGTGACAGCTGTGATCACGGGTGTCATGTTTCCGTCGTATGCAAACGACCTTAAGAGGACAATTCATTGACTTTGAACAACACATGTGAAAATAACAATAAATTACAGAAACAATTTGATTGATGCCAAGGAAAACGTATACTTTTTGATAGATGTAAGTTAATAACCTAGGAAAAGATCTGAAGATATAAAAAAGACGTATCCTCTAGGCACTCAGGCGAGTATAGGTAGGTATGAAGGTATTATTTGCACAAATGTAGCACAAAGTCAATGACTTCATGACTCAAAGCAAACTATGTAGGAAGATGCTATAGTCAAATTGGGTTCACGTCAGTATTACACTAGATAGATTTCGAACGCTTTTCCGAGTCCAAACCAAATCACCGCAGTGATTTTCTTTTGGATTTTGTCAAATACTCTACACAGCACTTTGGCAAATAGTCTTACGAGGTCTTAAAGAAACAAAGCTGCCTAAAACGGTTGATCAACATTTTGGAATAAATAGGGTATGGGTAGAAGAACTTATAGCATAAATAGATAAAAGATAATATTGCCTTCCGGATTAGTAGAGGACACTACATTGACAATAGTTGTTATCGTTCAACGTGTAAGAATGAGTCAGAATCATAATACATTAGCCATATCTGATCAATAGCATTATTTACGATACAGTCAGAATTTACCACTGATAAATGGTACTAAACTAATCCAGAGAAAATGACGGTAATTGCCCGATAGAATCATGTAAAGAGAACAGAACATGTATTTGTAAGTGTAAGTATATCTTTACTCTTTGTAAGTTTCCTATTTTTACACCGTACTACGTACCGTACTAGTTCAATATTTCGAGCACCTACCTGGATAAATCGCTGCATCACCCTAAGGTTGACTGGTAGAAAATGCCCACAGCAAATAAGAGTACAAAGTCCGCCTTTGTACTCTTATTTTTATATTTGTGCATAAAGAATAAATTAATAAATAAATAAAACATATTCTTATCTAGTAATATTAGTGTAAATGGGAAATTACCCGTTTTCCTAAGAAAATAATTGTTAAGACGATCGGTGTCGTCCAAGAAGACAACATAAACGAAATCTTTACTATCAGCAGCTATCAGCAGCATATCAGGTTTATGAGAAGTCATCAGGGATGTTGATTTTTCTATACATTTAAAATGACATGTCCCGACTGATAGATTCTCCAACACAGAGCCTAAACCACTGGACTTCACACTTGAAATTTTAGCAGTAGATGCTATTTATGTCATAAATATCCACTGAGAAAGGATTTTTGTTATTTTTTTTACCAAGGGGATAAAATAACTGATAAAGTAAAGAGCACAAGATTTTGTTACGAATTTATGCCCGGGCGAAGCCTGGACATGGCAGCTATTAGTATAATAATCTAGGTAGGTACGAAACTAAGAAGTAAATATGAAACACTGTCGATTGACAAAGAATAAAATGTTGATCACGTGCCAACAGTTCCAACTAAAATTTTCGCTCTATCGGCATCGTATTTTGGCAGCATCTTTAAGTTTGGCAAAACGTTATGTTGTTGCTCTGGGCAACACTATTCTGTATAAAATCCTATTAACCTAATATATAAAATTCTCGTGTCACGAAGTTCGCCGGGACAGCTAGTATTATAGAAAGTTTGTGAATTTGTTTGGATCGCTCGATCGATAAAACGTTTGAAAAACGTCTGACCAAAATTTGGTACAGGAATAGATTAGTCTGGGATAATATATTTTTTTATACCGGGAATAGGTTCCAGTGGATTGCGGGAACTGGGTTCAACATCTAGTTTTACATAGTAAGGACAATTACTTTAGAATTATATCATTATTGGCAATGGCACCAATAATTAGAGCCTTCAGTTACTTCTACTTTTAAATCAGAAATCGTCTAAGGAAACTTTGAAATAATCTGATGCACAAATTTATCCATAGTGCACATTGGAAGAGGTCTATGTCCAGCAGTGGACTGCAATATACCTATTGATTGATTACAGAAAAGATTTGCATATTAAACTGTGAAATGAAATATGTACCCAATAGTGGAGGGCCTCCTCCATTCCGTATCACATACACGTTTATTTTTAGATTGACCGTATAAGTAAACGAATTTCAATGTACTGATGTTTTGACCGATCAAAAGAGGTCATTTTGCGAAGCAGTCATTTTGAGCCTAAATTGGCTATAGCTAATCATAGCTCGATTTTCTGACATGATACAGCGAGACCGCAAACGGTACGGACATTACAACATACATGCTTACCATCATCATCTGTGCCCTCCATGGCAAGTTGTCCTTTTTTCTGTCTTAAGGATCTTTGAAGTCTGCAGTCTTGGCACTTATACTTCCGAATCCGACATACAGCTGGTGTGCACTCCAAAAGGTGCACGGGCAACGTGGTATACGGCCATACCCTCGTCGTGCGTGGCTGCAGAGCAGGGTCTGGGTATCCTCTATGTATAATCGTCTCTCCAGATGCCCTCACTTTCATTGACTGCGATCGAGTAGTTGCACCGTTTGTATGAGGTCGTACCGTCACAACTTTTGCCGGGGGTCGTACCGTCTCCTTTACCCCCATGCAAGCACTAGGTACTACCTCTTCTGCTAGTTGTATTGCTCTGTCGAAGGTGAGCTTCGACATATCTTTCGTGAAAAGGTCGTCTCTTTCTGGTCTCGATTCCATTCCTAAAATAAAACTCTCATGTGTAGCTAGGAAGCAATGCTAGTCAGTGTGGGGAGGATACCTATAACCTGATTTCTGTCAGCTTCCTAATGGGTCGCATGGTGCATGACAAACCTTAGTAAATAAATTATTTTTCCATCGGTTTCCGTTTTGGAAATTTTGACCCTTCGCCACTGCTAGTCATTCAGCACAATTGATAAATGCAATAGCTCGACGTTTGCAAGGGGCCTTATCCGTATCACGGATTTTTCTCATTTTTGTTTTTACCAGGAATCATTGTTCGAGTTTTTCTTAAATGCTTCGTGGTTAAACGTTACTAGTGGAAGGTATCGGCAGTTGCAATGGTTCAGCAATCGAAGATCACACGTAAAGGTGTCGGGCCAAAGAAGTATGTTATGTAAGTGGAAGACAGCTATCAGTAGTTGCAAGGGCTCAGCAATCGAAGATCATACGCAAAGGCGTCGACCCAACGAAGTATTTTATGCAAGTTACTGACATTTAAATTAAACATATCCGTGTTTCAAAGATATCATTATATTCAAAACCAGTTTTTTGTTACCAAGTGCGAATTTATCTGTATCAACAGAATGTCAAGGTCATCTGGTATGCTGATCAGCTGGGAGTCCTTGGTATGAGACTTTATATATATACTTATGCATGTATATCACGCCTCCGATGACATAGATGCCACGAATATGTCCTAAGGTGGAGACAGACAGGGTGAACGAAAATTCGAAGCTATTGCCGTATTTCGAGAAGTATCATGTTGCTACTGAGAATAACATGAACTGGGAATCGAACCCAAAACCGAACGTATAGCGCCAGCTTGAATCAAAACACAATAAGTAAGTTTTGGTCTCGGTACAGAGACTCTACAGTAGTCATCATGGAGATGTATTTTCCTGATTGCATCCGAGATCAAAGTGAACTCGAAGATCAGGGGCTCTACAGTATCTTACTCTTTAATTAGGTGTCGTACCAGGCGATTAAGGAGTTCTCCATCCAAAAGGATTCATACAAGCGAGTGTTCGGTTGAAGGTAATAGGAACCATCGAAATGTAGAACCTTATAAACAACTAGCCTACTCTAAATTTGTGGTCAAAACTTAGTGACTTCAGTGAAAGTGTGTTAAATTCCTAAAGAATCAAAAGTAAATTAGAGGATTTGCTGGAATGTATCTTGTGGAAACGATTTATATTGGGTAACCTTGAAGATAATTCGTGTACGTAACGATTACTAACAAATATTATAGTTGCTAAGGTGATTTTGTTTATTTGGTGCTCAGTCACGCAAAACGGGTGGGTGGATTTGGTTGAAATTTTGCAGACAAGTTTCTTTTTCATGTAGAAATAAACTTCAAGAGACAGACTATCGTCGTCCTTGAACATTTTTATTTGTATCCTGTGTCTTGCAAGCCGTCAGTCCCGGTTGTCATAGGTACATCATTCTATGGTAGTTTTATGAGTAGTTAGAATCCTAAAAACCGAAGCTAGTCAGACTACAGAACTTGATTGTGGAGATTAGATGACAGTCACTTCACGGAAATCATCAAAGTTCAGGCACATGACCAATTGCGAACTGGACCAACTGTGAACTGGATAGTTGGACATTTTGCGAATTGGACATAATTCGACTAAAGGCACTGTTAGACTGGAAAGCCGACCCTAACAGAATAGTGAAAAAGACTCAGAGATGAGACCGTTATAGTAAGAGATAATATTTTCACCCAGCATTATGAAAGTCACAAAGTAAGATTGAAATTCAAATTTACAAATGCAGTTATTTATAGCAACAAGGCTAAAATTTGTTAGTAATATTTTCATGACTATATCTATTGTTAGTAAATAAGTAACATTAACTTGACATACCTGCGTCATCGTGGTTGCTCTTGAGGTCCGACTGCCCTGAGATTTCCGAACAGTTGTCCATATTGGTGTCGATGACTGCATCTTCGTCCGACGAATACTGCACCTCTGTTCTTCTGTGCTCTGTAACATGAGAAATTTTCTGTTGTAAGAAGGTTGAGATTGAAACTGCTGCAAGATCTGGTGAGATTTTGGTTGGATGGAATATTCTAGAATGTCCCCGGTCTGACTGAAAGTATTGACGAAAATGCGTGTTCAATATCCTTTAAAGGCTTTAAGTGACAGAATGAATACTACACAGTCATTTAACTATTCGCTACATAATTACTAACGAAGGCTCATACTGCTTAACACCATGTATGTATTGAACAGAAATATCGGAATTTTAAATCGAACTACATAATGCTGGGTACACATCAACGAACAAAGGCTAGCAATAGTTAGCAGATAAATCAGTAAACGTGACGGCAAAAGCATGCCACTAGAGTGCGTTATCAATAAGCCGTATTTCCACAATACAATTTCTAGCCATATGGCATTTTTTATATTGTGGATTTCCCAACAGATATCCCAAAGCTGGCGGGGGTGGTTATGTCGGACTCGAACCAACTAAAAAAGCCATCACGCCGTCTTGGGTCATTTATTGCAGAAGGAGAGATTGAAGGTGAGATGCTAGTCATATCCCTCGTACCCCGGCTGAACCAGGTCCATCTAGAGATGCTTCTCTCTCGAGTGCGAGACCACGGTGACCGCATCTTGCTTAGGATAGGGAAAGGGGCAGCGTCGCCTCCGGTTTTCTTTTGGGTTACAGTGAAACTGGGCTACTGAATTGAGTTCAGTTGGTTGGTGTGTCCCCAGTATTAACTACAATAAATAATCCATTCCGTGCCGTTAGCTATTGCGTGTCAGTGTCACCACAAGGCCTCCGCATACACTATTGCAGTTTCTGTTATTAATACCACTTCCTTTTATAGACCACGTTATTTATGACTATCCTCAGAGGTGCAGTATGACTGCGATGAACGACGTTTTAGGATTGAATCTCTGGTATTGTATTGGTTGACAAGACACACTGTTGGCTAACTTTTTTTTTGGTGCGGAAATCCCCTCGGAGGGATTTGGGGAGGTTGGGGAGGAAACCGACTATAACCTCACGCCGACTATGGGTCGTGGTGCTAGGCCGGAGGTGAGGTTGTCTTCGACATAGGTATCCCTCGCACCCCGGCTGATCCAGGGCCATCCCTTACGGTCTGGCCCTCCTCGGGAGGGGGGACAACGGTGTCCCCGACTCGCCTCCGGAATGGGGAGGCGCGCTTTCAAGCGCGCCGCCGCCGTGGCCTGCTTCTGCTGGGGTGACAGGCGGCTCCACCCGTCACCCCCAGGCCTGCGCTCATGGGAGAAGAGGGTCAGTCAGTGCCTTCCGACGCCCGAGTTGCCTGCGCGCGCAGGCGGCGCGATACTGATGGGTAACTCAGCTCGCGGGCTCAGTTAATCCATATCAATTTCTTAGAAAAGCATGGACTACAGAAAGAAAATGGCCCCTCGCCCCCATTGACATTGGCTTGAGGATGTAGCTCTTTTACGGAAAAACGGTTAGAGATCTGGATGAAATTAGTACAGAGAATAATCATTGTGCTGATAAACATACTCAGAAAATAATTCCCTAATGGATCACTCTATTTCATACTCGAGAGCACTACTCGAGAACTACAGACAAACAATAGCGCTTTCAGTTCTATTGTGATATGAGTTTTTCCCCTTATATTGGCATATTGGGGGATATTTCTATTGTATGCTATCTAAGGCTATCTCATAATACATTCAATATCTACACGAGTCCCGCATTCGTAGCCTTCACCCCGGAGTTCGGGCTCCGCTGAAACATGATGTGACTTGGTTTTTTGCGTGTATTGATAGCGACTGCCGTTCCAACTTCAACATCACGCCTCTGTCTCTGTGGGGTAGGCAGAGACCACAGTTTTCCACTTGCTACGATCCTGGCATATATCTTCTCTCCTACTTTCATAATTGTTTTCATAGATGCTGACCGATAATGTCACAGAAAACAGTGATATAAGAATTAGTTTAAAAGAAGAAAAGCTACGGTATTAAATAACGTGAGTATTCACAAAGCGGCGAATGCGGTTTGTCATTGATACTGTAGCCAGCGTGCGCATAAATTAATGTACAACGGAGATATGTGCAGAGCCCCTTTCACTTCGCGACCTACTACTGTTGCGTTAGGATAGGGGACTCTTTTATCCGCACTTAGCATCTCTTCTTGGGCCATTGTACGTGTTGCGTTAGCTCACTATACACTGATCTTGTTTACGAGCAAACGAACGAAAGACCTGGGTCGCAACCAGGAAAAAGTGTTAAAATGATGAACAAACCAAACTTCCTCGGAGAATACGTTAAGCTATCTGTTCCAGTTGCCATACGAACATCTATGGCAGTCGTTACTGGTAGTTGAAGTCCTAAAAAGTTCAACAACTGGTCTAACAGCAATGCTTCGATATCGCCTTTGGGTTGTGGAGGTCAGATGACAATCGCGTCGCAGAAAATATCTAACTTCAGCCAAATCTGCAGTTAGACTGGCAATAGCGGACCCCAGACTTCCGATGTCAGCTTCGGAGGCAACATGGGATTAAAAAGAGAATTAGGGTGAAAAAGAGAAGTCAAAGCGAAAGTAAATGTCATTTAAAAAACAATCTTTATCTATCTTAATTTTCCATTCCGTAGCCAAAACGACGAAAGTAAATAAAAACTATCTATAAATAACTACGAGCAACAACAAACGCGATAGTGTGCCAGTAGGCTACACCACACCGTTCGAATTTCATCAGCTATCGTTTACGTTATGTAATCGCCGACCTTTGCCTATCTCCGTCAAGTGAGGAATGCGCAGTATACATTCACACGCTATTGTAAAGGTTGGGACTGACTGGCGTTCAAAACGAGCGGTTGGGGTGATAGGGCGCTTTAAGGTCTTTGGAGTCCAAGCTAACGTCCCAAGGTTGCCTGGAAGAAATTGCTTCTAGCGATAAGGCCGCCCATTGTACATTAAACTGTATCATGCTACCTACTTGTTCCAATGTAAATCTATTGGTGTACAATAAAGAATTATCTTTTATCTATCTATCTAACTAACGTCATCTGCAAGCTAGTTAACTTGTAGGATGAATAGTGGACGAGCCTCTGGTGCAGGGTTTGGGACCGGCCATGTGACAGTCGCAAGAGAAAGAGGGCGGTCCAGGACTCCAAAGTACAACCTTTGGATGCTACCAAGACTCGCTGTTACGATGACAAGCATTCGTGCAGTCAATACGGGAAACGAAGGCGAAGGGGAAATACGTCAAAGGTTCGTCAACGGTTCCCGCTCAATTCAAAGTCCAAATAATTGTATGAACTTACAGCGGGGGACGCCGTTGACCGGACGGGTGATCTGCCCTTTTTATGTGGGCCATTTCACCCACATCCCCAATTTGGGCGAAATGACAAAAAGGTTTATTTAAAATCTAGAATCTGAAGATATTGAGCCCTCACACACAAAAAATGCCTTAGCTAGCTTATGTTTGATTATTTAGCACCACAAGTAGCATGTGATAAAATCAATAAATGAACCATGGGCAGTTAGAAACATGCAAAAATTTCAATAAATGATAATGCTCATTTTGATTTTGATTTGATGACTTTTGTCATAGAATTCATTGTCATAAACATTATTGTAACCACAATAATGTTAATATGTGCACAAGTTAATTATAATAGTCTTTAACAAAGTAGTTTTGAATGACATTGAAGATTGAATCTGTTTACATTACCACTGATGGAATAAGCGTGATTGCTTGTAGCACAGTGGGCAACAATGTCTGCACACTTCATAATTTACTGTACTCCTTAGCACATGAAATAATTTAATTTGTATTCATTTGCATGTAATTAGTACAATGAAACATGATGTGCTAATAAAATTACTTTTAAAGTAACTAATGGTGTCTAGGAAATAAATATTCCTATTCTAAACACTTATGAGAACCAGAGTATGAAAGCATACCCTGAGGGTGGGACGGAGAGCTTAGGATGAGGGTGAAGACAAACTAAGAAGAAAATTAATGCATATTAATTGGATATGAAATATTTAACACTAGCTGACCCGGCGAACTTCGTTCTGCCTTTTTTTTGGCATCAGATCCCGTTCTCGCTACACGCTGCACGCTGCATGTATTATATAAGCCTTGTATGTATAATATAAACCTTCCTCTTGAATTACTCTATTGAAAAAAAAACGCATCGAAATCCGTAAAGATATAAGCATACATAGGGACGGACATATGGACAGACACGGAAAGCGACTTTGCTTTATACTATATAGTGGAGATGATGGTGAAAGTGATGATGATGATAGTGATGATGATGATAGTGATAGTATGATGATTTAGGTACCTAGGTTAAATTGGAACATATTCATAGATGTTCAAAACTATAAATTCTAGGGAAAAATGGTATACCAGGGCAATCCTTTTGGTTGTACGCTACACAAAACAATACATATGACTATGGCTATACTTTGAACATCACTAATAATATCATGTTTTAACTAAAGCAATCTACATATTATATAGAATATTTTCTTGCTCCATACTTTTTACAGAATGATTTTTCAGTAGTCAGGTTTTACTATTTAAATTTAATTATATTGTGCAATGATTTTGTAATTATGTATCAGATTGTTTATAAATATTTTTATCATAGTGATAATAGTATCAACCTTTCCAATTAAATAACAATGTAACTTAGGTCATGAAATTGCAATGTTTTGATAATGTATTCCATTTTAAGGTATATAATGGTGTCATTTAACCTAGGTCATTATTACTTAGGTGAAATAAATCATGGACAGTTTGAAAATAATATGTCTACAGTCATCATCATTTCAAAGCGTCGGTAGCTTAGTGGTTAAGGAGTCGGCCTTACGATCGAGAGGTCCCGGGTTTGATCCTGGCCATTACACTACCGACGTGAACCCACTCCTAGCACAAGCAATTTAGCTTAGTTGGAGGGGTTAGAGGGAATATTAATAACTTCGGTTCTAATATTCTTTAAAAAAAAAAAAAAACAATAATAAGTAGATTAACACTGGACCTGTTCCATCACTACATAGTATAAAGCAAAGTCCTTTCCGCATCTAAAAGTCTTACTTTTTTAAACCGAAGACATTGTTGTCAGTGAGACTGGGCACTTTAAAATGTACAGTAAATAATAAAACAGGAAAGCTATCATTGAGGCGAAAGCTTCAGAGGCATCAAGTTCAATGCAAGGATTAATTACGAGTTGAATAAGCCGTTAATCAAAATATTATCAAAGTTATTCGGTAGGACTGTGACGACACACAAATTATAATGTAAATATTCCTCATGAAGATTTTACAATTTTTACATTACTTAACAATTTATTAGTTCTCTTAGTTTATGAATGGAAATAAAAGCCTCTATGCATTTCTAGGTAAGAAACAACAATCCATGAACAATGGTACCCCAAAATATAACAGTGGACCTTGTTCTCCATAATATTGTGCAAGATAGCTACATGTTTATATTAGGAATTTTATCACGTTAAATTATGTAATTTACTATCTTAATGCTCCTTACAAGGTCACACACTATCAGATAATAGATAAATGATGATTGTACAATATTTTTTCTATAGGAAGTTACACAAAATGTAAGGAATGCGGTTCAAAGCATGACCACATTGAAAAGTCACATGGAGGAATGTCGCAACTTTTAAAAAGTCACGAAGAAAAGAGATAGTTTATAAATTTCCAAATCTAGTAATCTCGATGCTGACGAAGGCTTTAAAGTTAGGAAGGTTATAGCCAAACATATGTTGTGCTAGGGTATTTGCACCGAGATCTATGACCATGAATAAATGTAAGTAAACGTCATTACAGACGTCGGTCCCGCGGAAAGTCCGCACCACAAGGTCGCCGCGTGATCTCATTCTCAGCGAAATCAAACCATCCACGCACCACATAACCAAACTAAAACTCGTAACAGTAATAGAAACTCACCGTATTTTCCTTTTTTCTTTCCTTTCGGCATGGTGATGTTTTTTCTAGCGAAGCTTATTGAAATTAAAATAAACTATAAAATTTATATTCACTATTTAATTAAACTAAGTATGTCACTTAATCAAGACGGAGAAAAGTTCAATATATCAGTTCTTGTGGAACGATTTGGGCACCGAATGTAACATAAAACTAAAATTTCAGAAAAACTTTTTAACATGTTTAACCGTGTAGCATGCACTCTCGACTTCGCGTAGCGCAATGCGCTGTCACTTTTGTATTTAAAGAGCGGAGGTGGGGGATTCTAATGACGCCATATTGAATTTGTATGTTGCCAGTGTACAAAGAACAAAATACCCTTATTCATACATTTAGAAATTCATATTTAAAAATCTTTTTGCTCAAAATTAATTTCGGACTGGGAAATAAAGTAAATTAAGAATAATTTATAGTTACGTCTTACGTATTAACTTATATCAAGTCTTAATAGTTTCTTATAGATACCTGATTATTCCTTGAAATACAATAACTTTTTCTGTTGTGGTAACTTTTACTTGAATTCGTCGGAATTTCTGAATGAGTAATAAAATAGGTGCATCGGTGAAAAAAAAAAACGTTGTGCAATTCAATGAAAGAATATTTTTATAGGTTGTGCAATTTCACAGTTAGAAATTACACCAGTATTTCGACTTATGGATAAATAAAGATTATATCACTGGTATAGTGGACCTAAATTGGTCGCTTGGGTGTGTTGATTCTGGCTAAGCAAATATTTTTGTTTACTACTTAGATTGCAAACAAGGTCCTGTTATGTGGCAAATATCTATGTACTTGCGTCCTTTTTATAGAACGCCTAAATATGGCCGTGACGAGTTGGCATCATCATCTTTATCACGACATTAGTTCAGTCCCAGTTGAATCCAAAACTTAGACTTTGCAAGCCGGGATTCGCACTGCTACTCTTCTTTTTCATATCTTGGATTGATTGTGACCTTTTCAACCCCTAGCTTCATCCGTTAACCGGTAGATGTAGAATGTAGGCCCCGGAGTTGTTAGTGAGATCCATTCTAAGTAAAGGATCTGCAATATCTACCATTTTATCATATTTATTCGAGGTACCTAAGTGGTGCAAGTGTCCTCTTGATACACTTGCACCACTTTAGGCTTGCGGTTATTGCTTTTTCTTAGCATGTCCGGTTTTTCCGGAGCAATTACTGCTGACTTCCCCCAAGAAAGCGGATAAGGAAGAGTATGCCAGTGCTTTATCTGTTGTTTAGTATGTAGCAAACGAAGTTATTTTGGACAGCCTGTATACCCTATAAAGTATTTAAATATAAAGTCCTATATAATTGAAGAATCTGGGTGTGGATTTCCAAAAGGGTAGCGTCCGTCAGGTTAGTTCAGATAATGGCGGCTATTATTATTTGGACCGCATCCCAGCTTACCACCAGGCGGGGTTTAATTTGACGACCTGATATAAACAAAAAGGTCAGAGAAAATAACATTGCGCAATATTATTGTATCGACTCGCTCAGTCCTACCGCCTCTATGACGTCACTTCGCGTTGGTGTAATGCGTCATCTGCTACTGGTGATACGTCATAGATTTTGTAATTATGGTGTTCAAAACACTACATTGTTACTTCCCAAGGGAGATAGAGTCAGGTCAACTAATGGCCGCCACTATTATTGGACTACTGCAGCTAACCATCAGGCGAGGTACAGTCAATTGACGTCCTAAATTCATGAACAAAAAGGTCAGAGAAATAACATTGCGCAATGTTATTGTGTCGGTGTCGGTCCGTTGGTTCTACCACATATGACATCACTTAGCGTTGGTCATTAGCGTCATCACTTACTACGTCATAGATTTGGTAATGTTGTGTAAATAATAAAGAAAATATTTCACAGAAGCACAGATAAGGTAGAATAATATTACTCATGCCGCGGCAATAGCTTAATAATAGACATAATATTTTGTTTAATATATTTTGTAATAGGCGTTCAGTATATTTTAATTCAGTCAGCCTAGCTCTTCTGTGTCACATATCTACTCCGCAATCTTACGGTTTATTATTAGTGTGTTCAAATGTAGGCTTTTGCGAGAGCAACTGCCGTCTGATCTTCTTGATCTCGAAAGGAAATCTTGCACCAGAGTTTCGTCCGTTGTTTAGCTTAGCAGATGCAGATGGACGATGGAGGTGACTTTCACTTTCAACTTTCAGCCAGCTCACGTGTTTCCTTCTTCCTACAGTCCCGGGTCCTTTAAGCGGGGTGTGAAAAGGGATCTGATGAGGCCGTCAATCTAAGTGCCACCACTGTTAACATGGTACATGTTTACGATGGTGACCCTCTTTCCGAGACTTTGCCGTTAGCTTACCATCACACGCGGTGAAGTCAAATTGACGTGTCCTTTATATAAAAAACTTAATAATGGTGCTCCCCGGCAGAGTAAAATTTGGGCCACCCCGTCTCTACCCTTGTAGTGTTGTACAAGGCGACAAGATATACTGGGTGTTTTTTACGGCCGTTCCCAATAACATATTTACAGTTGAAGATAGATCACAACAGTCAAATTTGACGTATCGGCTGTTTAAATTCAAAACATGGTAACTGATTTTTTGTGGGAAAGCGCATCGCGGTATAATTTTATTTTCCGAAATTGGTGTGAAATAGGAGTTACCATGTTTTGAATTGAAACAGCCGAGCACTTTATCCGTAGATGCGATCTATCTTTAACTGTCAGTATGATATTGGGAACGGCCGTAGTCGTTTTGGAAAAAAGAATTTGGGCACATTTTCGATAGCAAAATCATCTGGAAGTATTATTTTGGCGAAAGAATTTTTTTTTTTATTATCTGTGGGAATAATGTTCAGGTGACCGGATATCATTATATATAGGAATATATATAGGATATATATTCTAATTAACAATTAATTATTATATATTTTAATTAACAATAAATAATTAACAATTAACAATTAATATATATTCTAATTCTAATAAATAAATAAATACCTATATATAATAATAATAATATATTTAGGAATATTATATATAGGAAAAAACTTGACGTTTGACATTGTCTTGGTTATCTATGACTGTACATACATAAACTGCGTGCATACAGGGTGATAAAAAGGTGCAATGTCAATGAAGTTTGACCACGAGGAAACGTTATTCCTCATAGTCAAACCAGTTTGACCAAAAAGTTTGACCACGAGGAAGCACCCGAAAAATGTATGGGGGCTATAAAAATTTTTTTTTCTTTCTCCAAATTAATACTTCCAGATGATTTTGCTATCGAAACTCTGCCCAAACCAAACTTTTGTTTCCCGAAACGATTATAAAATCACCCTGTATACAGCCCAGGCTCAGCCTCAGATTCATGACATGAGTCAACATTATGTACTACTCCAACTATTAGGTAATCTGTGGTACTGCCCGGATTACGGCAATACGCTCACCCCCTGGGTGTTATTTCACCTATGCCTGACCCTCCAGGGATGAAAGCGTGATTATATATATGTATGTATCTATGTATAAATCTGCGGTAGCCTAGTGGTATGGGTAATGGACTGCTGAGACGAGGTCTCGGGTTCGATCCCAGGGTTACCATGGCACACACCAACGACTTTTCGATGCTTTTCGAAGTTATGTGTGTATTTATCGCAGGTTTGTAAGTGCCCGGTTAATGGCAATAGGCTCGCCACCTATTACATTGGGACCTAAACATAAACTGGCGATATGTGGGTGCTAGCACCTCTGCCTACCACTTCGGGGAATACAGGCGTGAGTTTATGTTACGTTATGTTATGTTATGTATGTATGTATTCATCCTCACACGCTGCATCCGGAACGGTGCGCATATTGAGGTATGATAAAGGCTTCATTCCCTGACCGCTCACGGAGGGTTCTCTATTTTTATTCCTAAGATTTTATGTCATAATTTAACATTGCATAATGTTACTTGTCCTAATTTTTTTTTTTTTTACTTTACGCATAATACTCATTTGCCATAACTTTTTAATCATAATTTTTTTAATCCTATTTACTATGAGCATAAACATTTTATAAGCATACTATCCCAAAGCATAAGTTTACTTAAGCATAACGACGCGTAACCATACGTCTACTAACTAAGCTCGAGGGAACCCTGCTTCGCGGGGCTTCTACTTCTGGGTGGTTTAAAAATAAAAAACACGTAGACCTTAGTCTTCTAACCTAACCTATCCGAGTCGGGGTGTTAAAATAACTATTAGACAAATAAACAATATGCTTTACAACTTTATGCATATCAAAGTTATGAATAAAAACATTTGGAATACAATATTTAAGCTTAATAACACAGTATGCTAAAAACCAATTATGGCACACTATTATTATGACAAAGAAAATCATGCCGAACTTATTATGACAATTTAAATTAGGACAAAAACCATTATGAGAAAAAATGGGATCCCCTCACGGAGTCATGGATTAAGCTGTGTAGTATGATTCCCTTTTTTCCTATGCTTTTGATGTGGTTCTAGAACATTTTGACAGTGTCGGCAATACAAGTGTGATGCCCCTGGTGTTGCATACGTCTATTGGCTAATCGTTTCCCTTCAGGTGGGCCGTGTGCTTCTTTACCAATACCACCTAGTTGTTTAAAAAGATATGGAATGTGCCTACCTACGGTAGTGCACGCGACTGCTACGCAGGAGGCGCGGGTTCGATTCCCGCTCAGTGCAAATATTTGTATGTATGAATATGTCTATTTACATTGGTGTGGGTGTTTCTATGTGTAATATGTATTTATTCACAAAAAAAAAGTATCTACGTATGTTTATCCGCATTCTAGATTTTGTAACACAAGTTAATTAAGCTTACCATGGCGTTGTGTAGAATGTTGTGGGATATTTATTTTTTTGTTATTATTTAAAACCATAATTAAAATAACGAAAAAGACAGTTCACATTTTTCTGAAATATATAATATGCATTAGATAGTTAGGTACATTCAGTTACATTCAACATAGAGTCAGCAAAAAAAGTAGTTTAACCTTTCTTATTTTACAAATCACTTTACTTTTTGTTCTTAATCTCAAATTTTAACCTTCCTACCTATTCTAAATACATACATGAAATATGAATTTGCATGCGTTTTTATATGAATGTGGCCAAATTAATATACCTATAGTTACTTAGTGTATTTTTTCGACTTATCTAGACTAGCTGTACGGAACAAATTATTTGGCATCGCGATAAACTTGACCAGTAACAATGAATAACTTCTTGTAGCTCCGGCCGTCTCTGAAAACCAGCACTGTCCGCCTCCTTTTTTTTTTTTATCGTGCGCAATATCCCCACGGATACCGCCCCCACGGAGCCGGTGGAGGCGATTATGTCGGACTCGAACCGACTAAAACGCACGCCGTCTTGGGTCCTTGGTTGCCATCTCTTTCGAGATAGTCCCCTTGGGGTTGTGGGGACCTCGGTGTCCCCAACTAGCCCCGGGTACGGGGAGGCGCACTTTGCGCCGCCGCCGCAGCCTGCTTCTGCTAGGGTGACAGGCGGCTCCACCGGTCACCCGCAGGCAGCACTGTTCGCCTGCACTACAACGCGGACAGCACAGGCATTACCCTACTCACAATTACTAGATATAATGTTTACAATATTAAAGTAGGTATAATATTATGTTGTGTTGATATTATGTCTAATTATTGCCAAGCGAAATCCATATCCATACTAATCCATATCCATACTAATATTATACATGCGAAAGCCAGACAGACAGACAGAGTTACTTTCGCATTGTCTGGAATAAATATTGGAGTTTAAAAGAAGTAGTAAAACTTCTTTTTTAAAATCAAATCTCCCAGTGAAACTAAAGAAACAAGTCCTGGACTCTTATATTCTACCATCTTTATCTTATGCATCGCAAACATGGATCCATACTAATATTATAAATGCGAAAGTAACTCTGTCTGTCTGTCTGTCTGTCTGTCTGTATGTTACGCTTTCACGCCTCAACCACTGAACCGATTTTGATGAAATTTGGTAAAGAGGTAGATTAGACCATGAGAAAGGACATAGGCTATGTTTGGTCGCGATAACCGACGTCCACGTGGGCGGAGCCGCGGGCAAAAGCTAGTTAAAACTAAAACATAAAAGAATATGCTTTGTTATAAAGGAATAAATAAGGCTTTATTATTATTATTAACTCTGTCTGTCTGTCTGTCTGTCTGTCTGTCTGTCTGTCTGTACGTATGTTACGCTTTCACGCCTAAACCACTGAACCGATTTTGATGAAATTTGGTAAAGGGGTAGATTAGACCATGAGAAAGGACATAGGCTATGTTTGGTCGCGATAACCGACGTCCACGTGGGCGGAGCCGCGGGCAAAAGCCAGTAAAATATATTTTTTCTTTCTTTAGCTCAAACCAAAAGCCTAATAAGTTTTGCTTTGGTTCATTTTCATTTATGAATGGATTATATTACTATATATGAATTAAGGCCTTAGTTATCAGTGGCGAAGGGTGTTAATTTTCAAAAGAGAAGCCGGTGGAAAATATCCTTCCTCTTATAGAACGAAATATCTCTTACGGCTTTTCTATGCAGAGCAAGCCGGGCGGAATCGGTTTACAGGGACCCTCACCATCAGCCATTACTATGGTTATTTTATTATCTATATTATTACAGTTATATATAACACAAAACAATATACATATTCTAATTAGGTACTTAGATATACGTATATTTATCGTCTAAAATATAATTAAAACAATACCTAATTAATTACATAATGTTCTGTCAATTTAATTATTGTTATACTCATTCATTATTTTTACATAATAATTATTATTTTTAATATTATATTAGCTAGGTTCGTTGCCCCGGCTACGTCCGAAGCTTTGGTACTCTTTAGAGGCCGGGATCTGCTTATTAATTTTGATTGGTTTGTTTAATTTTACGAGAGAGATAGCCGTCTGACCTCCTAACCCCGAGAGGAAACGCCAAAATTATTATTTAATATATTAATTATTACTTATTTTTTTTGTATTTACCCGTAGTTACTGCGAAGTAGTGTTAGTGATTGCTATACGCTATAGATAGGCAACATTCATTATCTTAAATACCTATAACATGTCTGATGTCTGTTTATTTTCATCACTTAGAGCTAATACAACCCCTTACTGTGAAACAATTTAGGTTCTAACCTGCTTATCTAGTACTTAGAACTTAGAAGTGTTTGCCCATAGGCTTTAGAACAACAACGAAATCTAATCCTATCTTAAAATATATACCTAACCCTTCTTCGGCAGTCGGGTAGAAAGGACACCAAACAAACCTAAAATAATAGGTAATTAACTATACATATTATTAAACCTAAATGTCCCAAATAAACACTTGCACTGTTTCCCGTTGGTTCAACCTCATTTTCTGGAATATCCTCGATCTCGTACCACTTAGCAACCTGGTGCCTCGAACCGTACACTTTCCCTTCCCGAAACTCTGCGCACTGGATGGTCACCGTGGGAGGCAACCCCTTGTACATCAATCGTGTGCTTTTCCACGTTAGTTTCGGAGATCCCCTTAGTTGTCTGAGTTCTTGACCGTTAATGTACCACCGAAGCTCTGATTCCGGCGCTCCTCTGCAGTAAGCTTGTACCGTCTCTCCTTCACCATACCTTGCAGCCAATCCATCTATTATCGGTCTTCTAAACTCGTGTCCGTAGACCGTCATGTGAGCAGTTTTCGTATGAAATTTATACGGCGGCACATCTCGTTCGATATCACATCTGTATAACCCTGTAGCTTGTTCAGTGAGTGATCCGAGTCTTAGTCTACAGGCTGCTGGTCCACAGGTTAACAACTCGACTGTTCCGACACCTATGATTGGAAAAGACCTAGTGCTAGGTGCTGAACCAGGTCTGTATCTGAAGAATTCGTTGGAGCCTTTGAACCAGCTGAGTAGAGTGAAATTGGCGTCGTATTGACATTCGATGTCGACTTCTTCCTGTCCGGGTGCAACGGCTGTAGGAACTATGAGGCGTGTGATGTTGAAGGGCCGCTCGTAAACAGCGTTCGCGGATATCGCGAGACACAAAGCCAGGACTACTGCTGCGAGCATGATGTCGCGACGCGCGCGCAGCTCGCACTGCGCCCGCGCACGCCCCGACCTCACTCACGCCGCTAACGCGCTCTTAATTAAACAGTTTATTAAACTCCAACACTTAACCGTGCGACGGACAAACGGATCCCTCATTGACAATATTCTTTTTCCAAAATGTAATTGATAGACAAATTCGTTTCGCTAGGGGTGACCGAATTATCACCAGCACCAATTAGTGGGGATAGTTACCCACTTCCTATTAATTAAAAAAAATTTGACCCTAATACGTGATATTTATTAATTTATCAAAAAATATATCAATCGAATTGAGAACCACGTCCACATTTTGGAAGTCGATTAAAAACGTGTCGCATTATTTAAAAGCGACTTGAAATTTGTAATCTCGTTATGTTTTCCTAATTTACAGATTCATCAAGACTCAGAGGGCCTAACTACCATCCTTGAGGCCCAAGTCAACTTCACCTGTTAGTCCGTACACCTGCTAAACAACGAACTTGGCCCTGGCGCAGGAAAGCCAGGGTCCGGAAGTCAGACGCATTCGCTCCCGAAAAAGTCGATAACCTCAGGCAAACTTTGGACGTAGGGAAATAGCTTTGAGGATGAGATGATAACAACATCATATTTTTATAAGTTTTGTATTGTATTTTCCTATTGACCGATTATAAGAGAAAAGATAAGATTTACCAAGTAATCCATTCGAACTGGGTGTAACATTTATTGTGATAACCTTTGCGCCAGTTATTATATTATTAAGGATTTTAAAATGTTCTGTTATCTATATTATACGCAAATAAAACACGTGCATTGTGATATCATTTGTATCAAAACATTTCATATCAAGAAATTCCACGAATCAACTTAGGTACAGGATAATTATTTGAAAATTCTTGAGAGATTCCACAGAGTCAACTAGTTATTCAGTTTCGATTAAACAATATGCCTACCTACTCCCAAATGTAGTACTCCCAAATCATTATTTTTTATTATTGACAAATGTCAATAATAAAAAATAATGATTTTATGACAGCCAATCATATCGAAATCGAAGCTTTATAAATTAGCAGAATCAGGCCTCGGTCTATTGTACCTCTTGTAATAACGAATATGACAAGGGGTAGCGTTTACGGGTTGAGGCACCTACTGTCTCTTATAAATTACGCACGATATGTGTCATCCAATTTTGCCAAACAGGGCTTAGGAGCAAATAAAATAGGAGATATCCGTTACTCTGAGATTTTCTTAGAATGGTGAGTAAATAGTAGTACTACATACAAGCTTTGATGTTAATATTGGCCTATTTCACCAATGAACGGGTAGAAGATCTTCTCCATCTATGTGCGAATTCTGCTTTCAAAAAGCTCTTGCGTTTTGAGGCCGCCTAGTCATCCTTACTTAGTCGTAATTTAATTTTTATATAATCCAAATTACGATTATTATATAATCATGGTCACTCACTCATTATTAATAGAGGTATATCGGAATATTTTCCATATACCTATAAAAAAGCGTCGGTAGCCTAATGGTTAAGTAGTCGGCCTTACGATCGAGAGGTCCCGGGATCGGTTCCTGGCCATTACACAACCGACGTTAACCCACTCCTAGCAGTCCTAGCACAAGCAATTTAGCTTAGTTGGAGGGGTTTAACTTCGGTTCTAATATTAATAAAAACAAGGTAAATATCCCGGATACTTACCTCTAATAATCGGGATAAATAAATAATCCGGATATTTACCATAAAATACCAATCTGGTAAATATCCCGATGCCTCTGATAATAATGGGAGTGACTATGATAGTTTAAATACTCATAGAATAAACCAAATTAGGCACGAATAAGCGAATTATGATTATGATTAAGTAAGGAGGACTAGATTAGAATAATTGTTTTATTCTCGCTTATAAAAGAGCAACTATTTGGAGGAGGAAGAGCCGGAAGGCGGACCCTGAGCTCCGAGGGCACCGTGGCCTCGGATGCAATCAGGACTAACGTCTTTATGTGGATGATGATGATGATAAAAGAGCAACTATTTATTATATACTTTACTAGCGGACCCGGCGCACTTCGTACCGCCAATTTTTTTACGCCCGCGTGGCGTCCGCTTCCGTTCCCTTCCCGCTGCATCAGTTTTGAAGATATAAGCATACATAGGGACTTAGGGACGCGGAAAGCGACTTCGCTTCATACTATGTAGTGCTATATAGTGGTATGGGTAATGGACTGCAGAGACGAGGTCGCGGGTTTGATCCCAGGTTAACCATGGCACACATCAATGACTTTTCGATGCTTTTCGAAGTTATGTGTGTATTTATCGCAGATTTATAAGTGCCCGGTTAATGGCAATAGGCTCGCCACCTATTACATTGGGACCCAAACATAAACTGGCGAAATGTAGGTGCTACCACCTCTGCCTACCCCTTCGGGGAATACAGGCGTGAGTTTATGTTATGTTATGTACAGAATAGTGATAGACCTCTAGAGTCGCCCTTCTATCAATAGGGCACTGCATGACTTTCAGCTGTGGTTGGCTTTCATAAAACCTTATACTGATAAATGATTTGTTCCACATTGGCCCCGTTTGTTCGTCCTACATTCCACAGAATTCTTCTTTTGCCCCATATTAAATTTGATTCACGTTTCGTCCTACTTCATAGTACCAACCAAAGACCTTTACTTCAAAAGCGATTTTTTTTATCCATTCAACACTAAGTACTGTCTGAGATGATGCACCTCATGCATCCGTTCGCTAGTCCAGTTTCACCGATGAGGACGGTTCCATTGGTTCAGTTCCATCTACTTACTAGGCGGTTATGTACAGGCACTAGGCCTTTGAGCTAAGTACATATCTACTTACTATTCGTTTGTTTTCTATTATTGTTTACCGGCCTTTTGTTTTATGCTTTTGTTCTATTATTCGGGTGTTAACAGCAGGTTATTATAATTTTCAACTTTATATAAAGTTAGTTAAGAATGCAAGTTGCTTATCTATGTTCAATATATTTAAAAAATGTAGTTGTATTTACTTACTGTTTTGCTATCCCAATTTTGAATTTAATTTCTGTATGATTAAAGTGCTAATTTGCTCACATGCTACCTGCTATCCAATTTACACGTGGTTCAAATTGTATGATATGCCCCTCTTTATATTTTTTCTATTCAAATGCTGACGACTGTGATTACACTGATAACTTATGTGATTTATCGTGATGCTGATGCCTATTTTAGAATAAATAAATAAATATTCCACAACATTCTACACAACGCTATCTAGACCCATGTTAAGCATAGCTTAACTAGCTTGTGTTATGGAATCTAGGAGGCGGATAAACATACTTAGTTACTTTTTTTTTGTAATTACAAATTATACATAAAAACACCCAGACCGATGTAAATATACATATTAATGCATACTAATATTTGCACTGAGCGGGGATCGAACCCGCGTTTCCTGTGTAGCGTAGCGGCCACGCGGGCCACGCGGCCGCGGCGCACTTTTTGATGAAAATGAACGCTCATTTTCATCAAAATGTGCGTAGACTATGAAAAATGTCTCCAGACTATAATTTAGGTACCTACTTAGGTCATTTGCTAGTGCGAAATGTGGCTTAGGTATTTATAAAGAACGTCTCTTTGCTAGTGGGGTAGCCGGTAGGTACAAACTACATGTTTCCATTCGGTTCTTCTACTTTTATAATTCTTTTCTTTCATAAAAACTCGGTTGAACTTACCTGCAATGATTATAACTTTTAGATGTATCTATTTATTCAAAATTTAAAACCTCGTAATAATCTGAGCGTGACTAAAAGAATCATCACTCCATATAACAAATAAAACCAAACACTTATTAGCAACAGCTTTCGAGATGTTAGCGAGTTATGCAATAATTAGTAGTGACCCTGAGTTCACTTGGCGTTTTAATTGTGGACCAGTGTGTCTAATTGTAAGCCTTTTCATTATACACATACCTAGGTATTTGCAAGTTGGGTAATATAGCTATAGCTAAAGTACATAATTATGTACTTTAAGCAGGAGCGAGACTTATTTTTATGTTAAGGCTTAAGTTAAGCACGTCAAGTAGACCTTCAAAGTTCAAGAAAAAAATAGTCTGCGTTTTGTATACATACCTACATATAATAAGGCATTGTCTTGAGTACTAGAACATGAACAATAGAAATAGCTCGAAAAATCATTAAGGTAACCACATAACGAAGCATCCACTAGGTTAACTTATCCATCAGTCCTACCACTGATGAATAAAGCATAGGTAAAACACAGAATTTCTTTTCACTGGAACCTTGCAACGGATCTAGTGAAAAGTGAAAAATATGTGTTTTGTGTTGTGCAATATAATTCTGGATGTCCAAAATTATTCAGTATTATTCTAAGTAGGTAACTCAACAATATTTTGTCCCAAGGAAATATCAAATTATTGATCATGATTATTTCTCAGAATTACCAATGACGATGTGCGTAGTCTGTACAGTAGCCATATTAGATTGTCCCGACCATCGTTCTACCAATTCGTTTGTATCATTTTGTGATATTTCCAATCCCACTTGGACTCTTCTGTCGTGTCGACGGCATACCATTCGTCAAACTTTGTTTGGCCAATGTGCAGCCATATTGATTAAGTTGTCTTGTCAGAAACGCTCATGCTGTTCAGGTGTGGTGGTGTGGGTAATCAGCACAGATTAGCAGGTGTTGATAGTGTTGTATCTAGGAAACTAATTTATGTACCTACATATACTTACTGTTTATTGCAAGTATTGAATGAAAATATTTTTGCCACCACGTCTTAATAAAATGTTCGGCAAATGACTTTTGTAAAGTTCAAAACAGATCAATAGATTTGACTTTAAGTCCTCAAGTGTTTGACTCCGTCCGTCTGCGACCTTTTTGGTTCAAAATCCCAAAATTAGGACTCGTTAAGACAATTTCTGAAATGATTTCAACTTATAACATGCACATTTAGCCACTTATTAGGTATGTCAAAAACTTTCCCTGCAGTGGTCACTCGGTGCCCACGCGTCCATCTCGGAAACAAGACATTACATTTTTATTACTGGTAATCTTCTTAAGTGTTATCAGCCTAATTGAATAATGCATCGGCATAGTGCTCGCTACCGGCTCTGTTTTGCTCAGCGTCGTTTATCTGAAGTGTTTCTTCAATCTTGATAATGTCGCTCTTGAGTTTCTTCAGTTATAACTGCCTTGACCCAAGACCTCAATTCAAACGTTGGTACAAGGTCCGTCATACTATGCAAAACTTCAGGCGTTTCTGTCAACTAGCAAGGTGTTTTACATAAATCTTCTTCTTCTATCGTGGCCATGGCGCCTCGGCACTCAAATTATCTTCTCCCAGTGTGCTCCACCTGTATGGCGTTCCCGGAGGCGCACATAAGGTCCTGCGGTGTACATGTGTATGGGCATTTAGCACACGTTAACAAATATGGGCCATCGCAGGTCCGCCTCTCAGAGATCTATCTAGCCTGGTATTCCTTGTTTCGATCCAAGTCCGGAATCTGTTTAATGACTTCCATCTGGTCCAGGGTAGATCATGTTCAGGCGGGAATTCTTCCGAAAGCGGGACGAAAGGGGTCGGTAGCGGTAAATAAATGGTGACATTATTCATCATTTTAGCATTGCATCCGAGGCTTTGAACTCAGATCCTGTGGACCAGTTTCTTCTTTTCCTTCACATTTAGCTTATAATGTAGCTTTTCATCATTTTCTCCGCATTTTCACAAGTCAGTTGGGGTCGGCTTTTCAGTCTTACTGTGGTACGGCTAGTCTTCATTATTTTCCGTAAAGCGCCTTTATGGCAACGAATATTGTCTGAATCCCTGAACCCCTGCAAGTTAAACAACAAAATATCTCCGTTTTGTTCTACTTCTCAGTTATTCTAGAAGGAAATCTCCAATTTAAATTATAGTCAAACCTTGAATTGAAATTGTCAAATTATGGTTCTTGACAGTGGGCGTGAGTCAGTGTCTTGTGAACTTTTAATAGCAAGCTAGGTTAAGGGTACGGTTTTGTTCTCTTTTCTTATTATTTAAGGAGAGGAGGAGCGAGGAGTAGCCAGCCAGTAGCGGCCGGGGCCCGCTTACTTACTACCTTTCCTCTTTTAGTTTCGCTTACACCTACGACAGTTACTGCAGTCTGACCTCCTAACAAGAGGGAAGCCTACGCCAGAACTGCAAGACTGGCAGACTCACCTGACGAAATAAAATAAATAAAAACTAATCAGGCAAATGACACAGCGGTCTCAGTTATGTAGTGGTCCCAGTCGCCCGAAACCTCAGCCTATTAATGAACAGGGATAATGCCTTTAAAAACTTACAGTTCCATAACACAGGAAAATATCAATGAATAAACATCCATACAAAATAATTTTCTATCATTATTATATCAGGGCGCGGTCTAGCCGGATGCAGGCAAGTAAGACAACTGCTCGAGAGCCACTCCAAGCAAATTGTTTGATTTGAACGATACACATTTTAATAAAACAATAACACGTATTGAGTTACAAGAAGAGGGTTATATAAGTAAGGGTCTCGATGCGCTGGCATTATCGTTTCACTACACCAATCAATAAATAGTAGGTACGTAGTAATGAGTATAATAATCACCTTAATTCACTTCATACTACGGGACAGACTATAATTGATTGTACAGGCCCTCGATTCTAGTAAAGCTAAACAACTGTGATGCCACGTCAGTGTTAAAAAATGACATAAAATTTTAGACTTCATTTCTATGCGGCTAAAGTCCAAAATGAATTCAAAATCTATTATTTAATGCCGTTTTTTGTAGCACCACAGTGGTTTAGCTTTTGTAGACTCAAGGGCCAGTTCGTTGAAAGGAGAGGGTTGGAGCCCATACATAAAGATCTTGAGCCGAAGCGAACCTCACCAGCAAGCCAAGCCACCTCTAGGGCTTAGGCAGTCAGACGGATATAGCTGCTGAAAAAGTAAAAATAAAACTACCAAATTGTGGAAGAGCCAAGGATTGAGAGAGCGGTCCTTACGAGTCCCCTGGTGCCCAGGAAGTAGTCTCGTGGCATAAACCTAAGACTAGTGGATACCACATCCTCTATCTATAGTCTATTGGGTATAGTTCTGATGTCAAAGTGAGAGACACCGTGTACTTTTATCCGTAGACAGATCAGTAGGCCAGTTACGGCAGGAACAGTAAGTAGGTTTCAGTAAAAAAATCGTGTCAAAGCAAAGTGTTCGTGTTTCGGGCGAGAAAGAGGGATGGAGCTTTGTAGGGTGTCTTATAATAATCATATCATATAGTTGCGAAAATGGGTAGGTACTTAAGCAGATTACATGACATTTTTGAACAGCTTTTCTTATTAATATACTTTAATGACCTATATAGGTACACAATCAATCATAATCATTAGAATAGACTAGGTACATAGTACGACTAGGTATAAAGCAAAGTCGATTTTCGCGTCTGTCCGTCCCTATGTCATGCTTATATCTTTAAAACTACGCTATGGATTTTGATGTGGTTTCTTTTAATATACAGAGTAATTCGAGAGGAAGGTTTATACGTATAACACATGCTTAATATAGTAGAGGGTGCAGCGGGAACAGGATCTGACGCCACGCGGGCGGAAAAAAATTGGCGGTACGAAGTTCGCCAGGTCCGCTAGTGAATTATAAATCCATCTATCTATTCTAGCCCGGAATACGAATGGTACGTGGTACAATAAATGCCTGGCAATGACGCCCCCGCCGGATTCGGTAGAAAGGGTAGGCCCAAGAAGTGCTGGCTTGGCGTCGTGGAGGGTGACATGCGTGATGGACGCCCAAGATCGTGCGAAGTGGAGGAGGAAGAGCCGCAAGGCGGACCCTGAGCTCCGAGGGCATCTCGGCTTCGGATGCAATCAGGATAACATCTACATGTAGATGATGTTGCGTAATACACGTGGGTGAACTTCTTCTCTTTTTTCAAAGGCTAATTTTAGAACTGGGCCTAATCAAAAATGGTCACTCTGAATAAGACAATCGAATCTGTGTGACTCAAACTTCTTTAATTGGCTATTCAGACGTTAATTGGGCTCATTATGATTTGATAATATAATCAGCCCAATGCTAAAGCCCCATGTCGCATGGTTGACATATTTTCTTATGAGGTTATTGCTAGAAGCGAAACTTTTGGGCAACTTGTAATGTAATAATATGAGGGCCTCGATTCTGCTAAAGCCAAACCACGGCGGTGCCACCGCCACTCCAAAAAAACGGCATTAAATAATAGACTTTTAAGCTATGCAGTTAAAGTTCAAAATTAAATGACTTTTTGCAGAGTAATCGAAAAACTGTAATGAAATTAGTTTTCATTGCATTTTGAACTTTAGAAGGATAGAAATAAAGTCTAAAATTTAATATCATTTTTTGCAGTGCCTGTGACAGTGATTTACATAACATAACATAAACTCACGCCTGTATTCCCCGAAGGGGTAGGCAGAGGTGCTAGCACCCAGATTTCGCCAGTTTATGTTTAAGTCCCAATGTAATACGTGGCGAGTCTATTGCCATTAACCGGGCATTTATAAACCTGCGATAAATACACACATAACTTCGAAAAGCATCGACAAGTCATTGGTGTGTGCCATGGTAAACCTGAGATCGAACCCGAGACCTCGTCTCAGCAGTCCATTACCCATACCACTAGGCTACCGCAGATTGTTGATGATATACCTTTATTATAATCGAGGGCCAGATGTAAGGTGTATGGGGAAAGCTAGTAGCCCCTAGTAGTACTGCAGGTGATGCAGGTACACTACATATTGGCATAAAAATAATCCGATTTGGAATAAATGCATTCGTAATAAAATATTTTACCCATTTGAATGAAATTTTGATAGCATTTGTTATGCTAACTTTTGAAGTTCGAAATACATCGGGAAAAGTTCGTAAGAAAGTTGGTAGATGGCTCCACCGTCGCCCTTAAAAGACGGATATAAAGAGAAGGGAAATTTGAAGTGATTCAAGTGTGGGTCAATAGCTCAGTTGGAAGAGCATTTCCCCTGTAAGGGAAAAGTCGTGGGTTCAAATCCCACTTGAGCGCTTCTTTTTCCCGATGTATTTTACCCGTGTTCGAAGTATTGCCCCAATTAATTTCATTTCATTTCCTGAATATCACAATAGAATCATCCTGTTACGACAAATTTTAGGGGGAACTACAAATTGGTAGGTGAGTATATTTAATTAACTAATTTCGTGTTATCTATTATCTCATGCGGGAAGCTGTATCATTAAGTAACTGTTTTAATATTTGATGTGATTTGACCAGACCTAGTGGTATGGGTAATGGACTGCTGAGACGAGGTCTCAGGTTCGATCCCAGGTTTACCATGGCACACACCAATGACTTTTCGATGCTTTTCGAAGTTATGTGTGTATTTATCGCAGGTTTATAAGTGCCCGGTTAATGGCAATAGGCTCGCCACTATTACATTGGGACCTAAACATAAACTGGCGAAATGTGGGTGCTAGCACCTCTGCCTACCCCTTCGGGGAATATAGGCGTGAGTTTATGTTATGTTATGTTATTTGACAAGCTTTCTGGTAATCTTTATACTTTATGACTTCGTCTAAGCGTTAATCAAAGTCGCATCTGAAGCTTTCAGTTTGTATTGTGTTCCGATTTTACCAGACTAACTGCGGATTTGGCTGGACTTCGATATTTTCAGTGAAGCGGCTACCATATATGACCTCCACAATTCAAAGGCGATATCGAAGCATTGCAGTTAGTTGTTGGACTTTTGAGGGCTCCAACTACCCGTAACGACTGCGATAGATGTTCGTATGGCAACAAGGACAGACGGCTTAACGTGCTCTCCGAGGCACGACCAGACCATATACATGCATACAAATATTTGCACTGAGCGGGGATCGAATCCGCGCGCCTCCTGTGTAGCGATCGAATTCATTTACCGCTACCTACTCCACGGAGGCAGTCAAACTTTACGACTGTCTTTATCTAATACTAGCTGTGCCCGCGACTTTGTCCGCGTGGAATGTACTTAATAAAAAAATCAGTTTATTTTTTTTTGTTTTTGGCATTTTTTTTAGCCTAAGTTACTCCTTATTACATAAGCTATCTGCCAGTGAAAGTCCCGTCCAAATCGGTCCAGCCGTTCCAGAGATTAGCCAAAACAAACAGACAGACAGACAGACAGACAGACAGACAGACAGACAGACAGACAGACAGACAGACAAAAAATTTAAAAATATATATTTTGGTATGTGTACCGTATATACATTCATATGCATGTAGTAAAAAGCGGTTATTTTAATATTACAAACAGACACTCCAATTTTATTTATTTGTATAGATATGTATAGATATAAAATTCTCGTGTCACAGTTTTCGTTGCCATACTCCTCCGAAACGGCTTGACCGATTTTGATGAAATTTTTTGTGCTTATCCGGTATCTATGAGAATCGGCCAACATCTATTTTTCATCCCCCTAAATGGTGCAGCGGGAACGGGATCTGACGCCACGAGGGTAGGAAAAAATTGGCGGTACGAAGTTCGCCGGGACAGCTAGTAATATAATAATAATTGATTGCTAGTGTTGCAAACTGAAAAAAAGTTTAAAACTAAAACCCGACTACCCAAAAAGTCTTGTTTGTCACTTTTTAGAGCGTGATTTTTGGGTAGTCGGGTTTTAGTTTTAAACTTTATTTTCTATTTAAATTATTTTGGGGCAAGGTAAAGCTAATAATTTTTATATATTTGAAATGTGCTCATTAAGCACTTTCATTTGATACCAAACACGGCATATTTATCTCAAATTTATTTTTTAACACAGTACCTTATGAGCGCTAGAGGGCGCCACGCAAGATTGAGTGCCACGTCATACAGCCTATAACCATCGGACAATAAAGCCGCTTATAACGATACCTCATTTGTCCAGTTCTAATAAGTAGTTGAGGAGCTATGAGGGAACAAATGAACATACATACATACATACATACCTACATAGCCTGTCAAGATCATAACCCTCCTTTTGGCTTCGCCTTAGTCGTTAAAAAAAATCTAGTCAAGGGCGAGCCTAGCAAGGCTATTTGCCTTTGTCGGGTTGGTTCCCCGTGGAGTAGAATAGGACCACTCCAGCACTTCCTATAGGTATCGTAAAAGGCGACTAAGGGATAGAGTTGTTCTCCATCCGACAGTAAACTTACAGCCCAAGAGAAAGGGCCCACTAGACGGCAATAGGCATGCGCTCTACTACGTCGTTTTACCGAAAATCATAATAGGCGAAACATGGGTGCTAATACACCTCTGCCTACCCCTTCGGGGACTTACAGTCGGGAGTATAGGTATAGGTAATAGATTTTTTTATCTTTTGCACACGGAACCTTAAAAATATCTCGTTATCATCATATTCATCATCACAGTCTGTGTCCAGTGCTGGCACTTTTGAGGCCGAGGTACGCTCTCTTACACTCGCCTCATGATGCTAACCTACCTAGAGTTCTATGGAAGACCCCCCAATCTTGATAAGCAAGCGATTAAACTGGCTTGCCCCATGAAGTGAGTTAAACTGACATTTATAAGCCTCAGTCCACTACGCGAGTCCGAAAATTATATTATTAACGCTGACAACACCGAAGGCATCAGTCACGCGCTGCTAACGATTTCCCCTCCCCAAGGAGTGTGGAGACAACACTCAGTTTCCTGTTGACGCCACTCAGAGCAATTGGTACCTAGTAAAAACTAAAACCCGACTACTGAAAAATCACGCTCGGTCTGTCTGTCACCAGTATAGCCAGCGTCTTGACTACAAACAAAGTCTCAAAAGAGAAAAATATCAAACTGTTGACTCCAGAACTCTAGACCTTAAATATGATTGTGAGCAGTTTGTTTGTCAAGATCGATCTGATGCCGAATCAATTGAACCATGATGGATACACTGTTGTTCATGATATATTTTGTACCGTTAACAGTAATGACTTGAAAAATAACATAAAATTGATAAGTATGTGGGATAAAACAAACGTGATTTTTTTGCAGTGTTTTGCTCGTAGGTTTAGTAATTTACAATTTTGAGAAAGAGATACATCGCCTTACATACATTTTGACATTTATTTTAAAATACTGAGAAAAGCGCCACCTATCCGTAGTATTGTGAACTAACACAAATAATCCTGTGTGAGGTTTTGCGTGCCTTTTGTAGTCAAGTATTTAAAAGTAGTATTAATAGATGACGCTACAAACTTCTTAATCAATGATAGGATTTCAGTAAACACTATTAATAATGTAATTAAATTTAACCGGCCGTTAGGACATTTTATTCAACTAACCAAAATTCAGTATAATAATCGGATCTGCGCTTACGAAATCGGCCCGAATAATTATGATAGGTAAGTACTTACTTGAAACTTTTTTTGTGAAACTCAATAGATTTTATATTTATTTCAAGTTTAGAATATTATTCGAAGTCAGTACAAGGAAAAACTGTCATGTATTGTAGGTGTGAAAAAGTAATTTATTAACAAAATAAATAGTACCTACTAAGAGTACTTGTATTATACAGAGGCAGATGCCAACGGCCATACCACGTTGAATACACCGGTTCTCGTCCGATCACCGAAGTTAAGCAACATCGGGCGTGGTTAGTACTTGGATGGGTGACCGCCTGGGAATACCACGTGCTGTTGGCTTTTTGCAGTTTTTTGGAGCAATTTTATTATGATTATGATCTTTCGGCGCTAATTTTTTTTGTTTACATATAGAAATAAGGCTGAATTTCACCGATGAATGCTAACGTGTTTAGACTACAGCGATTGCACGCTCCGAAATGATGACTCCCTATTGATGAGTGAAAAAATTAAAAAAAATAGAAATTATTACCTATTTCTGTGTGTTTCTGGGTGGGTGTGTGTGTGTGTGTGTGTGTGTATTTCTGGGTTAAAAATATATCTTATGTGCTATACCAGATGGATGACAGATGTAGATTTTAATGAATTCTGAAATAGATAAATTATAACACAATATCAAAATTCCAGTCATTCTATTTTACTATTGGAATATCGGAATCACAAATATTTAGGTACAATATGTAATTGAACCTACCTATATTTCGTGTCGTACCTTGACAAGGTACGACACGAAATATAGGTATAGTTCAAGGGATGAAAAGGCTATATAATTGAACTTTATTACTTATTTAGTCTTAGATGAGTTTTATCTTGAAGAAGCCGGCCGAAAACTCCTTCCAAGAGCGTGAAATTTTCAGAAAAGTAACATTTTAACTTCTAACGAAGTTAAGTTTCTCAGCAACGAATTAGCAATCGCCAAACATCAAGTAAACCGTTATATGTATGTATAGCTATCGTATTATGGCAAAGGGCTTTCAGCTGTGTGATTGTGCCATAGATTATCGCACAGAACAGTTAAAGGGGGTAATAGACAATAGACTTGCGTGAAATTTTCTGAAAAGTAACGCTTTAACTTCTCACGAAGTTAAGTTTTTCAGTAACGAATTAGCAATCGCTAAACATCAAGTAAATCCAGCTATCGTATTATGTTATGGCAAAGGGCTGTCAGTTGTGCCATTGTGCCGTAGATTACCGACCTAATGCTTCCCTAATTTAATTTTGTTCTCAGTCTGTTGTTGTAATGGTTTCATCATTTCGGAGCATGCATTCGCTGTTCTCTAAATAAGTTAGCGTTCATCGGTGAAATTCAGCCTTATTTCTTAATGTGAGCAAAAAAAATAGCGCCGAAGTATCATTATCATAATAAAATTGCTCCAAAAAACTGCAAAAAGCCAACAGCACGTGGTATTCCCAGGCGGTCACCCATCCAAGTACTAACCACGCCCGATGTTGCTTAACTTCGGTGATCGGACGAGAACCGGTGTATTCAACGTGGTATGGCCGTTGGCATTTGCTATGTCTTAATACAAATACAGCTTAGGTAGGTACTACAGTTTATTAAAAAATATGACATGACAGTTTTCCCTAGTACTGACTTCGAATCATAGGCTTTGAATACACTACGCTTCGAATATTATTCCAAACTTGACATAAAAAATCTTTTGAGTTTCACAAAACAGTTTCTAGTAGCTATCATAATTATTTGGGCCGATTTCGTCAGCGTAGACACAGGTTACTTAGCGTAGATCCGATTAATTAAACTGAGTTTTGTTTGGTTGAATAAAATGTCCTAACGGCCGGCCGGTCCAATTGAATTATATTATGTAGCGTTCCTAATAAAAAAATATTTTTTACTGTAATCCTATCTTCGACTAAAAAGCTTGTGGCGTCATCTACCAATACTGCTTTCAAATACTTGACTACAAAAGCCACGCAAAACCTCACAAAAGATTATTTGTGTTAGTTCAAAGTACTACGGATAGGTAGCGCTTTTCTCAATATTTTAAAATACATGTCGAAATTAGGGCTAAAGAATTAAAATGTATATCTTTCTCAAAAATTGTATTGTCATCTCATGGAAACATAATTACATAACAATATTGAAAAGTAGTTCTGTAATTTGAGTAACAGTGACAATATAATAAGTTCAATTGTTAAGGCAGTGCAAATGCCAACGGCCATACCACGTTGAATTCACAGGTTCTCGTCCGATCACCGAAGTTAAGCAACATCGGGCATGGTTAGTACTTGGATGGGTGACCGCCTGGGAATACCACGTGCTGTTGGCTTTTTGCTTTTGTAACCTTTAGGAGGAATCTTATTGACGCTTATCTACTTTTCTAACCTTTGTAAACGCGAAGCGTAGATATAGGTAGGATTTTAACAATAGTAGATTATTACTAAATCTACGAGCAAAAAACGGCAAAAAAATCACGTTTGTTTTATGGTTATGGATACCACAAAAACATACTTGTCAATTTTATGTTATTTTTATGTCAAACATCAAGTAAACCCAGCTATCGTATCATTGCAAAGGGCTGTCAGTTGTGCCATTGTGTCACAGATTACCCACCTAGGTATGCTATGCTTCCCCAATCTAATTTTGTTCTCAGTCTGTTGTTGTTAAGGTTTCGTCATTTCGGAGCGTGCAATCACTGTAGTCTAAACACGTTAGCATTCATCGGTGAAATTCAGACTTACTTCTTTATGTAAACAAAAAAAATAGCGAGAAAGATCCTAACATAATAAAATTGCTCAAAAAACTGCAAAAAGCCAACAGCACGTGGTATTCCCAGGCGGTCACCCATCCAAGTACTAACCACGCCCGATGTTGCTTAACTTCGGTGATCGGACGAGAACCGGTGCATTCAACGTGGTATGGCCGTTGGCATTTGCTACATAATAATATAAGTACTGTTAGTAGGTACTATTTATTTTGTTACTTTTTCACAAAATATGACATGCCAGTTTTTCCTTGACTGAATGACTTCGATTAATATTCTAAACTTGAAATATTTGGATCTTTTGAGTTTCACAAAAAAGTGTCAAGTAAGTACCTATCATAATTTATTCGGGCCGATTTCATCAGCGTAGATCAGATTATTAAACTCAGTTATGGTTTAGTTGAAGAAAATCACCTAACGGCCGGTTAAATTGAATTGTATTGTACTCGTATATTAGCGTTTTTATTAAACAAATATTCTTTACTGAAATCCTATCTTCAAATAAGAAGCTTGTGGCGTCATCTATTAATACTGCTTTTAAATGCTTGACTACAAAAGGCACGCAAAACTTCACAAAAAAATATTTGTATTAGTTCAGAGTACCACGGATAGGTGACGCTTTTCGCAAAAATATAATGATAAAATATATGTCAAAATAGGGCTAGGCTCTAGTATTAAAATTATATCTTTCTCAAAATTGTATTGTCATCGCATGTCATTGAGACAATTTGAGTAGCAGTGATAATATAATATAACTAATATGTTCAATCAGTTCAATTGTTAGGACACGGCAAATGCCAACGGCCATACCACGTTGAATACACCGGTTCTCGTCTGATCACCGAAGTTAAGCAACATCGGGCGTGGTTAGTACTTGGATGGGTGACCGCCTGGGAATACCACGTGCTGTTGGCTTTTTGCTTTTGTAACCTTTTGGAGGAATTTTATTGACGCTTATCTGCTTTTGTAACGTTTATGAAAGCGAACTTAAACATTACATATATAAGTATTTTAACAATAGTACTTTATTACTACACCTACGAGCAAAAAACGGCAAAAACCACGTTTGTTGTATGGGAGGGGCTCCCAAATACTTATCAATTTTATTTTATTTTGTTTTTAGTCATTCATTACTGTTATAGTGGTAAAAAAATATATCATGAACAACTGTGTAGCTATCATGGTTCAGTTGATTCGGCATCAGATTGATCTTGACAAACAAAGTGCTCAAAATTATTTTTAAGGCCTGACTGATTGTTCTGATATTCGTTAGATACACTCCTTCAGTTCAGACAATAATAACAGAATTTAAATTAGTGTAATAATTGGTTGGCGTTGTTGGCTTGGCGACAAAAATCTTCAGAGAGTCAGTTTTGGCGCCAGTAGGACCCCATGCACTTCTACCATCAAAATAATAGTCTATTATCAACCTATAATAACGAAAACCCCTTCCAATTCAACCATAAAACACCCTTCCCACAATATCCTATTATTAGCAAATAGAAATATTAAGGCATTCTGCATTATTGTATTACTTTCGATTCTTCCTCTTCACAGGAAAACGTGCACAGAACTTTCCGAGTCGACTGTGTAAGAACCAAAAGAGATTTTACCAAGTGTTTTAAAGAGCAGTGTTGAAGTTTGTTACTAGTTGGAAAACGTGTCTATGGGTAAGCACGCGAGGTTGCGTGTTGCACGCGAAGATTCTTGGAATAGAGACAGTTCTTGCGTTTGGTTCGGCTTGATAAACTGTGTAGTTCGTAAGAATGGTCGCGTTTCGCACCGCTCATTGATACGGTGTTAGAACTGTATAAATTGGCTGTTGAAAGCAATTTGTAACCCTTTAATGATGGGCGACACATCAGGTTAAAGGTTTGTAGGGTTAGTTCTGCCCTAATTTGTTAAAGTCGGTTCAGTTTTGTTTCTTTGCGTTGTTATGGTGGTATTTGTTGGTTTATTATTAAAAAAGAGTGTTGTAAATGATAGAATTGCATTGTTGTCTTTATACTGTAAAATTCGTTCCATTACTTGGGCTAAGTTATAAAAAATCAATGTTTAAAAATTATGTAACATCATTCATTGGTTTTGATATTTCGTAAAAATATCGGTAGATGACTCCACCTTCGCCTTAAAGACGGGAAGAGAAATTTGAATCACATCGGGCGTGTCTCGGTAGCCGAATTGGTCAAGGCATTCTCCCTGTAAGGGAAAGATCGCGGGTTCGAGTCCCGCCCGAGAAGATAATTTTTCCCTATGTATTAGTTAGCATACTTCATGCTGTAAAATTCGTTCAAAGGGCATTGTATATGTCAGTCAGTCAGCGTCAAAAATATATTGACGATGAAGTCTCAAAACCAAATATCAAAACAGTCTATCAACTGTAAGGGGGTAAAAAAGAATATCATTTTGAGCACTTTGTTCATAAATATAATTCTAATATTGACTGTACATTACAAGGAAGATTTTCAAGGAGTGTCACCGGTGTTACCTTATACAAGGTAGGTACTATATAAATTCGAAAGTTTAGTTATATGAATGTTTATTACCTCGCTTCGAAGGGTCACGTTCTCTGCATTCAATTAAGAAAATAAGAAAAATGTTCTTATTTTATGAATAAGAACATTTTTTTAAGTAAACTTCTTTAAAAAACAATTGTTTCTCCTTTGACAGTTTACCTTTCCGTGGGATTAAACGAGTCTAAGGTCTATATTCCAAAACGATACTCATCCTGAATCTCGTTTCATAGATAGATTTGACAGATATATCAATGGAAATATTTCTTCAGTATCCATACTAATATTATAAATGCGAAAAAACAGTCTGTCTGTCTGTCTGTATATCTGTATGTTACGCTTTCACGCAATTTTGATGAAATTTGGTATAAGGATAGATTACACCTTGAGAAAGGACATAGGCTATGTTTGGTTGCGATAACTGACATCCACGCGGGCGGAGCCGCGGGCAAAAGCTAGTTAGTTATAAATCGAGATTCAGGACGGTAGTCCACCCGGTACCAACACTTACACCTTTTTTTTTTCCGTGCGGAAATCCCCTCGGATACCCCCCCTGCCGGAGCCGGAAGGGGAGGTTATGTCGGACTCGAACCAACTAAAACCGCACGCCGACTTTGGGTCGTGGTGCTAGGCCGGAGGTGAGGTTGTCATCGACATATCCCTCGCACCCTGGCTGACCCAGGGCCATCCCTTACGGTTTGGCCCTCCTCGGGACCAACACTTACACCTTGTATTCTAAGCAGTCACCTGACTATATTTATTGTGCGAACCATACTATAATAAAGAGTCACTCAATTCCCAAAACCACACTTTCTAGAGTAGGTAAACCGACAGACTTCCTGAACAAGTTTTTATATTAAAACCACTGCACCGTTCGCCTCCTCAGTCCATCGGTAAACACAGTTTTGCCCGCATTATGTAAATGCCGTTCTCAATGCTTATAATCTATGTATTAACAAGTTTCCTTATAAGTTATCCTGGTCCCAAGTTCTCCCATATAAATGGTAATGAAGGCGAAGGAATCCAGCTTTTTATAGCGTGTTTTTCAATTTACCCACACTTTTGTACCGCTTTGTGGAAGTTTTCTTTTTCAAATTAATGCAATAACGGACTTGTTTGGTTACTGCGACACTTAATTGGTTAGTTACTGGGATGTTTTGACTGGTTTTCTTGCAGTAAGTTTTGTGAAGCAGTAGTAGTTGTAGTTTTATGATAACTATTTGGACGGTAGGTACTGTGTGAAAGTTTTAGGGAATATTGCACACTAGCTGGGTGCCCGAGACTTCGTTTTGCGCAGGATTAGTATTTCGAGTAGCTTATATTAGAGTGGCGTAGAAAACCACAACAATTTGATGACATTAATGATCACTGCTCCGTTCCCTTGAATAGTAGCGTGATGATATATAGCCTATGTGTTATTCTGATGTATAAGCTATATTATTGTAAGGTTTCATGAAAATCCATTCTGTATTTGACTGAATTTTTTATAGCATTAAAAATGCTAACATTAAAGTACGAAAAACATCGGAAAAAATGAAACGCTCAAGTGAGACTTGAATTCACGACCTTTCCCTTACAGGGGGAATGCTCTTCCAACTGAGCTATTGAGCCACACCTGATTCATTTCAAATTTTCCTTCTCTTTATATCCGGGCGATATTCGGGCGGAGTCATCAAAATTCAATGTTTAAAATCACCACCGTCGCCCTTAAAGACGGATATAAAGAGAAGGAAAATTTTAAATGAATCAGGTGTGGCTCAATAGCTCAGTTGGAAGAGCATTCCCCATGTAAGGGAAAGGTCGTGAGTTCAAGTCTCACTTGAGCGTTTCTTTTTTTCCGATGTTTTTCGTAATCCATTCAGTAGTTTTTACGTGAAAAAGTAACAAACATCCATCCATACATACATCCATCCATACTCACAAGCTTTCGCGTTTATTATAGTAGTAGGATTCAAATACAATAAAATTAAATTTCTGTCAGTATTGATTAGTGAGAAATGTTGAACAGATTCAGCTGTAATTTTAAATTTAAGAACTAGACTACGCAATGGAACTTTATATACATTGCATTAGCGGGATAGCCAGTAGATACAATTAAACCATTCCTGTAGTTCGCCTGTATTTTGATAGTGAGTGTACAATAATTGTGATGAATAAAATTCACATACACACGTCATTATTTGCTCATCTTCCGTTCCGTTCTGGCGCGAAGTTTACCAAACGCGAAGAGTTACGGCGCGCTTCGTGCAAAGAGTTACGACTCCTAGAAGTACCCATCTATAGGATTAAATAAAAATGAAATGTTTCTCTGCAATGTAGCATCGTCTACTGCAAATTGTAGTCCCGATTGCATCTGTGGTCCCTCATATATTGTATAAACTGTACTTATAATAACAAAAAGAACCTATTTTAAACTCAAATATATTGTCTATAGTTTTTCTGCCTGCTTGTGCCGGTTAATCTCCGAAATGCCTTTTGCCTTTCGACCGTAAATTCATACATTTAAGGATACTGTATCTGAAAAGAAAAAGACTCTTATACAAACACCTCGCAGTCCGTCTGTCTGTATGTTTCTAATCATTACCTTTTATTTTCATTCTTAATTATGTAGTTTTTGTATATGTGCAGTATTGTACCGTCGTGTATTATTTGGAAATGTTTAGTATTATCTTATATTGTCTTGCATAGAATTGTCTTGATTATACTGTATTGTCCTGTGCTGTCAGATATGGTCTGGTAGCTACATACTTAGATTTGTATTTTTAAAATCACTATCGCATTGGGTTTATCCTGTAAATGTAGTTGTAGTTATGGAAAAATAAATCACGCGATATAATCACGCCTTCATCCCTGGAGGGTTAGGCAGAGGACACTGACTTGACACCTTTTTTTTTTTCCGTGCGGAAATCCCCTCGGATACCCCCCCTGCCGGAGCCGGAAGGGGAGGTTATGTCGGACTCGAACCGACTAAAACCGCACGACGACTGTGGGTCTTGGTGCTAGGCCGGAGGTGAGGTTGTCATAGACATATCCCTCGCACCCCGGCTGACCCAGGGCCATCCCTTACGGTCTGGCCCTCCTCAGGAGGGGGGACAACGGTGTCCCCAACTCGCCCCCGGAATGGGGAGGCGCGCTATTCAGCGCCTTAAAAAGTCGTACCTTAGAATTTCATACATTTTCTATGGAACATCTATCTGTCGCTCTGTCGCGGCGTCACAGTCGCAGCGCCTCTGACGCTACAGTGTTACGTGAACACTGGTTCCGGTAATAAAAAATGAAAACATTTGAACATAGCAGTAATAAACGGTAAATACCGGTAGCTCGCGATTGCGGCGCGTACCCCCATCACTGGGTGGTGAACGCGGTCATTACCTTTTAAGGTAATGCATCGTGCTAACGCGCATATAAAATGAGTCACACGCATTGATAACCAATCAGCGCATTCCGTCAAACGGAGAATCGATCGAGCACAACACTAATCGACAACAAGAAAAAAAAACACGCCCCGCGCTCGCGCCGAGGCAGACGGCAGACCTCATTCTATCGCGAGACTTCACGGCGGTACGTGATAATCTGAACATAATATTAAAACCTAGATAACATATAGTCTAGATTCTGCTAGTTCTATTATAAGGTTATACTAGTTACTATTTTTGTTAAGTAAGCAGTTCCCAACATAAGGGGTAAGTCTAGTGTCCTTAATAAACAGTGCGCGAGTATTAAACGATAGTCACGTAAATAATAAAGTAAAATAACATCTTCATTCGCGTGTAACATTCCTGCTTAGCCCCTAGGAGCTAAGCGTGATGATAGCTCATTTTTAGTACCTGCCTACCTGCGGTCGGGAGTTCGGTAGTTACCTAGCTGTAGTTTATCCTTTGTGTAAATGTAATTAAATTAAATTTAAAGAAAACTGTGATTAACATCGTAATTGTTAAAATGTTGTAAGAAAGTTATTGTATGAAGTGTGTCCATAATATATGTCGCGAGTATACATGTCGACAGACAGCCGAATATAGTAATTGCTTAAGAACTATTCAATTAGTTGTAATGTTTTATTGTTCATATTCTAAGAGAAAAATCAACACGGTGATATCTCGCCATAATTTTCTATGGATACCCACATTTTTAAAATATGTAAATTGTCGAATTTTAATCTCGTTTTAAATCCACGGTTCAGCTTATATATGTATTATAGTTTAATTATTACTGAACCATTTAATTATGGTTGATTGAACCGTGGTTAACGGGGTTACAGACGTACTCACGATTATTAATTCCGGAACAATCCAGTTTTATTTCTGTGTTTTATTGTTTAGTTTATGTGTTATGTGTACCTACCATTGTACAGCGCCGCCGACCTTAGGGCCCATGTAGAAAATTATACGTTGGGGCCCGGCGCTGTGCATTGGATTCACGCACCAGTGCCTAATCGTGTGGTTGTCTCCCCAGAACTTGGTACCGGCTGGAATACCGGTCCACTGCATACCGGCTGTAATAGCAGCACCGCACCGTACCGGCCCGCCTCCGAACCAGCTCGAAGAACTCGAACTCGAACGAAGCTATGTTTAGTCTCGTTGTTCCAACCATCCGGCTTTCCCCATTGTTCGTTGCCAAGTACCGTAGTTTATATCCGATGCCTTAGGTTAGCTAGGAGCTACGTGGAAAGGTATACCTAGGTGAACGTTCAGTGGTTGGCGGGAAGCACAACTACGTTTTTTATTGTTTTTGTTTCTACTATCTGCAATAGTAAGATATGTAAAAGACATGTGGAAGAGTTTAGTGCAAAACTCGAGCTGGGTTGTAGACCACCGTCATTCCTGTTGCAGTCGTTATGCGGTCTGTAGGAATTGATGATCCAGAGTAACTACGCACTTAGGGTAAGCCCGTAAGCACCGATCATCTCGTGCATATATTGGTTTATGTAGTTTATATATTAAATAATCTTGTTAATTTAGCTGATTTCAGTGCATAAGTAATCATTTTGACACCGTTTTAGTGGTCTCGTACTTAGCATTGTCAACCTAGGCTTGAGGTAACCGCTGGGTTAAAAATAAGCCTTCACTGTGTATAAAAGCTTCCTTAGTGTGAAGTCTTTTTTTTATCTGAGGGAGACTTATGTTCTCCCTGGGTTCTATAGCACGTCAGAGCGGTTAGTGACTCTGTTGCCGGTAGGTTAGCTTCAAGTGGTTTGCAATGTACCGTCGAGGAAAGCTGGCGCCAAACTTAACACCTCAATCGCAAGTGGTACGTCCCATCAGGTTGGATAGGGCCGGACAAGGTATGTGTGGTTCGTCTTCCTACCTCCGCGGGAGGAAGACTTGGTGTGATAGGTGTATGTTAGGTGGTGTGTCTGTGTTTCTGTATGGTTGTATGAAAGGGTTTTGCTTGCATTGAAGCCAATGACCTCGTTCCAGAGGGTGTGTTTCAGGCGGATTTTCACTGTTCCCCCAGTAAAAATCCTTCTCCCAGTTCGTCGGGTATTGTTACGTGAACACTGGTTCCGGTAATAAAAAATGAAAACATTTGAACATAGCAGTAATAAACGGTAAATACCGGTAGCTCGCGATTGCGGCGCGTACCCCCATCACTGGGTGGTGAACGCGGTCATTACCTTTTAAGGTAATGCATCGTGCTAACGCGCATATAAAATGAGTCACACGCGTTGATAACCAATCAGCGCATTCCGTCAAACGGAGAATCGATCGAGCACAACACTAATCGACAACAAGAAAAAAAAACACGCCCCGCGCTCGCGCCGAGGCAGACGGCAGACCTCATTCTATCGCGAGACTTCACGGCGGTACGTGATAATCTGAACATAATATTAAAACCTAGATAACATATAGTCTAGATTCTGCTAGTTCTATTATAAGGTTATACTAGTTACTATTTTTGTTAAGTAAGCAGTTCCCAACATAAGGGGTAAGTCTAGTGTCCTTAATAAACAGTGCGCGAGTATTAAACGATAGTCACGTAAATAATAAAGTAAAATAACATCTTCATTCGCGTGTAACATTCCTGCTTAGCCCCTAGGAGCTAAGCGTGATGATAGCTCATTTTTAGTACCTGCCTACCTGCGGTCGGGAGTTCGGTAGTTACCTAGCTGTAGTTTATCCTTTGTGTAAATGTAATTAAATTAAATTTAAAGAAAACTGTGATTAACATCGTAATTGTTAAAATGTTGTAAGAAAGTTATTGTATGAAGTGTGTCCATAATATATGTCGCGAGTATACATGTCGACAGACAGCCGAATATAGTAATTGCTTAAGAACTATTCAATTAGTTGTAATGTTTTATTGTTCATATTCTAAGAGAAAAATCAACACGGTGATATCTCGCCATAATTTTCTATGGATACCCACATTTTTAAAATATGTAAATTGTCGAATTTTAATCTCGTTTTAAATCCACGGTTCAGCTTATATATGTATTATAGTTTAATTATTACTGAACCATTTAATTATGGTTGATTGAACCGTGGTTAACGGGGTTACAGACGTACTCACGATTATTAATTCCGGAACAATCCAGTTTTATTTCTGTGTTTTATTGTTTAGTTTATGTGTTATGTGTACCTACCATTGTACAGCGCCGCCGACCTTAGGGCCCATGTAGAAAATTATACGTTGGGGCCCGGCGCTGTGCATTGGATTCACGCACCAGTGCCTAATCGTGTGGTTGTCTCCCCAGAACTTGGTACCGGCTGGAATACCGGTCCACTGCATACCGGCTGTAATAGCAGCACCGCACCGTACCGGCCCGCCTCCGAACCAGCTGAGGTTGCCTGCCCGCTCCGTACCGTCTGGAAGACGGCCTTGGCGACGACCCCGCGGATCGAACTTGCAGCTGCGAAGCCTGGTGACCTTGAGGGGAAGACAACGTCACACTCGCACGGGGCCAGCCCGGAACCCCAAGTTGAGTACATTACTCAGCCAACCGTTTATAGTGACGTGTACGCGTACCCGAACCGACACTCGACCTTTACTTAGAGTAGTTTTATTATTGTAAAGCAGGACCTACGGATTAAAGTTGTAGATCTCGTACCAATCGTTTTCTTCATCCTTGACCCCGTAGGGCCCCGTATCAACAGACCAATGATGAAATTCTAGGGCAGCGACACAAACGCGGCGTCAATGACGTCACAGTGCCGCTGTGACAGCGTTGTCAGACGGTAACGCTATAGACGCTGCGTCTGTGACGCTTAGCTCGGAAGTCTACCTTAACAATAAATAACGCAATGAGGAGAAGATTATAAATCAGTTATAAACCAGTACTTGCACCGTACACATCACTCGCATTATTTGAATATGTAAATGTTAACCACCCACCTAACATTTCATTCACTCTTACCCCATCCAGCATCCCTAACTCCCACCCCCAGTTCGAAACAGGGATGAGTTTTCTCAAACTTGCCCGACTGTTTGTAATTTTAAAGTAGAGAGTTACACGTACACCGCTTTATGAGTTTTGTTGGTGGCTCTGCAGTACGCCCGGTCATTACCAGACGATCGTTAGCGGCGATTGACGGTGGCACTTCCAGAACGACTTTAGCTTTCTATGTATTGGTTTTGGAATATTATTGGTACTTAAATTTCAGTATTTAAGGTTTCTAGAATGCTTTCTCTCTCTGCTCTCTGCCTGAATCGCGATATAACTGAGGACAGATTGTATAGACAGATTGATAGTTTGACATATTGCCTATACAATCTGTCCTCACATAAATCGTGATGCAGGCCGAGTGTCATTTTAGACATAACATAACCACGCCTGTATTCCCCGAAGGGGTAGGCAGAGGTCCTAGCACCCACATTTCGCCAGTTTATGTTTAGGTCCCAATGTAATAGGTGGCGAGCCTATTGCCATTAACCGGGCACTTATAAACCTGCGATAAATACACACATAACTTCGAAGAGCATCGAAAAGTCATTGGTGTGTGTGAACCCGAGACTTCGTCTCAGCAGTCCATTACCCATACCACTAGACTACCGCAGATTTTAGAATACGGGCCTAAATGTAGTAAGTAATGGTTTTAAGTTGTTATTTTTGTGTTTAAATTATTATGTACTAGCTTTGCACGCGACTCCGCCCGCGTGTAAGTCGGTTCTCGCGACTAAACATAGTCTATGTCCTTTCTCAAGGTCTAATCTACCAAATTTCAAAGAAAGCGTAACAGACAGACAGATAGGTATAGAGTTACTTTCGTATTTATAATATTAGTATAGGTAGATTTTTTGTTAAAATTATTATTGGTTACCGAAATTGCTAATATTCCCACTAACACCTCCAACTAAGCTAAAATGCTTGTGCTATGAGTGGGTTCACGTCGGTAGGTGTAATGGCTAGGATTCGAACCCGGGACCTCTCGATCGTAAGGCCGACTCCTCAACCACTAAGCTATCGACGCTCTGAGTTGATGATTTAAACTACGCAACATACAAAAAAGAGAAAAAATTACATAGCGTCACAGATAACATAAAATAGCGTCATCTTTCCGTAGCATAACTTATGAACTACATTAGTATGCGCACATAGTGCTACGAGACTGCTACGAAGTGCTACGACTTGCGGAGCACGCGTAGCACACGCAATTAGCATGCAACTTTGTATATGTTTAAGTGACGTGACATTGAAGTAACGGTTTCAATGGTACATTTACTTAAATATACAATATTTTTAATTGACTCTAGTATAACAAGCAGTTCATTTTCAAGCTTGTTTCAGCCTCTGTGGCGTGGCGGTAGTACACGCGACTGCCACGCAGGAGGCGCGGGTTCGATCCCTGCTCAGTGCAAATATTTGAATGCATGAATATGGCTATTTGCATTGGTCTGGCTGTTTCTATGTTTAATATGTATGTAAGTATCTAAGTATGTTTATCCGCATTCTAGATTCCATAACACAAGCTAATTAAGCTTACCATGGACCATGAAAATGTTGTGGAATATTTATTATTTACTATTATTATTATTGTTTATCACTTAGAAGTATTCCTTCCATCAGCATTCAGGTAGATATATAAACTATCTCTATGCCAAATTTTAATAAAATTGTACCTAGTCTAGTCTTGAAAAAGTAACAGACAGAGTTATGTACATTTATATTATTATTATCAGTATGAATCTACTTGAAGATACTTTTCCAAAATTAAAATATTTAAATGAACACACAGACATTCCGTTCGTCGGACCGCCACTTCATTATTCAACCTCACATATTACATTACGCATACCCTCAAACGCGATCATATCTACCATTTGAACGTAAGTACAGTCGGCGGAAGAAAAGATTCGTCACCTTATTTTTTTTCGTGCGGAACTTTCCTTCTATAACGATTACTTCTCTTAGTATTTAGCAGTGTAGCTATCGTAATGTGAATAATGAACCTATTTTTTTTCTTTCCTTTAATAATGTCGCGTATCTACCATAATTTATAACTTTAACATTGCTTTGTGTGAAAGCTTATAATGGGCCATCATATGAGCTTTCACAAATACTCGTACTAGTTGTAAGTTTCTGAACTGTAAAATAAAATAAAAATAAAATAAAATGAAATCAGAATCACCTAGGAGTATCCGCCGCTCGGCATAGGTGGATAAGTTGGACTCGAACTAATTAAAGTCGATATTTGATTGCAACAATGGCAATTATGAGTCTATCCTTCGTTTCAAACAAAACAAAAATATTGCACAAATATTGGGCTTTATATTCTTTCCAAAATGTTGACATTGATGAATACTCACAATATATAAGATCATATTTCATTGGAACTCTTTGCGAAGTGGTTTATTTTAATTCATTAAGGCTTTCACATTGACATGAAACTAGGTATGACTCAGGCATAGTAAAGCCAATAATTCTGTGAAAAAAAGGAGGTCACCAACGTCCTATTATCAAGTTAATTGTGGTTTGAGTTCCGATTTTAGCCATTTCACGGTTTTACTGTATAATATAGAATCTTGGCCATTACACTACCGACCTGAACCAACACCTAGCAATTTAGCTTAGGGTTTGGGTTAGTAATAATAGGGCTTGAGTTAGAAGGAATATTAGTAATTTCGGTTGCTAATATTCTTTTGAATAAAAAAACTATACTAAATAAAAGAACTATAATAACATTATAACTTTATAAATAGTTATCTACTTACTTAGTATTTACTTTTCAAATGGTATTAAAAACCTGTAATCCAAAAAAGGAATCAGATCTAAGACTCATAAAAGTTTTCGTACCCGAGTGTACACCGCACACATTCTTGCTGTATCCTCGGTGCAAACAGCCCGTCAGCCGGACATCCGGTCTGCGTTCCCCCTCCCCCGCCGTCCCCACGTCCGGCGTCCTAGCATGCCCCCCTCCCCCGCACGCTTCCGTCGCTGACGTCACAATTAATCTTGGGACCATCTTCCGGTGCGGAGTGTTTTTCTGGTTTATGAGTGAGCTAGCCTGTTTATCGCTGAGATTGAAGGTATTCTGAAATTATGTGGTAATATAGAAAGTAATGAGGGTGTTTATGTGTTTGTGTCATCCATACTAATATTATAAATGCGAAAGTTCTGTCTGTCTGCCTGTCTGTATGTTATGCTTTCACACCTAAACCACCGAACCGATTTTGATGAAATTTGGTATAGGGGTAGATTAGACCATGCGAAAGGAAAAAGGCTATGTTTGGTCGCGATAACCGACATCCAAGCGGGCGGAGCCGCGGGCAAAAGCCAGTATGTAATAATTCTATTTCTATACTTTGGGTACAGAACGCTAATGGACATAGTAACGGCACGGGAAACACGTAGCCTACTTTTAATTCCAGGAATAGGTTCACATGGTTTACAGGGACTAAAATTCCACGCGGGCGAAGCTATGAGCAACAGCTAGTAAAAAATATTACATGCATACACTACAAGATACACCTGAATAACATAACCCTTTTTCAGTCGGGTAAAAACACCTAAAATAATAAATAATAATAAATATTCCACAACATTCTACACAACGCCATATAGACCCATGATAAGCATAGCTTAACTAGCTTGTATTAAGGAATCTAGAATGCGAATAAACATACTTAGATACTTTTTTTTGTAAATACATACATACTATACATAGAAACACCCAGACCAATGCAAATAGTCATAAAACAGACGTAACATTGACGTAACACTTCGTTACTATAACAATATATCCCCAGTTTGCTCTAAAACCTCCAGTTTAAATACTGCAGCGGAAGGTTCCTCGGAACAGTTGGCTCTCGCCCAATTACGCCGAATGTTGTCGACAGCTGGAAAGGTTTTTCTTGTTAGGCACAATTCCTAGAACGGAATCACATTCAGCTGTAACGGGAGTATATTACTTTTGAGAAGGACGTCCTGATAGCATGTCTCATAATTTTGCTTTTATTTCAGGGGTGCCTAAACTTTTTTATATCGCGGACCAGTCATTTTTATATTTACCCATTTTAAGGAATAATAAATATTTATAGGGAAAATAAAGTAAAGAAATTCTAACATCTCTCGTTTATGAATCCACTAGCTTTTGCCCGCGGCTCCGCCCGCGTGGATGTCGGTTATCGCGACCAATCATAGCCTATGTCCTTTCTCAAGGTCTAATCTACTCCTATACCGAATTTCATCAAAATCGGTTCAGTGGTTAAGGCGTGAAAGCTTAACCTACAGACAGATTGACAGAGTTACTTTCGCATTTATAATATTAGTATGGATTACATAATTTGATTTATTTGGGCAATTACAGGAATGACTGCCGTATATGGATGCAACCGAATTAGGTGTTCAACTGAAAAAATACCTAAATATAAAAAACTAATGTTAAGATCTTTTATTTCTGAGAGTCGTAGTGATAAAAAAATGGATGATAATATCGATTTACCTTATCGACTAAACAGCAGATGGAATTTTTTATTACCAAAAAAAAATACCCCGATAATAACAATAAATTAGCAACACCACGAAATTAATGAGTACCATCGCGTCTGATTGGTCACAATCAATCGTTGAAAGGAAACGTTCGGGAAAAAAATTAATGATGGGAAATTGGGGTAGATAGGGAAAATGTGATCAGTCTAAGACAGGGGCGGGGTAATATTGATACTAAATTCGGATAAGACGGAGGAAAAGGGGAAGCTGGGGTGCTTTGACATGAATAGATTTAAGGCCCAACTTTTTTTTTGTTTTAATGAGGGAGATAGTATCGTGCTCACAAATATAAGTACTGTAGGGTAAGTCCGGGGTAGATGGCCGTACGGGAGAGATGGAAAAAAATCATAGTTCTAATAACTAGAGGGTACTACTTTTGCGTCAGTTCGCTTCGTTCAGTGTGAGGGAACGACACTACGCACGAACGCCGACGAAAATGAAAAAAAAAATTGAGTAAAAAGTACCTATATTGTTTAGTACAGTACCTAAAGTTTTTAAAGAGTTTACGTTCCAAAGTTTAGTGATAAAATATTGCAAGATATTCGTGTTTCTAGAATTGTTGAGGACAGTTTATGAATCAAACTTTAACCTAACCTCAAATTAGCGTCCGAATTGTTTATATATTTTTTAAATTATTGTGAGGCCATCTGTCCCGGACAATTAGTAGAGATGGCCATATAATATCTGGGTTAGGTGGCCATATGGCCATCTCACCTTGATCTAAGAAATATGTTCTGTAATATTTTAAATTTATTTCACATTTAACAAAACATTACATAATTAATTTATATTTGATATTAGTAAGCGTAACAACATCTCGTACTTGTGATTCGTCTCGTGTTTAGGATTTCAGATTTTGTTTGTTTCGTATTCAAATCATTGAAGAGTCATTTTTACGTGCAGTGTCTTTGATTGACACAAAATCCCAGTCGTCGCATTACAAGACTACCCTTTGGAGGTTTATTAAATAAAGCATGGGAAAAGGTGGCTACTGCATAAAATGGTATCGCAGGGTTTAAAGCTAAAAAGGATAAAGAAGAGAAAATTGCCGCAAGAAGTATTAAAAAAGAAAATAAGGTTGAGAAAAAGCCACTAAAACGCGCACCAAGAAAAAGAAAATTATTGACAAATTTATCAGAATGTTGCGATGAGGATGTGGAGTTGGCGTTTGATGACCAAGATGAATACAGTGAAAGGGATAACTGTGTGGGACTTGGCAAAAAATATTATGAAACCCAACTTACGGAAGACTGGCTGAAATGCATTTTATGTCAGTTGTGGGTACACGAGAATGGTACTGAGTTTAATGACATGTGTTCCAAATGTAGGCAAAAAAATAAGAATGAGCTAAGGGCTTTTTTTTTTACACAGGACACGTCAATTTGACTTCACCTCGCCTGATGTTAAGCTAAAGGCAAAGTCTCGGAAAGAGGGTCACCATCGTAAACATTTACCATGTTAACAGTGGTGGCACTCAGCTTGACGGCCTCATTAGATGCCTTTTCACGCCCCGCTTAAAGGACCCGGGACTGTAGGAAGAAGGAAACACGTGAGCTGGCAGGGAATTCCAGGTCTTAGTGGTGCGGCATAGGAATGAATCACTGAAACGCTTGGTTCTAGCAGGTATACTCTGCACCGTAAATGGATGACATCTTAGCCCTGCACGTGTCGTCCTGTGAAGGCTGTGAAGGCTGAAGAAATACAAAGAATAATAATTAACGGCATGTTAGTAAACTGGCCATCTCTCCTTTGCTACTATGGCCAACTATACCGGACACACTGGGAGAGATGGCCAATCGTGTTTTTTTAAAAAAAGGAAATTATGAGACTGCTTATTCTCGAAGTTGATATTTTTTATTTTAAAATGTATGTTTAATGACCAAAGTTTAAATAAAAGTTGATTATTGTCTATTATCAATTGTAGTTTTGTTGTAATCTCTATTTTAAAAAACTATGGCCAGCTCCCCCGGACTTACCCTATATATGTTGAATGGGTCTGCCCGGAAACAATTATTGTGACTGCGTGTGGGCTTCGGAGATCAGCCATCTTGGATTTTTTGTGACTCATGAAACTTTGTGTGACGTTACGGTGGTGTTTGTTAGCTAGGTCAGATGTCGCGGGTTCGATAAATACTTTTATTAATGAATAGGTCTCTTTGTGGATGTATAACAGCCACAGCAAGATCTTCAGCGCCAATCTAAGATCACTTGCCAGCCGGTACACCTTCTGATTGACGGATGAACCGCAGGGGTAGGCTTTCCTATCATGATTGGGAGGTCAGATGGTAGTCCTTTTCTTTGTCCAACCCATGTTCCCAGTTTATCTGGGGTCGGGTCTCCCTGTTTTTGCGCCAGAGAATCCTGTTCTGGGTTGTCTGGCTAAGGCTATTCTGGTCCATCTTCTTCTTAATATTATTCCACCAAGTAGCGAGTAGTGTTCCCCTTCCTCTGGGCTGGTTGGGCATGTTGAGAACTTTCTTAACAGCGTAACAACTTATTTGCGTCTTTGGATATGGCCATACCAGCGTAGGCTCTCCTTCACTTTGTGCACGACAGGAGGCACCCCGAAAGTCCCTCTAATATGTTTACTACGAACTTTATCCAGGCGCGTCACACCACCCGCCCATCTCAACATCTCCATCTTTGGCGTGTGCGTGTGGAGTAGTGACTCTTATAAAAGCCAAAATTGGCCAAACCAAGACAAAGAGTCAGAGAGCCGTGCCCGGCCCGGAATACGTCTGTTTGAATCGGTCTCTTTCTTTGTATTTGCACTTTAAATACCTATGTTTATCAGCATTCTAGAAGTTTTGAAATCAGTAATGTCAAAAAAATTACGAGTATAGTTATAATTTTTACCACAATAGCATAAACCTTTAAATACATTAAAGTTAAGATCTACTTTCATCAAGAAGGATCTAATATGATATTCAGCAAAAATAACAAGTGGTTCCCAAACTCCAATCTCTTCATTACCCAAAATCCACTAACCGTCAAACAACCCCTAATTAATGCGCAAATGGTAAGTAGGACTACAGTCCTACATTCGCAAGTCACCTTCAAACCCCTCTCGGTACAGAACTATTCTCATTATGCAATAGAACTTCTTGGAGTCAAACCCGTCTGTTTATACTTAATAACAGTTAAATCGTCTCCTGCAGTTGGCTGTGGGAGTTTGGAGCCTGTAGACTAGCAGATGTCACGAAATTTGCATTCATTGTAGTGTATGCGTTGAAAATTGCTTGTTCATTATGACGCTTATTGATTTTAGTGTAGTAATAGGAATATTTCAAAAAGGCCAAGTGGGATTCCGACTCGCGAACGATGGCTTAGGTTGATATTAGTTGATATAAAGATAATTTCAACTGTCAACCTATCATAATTCGTGAGACACAGCCTAGACATTGGAATCTTAGTAATATATACATACATATAATCACGCGTTTATCCCCGGAGGGTTAGGCAGAGGTGTATTACCACCCACATTTCACCAATCATTGTATTCGGTCCCACGTAATAGGGTGTGAGCCTATTGCCTCATTTTGGGCACTATTGTTAACTCGTGCCATGCATCTGAGGCTGAGTTTGGGCTGTATATATCTGTTTGATGTTAAACAGCCCTATTCCTTAGTCACTTTGTACGACACTGCATAGGAAGAGATGGGGTGGTCCGAATTTTACTCTGCCGGGAACCACGCGGCCATTAGTGTCGTATAGGAATATTTAAATAACGTCAAGTGTGATTCGGACCCGCAAACGAATGTTTAGGTTAGTATTTGTTTAGATAGTGGTAACAGACAATTTCAACTGTCAATCTACCTTATTTCATGAGACACGGCCGTGACATACAGACAGACATCGGAATCTTATTATTAGTGTTCCATTTTAGCCTTTTCCCTAAACATGGATATAGTGATAGCAACATTTTTGAAAATGATTTTTTATGTGTACTGTTAAGGAGACCTTCCAAGCACAAGAGGGAAGACTACACCAGAGCTTTTGCAGTCACTAGGCAAGTGTGTGCCAGGTTGCACGCAAAGTCGGCTTGGGTCTCGAAATAAAGAAAGAAGGACTTATATTTCTACTATTCGGTTATATACCTGGGATGGCTTAACTAATGTAATGTACTATGCATAAAAGTTAATTTATTGAACTGCCTGAACTGAGTCAAATGTATTTGACTGATATACGAATACTTGCATTATTATATGTACTACTCGTCGAGTTGACAGTTTGCCAATATACGACGTTTTATGTTCGGTAGATATCAGGGCTGTGCAGCCACACTGAGCCTTCCAGACAGATAAATTCCACACCGGCCAGCCAAGCATTCACTGGAAATTCATAAATTTCTTCACCAGATGCCCTGGAATTATCACAGTTTGATAATGTTGGCAACTAGAAGTTGAAATTGAATTAAAGTCGATTACTTCTAGGAAAACTTGTATTAAAAGTTAATAACTATATTTTTAAAATCTTTTACGCACTATACCATTTATCCAATTGTGATAAAATGTTGATAACATATTGTTCCTCCCCATACCGGGTGCGACGTGGGGATGCTGTTGTCCCCCCATCTCTGAGGAGGCTCTGGATCAGCCGGGGTGCGAGGGATATGTTGAAGACAACCTCACCTCCAGCCTAGCACTACGACCCTCAGCGGGCGTGCGGTTTTGGTCGGTTCGAGTCCGAGATAACCTCCCCCTCAAGCTCCGATGGGGGAGGTACAAATAAGAGAGTTACACAACACATTCAAACAAAAATGTAAAAAGCATAATACTAAATCTAGATTTTGTGAATGGGCTACTGTAGGCATATATAAAAGTAGACGAACACTATTTGATTTATACGCCCAAAAACAGTACAGATTTTTTTTTTTATGTTGTTCTTGCAATCTGTTCCTGTCGAACATTCAGCAATGGGTTAGGAATGGATAATTTGTCTTGGAGGGCAGCTAGTCCAGTGACATGCGCTCCATTTTTATCTCAACCCTCACAGGTCTCTGGGGGTCTTCCTTTTAAGCCTTTTTGATTTGTGACTATCACTCATCAGATGTGCAGTTAGTGTGTTTGGATGGTTGTTCAGTACAGATTTGATAATAATTTCATTGAATATGTTAAGAATTACTCCAAAATTTTCAAAAAAGTGTGTAGACAAGCGAAGGCCATTCATATTAAAAGGAAAATAATTGAGGCTTCTAATAAAATGAAGGAAACTTGGAAAGTCATTCACAAAGGGTCCGGTAAATGTAAAATGAGGGATAGTATTACTAAAAAAAATTAGAAAATAAGGATTTAACCTCTCCGAAAGATATTGTAAATGCGTTTGAAGACTTTTTTACCAACATTCCATTTAAAATCACTTCTTCAATCAATTCTTGCGCCCGCAGTGCTGTGGCTCTTCTTGAGAGTAATATTAGTTCTTCTTCTAAATTTAACTTCAAACATATTGATCCCAGTGACATCTTAAAAGTTTTCAAGCAACTTAAAATGAAAAGTCTGAAGATTACTGGGGCATGTCAGTCAGTTTAATTAGTCATGTAATTGATATCATGGCACCTGATTTGGCACTCATATTTAATGAATGTGTTGATAACGGTACATATCCTAATTTAATGAAACATGGTAAACTAATACCATTATTTAAGAAGGGATCAAAGTCAGAACTTGGAAACTATCGCCCTATTTCAATTTTGCCAGTTCTGAGTAAGGTGTTTGAGAGAGTGATGCTCAATCAGATGCAACTGTACTTCAAGACCAACAATCTTTTCCACAGCCAACAATATGGCTTTACTGGCGGGAAATCTACCACCGATGCGGGAGTGGCCCTAGTTAGCCTAATTTACGACGCCTGGGAGGGATCGCAGGATGCCATTGGGGTATTCTGTGATCTTTCCAAAGCATTTGATTGTGTTGACCATCAAACTCTCTTACTCAAGCTACGTCGATATGGTTTTGATAAGAAATCAATAGCACTATTAGAGTCGTACTTAACGGATAGGCTTCAGACTGTTACTGTGAATAACGTAAAGTCAAATGGGTCAAATGTCAAAATAGGTGTACCCCAAGGATCAATCCTAGGACCCTTTCTGTTCCTGGTATATGTCAATGACTTGCCTTATATGGTTGAGGCACAAACTGGCATAGTACTGTTTGCAGATGATACATCGTTAATATTCAAAGCAAATAGCTATAGTACAGATGCAAATAATGTTAATAATATTCTGAATGCCATGTCAAATTGGTTTTCTGCAAACAACCTATCGTTGAATGCAGAAAGGACCAAATGTATGAAGTTTACACTACCCAATGTGAGGCAAATAGACGTGGATGTTGTGCTGGGGGGGAAGGGGTTAGAATTCGTAAACACCACTACCTTTCTAGGAATTACAATAGATTCTAAATTACAATGGGGTGACCATATCACTATTCTGGCCAATAAACTTAGCTCTGCTGCTTATGCTGTGAGACGGATTAGGCAGTTGACTGATGTAGCTACTGCTAGGCTCGTATACTTTAGTTACTTCCATAGCTTGATGTCCTATGGAATACTACTTTGGGGAAATGCAGCAGATTTAGAAACTGTATTTATATTGCAAAAGAGGGCAGTTTGTGCCATTTATTGCTTAGGCAAGAGAGACTCCCTCAGGGAAAGATTTGACATTTTAACTGTAGCTTCCCAATATGTATTTGAAAACATAATGTATGTCAGGAAAAATATATCTCGTTACACAAAAGTAAGTGACATTACAGACAGAAATCTGCGTAACAAACATAGACTTCTACTTCCATCTTATCGGCTAAGCAGGGTTAGTGATTCTTTTAAGGGGGATGGTATACGTTTTTATAACAAACTGCCAGAATCGATCCTTGGTATGCCTGACGATAAATTCAAAACCTTTGTAAAAACCACCTTATCCAAAAAGGCATACTATAGGATAGATGATTACTTGAAAGATAAAAATGACTGGCTTGAGCATGGTGCAGGCCCCTCGTAAATTGCTATAATTACAGCATGGTACTGTATTAGTTACGTGACTTATTTGTTACATTATGTAACTTTTTTTTAATTCTTAATTATAAAGAGTTTTATATACTTGTTGACATTTAGCTTTAAGAAAATAAATATTGTAAAATGACGTCCAAAAAATGCCGCAGTGGAGTTTGTTGCGCCGTTTCTTCTCCACCAGCGCCTTGGAAGCGGTGGTAAACTCAGATTAAGTAGAATTAAAATTGACGTCAATAAGAAACAATTTTATTGTTCTATATTGAAAAATAAATGACTATGACTATGACTATGACTAGTGCTGCAAACAGATTTTTTGTGGAACTCACCATATGAAGCCAGCCATCTGGTCAATAATAATCAATTTCCAAACCAAAACCATCCCAATTGTTCTTAAAACCCTAACTTATTCTCTTTCAAAAGAAACCATATAGTTGTTTTAACATTTGAATGCTGCGAACTTATACACCAGCCATTCATTAGGCTTTCCGCTAGTGTCACTCGCAGATCGCAAGAACTGCTCAAGACTGCAATTTAGCTAGTGTTGCCAACTCCTAAAAAATACCCCTGAAGTTAAAGCCAATAACACATAAGAAGAGTCACTACTTGTCCGGCAAAAAGCATTTTACGTATTTAATATTCACTTTATTCATAAATTATTTTTTTTATTCCATCCATTTAGCATTAGTTTTTTTTAAATTTTCTCACTAAAATATTAACTCTTTTCTCTAAATTAATATTTTTTCACTACCTTTCGGGCAAATTCTGCGAAGTTGGTATCACTAAATTCATCTTGTAGCCAACAAAAAGTTAAAACTCTCCCATCAGACGATTGCAAAGAGTACTTTAATATCGTATTGAGTAACGATGGATGAGGATTTGATCCAGACAGGGATTACCTCCTACTGAGGTTGCCCGTTCTACCAGATTTTAGGGATACATACATACCTAATATGGCCGGAGTATTATTTTGGTGTAGGTATGGGGCCTCATCGAAATATATAAAGAAGAAAGAAAGAAAATATACTTTATTCAAAAAACAGCGCACATTTTTATTATACATAGAAATAATATTAAAACAAAGGAATGCTTACATATATAATATATGCTTTTTATAATATAAAAATTATGTTTTTTTTCCTGGCCATAGACGAAACGGTTTTTTTTCAAATTCGCTGTCTATGGTGGCATTGGAGTTGGCGGCAGCGGCAGCGCGGAAACTAGCATTATCGCCTCTTTGCCAATCTTGACAGTTGACAGTGACATAACTGACATTATTGTGTGACGTGTCATAAATAAATAATAAATATTCCACAACATTATCTAGATCCATGGTAAGCTTAATTAGCTTGTGTTATCGAATCTAGAATGCGGATAAAGATACTTAGATTTGTAAATACATACATATTATACATAGAAACACCCAGACCAATGCAAATAAGCATATTTATTACAAATATTTGCACTGAGTGGGGATCGAACCCACGTCTCCAGCGTGGCAGTCGCATGCACTACCGCCACGCCACAGAGGCTGCATAACGTAGCAAGAGTGGCAAAGCGTCGACACATAGTAAATTTTCTCCTCATTCCGCTATATCAAGTTCACCAAAATTTCAGTTCACCTGCAGCTTGATAGACGAGGATCTGGTCAAAGTTTTCTTCTCAGGGTTGAAGATTCAGAAGGCTTTTACATTTTTTGATATTTTTTTTTTATATAGGACACGTCAATTTCACTTCACCTCGCCTGATGTTAAGCAAAGGCAAAGTCTCAGAAAGACGGTCACCATCGTAAACATGTACCATGTTAACAGTGGTGGCACTCAGCTTGACGGCCTCATCAGATGCCTTTTCACGCCCCGCTTAAAGGACCCGGGACTGTAGGAAGAAGGAAACACGTGAGCTGGCAAGGAGTTCCCAGTGGAGTACACTAGAACCAACCTATGTCTTCTTGTGGGTTTAGTAGAAGACGACTAAGGGATAGGGCTGTTCTCCATCCGATAGTAAACTTTTAGCCAGGTGCCCGCTTGGCGGTAATAGGCTCGCCTTATTACGTGGGACCGAAAATCATTGTTGGCGAAATATGGGTGTTAATACACCTCTGCCTACCCTTTAGTCGCGTTCTATGACACCCACGGGAAGAGATGGGTTGGCCCTATTCTACTCCACCGGGAACCAACACGGCAACACGTTGGAAACATTTGAATGATTTTTTTATATCATTTATTATGCTAACTGTGCCCGGTTAATGGCAATAGTCTCGCCACCTATTACATTGGGACCTAAAACATAAACTGGCGAAATGTGGGTGCTAGCACCTCTGCCTACCCCTTCGGGGAATACAGGCGTGAGTTTATGTTATGTTATGTTATGCTAACTTTCAAATTCGAATACATCAGAAAAAATGAAATGCTCAAGTGGGAGTTGAACCCACGACCTTGCCGACCGAGCCACACCTGAATCACTTCGAATTTCCCTTTCTTTATACCCGTTTTTAAGGGCGACGGTGGAGCCATCTACCAACTTTGTTAAAAACTGTTGAAGCTCAATAGCTCAGTTGGAAGAGCATTCCCCCTGTAAGGGAAAGGTCGTTGATTCTAGTTCCACTTTCAATTTTTCTTTTAATTTTTCCCGGTGTATTCGAACATTGGACACAGTGTAAAAATAAAATTAACAGTAATAAAGTTTCGTTGTAAATTCAAACTGATCCCTTTTGGTTCCCCTTTCCGATCTATAAATAAAGCATTTAAAGAATCCATTAGCAAACCGCTTAGAAGTGATACACTTAAATACGTTCGGTGCGAAAAATGCAATCGTTATCCATTAAGGCCCAGTCTCACAAACGCTATCTATTAAGGCGCAGTCTCACAAACCCATTTGCAATCATTTATAGACGATTGTGTTCGTAATTGCATTTGCAAGTGTGTTATCTCTCTAACGTTGTAGGTGGAGTGAAAAACACGCTTGTCAAACTGTCTGCCGGACCGAATAGCTTGACGTGATACACACGGTCCGAAGGGCACGCGAGTAGGGTATTGGGTGAGAATAACCTGTTTTTTTTTAACCGTGGGGGAAAATCCTTCATGGATGTTATGCCGGACTCCTACCGACTAAAAATCCCCACGGTAACGCCCAGAAGCCTATGGTTGGGAGCCCCGGGTAAGCCCTCGGAAGGATGTCCCAGGACTCCCATTAGACCTACGGCTACAATTGCGGCCTCACCGTGGGGGTGGTTCGGGTGCTATCCCGCGTCTATGGGGGGGTTTTCAGGTGTTATGCCGCTTCTTAGGGGGGGGGGGGGGGTGCGTGAATCCCTCACGTCACGCTGCCGTCATGGGCCAGCTTCTGTAAAGACGGTGAGCAGCCAACTCACCGTCCTCAGGCCCCGGTCATGGAGGCCGATGGTCTTCGGCGGAACTCGGGTGGTAGAGTTTTCTCACGCTCTCGCCCCGCCGCCTCTTTCACGAGCATGACCTGCTCACAGAAAGAGGCGGCGCAGTCCCAGACCATGGTCTCGAGCGAGAGAGTGCCCACGCCCACACCCACCACGAGGACCTGGCGCTGTAGCGCCCACGCCGTGCACTCCACTAGCGTGTGGAGCGCTGTGTCATCGCTGCGGTCCTCGTAGTGCTGACACTCGGCCGTGGTTTCCCGGTGTCTTCGCCACAGATACCTACCGAAGCTACCATGCCCGTGATACGGGGCCCTACGGGGTCAAGGATGAAGAAAACGATTGGTACGAGATCTACAACTTTAATCCGTAGGTCCTGCTTTACAATAATAAAAATTTACACAAAGACAAACTACAGCTAGGTAACTACCGAACTCACGACCGCAGGTAGGCAGGTACTAAAAATGAGCTAGCATCACACTTAGCTCCTAGGGGTCTAAGCAGGGATGTCACACGCGAATGACGATGTTATTTTACTTTATTATTTACGTGACTATCGTTTAATACTCGCGCACTGTTTATTAAGGACACTAGACTTACCCCTTATATTGGGAACAGCTATTATATTAACTAGCCTTCGTATGTTAGACTAGTTCGTACATAGGTACACTAATATAATCTAATAGTAACTGGCAGAATCTAGATTTCTATCTAGTTACGCGTTAAGATTACGATTGCACGTTCCGCCGCGGAGTCTCGCGATCGAATGAATCTGCCGTCTACCTCGGCGCGAGCGCGGAGCGTGTTTTTTCTTTGTTGTCGGTTAGTGTTGGGCCATCAGCTGATTCTCCGTTTGACGGAATGCGCTGATTGGTTATCAATTCGTGTGACTCATTTTATATGTGCGTTAGAACGATGCATTACCTTAAAAGGTAATGACCGCGTTCACCACCCAGTGATGGGGTACGCGCCGCAATCGCGAGATACCGGTATTTACCGTTTATTACTGCTATGTTCAAATGTTTTCATTTTTTATTACCGGAACCAGTGTTCACGTAACACCCGGTAAGTATCTGTGACAACCGGTAGGAGAGAGCACCGTGTCTCCTCTCCAGCCACTCGTCCATGACCGGTCTGACGGCCGCAATTGTGGCGAATCCCCCCTTTGGTTGCTCAAGTCGCACCTTCCTTTACATCTCCGCCTAACAATTGTGTTAATTTTGTTAATATCCACGTCATAGGTGGTGGGCCTATTGCCGTATACCCGTAGCCATGCATCTGCGGCTGAGCCTGGGCTGTATTATATCTGTCGCTGTGTACAAGAGGCGCAAGAGTCGGATGCGACTGGAACTCAACACTGCGATGATAATGATGAATCCCCCCTCCTCCAGGAACCCCCCCCCCCCCGTAGATCCGCCACCAAATAGACTAAGTAAATATACGGAAATACTGTAAATTGTATGGAAACTTGTAACATGATTCAATAGTGTTAAGAAGTTAAACAAATAACAACTATTTATCTAGATGTAGCTCTGTAATGGTATATTAATGTCTTGAAATATTTATTTATTTATTATCCAAAAATATTGTCATCCAACAAGTTGTCCCAAATCCGTGTGTCCCACCTGTAGCAGTAGCGTATGCACGTGACAGCTCCCAGTGACGTCAGAGCCGATATTTTTCTAAAACTACCCGCCAGCTCACCGCTCCTACACCTGCCAAACTGACGCTAACTCAGGTACAGACGGCGATATGAAAATTCTCACTGTTAGTTTCAGGCCTGAGTTATTTTTGTGTTTCATAAAAGCCCGGTTAGATTGTTAGTTAAAAATATTCTTTAGGTTTTTCAGAAGTCAGAGTCATAAAGAGTTTAGTACATAGATAGATATATAATTTTTCACGATTTACAATAGTTTTTAAAATTTATCGTACAGATTATTTACAGTAGAGATAAGTAAGTAGTATATACACAATGGGTAGCCTTATTACTAGTAGCGATTTAGTAATTTTTATTTTACATAGATATACTCTTAAAATGGTACTACTAAAATGTCAAAATAAAAAATAATTTTGTTTCCAAATTTACCGATACGGTTCGAAACGCGGCCCGGCCCCGATCTGAAAAGACTCCGGCAAGAGACTCCGCGGACTTTTTTTGGTCTAGAAACTTGTTTAATCATGAGCTATGAATACACCGTAAAAATGATCTTACGGTGAGAGCAATAAATATAGCTTTTCTATAAATATATAGAAAAGCTATATTTATTGCTCTCTTCCAAAATAGGAGTCGCCAAACTGCCTCTCCTGGCAAAAGGTCTGATGCCACAAGCAAGTTAACAGCTTCATGGTTTTCACACGAAAAAACAGGCACTAGAAAAAAAAGATATTTTATTGAAAGGACAAAAAGAAACATCGGTAAATTAAACACGTAAATACCAGTAGCATAATAATTTCCACTATCTGTGACTGATTAATGAACGAAACACATCTGACGGTATGCAGCTGAAACCCCGATAAGGGTCAATTCTCACTGAACGAGTAGCGGCCGGCAGCGTCTTTTTGAGGAAAAATACTACAATGGGTTGTAGAAGTCATTCGTGATCACTTCACGGAAAAAATCGAAGTTAAGCCAAACCCGCACCTAAGACTGGGGAAAGCGGACCGCGGACTCCGAAGTGAAAGCTTCGCTACAAACTATTTTGAATTTTATCTAGTCGATGTTTTTAGTAGACTAAGTCCGCAGACATTTACTAGGTTGTCAGTTTTTGATCAAATTAAAATTCTGTTGTGGCAAGGTTAAGATTAAGACAATCCTAATAAAATCATCCTTTCATTCTTGATCCGTCAAGAAAGTTATGACAATTTTAGGGTGGCGTTGCTGCGCCATGAGCGAACGAGAACTGAATGCATCACTAACATTGAATATGGTATCATTATTTGATAAAGTGGCAGTTGCTGTCAATTTACTTCGTTTAATTAAAAAATCGACTTTACAGGAGAAAAGTTCATAGTCAGAATTAAAATTTCCTCTCCATATTTATCCGTCTTTAAGCAAATAAATATTCTACCGATGTCATTACGAACTATCGGATTTAATGCATGATTTTACAATCACTTTTATAACATTGATTTTTGATTTTCATAGTCAGTCGGCAAAGGAGGGGTAGCGCAGAGCCTCTAAACACCGCAAGGCTGCACAAATCTTCTTGTTACTATTTCCAGAAACAAATTCCGGTCGTTGCCGGCCGCTTCTGGCCGCTCTTTCAGTGAGAATAGACCCTACGGTTGTCACTATTAAAAATAAATAATAGTGTAAAAATATTGCGTGTAACGAAATTTACTGCACCAAAAATGTATGTTGGCAAATTGAAGTGTCAGATTTTAATTGAGTCAATATGAATGAAGGGTTTTTTGGTAAAATAAAACTGGAAGGAAGTAATTTGTAACAGAAGTAGCGTACCGTTTTTATATAATACTAGCTTTTGCCCGCGGCTCCGCCCGCGTGGATGTCGGTTATTGCGACCAAACATAGCCTATGTCCTTTCTCAAGGTCTAATCTACCCTTATACCCGTCAAAATCGGTTTAGTGATTTAGGCGTGAAAGCGTAACATACAGACAGACAGACAGACAGACAGACAGATAGACAGAGTTACTTTCACATTTATAATATTAAAAATATAGAAGTATGGATCATTCTCTCAGCCTTCTTACAAATCACTACTCAGTTGGGGTCAGCTTTCTAGTCATGCCATCTGACCTCCACAATCAATTTTTGATAACCAAAGTTCTGTAGGTAAACTACCCGTAACGACTACCATAAACGCTCGCATGGCAACCGGGACCCACGGCTTAACGTCTTCTCCGAGGCACCCAGGCTAATGTAAATAGACATATTCATGCATACAAATATTTGCACTGAGCGGGGATGGAGTCTGCGCCCCCTGAACTACGGATCATGCAAGCCAAGGCTGCTGCCTGACAGAGCGCGAGCCGCACCGTGTGTGTAATCTACTAATATTATAATGCGAAAGTTTGTGAGTATGGATGGATGTTTGTTACTCTTTCACGTAAAAACTACTGAATGGATTTTCATGAAACTTTACAATAATATAGCTTATACATCTGAATAACACATAGGCTATAATCATCACGCTACTACTCAAGGGAACGGAGAAGTGATCACACGGGCGTAGCCGCAGGCAAAAGCTAGTATTTATATTTGGGATGGTGACTATTATTTCCTAGTTTTCTATATTTATTTACTTTGGTTTCAAAACTAAAAATAATTCGATATAAAATCTTTTACTGTTATATACGTGTGTGGTACATAAAATAAATAAGCAAACTTATCTGTAGCCTTTGCTGTGTTAAAAAGTCGATTATCAAAAGCCACAAGATCATAAAATACATTGATATTCCAAAGAAAAGTCATCCTTAGCGACATCACAGAAGCTATACGTCACAGTAATTTTCCTTTTCCCGTCAAAGCGACTTAGAACTTACCGGCTTTTATAAGTTTTAGATACTAGAAACTTTACTTTGTGAGATTCTAGCGTCTGATGTATTCTATTGTTGAGAAAATCCTTTTACTCATGGCCTCGTATTTTCCTTTGAAATAGAAGGCCAGAATCTGCATTGAAAATAATGAGAGTAATCTCTTCATTTTACTCTATTTTTAATACAACTAAGGTGGCAGATGAGCTCCTCCGATTAGTCCCACCCTCTCCTTTCCTTCACAGGACAACACCTGCATTGCTAAGATGCCATCCGTGTACGGTGCAGAATATACCTGCTAGAACCAAGCGTTTCAGTGACTCATTCCTATGCCGCACCATTAAGATCTGGATCTCCCTGCCAGCTCACAGTTCTTCCTACAGTCCCGGTCCTTTAAGCGGGGCGTGAAAAGGCATCTGATGAGGCCGTCTTATCATGGTACATGTTTACTATGGTGACCCTCTTTCCGAGGCTTTGCCTTTAGTTTACTATCAGGAGAGGTGAAGTCAAATTGATGTGGCCTTTATATATAAGAAACGGCCCACCTGATGGAAAGTGTTTACCGTGGCCTATGGACGTAAGCAACACTAAGGGAGTTACAATCCTGTTACCGACGTTTATTTATCTCTTCTCCAACTTAATAGGCGAAAATAGATGAGTCTGAGTCGGCCGAAATGTAAACGAAACGAAAAGGTGCAAAACAAAAAGAAATAATAAAAATTTAATAAACCCCCGTCACAAAAAACTAATCTAAAAAGTTGAAAATAAATAAATACATTTTGATTCAACGGTTGCCATGTCGGGGGACCCTAACTGGTTAAGCACTCCGTTATATTGTCGGAACAATTCAAGGTCCCCCGACATGGCAACCGTTGAATCAAAATTTATTCATTTATTTTCAACTTTTTAGATTAGTTTTTTGTGACGGGGGTTTTTTAAATTTTTAATTTAATTTTTATTTCACACTTTTTAAATTGATCTACTAGTCAACCTCTTTCATTTGATACCCATATTAAGGGAGTTATGAAGAAATATGTATTCCGACATGTTGTGGTGGCGGCCATCTTGGACCGATTTTTTTCAAACATAGATAAGAACACTCCCGACTAATATACCTCTCAAAGAAAAAAAAACTAAATCCAAATCGGTTCATCCGTTTGGGTGCTACGATGCCACAGACAGACACACACAGACACGTCAAACTTATAACACCCCGTCGTTTTTGCGTCAGGGGTTAAAAATAAATTTAGTCACTAAAAAAATTCTGTGATAACTTCAAAAAATTGTAGATATATTATGTGTATATATTTTAAATGGGTTCTTGATTGACCTTCGAGATGATGAGTGATGATGAGAGCAGCATCCGAAGCTCAGAGTCCGGAGTCCGGCCATTGGTAGACTCATTTCCAAGTCCCACTGTGAGATATGAAATGGGGATGACTGACCTCCCAACCCCTGGCAAGAAAGCCTACTGAAATGTAAATGAAATGAAATGAAATGAAATGAAATGATGATTATACGTTAAGTAAGTTACACTTTCACGCCTAAACCACTGAACCGATTTTGATGAAATTTGGCATAGGGGTAGATTAGACCATGAGAAAGGACATAGGTCGCAATAACCGACATCCACGCGGGCGGAGCCGCGGGCAAAAGCTAGTAATATAATTTTCCGATATGAAACCTTTGTTCGGCACTGGACAGATTCTTGGATTGGACATATTAGTTAGTTAACCTTCTAAATGATATGTAATCAAGAAAACGCGCTTTTAAATTGTACAAACGCTTTTGTGGTGAATTTTTTGTACAACCACTAATATTAGTTATCAGTGGAACGTATTCAGTATGTACCTAACTACTCTGACAGGAACTAGTGCCAGACACGTGCCACCCGCTTCTCGGTTATGCGGTCACGTCTCTCGAAGCTAAAAAAATATTACCGCCGTTGTGAATATTCTATCGGTACTTCTGCTCAGCCGCATTTGGTATTGGCGCAATTATTTCTCGTAATTGAGCTGAATCGGCTTTTTCCTTCTATAAAGGACACGTCAATTTGCCTCGCCTGATGTTAAGCTAAAGGCAAATTCTCGGAAAGAGGGTCACCATCGTAAACATGTACCATATTAACAGTAGTGGCACTCAGCTTGACGGCCTCATCAGATGCTTTTTCACGCCCCGCTTAAAGGACCCGGGGCTTTAGGAAGAAGGAAACACGTGAGCTGACAGGGAGTTCCAGGTCTTAATGGTGCGGCATAGGAATGAGTCACTGAAACGCTTGGTTCAAGCAGGTATATTTTGCACCATGGCATCTTAGCCCTGCACGTGTCGTCCTCTGAAAGAAAGGAGAGGGTGGGACTAATTGGGTTTGAGGACTATATAATAGGGACGTATATTTACGTATAGCATTTCGGTTCCCATTCAGTGCAAATATTTATATAACTATTTGCATTGGTCTAGTCGTGCCTCGGAGAGTTGACTAAGCCGTCAGTCGCGGTTGCCATACGAACATCTCCTTACGTTACCCGTTTCTACTACCAGTGTGTGTACTACCAGTCTTACTACCAGTAGTAACACGGGTATTTTTTTTGCCGGTGTTAACAGCTGCAGCAATGTTTAATTCCCATATTTCTACTTCGTTACGGGTAGTTGGTGTCCTAAAAAAATAACAGCCGGTCTAACTGCAATAACGCCCATGGGTTGTAGAGGTCAGATGGCAGTCGTTTCAAGAAAAGTAACAAAGATCAGTCGAACCCGCAGTAGAACTGGTTAAAGCGGACCCTATAAGAAACCGAGGTGATCCGTAACAGGTGTTAAAGCATGGAGAAGGAAATAAATCAAATCCTGTCTTCCGTGGATTAAAGTTAGAAATACGAGTAAAAAGGGAAGCATATTATGATGTAATACCCAGATTTTCGGGACCAAGTCAACCTCATCTAAAATCCGGTACACCTGACCGAGTGGCAGTTCGTTGGCCGGCGTTTTGTTGAATATTACGACAACAGAACTGTATAGAGATTTGACGTTTATGACATGCGTTGACGACTGTTAATAACGTCAAATCCCATACATTCGTCATTCTATTCTACCATACGCCGGCCAGCGAATTGCCACTTGTCTACAGGGGCTGATGAGGTTTTGGCACTCTTGGGAGGCAGAACAACAGTTGCTCCAGGAAAAGTCAACATTCCAATCAAAAACTGTAAACGCACCCCAGGCTCCAAAGGCCATACTTTGGACGCATGGTGAAACCACAGGGCACGGCTAATCAATACTAATCACTACATAGTATAGCAAAGTCACTTTTCCCTATGTCCTTATGTATGCTTATATCTTCAAAACTACGCGACAGATTTTGATGCGGTTTCTTTTAATAGATAGAGTAATATAATTCAAGAGGAAGGTTTATATGTATAATACATGCTTAATATAGTAGAGGGTGCAGCGGGAACGGGATCGAACGTCACACGGGTGGGAAAAATTGGCGATACGAAGTTCGCCGGGTTAGCTAGTAATATAATAAATGCGAAGGTAACTTTGTCGGTCTGTTACGTTTTCACCTAAACCACTGAAACAATTTTAATAAAATTCGGTAAAGAAGTAGACTGGAGCTTGGCATAGGCTCTTTTTTGAATGAATTCATTTTCCCCGATGTTTTTCGAATAAAAATCATTCATAGTGTTTATAATGTTCGGGACTTCACGCGATATATTTTTGAACAACTTGTGTGTCGCCAGCCTTACGTTCAATATGAAAGTAATGGAGGGTAGGCACACAAAAATGTTTCCTGCACACCGCGCGACGCTCGTAGGCCAGTCAAGTCGTGACCACGGGTGCTGCAACGCACCCGAAACGTCGGCAAAAGTAAGTTGTTTAGAAATATATCGCGTGAAGTCCCGAACATTATAAACACTATGAGTAAACGCCGCGAGTTTAAAAGTAAAAATCATTCATTGGTTCCTATAGTTCGTAAGAAAGTTGGTAGATAGCTCCACCGTCGTCGCGCTTAAAGACTGATATAAAGAGAAGAGAAATTTGAAGTGATTCAGGTGTGGCTCAATAGCTCAGTTGGAAGAGCATTCCCCCTGTAAGGGAAAGGTTCGTGGGTTCAAGTCCCACTTGAGCGCTTCTTTTTCCCCGATATATTTCGGACATGGCGAGTGGAGCTGCGGGCAACACCTAGTATTTCTATAATAATCTAAACTCAAAAAGTTTCTTACAAAATCGGCCTAAGATTACTACACACGTCAATACAAGCTATTACACAAACGCTATACTTACTAAACGCAGTACTAGACAGTATTGCGAGACCGGCCATGGTAGGTAGCTGTCAAGTAAACAAGTCAGGGGTAGCCCGAGGCTCGCGTGTGCAGTTAGCTACCTGGTGACAGCCGGTCCCAATATTTATCGGGAGTAGGTAATTCGCGCTGCGGGCGACAGAGACGTATTGTAAACAAGATATGTTCTAGAAAATGCTGTAAATATGCTTAAGGGTTCGACCGCATGTGGCTGAGTGGTGCGAGTAATAAATATTGTTGTTTTTGTGTCATTTAAAATGGACAATCTTTAGTTTGTCTACTGTTTAGGTCTTATAAGTTGGCTTTGGCAGTATTCTACCGTCTCTACCATAGTAAATGTTCTGATATGCTCTTCCTATTAGTCCCATCCTCTCCTTTCCTTCACAGGACAACACGTGCATGGCTAAGATGCCATCCGTATACGGTGCAGAATATACCTGCTAGAACCAAGCGTTTCAGTGACTCATTCCTATGCCACACCATTAAGACCTGAAACTCCCTGCAAGCTCACGTGTTTCCTTCTTCCTACAGTCCCGGATCCTTTAAGCGGGGCGTGAAAAGGCTTCTTTTGAGGCCGTCAAGCTGGGTGCCACCACTGTTAACATGGTACATGTTTACGATGGTGATCTTCTTTCCGAGATTTTGCCTTTAGCTTAGCATCAGGCGAGGTAAAGTCAAATTGACGTGTCCTTTATAAAAAAACGTATTTCAAGTTTTAGTTCTTGTAAAATTGGAACCAAACCAATTTCAACTGCAAGCCAATGCATTTTATTTAAAGTACTGAAATCCCCTGGGATACCTTCCCCCGGTGGAGCCGGTGGGGGTGGTTATATTGGACTCGAACCAGTTAAATCTGTTCACCGTTTTGAGTTATCAATTGCTCTGGCATATCCCTCACGAAGTCAGGACACCTGCCGATGAGGGTACGAGGTTTTGGCTCTGGTTTCTTTCGGATATGGAATAATCTGGAGTACTTCGGCAAACAATGGGTTCACCTACTATCGTGCCCTGCTATGCTCCAATATCAGCACAATTGGAGACTCGAACAATTCGACAGCCAGGGTCAGTCTTCTTATACCACTGATGATTGCCATCAGCTCGACGAAGGAGAAGGGCTCTAAGGCTTCAGATATAACCGGGTTCAATGCTAAGATGATAAATGATTTTGCATGTTAAATCACGTTGTTGTTGTGTCTTTTGCGTCAGCCACGTTGACTGATAGAAGTGACATTAGGCTATCATAGATAACAATTTGTGCAATTTCGTGATTGGGTTTTAGTTTTGAGTTGCCGCCCGCCGCCATGAATGATTTATTTCGCTTGTCTGTTTTTTTTTTAAATTTTATTTTGTGTGCTGTATTATTGTTTCTGTGCTTGTAAATAAATGTATTTTCTTTCTTTGTATTTCTGGTATGCTCTGCCATATGGAGACTGACCCTTAAATGTGTCTACATAGTATGATTAGCTGATGTAGGTACTGAGTTATGGGCTACCGGTGCGAAACTTCTGTGAGACTTGATAGAACTGTAATTAGTTTCAATTTTGATTGGAAAAGCAATGACATTTAGAACACAAAGGTGGATTATAACATAAGCACGCTTAAAATGTTAAGGGGTCGGCCTTACGATCGAAAGGACCCGGGTTCGTAACCTGGCCATTATACTACCGACGTGAATCCACTCCTAGCACAAGCAATTTAGCTTAGTTGGAGGGGTAAGAGGGAATATTAGTGAGTTCGGTTCTAAGACCAATTCTCCTGATAAAGATATGGTCGAAATGCACTATCAATCTAATTTCAATCGTCCAACGTCCAACGACAGCCTCTGTGGCCTGGCGGTAGTGCACGCGACTGCCACGCAGGAGGCGCGGGTTCGATCCCCGCTCAGTGCAAATATTTGCATTGGTCTGGGTGTTTCTATGTATAATATGTATGTATTTACAGAAAAAAAGTATATAAGTATGTTTATCCGCATTCTTGATTCCATATCATAAGCATAAACAGGGCGTGAGATCCGGGGATGGTAAGCTAATTTCTTTCTATCATATGGGGAGTTATCAAAGACAAAAGTGTACGCTGAGAGAATGCACACCCTAGAAGAGTTACAGATTCGTGTACGTCGTACAATAATTGCTTAAATTACTCCGCAAATGTTAAGGAAAGTTCATTTAGAAACTGTAAGTAGAGTTCGTCATTGTTTTGCACTACAAGGACGTCCCGTCGAACATCTGCTTTGAATACGATATTGTACTTACTAAGCAATGAATATTATTCAATTAAAAGATAGTTTTATTACTCTTTTAGGGTAATAAAAAGTTTCCTATAATACCAGTACTAAACTAAAATATTCTTTTAAAAATAAGGACACTAAAACCTTTTTACTAATCTCATACTTAATGTATGGGAGTGTTTAATGTCAAAATTTTAGATACCTCTCGTTTGATTTTTAAAAAGTTATTGATGTCATTGTACTCATTAGGTAACGTACTTTCGATATCAGTTTAAAGTTTTTTGATATCTGTAATAGTTACGGAATAATCGCCTGGACACACTTAACGATTACACCCTATCATCATACCGCTAGCTAACTATATTCCAATCCTATTGCAGAACACAACACGTTTGCATAGGCTGTTTACTGTTGAATGTGCAACAATATTAGTATTCAATCAACCAGAATTTATGGTGCGACGTAAAATATTTTACACGGTGCTACTGATTGAAGGGTGTACATATGAGGGGGCCGGATGACTCCTGCAGGAGACTCTACGCGGGAGTCGTGCGGTCTATGGCCCTATATGGGTGCCCAATATGGGCGGACACCCTGACGGTCCCCAATGCGCGTCTGCTGCGTGGGCCGCAGCGTGCAATGGCCAGCAGGGCCATTAGGGGGTACCGCACGATATCTCTGGAGGCGGCGAGTCTCCTTGCCGGATCCCTACCGTGGAACCTGGATGCGAGAGCCCTTTCGATGCTATATCGGTATCGAAAGGAGGCGCGGGAGCAGGGACGGGAACCCGAGCCTGATGAAATTCGGGCCGTGAGGTCTCAGCTCCACAGGGACATGGTAGCGGAATGGGAGCTACGACTTGGGCGACCAAGCGCAGGGCACGCCGTAATAGCGGCGGTAAGACCCATCATGGAGGAGTGGCTAGAGAGGCCACACGGCAGCCTCTCGTACCGGCTGACGCAGGTGATCACCGGACACGGGTGTTTCGGGAGTTACCTGTGTCGGATCCGGAAGGAGCCAACGTCCGAGTGCCATCACTGTGATGCGAGCGAGGACACGGAGCTGCACACGCTGACCGAGTGCCCGGCGTGGGACACGCCGAGGCGGGTCCTAGTGGCGGCTCTGGGGGTGGGAGTCCTCACACTCGCCACGTTGCTCACAGCGATGGTAAGATGCGCGAACGCTTGGGGTGCGGCTGTCTCCTTCTGCGAGCAAATAATGCTCGTCGTCGGACCAGACTCCGGGCGGCCCGGGAAGCCCGCGCAGAGCGAAGACGAACCGGACGTCGGAGGTCGCAGAACGACCTCCGTCCTCCATGAGCGCTGGCCTGGGGGTGACCGGTGGAGCCGCCTGTCACCCTAGCAGAAGCAGGCCACGGCGGCGGCGCACAATGCGCCTCCCCGTAACCGGGGCTAGATGGGGACACTGTGGTCCCCACAACCCAAAGGGGGCCATCTCGATAGAGATGGTCCTGGGTCTGCCGGGGTGCGAGAGATATGCTTTTGGCAATCTCACCTCCGGCAACCAAGGACCCAAGACGGCGTGCGTTTTAGTCGGTTCGAGTCCGACATAACCGCCTCCACCGGCTCCGTGGGGGTGGTATCCGTGGGGATTTTTCGCACGATAAAAAAAAAAAAAAAGAAAAAAAGGGTGTACATAACCATTATTGTTTCTGTGCTTGTAAATAAATGTATTTTCTTCCTTTGTATTTCTGGTATGCTCTGCCATATGGAGACTGACCCTTAAATGTGTCCACATAGTATGATTAGCTGATGTAGGTAGTGAGTTATGGGCTACCGGTGCGAAACTTCTGTGAGACTTGATAGAACTGTTATTAGTTTCAAATTTGATTGGAAAAGCAATGACATTTAGAACACAAAGGTGGATTATAAGACGCTTAAAAGGTTAAGGAGTCGGCCTTATGATCGAAAAGTCCCGGGTTGGTAACCTGGCCATTATACTACCGACTTGAATCCACTCCTAGCACAAGCAGTCTAGCTTAGTTGGAGGGGTAAGAGGGAATATTAGTAAGTTCGGTTCTAAGACCAATTCTCGTGATAAAGATATGGTCGAAATGCAGTATCAATCTAATTTCAATCGTCCAACGTCCAACGACAGCCTCTGTGGCGTGGCGGTAGTGCACGCGACTGCCACACAGGAGGCGCGGGTTCCATCCCCGCTCAGTGCAAATATTTGCATTGGTCTGGGTGTTTCTATGTATAATATGTATGTATTTACAGAAAAAAGTATATAAGTATGTTTATCCGCATTCTTGATTCCATATCATAAGCATAAACAGGGCGTGAGATCCGGGGATGGTAAGCTAATTTCTTTCTATCATATGGGGAGTTATCAAAGACAAAAGTGTACGCTGAGAGAATGCACACCCTAGAAGAGTTACAGATTCGTTTACTCCGCAAATGTTAAGGAAAGTTCATTTGGAAACTGTAAGTAGAGTTCGTCATTGTTTTGCACTACAAGGACGTCCCGTCGAACATATGCTTTGAATACGATATTGTACTTACTAAGCAATGAATATTATTCAATTAAAAGATAGTTTTATTACTCTTTTAGGGTAATAAAAAGTTTCCTATAATACCAGTACTAAACTAAAATATTCTTTTAAAAATAAGGACACTAAAACCTTTCTACTAATCTTATACTAAATGTATGGGAGTGTTTAATGTCAAAATTTTAGATACCTCTCGTTTGATTTTTAAAAAGTTATTGATGTCATTGTACTCATTAGGTAACGTACTTTTGATATCAGTTTAAAGTTTTTTGATATCTGTAATAGTTACGGGATAATCGCCTGGACACAGTTAACGATTACACCCTATCATCATACCGCTAGCTAACTATATTCCAATCCTATTGCAGGACACACAACACGTTTGCATAGGCTGTTTACTGTTGAATGTGCAACAATATTAGTATTCAATCAACCAGAATTTATGGTGCGACGTAAAATATTTTACACGGTGCTACTGATTGAAGGGTGTACATAAAATTTTATACATCTCTTCGTTTAGGGTTACCATACCTCAGAATTTGCCTAGAGATCTCTAGAAAGAAAGAAAGAAAATATTTTTTATTATACGCACAGAAAATGATAAGAAAAAAATTAATAACTGTGCAGAATAATGGTCGCCTCTCAGCGTAAATGCTGTCCGCGTGGTAGTACAGGCGGACAGCGCTGGTTTTCAGAGGCGGCCACGAGTATGAAATTGAATAAAAAACAAAATAATAATAAAATAAATATAAAAATAACAAAGCCGGTAAAAAAAATCTATAATTCTATTATCTAGAATTTTTTGGTTCAGGATTGCGGCTGGATTTTGAAAATCTCATGAAATTTTATACGTTTAGAATTTTCTATAAAATTTATACCTACTTATTACAGGGTATTGGACATCTAGCCTATGTAAAAACTGGCCTACGGGCCAAATGTCTACTTTTTTAAAATGTGTATGTGTGTATTGGCCCGGAAAAGTTTAACAGAAAAGGGTAGTTGTCTCATACAAAACAGTGAAGGCATATTTTGGCACGTGCCATAACTGCATGAAGGTTTCTCAATGTTCCCCGACTGAAAAAAATCCACTAATAATTTAAACTAAAAGAGTGAAACGTGATTCATAATAACATATGATTTAGAGATCATGTTTTTAATTAATAAAAATACGATTGTTCCGAAATATCCCCTCACTTTATTATTTGAGACAACTGGCCCTGTCTATTAAACTGGCCAATATACCCATACAGAAGACATTTGGCCCGCAGGCCAGTTTTTGCATGGGCAAGACGCCCAATACCCATTTTTACTTGCCATGGAGCCTTGAATGAGAGATCCTGGTCGCCGAGGGAGAATCATATCAGATGCAACCGGGACTATTGTTTTTTTTTTTATTTTTTAGCTCAAGAAAATCTTTTTATAGAGACTAATTCCAAAATCAAGTAAGTACTGTATGTAAGGATAGAAGCAGATGGCGGGCTGTTGTTTCTGCCTACCCTGAGGGAGATAAGCGTAAGTATATGTAAGTTATTTAAAAATCAGCTATGGTTATGTATACAGTAAAACTAAAATCAACACTTAAAATAATTATATGCCCATGCGTGCTGGGGACTAAATTACATTTACGAGAAAATGAAAGTTTTTTATGTAAAAAACTGGTGAATAAAATGGGATTTTTTGTATCGATCCAGGCGGGATTCGAATTCATGATCCTTCTCTTATAGGGATAATACTGTGACCACTAAAATACCGGACCCCTCCTTCCTACAGTCCCGGGTCCTTTAAGCGGTTGTTTTTGTGATGGTGACCCTCTTTCTGAGACTTTGCCTTTAGCTTACAATCAGGCGAGGTGAAGTCAAATTTTACTTTTATAAAATAAAAACCCCGCACGGACTAACAAAAAAAAAACTGGTGTTTTCGCCGGACTTTTAAATGTCCTATCTAGCAACCCTGTTTTCATTCGGAAATTTCATAAAAAAAATCTCATTTGATCAAAGTTAAACAACTTTCCCGTAAAAAAGTCGTATACGGGCGGAGTACAAATAGCTTCGGAGCCTCAGAACCTTGTCTAAATAAACACGGTACAGTGCGAGGGGGGAGGGGTGGGCTCTCAAGTTGGGACACCCTGTACCTGCGGACAAACAGACAGTTGACGGCCAAGTTCTATGTGTAAACTGCTCGTGTCATCCTTTGAGAGGCCGAACAAATATTGTGAGGAATAATTCGGTAACTATTTTTCATTTATGTGTTGGGTAATGTACGTAAATTCGTAATCTGGCATATAGGGTGTTCGACAGCAGTACTTGGTTAATTGTCTTCCTGTGCTTTCGTATTAATCTATACTAATATTATAAATGCGAAAGTAACTCTGTCTGTCTGTCTGTCTGTATGTTACGCTTTCACGCCTAAACCACTGAACCGATTTTGATGAAATTTGGTATATACCAGTCATAGTCTAATCTACCCTAGATTAGACTATGAGAAAGGACATAGGCTATTTTTTGTCGCGATAACCGACATCCACGCGGGCGGAGCCGCGGGCAAAAGCTAGTTTAATATTAAAAAGACCTCCCAAAAAAGCATTCCGTAACTAACATAAACTCTCATAACATAAACTCACGCCCATATTCCCCGAAGGGGTAGGCAGAGGTGCTAGCACCCATGTTCCGCCAGTTTAGGTTTAGGTCCCAATGTAATAGGTGGCGAGCCTATTGCCATTAACCGGGCACTTATAAACCTGCGATAAATACACACATAACTTCGAAAAGCATCGAATAGTCATTGGTGTGTGCAATGGTAAACCTGGGATCGAACCCGAGACCTCGTCTCAGCAGTCCATTACCCATACCACTAGGCTAAGTTAAGCTACATAACCCACAATATATTTTGATTGGTTTGACTTAGAAGTTCGATATTTGCAAGGTTTGTAGACGTTATAGACTTGAGTATGTGGTGTGAATTAACTTGTTACCTCCACGCATTCCTGAGAATAAGGTCTTGACAGATAGACTGACAGATAGATAGAGGGATAACGACGTGATCCTATAAGAGTTCCTGGTTTTACCCACGACGGAACGGAGACGGTAAATGCGTTTGGGGTGAGAGGATGTTTGTGTGTTTGTTTGTGCAAATCCATGTTTCCATTTTCTCCGAAACTACCAATCCAATTTTGATGCAGTTTTCAGTTTGGGTTCGGCTTTAATTGGAGCATGTTCTTAGATAGATGCTACAATGACAACTCAACAGGGGCGCCAAAGCAAGCATTTTTAATGCAAATCAATGTTGCTAATTTTCTACAAAAATACTAGTCCGATTTTGATGCAGTTTTCATTGGTGCATGTTCTAAGATAGGTGTTACCGTTACAATCTGCTAGGGGGTGCTGCAGTAAACATTTTTTGAATTATTTTTTCAGGATTTTTCAATTTTTTTAATATTATTACTTGTTTCTCATGTGGTACGGTACCCTAAAATCAACAAATTTTCATTGCAAGTAAGAGTAGAAAGTAAGTAAGCTTGGAAGAAAGAGCATCGCTTTATTTAGGACACGCATACATTGTAAGTATTTTTTTAAAATCTTGTCCCACTCGGTAATCGAACTGGCTAACATCCAAAAAATTACCACCTAAGGCTCATATTCCAGAATGACATTCAACCTGAATCTCGATATAACTGAGGACATTTTATATAGGCAATGCTGCTAATTCTTTTGTAACATCTCTAAACTTAAAATTCTCTAAAATTTTCTAATTGCATGTGTTTATTTCATTATCAGATAGAAAAGGACAGATGATTTATTTTAGTGAACACACTCAACTACCAACTCGCTTCAATTTTAGTTGACATCTACGAACATGCGACTTAATTTACTACGCACCAAAAAGGCGCTGTCTTACTTTGACGTCTTAACTTAAATAAAATCATCTGTCCTTTTTTATCTGATCATGAAAGAAAGAGATGCAATTAGATTTTTTTAGAGAAATTTAAGTTTAGAGATGTAACAACAGAATTGGGAGCATTGTGTCAAACTATCAATCAGTCTAAACAAGCTGTCGTCAGATAAATCGCGATTCAGGCTGATTGTCATTCTAGAATATGGGTCTAAGAGACACTTAAATCTGGCATCACTCAAAGGATCAAATCTCTCTAACGAACGTGACCTCATTGATTGATAAGGTCAATCCATGTATGTTACCGTCCTCCCTGTAACTTGAATAGGCAGACATTAGAGTCTTTTAACCAAACATCGAATGTATGACCCATTTAATCAATCATTAATTTAAAAAAGACACACACACACACACACACGCTCACACACACACACACGCTCACACACACATATGGGACCAAATAAAAAAACAGATCGTCTTCATTAACGATTAGTAATATAAAAATATTCATGATAGTCTTAAGAAGAAGAGCGGAGTGTCCTATTAATTTCTTTCTTAAAAGGAGGCTCCAATCACAAACCAATATTATTGTTCTATTTTGTTACCGAATAAAGAATTTGAATTTTGAATTTTGAATTTCAAGTAAATGCCGCATATGCAAGGAGGAAACGACCTCTGAGCCGAGGCGGTATAGCGCTCAACTGCTACGCCGGAGGTTGTAGGTTCCATAACATTGATCTGGGTGATTCTATGTGAAATATGTATATACTAGCTGACCCGTACCGGCTTAGCCCGGGAAAATTTTGTATTGCATATTTCATAGTGACCTAAATTACGAGCTTTCTATACAAACGTTTATCACCTATTTTACCCTCATAGTAGTAAAATTTTGAAAAACGCTGATACACGTGTTCTTTTATTTCCTAAAAGACACAGGTTTATGAAATTTAGTGCATCTAGCTCTGAAAATTACGGACTTCCATCACTTATTTTACCCCTTTAGTAGCAGAATTTCCAAAAATATCTTCTTATTGGATCGTACATCGTAAAATGCATCTACTATCAACATTTCAAGTTTGTAGGTCTAGCAATTTAGGCTCTGCGTTGATGAATCAGTCTGTCAGTCGGGACAAGTAATATTATATGTATAGATTTACAAAAAAAGTATTAATGTATGTTTAATAAACTATAACACCAGCTGCTGTATGAATATTTATATTTATTTATTTACGACCCAATTCTCGTGAATTTCAAATCGATGCCACAGATGTATAGAGGTAATGACTTTTGCTAACTTTCCATGAATGCGTCACAAATCTATATTAAAAAACTAGCTGTCCCTGCGAACTTCGTACCGCCAATTTTTTCCTGCCCTCGTGGCGTCAGATCCCGTTCCCGCTGCACCATTTAGGGGGATGAAAAATAGATGTTGGCCGATTCTCAGACCGACTCAATATGCTCACAAAATTTCAAACTAATTAAATGATGATTGATCAGTTTTCGACCGGAGAGGAAAAATGATTTAGATTACTAAAATGGCTATTAAAAAATAAGGGTTGATCGTAGAAGGGTGAAAATTGAGGATTGTATGTATTTTTGTATGTTGTATCATAAAAAAATAGAAATTAAAAATTTTGTCTAAAAAATAAAATAAAATTTTTTTGGGGTGGACTATCCCTAACATTTAGGGGGATGAAAAATAGATGTTGGCCGATTCTCATAGATACCGGATAAGCACAAAAAATTTCATCAAAATCGGTCAAGCCGTTTCGGAGGAGTATGGCAACAAAAACTGTGACACGAGAATTTTATATATTAGACTAGCTGTGCCCGCGACTTCGTCCGCGTGGAATGTACTTAATAAAAAAAATCATTTTTTTTTTTTGTTTTTGGCATTTTTTTTTCTTTTTTTAGCCTAAGTTACTCCTTATTACATAAGCTATCTGCCAGTGAAAGTCCCGTCCAAATCGGTCCAGCCGTTCCAGAGATTAGCCAAAACAAACAGACAGACAGACAGACAGACAGACAGACAGACAGACAGACAAAAAATTTAAAAATATATATTTTGGTATGTGTACCGTATATACATTCATATGCATGTAGTAGAAAGCGGTTATTTTAATATTACAAACAGACACTCCAATTTTATTTATTTGTATAGATGTCTGTCAGTATGTCGAAATCCGTTTACGTAACTTGTGTAAAGTTGTGAACTCAAACACGCGGCGAATATCGACGAAGGCGCGAAAGTTTTTGGAAAACAGAACGCTTTGGGATTTGAGAGGAGATATATCAAGTAGGTCGGAAACTCTTTGGTTAGATTTTGTGAAGATTCTGGCTTGGATGATTGGATGAGTTTGAATATGAATCTGTTTTCTTTTCATAATTTGTCATCTTATGTGTAAAATTCTCGTGTCACAATGTTCGTTCCCGTATTCCTCCGAAACGGCTTGACCGATTCTCATGAAATTTTGTGAGCATATTTTGTAGGTCTGAGAATCGGCCAACATCTATTTTTCATCCCCCTAAATGGTGCAGCGGAAACGGGATCTGACGCCACGAGGGCAGGAAAAAATTGGCGGTACGAAGTTCGCCGGGACAGCTAGTAGTATTTATAAAATACAGTGAATAATACATTTAGGCGATTGGCACACTGCAACACTTGACGACGACGTGTCGTGCGTAAAACGCGGTCGACGCGCGTGGTCGCAGGAGAGCCGACCTGCATGCGCGCGGAGATTTGTCTACTGTCACGCGTGGAGCAGCGTTTTTAGTATAGTCAGAGAGATATTAGAAACTTTGGGTAGGTTGGTGTGTGAAGTAATCTAAAATTTTGAGAAAAGTAAACTATTGAATAATAAAGCCATCCGACCATTAGCTCGATAGCCCAGACTATGTTAAGGACGCTAGAGATAATAAGAAAATGATAAAAAGTGCAAGCTATTTTCGACTTTATTGACATGACATAGTAACAATTTATTTTCTTATTCGCGAGCGTCGAGCGTTGCAGTGTGCCAATCGCCTAATAATTATTTGGGATGTACTACAGTGATACCTGGAGCTTAACTAACCATAACACAATAGAATACAATAATATAGATACTAGAATAAAGAAATATATATTTAGGCACATATCCACTTCTTTACTTGTGATACAAGTAATTATTATTAGTATCACAGACTAACTAAATAGTTGGTCTATTAGTCACTGCCCAACTATTAGATAATGGTAGAAACACATTAGTATTAAGCTTGCATAAGGACCCTTAACGTGTGCCTAATAGCGGCCAAAGTAAAAGATAACATCTAATTTTACCTATACCCATCGCTTACCTATACCCAAAACTACATACAATTCCGATGACACACATGTGCGTACACACACACACACATACACGACACTCACATACACACACACACACACACACACACACACAACACTCACATACTCACACACACACACACACACACACACACACACACACACACACACACACACACACACACACTCTCCACTCACACACAAACACAAATTTGAAAAAGAAATTTCGAAGATTTAGTTACCATTCTTTACTTGCTGTTTTTTCTATTCTAGTTACTGTTCATTGTTTGTCACTGTTTCATTGAAACTACATTTTGTTACATGTAATGTGGGAAGGAATTGTCTCCTGAGATACAGGTTAACAACTTAGTTCAGGAGACAACGACTCTGTAAACTCTGTAATCGATGGTTTTAATGAATAAATAAATAAAAAAAAAAAAAAAAATATCAGTAAGTACTATCACAGTGAAACGATGACAGAGTTCATTAAACTGTGATAGTCTGTGCATTGGAGACATGTAAATAAAAACTTGGTTTTTTTTTAATTTGATTTTATTTTATTACGTTAGTTTTAATTTAATCATTATTTTAGTTTTAATTTAGAAATAATTGTATAAAGTTCCGAAATAAATATTGAATTCATACATACATAGATATAATCACGCCTTTATCTCCGGACGGTTAGTCAGTGGTGAATTAACACCCACATTTCAGCAATAATTGTGGTTGTCTATTGTTTACCCGAAGATTATATGCCATAATCATCAAATTCCCGAATTTCATTTGCCAGAATGTTTTGTATGCCCTAAAGTTGCCGGTCAAAACCGTGGCGTAGCGGTAGTGAACGCGGCCGCTATGCAGGAGGCCTCAATGCATTGGTCTGGTCGTGCTTCGGAGAGCACTTTAAGCCATCGGTCCCGGTAAGTATCTGTGACAACCGGTAGGAGAGAGCACCGTGTCTCCTCTCCAGCCACTGCGCCACCGACGTCTCTTCGCCGAAGACCATCGGCCTCCATGACCGGGGGCCTGAGGATGGTGAGTTGGCTGCTCACCGTCTTTACAGAAGCAGGCCCATGACGGCAGCGTGACGTGAGGGATTCACACACGCCCCCCCTCCCTAAGAAGCGGGATAGCACCCGAAACCCCCCCCATAGACGCGGAATAGCACCCGAACCACCCCCAAGGCGAGGCCGCAATTGTAGCCGTAGGTCTGATGGGAGTCCTGGGACATCCTTCCGAGGGCTTACCCGGGGCTCCCATCCATAGGCTTCTGGGCGTTACCGTGGGGGTTTTTAGTCGGTAGGAGTCCGGCATAACATCCATGAAGGATTTTCCCCCAGGGTTAAAAAAAAAAAAAACCATCGGTCCCGGTTGCCCTACGAACATTTATGGCTGTCGTTACGGGTAGTTGGAGCCTTCAAAAGTCCTGGTCTATCTGCAATACTTTATATCGCCTTTGGGTTGTGGAGGTCAGATCGCGATCGCTTCACAAAAAATATCGAAGCTTAGCCAAATCCACAGTTAGACTGGTAAAGCGGACCCCAGACTGCAAGCTGAAAGCTTTGTATGTGACTGGGATTAACGCTAAGATGAAGAAGAAGAAGAATAACGGTCTTTTTTTTTTTTTTTTTAATCATGGGGGAAAATCCTTCATGGATGTTATGCCGGACTCCTACCGACTAAAAACCCCCACGGTAACGCCAGAAGCCTATGGATGGGAGCCCCGTGTAAGCCCTCGGAAGGATGTCCCAGGACTCCCATCAGACCTACGGCTACAATTGCGGCCTCGTCTCGGGGGTGGTTCGGGTGCTATCCCGCGTCTACGGGGGGGTTTTTGGGTGTTATCCCGCTTCTTAGGGGGGGGGGGGGGGGTGCGTGAATCCCTCACGTCACGCTGCCGTCATGGGCCTGCTTCTGTAGAATAACGGTCTAAAGTAAAAGATAATCTTATAGGTAACTAGCTATCCCGGCGAACTTCGTACCGCCAATTTTTCCCGCCCCGCGATCAGCGTCAGATCCCGTTCCCGCTGCACCATTTAGGGGGATGAAAAATAGATGTTGGCCGACTCTCAGATCTACTCAATATGCTCACAAAATTTCATCAAAATCGGTCAAGCCGTTTCGGAGGAGTATGGTAACGAAAACTGACACGAGAATTTTATATATTAGATGTAATGTCATCGAATTCGTTACATAAATCAGACTAGCTTTTGCCCGCGGCTCCACCCACGTGGATGTAGCTTATCGCGACCAAACAAAGCCTATGTCCTTTCTGAAGTAATCTACCCTTATACCAAATTTCATCAAAATCGGTTCAGTGGTTTAGTCGTGAAACCGTAACATACAGACAGACAGAGTTACTTTCGCATTTATAATATTAGTATGGATACTAGCTTATGCCCGCGGCTCCGCCCGCGTGGTTGCCGGTTATCGCGACTAAACATAGCCGATGTCCTTTTTCAAGGTTTAATCTACCCCTATACCAAATATCATCAAAATCGGTTCAGCGGTTTAGACGTGAAAGCGTAACATACAGACAGACATACAGAGTTACTTTCGCATTTATAATATTAGTATGGATCGTTACGGCTATCGTTACGTAACACATATCTCTCAACAGTTACTTACGTTATCACAATTAATCGACGGCACGTTGGATGCTGTCTGTGTGATTGATAACGAACGTTTTCCTCGTATCAACTACCATGATTAACGATCCCGATCAGAAATTGATACTTTTCCATTTACTACCGAAAATAACGTTACATTTGTTGTGAGGAAGGGTTTTGTTACAGCAAACATCGTTACACCAAAAGCATTAAGACAACATGTCTTAAAGTAATTTGGTATAGGTGTAGATTAGACCTTGAAACCAGAAAGGACATAGGCTATGTTTGGTCGCGATAACCGACATCCACGCGGGTGGAGCCGCGGGCAAAAGCTAGCAATTACATAAAATAACACTTTTTCGAGGACAAAGACGTATGTTCTTCACACGTTTTTCAGTAGATAGACACGTTTTAATCTCCGCATCCCGAGTCCCGAGTCGTCGGTAAACAAAATGAGAGGAAGGGACACAACGGAGTGGTGACAAAACCCTCTGTTTACTTTGCTAATTGAATTCATTGTGGCGCAAATGATGTTTAAAGTGGCATGCTTGCGCGCATTCATTACTAACTATTATCTTTTAAACGGTGATTAGTAGAGTAGAATTCTTGGATTCTAATGCTGTTCATACTAACAAACATACATATAATCAAGCCGTTATCTCTGGAGGATTAGGCAGAGGTAAATTAACACTCTCATTTCACCACACAAATGGACGTGTCCTGTAAAAAATAACTCTTTGTATTCGGTTCCACGTAATAGGGGGTGGGCCTATTGCCGTATTCTGGGCACTACTAATGACTCGATCCATATTAGGAACCTTAAAAAAAAACAGTGACACAAATAGGACACTAACACTTCACTTGATTTCACCTTGCCCGCGGTCTGTTAAGCTGAAGCTAAAGTCTCACTAAGTATAGAGACGCCTGTCGGGGTGCGAGAATATGCTCTCGGCAATCTCAGCTCCGGCAACCAAGGACCCAAGACGCGGTGCGTTTTAGTCGGTTCGAGTCCGACATAACCACCTCCACCGGCTCCGTTGGTATCCATGGGGATTTTTCGCACGATAAAAAAAACTAAGTATAGAGAGAGTCACCTATAGATTGAAAATATTATTGAAAATAATAACGTATTGCTTTAAAATTTCTTAAAAAGAGGGTCGCTATTGCATTGTCGGTGACCCCTCCCAAGCTAGAATGGAACACTGGAGAGCACTTTTGGAGGAACTCCCGCCTGGACATGATCTGCCCTAGACCAGATGGAAGTTATTAAACAGACTCCAGACTCGGATCGACCGAAGCAAGGAATGCGGGGGTTCTCGGAGGGGGCGGACTTGCGGTGTGAATGTGGAGTTACTCCACAAACAATGGCCAATCTGTTGACGTGTGCTAAATTCCCATATATATGTACACCGCAGGACCTCATGTGCGCCTCTGAGAACGCCATAGAGGTGGCAGCACACTGAGAGAAGATAATCTGAGGGACCGAGGCGCCATCGCCACAATAGAAGAAGATTGCACAGATCAACAATGTAAAGAATTTTCGTCCTACCACAGTTGATTCAAAGGCAGGAAAATACCCCTAAGCTTTTCCGTTTCAACAAATAGAAAGAGGCTGTAATGTCTGATACAAAAATATAAATAAACCCACTAAGTTCGTAAAGTTAAGTAAGAAACACAATAACAAATTGAGAAACTTCGCCCCAATCGCCCGCATTGACCCACATTTGTTTGTGTTCGGGATCAAACAATAAAAAGAAAAGTTTCATGTTTACAAAAAATTCTATGTTCATGGTTTATTTTTAATTTTTCACCCCCTTGCAAAAAGTTTGGGCTACATCGAGATCATTTCTCTGCAGTAGGCCGTTAAAGTCTATAATAGTATCAATCTATTATTACTCCGTTCCCGTGATTCATGGAAACTTTTTTTTCCCTAAAAACCTTCCAATGACTTAAGGCCATACCACGAAAAAAAATTGCCGTGTTTGTTGAGTCGTTCTCAAGTTTTGCGTTTCGCAACCTTATTTATAAGAAGATTACGTGTACATCCTTTGCAAATAAACATCTCTATATCACACAGAATTTCTTCGTCTTACTGTATAATATAACATTGAATGCACCAAAATAAGGTTTAATGTAAATACAAGCTCGGATCGCCGGTCCCTTGTCAACAAATAAATTCTCTCCAGACGGAATGCCACGTCTAACCATTCCTCATACATATTCAGGAGTGAGACGCGCGACCCCTTAATACCCCAAAATGTATATTTGATGATGTCCTCAACACATCTAGAGACCTTACCCCACTCATTTAAGACGGTTTGTATTCACTACGAGCTTGGACTAACGCTATGTGTTTTCAAATCGGCTGGGTTGTATATATTTATGGATTTGTTTTGGTTTTGATGTCTTCTTTTTATGGGTTGAATAAATTTTGTTCAAAATTAAATAAAAAAGTCACATTTACACTTAACCATTTATCTATACATTTAAACATCACTTATAAAAATAGTAGGGGTCTTCCGTACGGACGGTAAAACAGCTTGCAGGTGACTATACCTGCTAGCCGTTTTACCTACTGATTGACGGACTAGGTTCTGGCACAAGCTTTCATCTCAGGATTGGGTAATCAGAGGACAATCACTTTTATAAATGCCGTATAAGCCAAACCAAGAGCAGGAGAAATAGTATGCCGAAGAAATGATAACCTGAGATGCAATCGCCGAGCAGTGGCAGCGCTCAGATGATGATATGAGTCTAGTTGAGCTATGCTTACTTTGAATCTAGATAATACAAAAGAAAGTAAATAAAAGAAGTACTTCTTTGTGGAGAAACAATTTATTTTAGTTTATTGCAATCCACTTCTAGACATATGCCTCTCCGATTGCCACGTTATAACACCCGATCCCATTATTAAAGTCTGCGAGAAGATAGGACGTGACCACAAGCATCGCTCCCACTCCAATAATAGTGGATAAATCAATATATAAGTCTGTTATTTAATTTGTAAGACATTGCTCTATTAAATCATGGAGTCGTAATAAATATACTACAACCAGACTGCTAGCTCTCATCACTCCCGCAATATCACCTTTGTCTAAGGTATTTTGTGCTTTCTTCATGAAAGGTAAAGCAAGGGTGATCTGTAACTGTCTATAAACTGTTTTTAACCCCCGACGCAAAAACGACGGGGTGTTATAAGTTTAACGTGTCTGTGTGTGTGTGTGTCTGTGTGTGTGTGTGTCTGTGTGTGTGTGTGTCTGTCTGTGGCTTCGTAGCACCCAAACGGATGAACCGATTTGGATGTAGTTTTTTTTGTTTGAAAGGTATATTAGTCGGGAGAGTTCTTAGCTATGTTTGGAAAAAATCGGTCCAAGATGGCCGCCGCCACAACATATCGGAATACGAATTTCTTCATAACTCCCTCAATATGGGTATCAAATGAAAGAGTTTGACGAGTAGACCCCCGTCACAAAAATCACTTCCAAAAAGTTGAAATAAATAGAGTTTGCCTTTTAACTTTAACGGTTGCCATGTCGGGGGACCTTGAATTGTTCCGATAATATAACAGAGTGCTTAACCAATTAGGGTCCCCAGACATGGCAACCGTTAAAGTTAAAAGGCAAACTCTATTTATTTTCAACTTTTTGGAAGTGATTTTTGTGACGGGGGTTTTTTATATTAATTTAAATTATATTATCGTCCGAACTAAGGGTGTGTGGCAAATATCAGAACAATTAGTCAACAGGAAGAGGGAATACCAAGGTATTAAGTACTTTTTAGTAGTTTTTTAGTCAAGATTGATCCGATACTGCCTGTATACTAATATCGCTTATACAGCACACAGAATGGATGGTGCCTATCTCCCAGAATCACACGTTAAATCTCCTCAAACAGCCCTCGAGGCATTGATATAGTACCGACTATGTCGTGCCAAAATCTGTTCGTATAATTTTTCGTTCGTTAAAAGGAAATTGTCGAAAATACGGACGGCTTGGACTTGTTCCAAAGTGGAAACTAAACTATTATCTAGCCATGGTTGGTAAGTTATGGGGGAGACGTTGGCAGGGTTTCTATGTGTGGGTAAAACAATAGGGTCTTGACTAATAATAAATACACTGGGTAAGTATATATGTATAGCTCTGCGTAAGATAAGTGCTATTAAGATCTGCGGTAGCCTAGTGGTCTTCTTCTTCTATCGTGGCGATGGCGCCTCGGCCCTCAAATTATCTTCTCCCAGTGTGCTGCCACCTGTATGGCGTTCTCAGAGGCGCACATAAGGTCCTGCGGTGTGCATGTGTATGGGCATTTAGCAGATGTCAACAGGTGGGCCATTGTCTGTGGAGTAACTCCACATTCACATCGCAGGTCCACCCCCTCCGAGAACCCCCATCTGGCCCGGCATTCCTTGCTTCGGCCAACCCGAGTCCGGAGTCTGTTTAGAGACTTCCATCTGTTCCAGGGCAGATCATGTCCAGGCGGGAGTTCCTCTGAAAGCGGGACGAAAGGGGTTGGTAGTGGAGCCTAGTGGTATGGGTAATGGACTACTGAGACGAGGTCTCGGGTTCGATCCCAGCTTTACCATGGCACACACCAATGACTTTTCGATGCTTTTCGAAGTTATGTGTGTATTTTATCGCAGGTTTATAAGCGCCCGGTTAATGGCAATAGGCTCGCCACCTATTACATTGGGACCTAAACATAAACTGGCGAAATGTGGGTTCTAGCACCTCTGCCTACCCCTTCGGGGAATACAGGCGTGAGTTTATGTTATGTTATGTTATGTTGGTATATAAGGAAATTTTTAAAATCGGTTCTAAAATAATTGAAATATCGAAGAACATAGACAAGAAGTCGAATAAAATATGCACCTTAATAAATACGCACTTTAAAAATTCACATAAATGTTTTTGTTTATATAATTAAAACCAACTGGTCTAAACTATATTAAAATTTTTATGGGACCAAATTAAAACTATTCTGCATCGAACTAAAAAAGATTAACACATCACATTTCGCATTTCGCCAACTTTGTTTTTCCGTCCCACTTCATTTATTGTATGTTTACTGTCGGATAGAGATCAGCCCCCTTTGTGACCTTCTACAACAACCACAGGCAGAGATGGGTTGGCCCTATCTACTCCACCGGGAAAGAAGAAACCATGGAATCGAATGCCCAAAACTACGACCCGTAATTGCGGATGTTTTATGGTGGGCCTCTGTATACGTACCTACATGAATGCAATTGTTTGCAAATGAGTAAAAAAAAATCTTGTACTTGTTCTTCTACATAGAAAGCCATAGTTAAGGGCATATATCTTGACCAAAATCACGTTAGTCGCGTAGTTTCCCTGCAGAGTATTTATTTTTTCTGTGATTGACATTATTGTAATACTAGCTTTTGCCCGCAGCTCCGCCCGCGTGGATGTCGGTTATCGCGACCAAACATAGCCTATGTCCTTTCTCATAGTCTAATCTACCCCTATACCGAATTTCATCAAAATCGGTTCAGTGGTTTCGGCGTGAAAGCGTAACATACATACAGACAGACAAACAGACAGAGTTACTTCCGCATTTATAATGTTAGTATGGATATGGATTCTGACGTTCATATGTGCTCTTTATGTGCCTAAGCTGAATAAATGAATTTGATTTTTTGATTCTTGAGTAGTATTTGGGCCACTCTATCTCTTCCCATACGGTGTCCTACAAGGCGACTAAGGGATATGGCTGTTTAACATCAGACAGACCCTGGTCAGATTAAAAATATGAAAAATCTTATACTCTTTTAGTCAAACTTTAAAACTTAGCCTCAGATGCAGGGCTCTAGTAAACGATACTGCCTGGAATACGGCAATAGGCACACCCCGTATTACGTGGAACCGAATTACCTGATTGGTGCAATGTGGGTGTTAATTCATCTCTGCCTAGTCCTCCGGGGATAAAGACGTGATTATATGTATGTTATAATCACTATACAAAATGTACTCTTCCTATATATGCGTAGTATAGCATGATGTACAAGAAGCGGAGGAGCTTAAATCTATCAATCATTGAATAAATGAAATCAATCCGCGCACGCCAGAGCCCTTCTCTCTCCATTTGAGGCAAAATATATACCGGTAACTATACAACGGTTTTATCAGAAATCTCTTCCACACAATGCTCGCGTCCGTATGCCAATAAGTGATGGCACATTCACGCGTCAGGCGGCGCTGCCGTCACCAATCAAGCCGTCATACCCACTTACCGGCGATGAGGGCACAATGCCTTGTACTTGAAGGCTTTCGACGTGCTGATGCCTTTATCTGAACACTTTTTTACCTTTTAATGAGGTATTTAAACTTGAAACAAAACCAACTTCTCATATACTGGTACTAGCTGACCTGGCGAACGGTGTATCGCCAATTTATTCCTCCCGCATGGCGTCCGATACCGTTCCCGTTGTACCCTCTACGATATTAAGCATGTATTATAAATATAAACCTTCTTCTTGAATTACTCTATCTATTAAAAGAAACCGCATCGAAATCTGTATCGTAGCTTTGAAGATATAAGCATACATAGGTACGGACAGACGTGAAAAGCGACTCTGCTTTATACTATGTAGTGACTTAATTGTATTAGCATTAGTATTAGATTAGATTGTATTAGCCTGTGTTCAGTGAATAGTGCATGCGTTGCAAATATTTGTAGGTATGATTATGTATATTTGCATTTGTCTGAGTGGTTTTTTGTATAACTAGATTATTTCCGTGACTCTGCCGGCGTGGATGCCGGTTATCGGGACTTTTTGGTCAGTTCATATTCTGTTTTAATCAGCTGATCGAGATCAAGTTAGTTGGGTTAGCCACTAGTCACTCTTGTAAAAGCTTAGAAAAACAAAAAATATAATAGTAAAGGTGGAGAAAGAGTTAGTGCCATTTGGGATAACACTACGACTGGCACTCGGATGGCGATGATGGATATTTGTCATCAACATTAAGAAATTGGCTTTTTAGTTAGATTTTACTAGTAACAATCAAATAAGCAATACATTAATGATTCAATATCATTATAATGTCATTTGCTGTCGTTAGCACACAGCAAAATTTACATTTTAAATATTAGTTAATTTATATGAATAATTAGTTAATGATGACCAACTTAACCAAGAACCTGTTTAGTTAATGATATAATTAGCTTAGAATATTTATGTATATAAGTACATTTATCAATCAGATTCAGTCAGTTGCTCGTTACATCTCGGAGTGAAAACACATCCAAATACTTGTTGTCCATACGACATCTACAGAAAATTTTGTTAGACTACAGCCATGGATTGCTCAAAGCTACAACATTCCATATTTAAATATTTGTGCAACGTTTGAACTCCTGCGAGTGCCTGTGAGAGTACCAGTGGTGGCCATTACAGCGGCAATTATGGAGGACATACCTGGACGACAACAACTGACTGGAGCTGTTGAAAAATCATCATTATACAAGCTGATCTATGGAGTGCTTCCTTGGATCCGCCTCTCCAATAAGAGCCAGCGAAGGCGGTATGGTTTTGTTGGGTATTACATGTTACCCACGTAGTTTCGCGGATGATGAGGAACGTGGCTCAACCAGCTAATGCGTTTCTCCTACTTTTTGTCCGCGATGTCAAGGACATGGAGGCGGCTTTCCAGCATTGTACCAGTGATGTCCCTGACATGGAGGCGAACTCTCTTGCGTTTTCTCTGCGATGTCAAGGACATGAAGGCAGTTCTCCTGCATTATGTCAGTGATGCCTCAGACATGAAGGCGACCCTGCTACATTTTCAAGAATCTGAAGAATATGAAGGCAGTTCTGCCAGTTCTGAGATTGTTTCCGCGATGTTCCGTGTATGAAGGCGAACTCTCCTGCATTTTCTCCGCGATGTCAATGATATTGGCGCTAAATGAAAGGCTAGTAAGTGACCCATTCTATCAGTTATTTGATAAGTACTTAAACGGGTTGAGTGACATAGTAATAATTTGTAGAATTTTATTAATTTTAACTTCAATAATTCGATTATATTTAAAGGTAATTTCACACTTACGAGTATAGTAGACACTTTCTTAAACATAAAAAATAATGAAAAAATTGTTTTAAGTTGTTTCGAAAAAGATTTACTAGTAATTTTTTCTGTATTTCTTATTTGAATGATATACTAAAAAGCTCGAGTAGTGGGGGTATTTGATCTTGCGTTTCTAGATCAGACTTAAATGACATAATTAATGTTTGATGACTAAAATTCGATGCATCTTCCAAAATACTAGACAAAATACTAATTGCTATCAAAGTACATACTAAGTACGATCAAGTTTTCTGTACGTGTGAGACCGCGAATTTAAATTTATAAGAGTTTGAACAGAACTTATCAAAATTAGAAGTTTCTGCTCCTGTTTATCAAAATCACGAGGAAATAAATAAAAAAAACTAAATCCTGATTGTGAATTTTATATCAAGAATTTTTCATGCATTTTTTCGTAAATTTATTTTATTAATCGTCATTTAGTGCGTATGCTATTACATACTTCAATCTGTTTTTTACGCGTTAATTATGAAAATATTTTCAGAAATGAAAATAACCTAAGTTCCTTACCTAAGGCCACAGCAGCTTGTGTGGTTGTTTGCTATTTTCAAAAGTTTCGGTTGTGTCCAGGGAGCCGGTTCGGTATCGATTCTAATTTTTTTTAAAGTGATCTGATGTATCGTTATCGTATCGATGTTTTTCATTAAATTGGATTTTAAAAAGTTTTTCTGGCATTTTATGGTTGCCACTTGTAAGGAGATCTATTTGTGCTACAGGTCGTGTCAATGGAAAAGAGATTTGATTGCTATACTTTTTTAAACCTTCTTGTTAAACATCTTTTCTCTTTATAGATTTTTATAAAAAGTTCATGTCTTAATTCTTTTGAATTTTAACAATGGTATGAACCACGTGAACTTAGTCCTGCGTTTTCATTTATTTCCATGAAAGGAACTTCTAAAATAGAAATCGCGAAAAGTTTCACACATAGGGCCATCGGCTTGACTGATTGTGCCCAGGGAACTGGTTATTTCCTGAAAATTGGTGCTGATTCCCATTATTTTGTTAAAGTTATATCTATCTTCTAAGTCTTCGACGTTGTTTTATTAATTTGGATTCTTTGAAGAAAAAAAATATAATCAGTTTGTCACAGTTGTGTGGTGTCTGTAGTTTTGATGCGACATATTGTAGAGATTGAAACTTACAATTCAATCTTATAACTATAATCAATTATTTTTTTACCTAATTTTATTAATTTTTGTAAAACCTTGGCAAGTAGGTCGTTTGCAATATAGTCAAAAGTTTTGAGCAAGCGTAACATCGGGTTTTAACCATGTTTTTGTGGCTCGTGTGAAAGACTTATAGATTTGTCTTTCTTTGCTTGCTTTTTGTTCGCCTTCTTTTCTTTCTTTTTGTGTTTATGTGGTATATTCACCATATATCGATGGCGCATTGCCGTACGTCATTCCATGACGGGAAGACCATTAGGTTCTTCAAGAAATTCTTGGCGTGAATAAATTTCACTTTTGACTTCTGATTTATAATCGTCTGCTATTTTTTTTAAATCAGTATTGATAAGAGAAAATCGTATTTTCATCGGAAGGAAGGTTTTTACTTTTACACGGCGCTTTCGATATATTTGAAGACTGTCCTTATTGTCCTTTTTCTATCGGCAACATGTGTAACGACAAAAGGTCAGTTCGGTTTGTTACCGTTGTGTGGTTTTTGCATTTTTGGTGCGACATATTTTATGGTTTGAAACATAAAAATCAATCCTAAAAAATAACAATAGTCATTATCCAAATTTTATTTCATTTTTCACCATCACAAGAATTCTTAGTTTTGTCTTTCTTGCTTCCGTCTTATTGGCCTTTTTTCTTTCTTTTTATGTTTAACAGATAGTTTCGCACAGTAGTGCGAGATATTTGAAGACTATATTCTGTTCATTTTTTTAATTCGTTCGCCGTATAGTGCTATGTCTTGAGCAACTGCATCATTCGTTTTTAATCACTTTTTGGTGGTCTTTTTGGTTGCCTTCTTTTCTTTCTTTTTGAGTTTACATGGTATATTTACCATGTATAGATTGTGGATGACCCAATGCCATACTTAAGTTATGATGTTGAAGGTTTTATATATTTATATTGACTTATATAGTGGCAGTAATTTTTTGTGCCGTTTCATGATCTGCATATACGGTTTTTCTTTTCTTTGTGGATTTTAATTAGGGTGAATGTTTTGTACGACACAAATCAGTTGCCATAGCTTCTGACACTTCGCTATTAATTTTTCAGTGTCCAGTTTTACCTTTTTTGCTTGCTCTTATTTGTTTTATTTTTATGTTTACATGGTATATCCATGTATGCGCATTCCTATACGCCTGGTCGAACTATTGCTTTATTGGTTTTAAACCATATTCTTGTAGCTCATGTGGAAGACTTTGAACTTTATCCCTTAAATGCTTTGAACGGAACATACCAGTTGCTTTGGTAACAAAATCAGAACGATTTTTTTATATTGTTGACTATTTCTTACGCAATATTTGACATGTGTTTCATATTCGAATATTACTCTAATGATATTGAGTAAATTCTTCAGGAGCTATGTTGTTTACAGTACACATTTGATGCACCAAGAGGATGTTATTTATAGCATGCACTAATAGTATATTATATTCCAACTGAGCTATTGAGCCACACCTGAATCACTTTAAATTTCTCTTCTCTTTATATCGGTCTTTAAGGGCGAGGGTGGAGCCATCTACCAACTTTATTACGAACTGTTGGAACCAATGAATGATTTTCCAACCATTTTTAAACATTGATTTTTGATGACTCCACCCAAATATTTGCAAGAATTTTTTATAGTATTTGCTATATTATATGAATTTTTATGGCATTTTTAAGCCTGAAATCATTTTTTTGCGGCTCATCTAGCTCTATATTTGCTGCACAGTTATTTTCATATAATTGACTATTATGATCGATTTTCTCAATAAAATTGTTAGGAATTATTAAAAACTATTTCAATTTTCTTATGACTTTGGCACCGAGTTCTTTGTTGTTGAAGACTTCGATCTTTGTCTCTTCTGCTTTGAACGGAACGTACCAGTTACTTTAGTAATAATATCAGAACGTATTTTTTGATATTGTTGACTACTTTCTATGCATTAATCGACATGATGTATTTCTTAATTGAATTATACTCTATTACGATATTGAGTAAATTCTCAAGGAGTTATATTGTTTACAGCGTACATTTGATGCACCAAGAGGATGTTATTTATAGCATGCACTAATAGTATTGAATTTTGGTCTGCAGTGGCCAATTGAAAGGCTAATTTGCATGATCTAATGAATCTATAGTGATCTAATGTATTATTTCTGTTATTCGTTCAATCTCATAATTGCTGAAATATACTTTTTTAATGCGTTCGCCGTATAGTGCTATGTCTTGAGCAAGTGCATCATTAGTTTTTAACCACTTTCTGGTGGTCTTCTTTTCTTTCTTTTTGAGTTAACATGGTATATTTACCATGTATCGATCTTGGATGACTCAATGCTATACGTAAGTTATGGTGTTGAAGGTTTTATATACTTATACAGTGGCAGTAATTTTTTGCGTCGTTTCATGATCTGCATTATGCGGTTTTTCTTTTATTTGTGGATTTTAATGAGGGAGAATTTTTTGTACGACACAAATCGTTTCAAATATCTATATATTACATATATACATAAAAATATAAATTCAAATTTAATCGATTCGATCGATTTTCTCAATAAAATTGTTAGCAATTATTAAAAACTATTTCAATTTTCTTGTGTCCTTGGCATCGAGTTCTTTGTTTACTAGAACCATCGCTTTATTGGATTTAAACCATATTTTTGTAGCTCATGTAATGTTCGGGCAGGCAGAAGGGGTTTTGTTTCAATAATAATGAAGTAGATCTTCAAGAGTGTTTATTAACAACAAAACAACGAGACACACAAAGAGATTGGTCACGACTTTTACTTTAGTCTACTTGGTCACGACAACGTGTTAACTGACTTTACTGGAGGAGAGAGCTATCTTATATATATCTCTGACGATGTAACATCTCTGATGACATCCAGAGTTCAACTATGATTCCTTGCACTAATATTGATTACAAATCGTTACCTAATGTTATTTAATGATGTTTACAGATCGTTACTTAATGTTGTTTACAGTTCAATTAACTAATATTGTTTAAAGTCAATTACTAAATTTTGTTTACAAATGATTATAAAATAGCACTCATTACAATCCTCCCCATCAAGAAAGACAACGGGTTGTCTTTTAATTATACAATAATATAAAAGATAAATACAATGATAATTTTCTTATTTAACTAAGTAACATTACTCTTGGTGCTGATACAATAATTATTTCTTATTCTAACATGCAACATTACTTCGTGTCGTTAATATCTTAAACATTATTTGTTTATATATGAAATGTCATTTGTTAAATTTATACATTACTTTTGTATGACACATATCATCATACATTTATTATATTTCTTGTTTTATCTTAAACAATTTCCATTTCTCTTTTACATTTCATTTTTATTTCCTTTAGCACAATTAACTAGTCTTTAGCTGAGCTACTCTAGTGCTCCTACGTAGTGGTTTTATTACAATTTCTTCATTACTTGTAGAAGGTATTTCTTCCAACTCAATATCCTTGTTAGCATTATTTAATTTAAAGGTAATACAATTCGTTATCTTCGAGCAACATTGTTTGGAGTCCTCAATTGCTAATAATCTTCCTCTACTTGTGCAGAAGAAATTATGATTATAAATGTATTTTGCTAAGCGATATAATAAATTATTATTATTATTTTTATTATTATATATGTAAAACACACTAACAGCTATTGATTTAACAGATTTAACAGAATTGAGATGAAGCTCCAATAACTTTTATAATTGACATAAATATGTAAACAAAATAAACATTATTAATAATTCTAGTATAAATGGTATCTTCTTCCAATCTAGTTATGATCTCTTCTACTTTATTAATTTTATGGCTAGCTAGGTTCAGACTTTCCATGTCTAATTGATGATGTGACTTTAATGGAACGAATCCTATTTTTGTTATATTTTTATCTTTTAATTTATTACAGCAATCATCATCCATAATATTAATATTGGGTAAATATGAATTTCGTTCACTTATCAAACCTTTAGTTGCTGTTTGTAAAATAATATTACCTGTATATAATTTACAACTATCCGATATCGATAATAGTCCAGTATCTATTAATTCAAAATCTAGAGGTTCTTTATTCTTGCAACTAAGCTTAGTAACCGTGCTATGAGGAATCACAAATAACCAATTATTTTCATTGTTTAATTTATACCACTGTTCATTAACCATATATGCTAATCTAGTGTCGCATTTATTTGGTATTTTAGTTTTGCCAAACATAAGCTCTGTTTCACATGTAGGGTTTCCATGTACTGAATACAATGGTGAGGTTAGTTTACATATTATGATTTTGTGACAATTTCTGACAATCATTCAAGTTTTCTAAATAACCGTAATACATTTTGTTACTTTATATCATAAAATATTTTTCTTTAGGTAATATAAACACAAAAGTATAATCTTTGTTTCTAATAGGTACAGGTAAGATGTTGTACAATTCGTAATTCGTTTGAGTAATCAAAGGAATTTTAATCACAAATACTAGTTTCTTATTCATATAATATACTAAGATTAACTAGTGATAATAATTCTGGCATATTATTTATCATTAAATCTACAGGATACTTAGTTTGCAAAGGTAGATGAGACGTTTTCTTCAGTTCCTCTAAGTATTGTTCAGGAGTTATAATAACTGGATGTATAGCTTCGTTTTTAGCAAAAAGAATTGCATTGATTACCGTAGCAATTTCATTGCTTACTTCAGTATTATCAAAGTTAGCAAAGACAAATGTTCATCAATGTCCTGTTTGAGCCTGATATCGAAAAGTACTTCATTTGTTTCTTTTATAAAGTTCATTAAAATATCTAAATTCTTAATAAATACTTTTTCATTATTCGCAAAATCCGTAACACTATTGTTAAAATAAGTGATTGTGGTCTTAATTATATTGGTTTGACTTTTCAATGAAGATATAAGACTATGCTCATGGGAATCTAGTTTTTCAATTGCATCGTCGTATCGCTGTGCATCATCTACGTCTAACGTTCCAAATAAAACTTTAAATATTTTACCTACGCCGTCGATGAGCGATCGCTTGACTCTGTGCACGTTATTAGCTGTACCTGTTAATTCTTTTAAAGCTACTTCTTGATTATATAATTGAGGGATTATTTGGTTCAAAACGTTGATTGACGTATCGCAAAGGGAAAGGCTATCAAATCTTTTATGACTACATATTTCCTTGGTTCTAATAAACGTATTGTCTATTAAATCTATTTTCTTATGATTTTCCGAAATCTCTAAATAATGAATCATTGTCCATTCACTGTCGTAATGGTTTACCATGCGCAAATTTTTTCTCGCGCTAATTGTCTAGATTTTCTAAGTTTTAAAACAAGTTCATCTAAATAATCATAGTGGTAATATTTAAATTCTGGTGGTTTTGTAATAGACGTTGGCAGTTTTGCCTTATTACCGAAAATCAACTCGTAAGGTGTAAACTTTGTGGGACTATGAACACTTGTATTGTAAGAGAACATGCCGAAATCTAACCACTTATCCCAATTAGATTGATCTTCGTTAACATCATGTTTTAGGTAATCTGCAAGAAATAAATGACTTCTTTCTAATGCTCCTTTTGATCGTGGATGATATGCGGTTGTATTTATTTTTTTCATTTTAAATAATTTCGACATTTCTTTGATTCAATTTGACGTGAAATCTGCTCCTTTATCCGACAGTAAAATATCAGGTATACCAAATTTACATACAAAATGTTTTACAAAACATTCTGCTATCGATGTAGCATCGTGTTGCTCTAAAGCATACGCTTGTGAAAACTTAGTTATATCATCTTGGAGTGTCAATATAAACTTATATATACATATATATATCCTCCCTCTTTGGTGACACGACACTGTCATGAAAAACTTCAATCTTTACATTTGAGTCTCTAAATAAATATCTCATTATGGTTCTAATTTTATGCCATTTTAAACGAAATTTGGTAAATCCTCCAAAGCTAATTTCTGTTTGCTTCATTTGCGTTATTTTTAATACAAAACTTATTTCTTTGTTCTATAACATTGGCAAGTCATTCGTTTGCTGTATAGTCCAAAAAAATCTTGAGCAAGCGCATAGTTGGCTTTCAAACACATTTTTGGCGGCACATTTGTTTGCTCTGTATTTGCTGCACATTTATTTTCATATAATTTGATATTTTGATTTTAATAGAATTTCATAGTTGTTAAAAATTAAAATCTTTTTCAATTTTCCTGTGACTTTGGTACCGAGTTCTTTGTTCACTAGAACAATCGCTTTCTTGGTTTGAAATCATATTCTTGTTGCTCATGTGGAAGACTTCAATCTTTGTCTCTTGTGCTTTGAACGGAACATACCAGTTGCCTTGGTAATAATATCAGAACGTATTTTTTGATGTTGTTGACTATTTCTTAAGCAATATTTGACATGTGTTTCATATTTGAATATTACTCTATTACGATATTGAGTAAATTCTCAAGGAGTTATATTGTTTACAGTGTACATTTGATGCACTAAAAGGATGTTATTTATAGCATGCACTAATAGTATTGAATTTTGTTCTGCATGATCTAACGAATCTATAGTGATCTAATGTATTATTGCTGTTATTCGTTCAATCTCATAATTGCTGAAATATACTTTTTTAATTCGTTCGCCGTATAGTGCTATGTCTTGAGCAAGTGCATCATTAGTTTTTAACCACTTTCTGGTGGTCTTCTTGGTTTTCCTTCTTTTTGAGTTTACATGGTATATTTACCATGTATCGATCGTGGATGACCCAATGCCATACTTAAGTTATGCTGTTGAAGGTTTTATATACTTATACAGTGGCAGTAATTTTTGCGTCGTTTCATATGCGGTTTTTCTTTTATTTGTGGATTTTAATGAGGGAGAATTTTTCGTAGGTACGACACAAATCGTTTCAAATATCTATTACATATATACATAAAAATAATTTCAAATATAATTGAATATTATGATCGATTTTCTCAATAAAATTGTTAGCAATTATTAAAAACTATTTCAATTTTCTTGTGACCTTGGCACCGAGTTCTTTGTTTACTAGAACCATCGCTTTATTGGATTTAAACCAAGTTTTTGTAGCTTAAAGAACTATATCCCTTAAATGCTTTGAACGGAACATACCAGTTGCTTTGGTAACTAAATCAGAACGTATTTTTTACTAATTCTTACGCAATATGTGACATGTGTTTCATATTTGAATATTACTCTATTATGACATTGTTCTCTGAAATGGCTTCTTCTAAACTATTTGGTCTTTCAGATTTCAGTAAGATGTGTAATTGAAGATTTAACCCGCTTATAAAAATATTTAGAGCTTGAGATTTTAATGAGTCGATGTTAGCAAGTCTAGCGTTCTAGCGTTCTAGGGTCTAATGATTTTATTAATTTAATATAGTAAACCTCTACTCTATTAGAATAACTTGGAACGGACTCGTTGTGGCCTTGTTTGCATGAATTTAATTCTAATTGCCACTGAGCAAATGTCTTTATTTCGAAATAATTTTCTAAAAGATATTCCCTTAAGCTTTCCCAGGTATCAAAGGTTCTGTGTAGTAAAATTGATCTAACGTTCCCATTTATTTTTGACAGTACTAGTGGTAGAAAAGCACATTATGAATAGGATTTAATAATGTATATGCGCTATTCCAGCTATCTATAAACACATACAGATTTTCCTTATTCCCATTGTACCTTCCTATCATTTTTTTGGGCGATGCCTAAATCTATAAAGGCACCGGTTTTTGCAATAGTTTCCTTTTCAAGAGGTATGTTTAACACTTCAATGTCTTTAAATTACCTTAAACTATTTTACACAATATAACTAAAATAATTAATAGCATATGTTATACTGTGGAATCGACACGTGCCTTGATGTAAACTCGTTGCGAGGAATTCTATCCCGAAGATAGTGATCGTAGAAGTCGCCTTCCTTTTGTCCGTGTTACGTGGCGAATGACAAATTTGTGTTTTTTAAAAAACTAATACTAATACGAATTAATTACAATATAACTTAAACTTAGAAGTATGAATATAAGAGATATGGAAACAGTGAATGTAGGAAATAGAATGGAGAGGATCTGGGTATTTATAGGGTTGGAATACATTAGGGATGTTTACAATCATTAGCTAATACTATATTACAAGGTTCATGTTTAAGACAAATAGTGATATAGTAATGATATAGAGTACAGCTGTGGCATATAGATAAGATGGAGGATATGGTTATATAACACCTCCCCCCTTAGAACAAAGATTGGGCGGCTTTACCCAATTTTTGAGGATTTATGTTTGAATGGGCGATTTCTTCTTCTTCGTCTGAGGTGATGCAGGATGTTGTAGTGCTCGTATCCATGGACATCATTGGTATCTGGATATGTTGTCGCCGTTGTGATCGGTCGAAGCAGTTGTTGAAAATTTGAATACATCCGTCGTGATTAGCAGGATTTTTACTTCGAAAGCATCTCAATGGGTTTATTTTGCAGCATTTCAAGAAGATTATGAATAGCAGAATGAGTCCAATTGATAGGTTTAAGTATGAAAATGTTGTTGAATTTTCTTCAATGACGCTTTCGTTTTTATAAAGTTGCTTAGTGTGTATTTTGATTTCTTCTTTTAGAGTTTTCAAAGAGTCTAATGGGATACTGTTCACTTTTATTGGTATTAATTCTGGTGCAGTTTTCATGTTGAGCTGTTGGTCTTCGCAGATGGTTTCGAGATCAACTGTCACGATGGGGTGTGTAATATTAAAAGTCTTGCTGTCTTCAGCTGATAGAGTAGCTAGAGCTGTGTATAATTTACAGCCTTGTTGCAATGAAATGATGCCGATGCCAGACATCTCGCTATGAGTGGTTTTGTCTCCACATTCTAATGCGTATTGAATAGCATGTCTTAAAATGAAGATCCAATTATTTATTGATTCTAGTTTCTGGAATGTGTTGATATTGGCGGCAAAAGTAGCTGTTTCGCAGATTTCAGGAATATTCCGTGAGGTACTGGTTAGAATGGACATTTCGCAAGTAGGTCTTGAGTTCACATTGTAGACTAATAATTTGCAGACGGCGATTTTTGATGAAAATTTCTTGCAGTTATCCAGTGAGTTCGTTATAACATACTGTTGTCTTGTAGTGCTTGTGGCAAGGTAAGTTTGCTCGGGAAGGATGGTTGAGTATAAGGAAGAGTCATGCTGTGGTATGGGAATAGAGTATAAATGGTAGAGGGAAAATTTTTCGTTTCTAACTAATGGAAAATCTAGAATATATATAAGTTTTTTCATATAAATATAAGAAGTAACGGTGGCTGATTCTAAAATTTCATGAATGTTATTTAGAGTAATAGGGGCAACGAGATTTCTATTAGATCTAGCAGGGCTAGTAGACAATAACTCTTTGTATAATCGGTTTTCAGAAATAATAGAAGGATGAATTCCGCCTGACTTAATGAAAAGAATACTAGTAATAATTTCGTCAATTTCTCTTTCTAGGGACGTTACCGATTCAAGGACTTGGATGCCTACAGTAGATATTTCTTCGGATATAGTTAAGTTAAATAGGACTTTGTTTGTTGAATTGAAATACGAATTATTTTTTTCAAAATTATCATTCATTAATTTGTTCATCATAAGATATTTTTTTGACAGTGTCATTGAAATTTGTAATTGTGGATGAAATAATTTGTATTTGTTGTTTCGGAATTTCAGTTGTACAGATTTGTTGCTTTTCTAGTAGTTGAATGCATTCATTATAGTGTTTGGCGTCTTTAGCATCTGGTGTGCCGATGAGCCATTTTAAGATTGAGCCAAGACCATCTAGGAGTTCACGCTTTGTTCTTCTGTTTTCGGTATAGAAACTAAGTTCGTCTAGTCTACAATCGATTTTGTCTATGTTAACTTTAATGTACGAATTAGTGGTTACAATGCTTGGTAGTTTGGGATAGCGAGTTACAAGATATTGGAAATTATATGCTGCACGTTTGAGAGAGTCTCGAGATAGAAATAAGGGCTTTAAGTCGCGATAAATTATGAATTTCCATGAATTATCCGATATTAAAATATCACCAATATTTTCGAAATAAAGACCGGAATTAGAAGGAATCGGGATGATTTCGGTATTTCCATCAACTAACGTTGTGGAGTACCTGTAATAATGAAAATTGAATTAAAATAAATCTTGAGTTTGAAATGAATTATGAAGTGATATCATGCATTGGTCTTAACCGATTGGCATGCACTAATTGATTTCGGCCTGATTTTTGAATCACGTAATTTTCATTATATCTTATTCTAATTATACTATAAGGGCCTTCCCATTTACTATCTAAATTATTGGGGTTAGGTACCTTTAACATTACTTTATCACCTATATTAAACTTAGCAATATTTCTAATATTATTATCATAACGTATTTTAGCTTTTTCTTTCATATGATTTACGTTACGTTGAGCTATGTTACGTGAGACTTTTAATCTTTCGTTTAGATCTCGTAGATAATCATGTGTAGTATAGTCGTTTTCTTTGAAGGAGTATAGGGATCGAGTTTTGTAACCGAAGAGTAGTTCGTGAGGTGTGAGTCCTGTAGATTGATTTACACAAGTGTTATGACACATAATTGCGAATGGTATTATTTGATTCCAATTACTATTATTTTGTTTGTGATACATTCTAATGTGATCGCGAAGTGTAGCGTGGAAGCGTTCTAAAGCGCCATTTGTTTGAGGATGATAGGCAGTGCTGATTGTGTGATTACAACCTAATAATTTCATTAGTTGTTTTACAACACCATTAACGAATTCTGTGCCTTGATCAGAGTGAAATCTCTTTGGAACACCATAGTGTTGGCAGAAGGTCATAAGGTTTTTGGCAATAGTGGTAGCTTGTTTATCTGCTATAGGATAAGCTTGCACAAATCGAGTTAACTCATCTTGCAAGGTTAAAATGTATTTGTTAGATTCGTTAGTGATGTCGGAATAAGAAACTAAGTCTATAGTGACTCTTTCAAATGGTTCAGTGGAAGAAGATGTAATGACCATTGGTGCTTTATAAGTTTTTCTTTGAATTTTATTGTTGACATATTTTGCAATTATCTATATATTCCTTAATTGTTTCAGTCATTCCTTGCCAGAAATATTCGTTTTTGATTTTTCGCATAGTTTCTATAATACCGCGGTGGCCTGATAAAGGATTGTCATGAAATGTTTTTAGAATATTAGGGATATCTTCGGGATTGGGGGTCTTAACTTTGTTTTCACATATAATTATTTTGCAGTTATATACATCGGCGAGATAAGCTGTGATGTGTAATTGTTCGTTGCCTAAAATTTTGCACGTGGTGTCGTTTTTAAGGTCTGGAATGTGAAGTGTTTCGAGAGTGTTATTTTGAAGGCAACTTAAGAGTGTTTTGAAATAGCTTTCACTATCCCAAGGATCGAAATGAGTGGGTCTTGAACACCCAAAGATTATATTTTGTTTTTTGTCAGAGACTAATAAATCAGTGTCATAAAGTGAGCGGTTCTTATTCAGATAAGTGTTACCTTGAGAACACTTAGAGATTGCTTCGTTAAAAATATTGTGTTTATCTGAAAGTTCACATGAAATGGGAATAAGAATGTTTTGTGTCGGTCATCTAAGAGGCGATTTGGAGAGATTTGGAGATTGTGTGTGTCAAAACTATATTGAGGGTTTTCAGAGAAATGTTGGTAATTGATTTCTAAATAACCTTCAGAAATGTTCTTACTTGAGTTATGAATTTCGTCGTCAGTTGTGAGATCTATGGTGTTTGTGTTTAAAATTGGAGTTCGAGAGAGTGCGTCTGCGTTAGTATTATTTTTACCGGCTTTATATATAACTTTGTATTCGTATTCTTCGAGTTTGAGACGCCATCGTACCAGACGGCTACCTGGGTCTTTAATTGAAAACAACCATGTAAGGGGTTTGTGGTCTGTCACGATTTTGAACTTCCTTCCCAATAAATAAGGTCGGAAATGTTTTACCGCCCAAACAATAGCTAGTAATTCGCGTTCGATTGTAGAATAGTTCGATTCGGCTTTATTTAGAGTTCGTGATGCATAAGCAATAGGTAAATCTTTACCTATTTCACCTTGTGAGAGTACAGCGCCAATAGCATGTAATGAAGCATCTGTGGTTAAAACGAATTCCTTCGTGAAGTCGGGATATTGTAGTATTGGAGGATTGATAAGAAGGGATTTACATTCATCGAATGCTGTTTGTTGGTATTGACCCCATATGAATGGAATATCCTTTGTAAGGAGACTAGTAAGTAGTGATTAGTGATTAGTGATTCTACTAAAGTTAGAAATGAACCTGTTAGACTTAGAAAAGCTTTGATGTCTTTGCAAGATTTAGGGATTGGGTATTCTTTTACGGCTTTAATTTTGTCTGGGTAAGGTTTGACACCTTCATTAGATATGATATGTCCTAAATAAGCCACTTCGTGCCTGAGGAATTCGCACTTATTAGGTTGGACCTTGAGGTCGTATTTTCGAAGTCGTTTAAATACTTCATTTAGTTTCTGTTCGTGTTCTTGGAGGCTTGAAGCAAAGATAACTATATCGTCTAGATATACAAAGCATCGTTCACCTTGAAGTCCACATAGAACAGAATCCATGGCTCTTTGGAAAGTAGCTGGGGCGTTTCGGAGTCCAAAAGGCATTCTTTTGTATTCGTAATGGCCATAGGGTGTGCTAAAAGCAGTTTTAGGGATGTCTTCAGGATCTACTTCTAGTTGATGAAATCCAAACGCGAGATCTAAAGTTGTAAAATACTGTGAATGGCCTAACTTGTCTAGGATGTCTGTGATATTAGGAAGAGGATAGCTATCACCTATAGTTATTTCATTTAACGTGCGGTAATCGATTACTAGGCGCCATTTCCGCTTACCTGAAGCATCCAGCTTCTTTGGAACGATCCAGATTGGACTACTCCATGGAGAGGAACTTGGTCTAATTATATCCTGATTTAACATTTCTTGAACTTGGCTTTTGACTATAAAATAGCACTCATTACACTCATGTGGAAGACTCTGAGCTATATCCCTTAAATGCTTCGAACGGGACATACCAGTTGCTTTAGTAACTAAATTAGAACGCATTTTTTTACTAATTCTTACGCAATATTTGGCATGTGTTCCATATTTGAATATTACTCTATTATGATATTGAGTAAATTCTCAATTCTCTTATTTAGAGCATGCACTACAGTACTGAAATTTGGCCAATTGAAATGCTAATTTGCATGATCTAATGAATCTATAGTGATCTAATGTATTATTGCTCTTATTCGTTGATTTTCACCATTGCTGAAATATCGAGAGACAGGGTCTAATTATATATAGTGTATAACTATATATAGTGTAATGTTGCGACGATAAAGTTTCGACGTTTGTACATTTCATTATGTCACTCAATCGTTTGAAATTAGCTTATCTTTTAGAGACTGATAGAAATGGGTTGCTGGTGTTTGTGAGACGTTTCTGCCACGCTATGAGAAGAAGACTTGTGTATCCGCCACTCTAGACAAGTGGCAATTTCCTGGCCAGCGATGTAATATACGTCAAATCCCATATGTGCGTCATTCTAAAGTAAAGCCGACGAAGCGGGAGAAAAAAGGTAAACAAAGTTTCAGCGGTTCCAAACATTTATCATTCAAGCGCATTCCAGACCGGAATGAAATTGTTCATAAGATGGCGGATGTGACAGTTTAGAACCGCTCGCTGTGCTGACAGCTTTCCTGTACTACGAAACACGCTACAACAGCTGCCGTTCGACCATTGTCGCGTCGCAACGGTACGTGTGACATGTGCGACAAGGACAGAGAAAATAATAGCTAATTATACGTTACTCAGTAATGGTCGCATTGTTTACCTTTTTTCTCTCGTCTCGTTGGCTTTACATAATACGCTGGCCAGCGAGTTGTCATTTGTCTAGAGGGGTTGTTTTTTGTTTAGTTTATTCTCGTAAGATAATTCGGACCTTTATCTTTTCTTTCTTTTTTAGTTTTGAAATGTTATTGTATTATGATAAAGTTTTTTTTTATATTTTTTTATATTAGGTTGTATTATATCATACTTGTATAAATAATTTAATCCCTGTATCTAGTTCATAAGTATTAATCTTTTTAATCAACTGAATAAATATTAATATAGCAGAGAACTTTATTTTTCATTTCTTCCATATTTACTACACATATTCTAAAAAATCAACTGTGTATACTCACTTATACACAGCACCGAACAGATCTTTGAGTCTAAACAAACCTCAACTGCTAATCTATGTACCGGTTAATTAACGGAGAAGGGTCTTGAGTACTGTTTATTGAAAGGGCTGGGGTCAGTAGTTTACCTCCCGAGGAGGGCCAGACCGTAAGGGATGGTCCTGGGTCCGCCGGGGTGCGTGCGAGGGATATGTCGAAGACAACCTCACTTCCGGCCTAGCACCACGACCCTCAGTTGGCGTGTGGTTTTAGTCGGTTCGAGTCCGACATAACCTCTCTTTTCGGCTCCGGCGGGGGAGGTATCCGTGGGCTCTTCCTTCACTTCGCACGATCTTGGGCGTCCAAGGTAGTGAGACCGTTTGCACGCATGTTACCTTTCACGACGCCAAGCCAGCAAAAGATGCTCTTACACAAACCAAGATAGCCAAATCAACAGATTAAGTTAGAGAATTGATGTTGGAGAGAAGGGCTTCAGGTGTCGTACCTGAAGCCCTTCCCTACTAGGCGAGTTCACCTAGTAAAAATTTTTAAATTTTAGTAATTTCGGTTGCTAATCCATACTTCCATACTATAATATTATAAATGCGTAAGTAACTCTGTCTGTCTGTCTGTCTGTCTGTCTGTATGTTACGCTTTCACGCTTAAACCACTGAACCGATTTTTATGAAATTTGGTATAGGGATAGGTTAGACCTTGAGAAAGGATATAGGCTATGTTTGGTCGCGATAACCGACATCCACGCGGGCGGAGCCGCGGGCAAAAGCTAGTATTCTTAATAAAAAATGTAAGTCGTTAAATACAACAACTAACTACGCTACCATATAAATGTATAAACGCAGAGGCTTACGTAAATTGCTGGGCCTACTAACCAGAAATTTTGGCTATAGATGCTTTTTATCTTTTAAACGTCCAAGGGAAAGGATTTTTGGAAAAACTTAAGTATAATTGGGTATTCTACTAACTCGTCAAATGAGTTACGTCAAAACGATAAGTTATAAGGTAACTTTGAAAACTATGAAAAAAGGTTTAGTGACATCATAAAATTTTATTGTCAAATCGGTTACTATTAATGGTTGGATGGATGATTAAAAATAAATAAAACTATAAAATAAGAACCAACGCAATTTTTACCGCTTTTACCATTCCTAATTTAATAAGCTCTGTTAGACAATTTATTTTAACTATAGGATAATCCCAATGAATGAGCGTTTGTTCCATTCAAAAATAACAAACGTTCATCCCTCTTAAAAAGGTAAGTATAGGATATAGGATAGCCTCAAGTATACTATAGCATTCTCCCTCCATCCGTAACTACATTCTCAATTCACTGCTAAAGAGACCTCTCAATAATCCCGTCCAATTTCCCGGCAGCCAAACTGCAGTTCAAATGACAACTAGTTACCGTCGGAATGGCGCGAATCTACCACTCTCCTCCCCTCCCTCCCTCTGTTAACTGCCAGGTATTGACAACATTGCCCAAACTTTGCACATTGCCACCCTATCGAGATCGAATCGCCGCGATTGCATCTAATTTATAATACTGATCGTTTAAAAAGTGGTTTTACGTAAAAGTGTCTTTTAAATTAAGTGATTGTGATCATTTGTGGGGATAAATCAGGGTAGGTGGAAAAAAGTCATTCTACGTATATTTAGGTAAGGTAGGCGATGAGCTAGAATATAAGTTTGGATGGGGTCACAGATGATCTAGAGATCGAGTTCAAGAAGTTTCATTGACGGTCTGGAGATCAAGTTAGCAGGACGGGGTCATAGTGTAAAGTTACAAAAAAAACATAGCCGAAAGTCTTCAAAAATAAAGTAACGAGGGTAAGTTTTAAAAAAACGAGGGTTTTCACTTAACCTTTTTTTAAATCACATACAATTTATAAAATAAGGGTAAGCATTTAAATTACAAGTACTTCAAAAAAAGTTGTTTTTGGAGACTCTCCTTATTAAATGAAATTTTACTAAGCGGGTCACACTGTTAAAAACCTAGTTGGTAATGCAACGGGTAGAGCTATGAGAAAAGACCTAGCCAGGATTTAGGCAGGTGCTAACTATTACTAAGTATACAAATCGAAGACATAGGAAAAAGAAGAATTTTCTCGGGTGGGACTCGAACCCGCGATCTTTCCTTTACAGGGGGAATGCCTTGACCAACTCGGCTACCGAGACACGCCGCATGTGATTCAAATTTTTATTACTAAGTAGTTATATAAAAGAGAAACAACATAAATGTGTCAAAGAATTCTTTAATTATTGCTAACACGGATATCGTTGATTCTTAACGAACATTATTAATGCTAAACCACGAAATAAAAATTCAGAACGTTAGCTTTTCATATTTGAAAAAGAAGCGCTATTTTGAAATAAAACGACGTTCCATTTATAAAAAATCACTGTCTTCAAAGGTCCCCTGTGAAAAATTATAACGTGATGCCGTACATTTTGTTGCCAGGATAAAAATATGTTTTTCCTTTGTGCTTGAGACACAATATTTCAGGGATAGCTGTCGGGCGTCACTCCGTTGTGAAAATATTCGCTGGTTTAACCTAAAATACGTTATTATTAAAATGTTATAAAATTGCATGCATAATTTGACGGTGATGGTTGTGAATGAACAAAGAATGCGGAGAAATTGTATGACGCTGAGTGATACATTTTCTTGGTTATGAAAGTAGATACGGAATAATGATTTGAATGGAGACGTTGGTTTATTATTATGGAAAAATGAGAGTTATTTTATATGATGACATTCTTTGAATAAGAATCCACAATATAGAGATAATTAGATTCTTCTACTAATCTTTGGTTATACAATCCAATCCCGGAACAAACTTCAGTTTATTATCATAAATACTGGCTATTTTTTTCGTGCGGAAATCCCCACGGATACTTCTCCAGCCGGAGCCAGGAGGGGAGGTTATGTTGGACTCGAACCGACTAAAACCGCATGCCGACTGTGGTACGTGGTGCTAGGCGGGAGGTGAGGTTGTCTTCGGCATATCCCTCGTACCCCGGCTGACCCAGGGCCATCCCTTACGATCTGGTCTCCCTCGGGGATATATACTGGTAAGCTCATTATAGTTTCGCAATAATAGGATGTTTTAAAAAAGTATTCCACCTGAAAGAATCCCTCTACGAATTTCCATGGTTTATCTTCGAGAACAGAATTTCAGGCAAGAAGAGCTGAAGACATTTGAAACTGGAAGGATTAGAAGATAGTGGAGGATGGACTGAATTGAACCACCTCGGCCTATTCCCTGCCAGCTCACGTATTCCCTTCTTCCTAGAGTCCCGGGGCCTTTAAGCGGGGCGTGAAAAGGCATCTAATGAGGCCGTCAAGCTGAGTGCCACCACTGTTAACATGGCACATGCATACTATGGTGAGCCTCTTTCCAAAACTTTGCCTTTAGCTTACCATCAGGCGAGGTGAAGTCAAATTGACGTGTCCTTTTATAAAAAACCTGGTAGGTAGGTACATTAGAAAGTAGGACACAACAATACAGAAAGTTTGGCATACTGACAAACTCAAATTAATATTAATTTCAGTCACAATGTCCAACAAATATTAATATCGTCAGCTAATTACCCCAAACCGCCAGAAACGATGTCCCCAAAACATTGTATTTCACAGCGCAGCGATTTCTCAACAGCATCTCTAAATCTTTAAAAATTGTCGTAATTTTTCCGCGACGTTGACTTTTTAAACAAATTATATTAGCTACAAATCAAATAAGGTTGAATTTGGACTGGCACAATGAGGGCATTAAGTCGGTTATTTTCATTAATTATTCTTTTGAAGAGAATAAAAGGGAGCTGCGGGAGACAGCTAACTGACGGACATGTCGCGGTGCGATGTCTTAGTAAGTCGTTCGAGGAAGAACAAATAAAATCATATTTTTGTAATAAAGTTTGCAATTATTGAAATAAAATGTTACGTAATATCGTCATGCGTAAGTAATATTTTTGGTGTTGAATGTACAATAGACTTTGTACATTCAAAAACAAAAGTATGAATCGAAGGTATTTTTTTAATGATACGGGTGACGATACTAACGTTAATGAAATTACTAGTCCATACTCCATCAATACAGTACCTACCATCCACCTCCCATATTTACTTACTTCCTAGTTACCGAACACTAGTTCAAAAACTTTATGGTCCTTTAAGTCGGGCGTGAAAAAGCATCTGATGAAGTAGTGTCCGTAATGTTAATCCTCTTTCATGTTGCCTTTAGCTTACCATCAGGCGAGGTAAAGTCATACTGACATCTCCTATCAGTATGACTTTATACAAAAATTACAAAGAAAACTGAATAATGTTGAATTGATTCTCAGAATACATAATTATTACACATCCATTTATTCATTGTTATTTTTTTATTTTTTTTAAAGAAAAGAATATTAGAATCGAAATTACTAATATTCCCTCTAACCCCTCCAACTAAGCTAAATTGCTTGTGCTAGGGGTGGGTCCACGACGGTAGTGTAATGGCCAGGATTCGAACCCGGGACCTCTCGATCGTAAAGCCGACTCCTTAACCAATAAGCTACCGACGACGACGCTTCGCTTATTGATTTCTTTCAATTCCAAAATTATTAGTAAAATAAGTGTTTACAAACTTCTGAGCGCGACTGTACCTACATTCAATTCACCAAATAATGGTTTTGATTTATCGAGGAGCAGTCCTGTGCCGTACAGTCGCTGACAAAGGGGCCGGCCGCATTGTCCCGGCGCGTCTGCCTGTGACAAACACGGGCGGACAGACTGTGGCATCCGCGTCATGTACTCGTACCTACCTATATAATATGTTGCTAGTACTCCGTTTAAACTGTACATATGTGCAGATGGTACAATTTATTGGGTGCGAATTGAATGCTCTTACTACTATAGATACTGGCACATATCTTGACTTCTTTTTTTTATTTCGTGTGGAAATCCCCGCGGATACCTCAGATAGTTGGTCCAGTGTAAGCCAAATATAGAAGAGGAACTTGGAATGTTGACTCAGCAATCATTGTACCGATAGTCGTATCAGTCAACGGACTGATAGCAAAGAGCCTCGACCAACATCTGAAGAGGCTCGGGTTGGATGGTTGGGTCAAGGGCCAGATGCAAAAGGCAGTACTCCTTGATACGGCGCGCATCGTGAGGAAGTTCCTTTCTCTAGAGCCCTAACCACCGGTAACTTGGTCCCTGTACCCGATGTTGGTGGGATACTATTTTTTATATTTTTAAATAGATGTTTTATTTTTTATAAGTATGTATTTAAAAATGTAATTAATAAGTAACTTAAGTAAATAAAGAGAAATAATATTACAAAACATTCCAGGCGCGTTTACTACCGCCACGCCACAGAGGCTGTCATCCACTTCCTACATTAAAGAACAGGTATGGAACTCTCGAAAATAGACATAAGGACCTAACCTTTTTTCAATTATTACACTTCTCCACATACTTGTAACAGGCTTGTTCCACATTCATCCTACTTTCCCCAGCTAAGCTACATTGCTTGAGTAAGAAGTGGTTTTTCGTCGGGTCGGAAATAGTCAAGATACGAAGGACATCTAATGCTCCCAAACAAAAATATTTCGAAAGTATTGAACGAATTTAGCGTGTTCTAAATTATATGTAGTCCTAACAACACATAATATCTACATACTTCGAGTATAAACTATAACTGGCCTAATCTTACAGTTTACTTCAGCGGCTAAGCTCGGTGAATTACCGCATATCCAGGGATTAGGTCCACCACACGCGATACTTACTTGTACATCCAATATTAATTTATTCACCTTGTCTTGTCCCTTCTATCGTGGTAATAATTTATACATGGGATATATCTTTGAGCTTAAGATTATTAGGTGAGACCGCAGTGAAATCCATTTTGTGAAACCTATAGTTTGAGCGTGTACGGAAGCTGTGACGTCTTTTGAGGACAATAATGTAGAAAGTTCACAAATTCTGAATTTTAGCTTATTTTATTGTGTGTTGAAAACGAAACATACACCTAAAAGGATTATTTTCCAAGATAATTATGGACTTTTAAATGCCCATTTAGGCGTTTATCGAGGAAGGTTCAATATCGTGCCAATAACGTGAAAATGAAGAATATAAACTATAACCTTCCTCGCTAAACGATCTATTCAAAACAGAAATATTTTTCAAATCGGAGCAATAGTTCCTGAGTGTGGTGTAGGTAGTTATGTAATGTAAAAGCTTTACTATAACAAACTTTCAAGTGTTTTTGCACACTTAATAACATTCTCCTTTCTGGGTCATTAATGTGTTATCGACTTTCAAACGCAGTCGTAACGCGAGAATAGAGCGAAATAATAATTGTTTGTCACTCAGAATAAGGGGCCTTATTTGATAATTACGTAAGAATAGTAGATTGCCCAACAAGTGAAAAAAAGGTGAATTCTTTTCGAGGCACAAAAGCCGAGATGAATTCTTTTTTCACGTATTATGTACTCTACTTTTTATCATTTACTACGAGAAAATAATTACTCTCTGATTACAAATGAAATTTTATTATGGGTAATACGTAAAAGACGTGAGTTTCATTTTCATCTCAGGATAAAGTTATTTTAGGAACACTCTTTGAAGACGAACTGAAACTTTTACAAAAAGATTAGACAGAAAATAAGTGACATTTTTTTTACTTAACCCTATATTGGGTTACGCATGTTCCAAATTTAATTTTTTTACTCAGTGAAAAAAATAGCGTTCATTCACTGCTTTTGATGAATCACGGGCCCTTTTTCGAGGGTCAATGGTAAAAAATAATATTTTCTTCGCCAATGCAGCAAAGAAAAAAAGAAAATATTATATTATAAAGTCTTTGAATTCTTCATCAGAATAAATGTTTCTTTCTTCCTAAAAGACCCGGGACATTAGGCAATCACGTGTACTGGTAGAGAATCCTACACCAATATGACAATCAATAATCTATCTTATATCTACAATGAACACCCACCTATAACCCTTCTTGATTTAAAACGGAAACAATCGAACAACCCCCTCATAAATCAATTAAACAACGATTCAACCAAAACGTCCGTGACGTAATGTAAAACAGAACCCACAAAAGAGTGTTGTGCCGGGTGCATCCTCGTGCTCCTACTAAATTGTCCTACTGGTAGGAGCACCGGGACACCCATGTCCTGGTGCTCCTACTACAAAGGCAACCGTGAAACGTCCAGTAGGAGCACCAAGACATTACAAAAATAGAAGTACTCATACACCTACTCTGATTCAAATACAGACGAATGCAGATATCTACAAGTGTCACTTTGTTGCATATTTTGTCACTTTTGTGCAAGCAAGAAAAAAACTATCTAAATAATAAATTATATTAAAATTTAAAATTAATACAGAAGAAATTATTCCCGTTTTAATTAAAAGGAAACGCGGAACTGTACCTATTGCTCTTCAAAGGAAAGCAATAATATAAACAAGGAGTTTACAAAAGTGTAGTGAAATATGACAGTGCAGCTATATGAAACTCGACCTGGATCATTATTTGAAAATAGGTTTCTGTATGAAATTCAAGTCATAGACTGTGTAAAGTAATATGCAAAAAAGACTCAGAGGATAACAAAAATTGAAGCTCTAAAATGTGTATTATTTTTATAACGAAAAAGAAAACTAATCTCCTCTATCGAATACATAGAAAAAAATGGGGCGGGACTCGAACCCGCGATCTTTCCCTTACAGAGGAATGCCTTGACCAACTTGGCTACCAAGACATGCCCGATGTAATCCTCGTCTAAACCAAAGTATGGTTTACCACAAGAACCTTCCAGGCCCTCGATTCTACTAAAGCTAAACCACTGTGGTGCCGCGGTCACTGCAAAAAATGACAATAAATTTTAGACATTATGGTGGTGGCAGATTTATGTTTTCAAAATTAATTGAAAAAGGTTCTGTTTGACGTATAGTTTTAATACAAGTTTTTAAATGTAAAGTACATATGCGGATTTTTTTTTTTAAAGATGATGTCATCCAAATGTCTCCCACCTAGTTGCACACATTGTTTAAAACGGAGCATCGTATTCCGCACCACACGCTGCAGTAAGCTCGGTTCAATTCGATTCTTGCCGAATGTTGTCTTTCAGGTCCACAATAGTTCACGGATTGCTGGCGTACTTCTTACTTCCGTCGAATTTTGAAGTGTGAAAAAAATTGTCGACGAACGAGTACGTAGGAATCGTTGCTTTTGGAAATTGCATCGATAGCGTACGCGCGATGGTCACCCGTCTACTACGACATCGTGACTGGGAAATCCGCACGATCAGTGATTCGAGTGATTCGAAAGACACTACCCCCTCCCCGCTCCGCTTATAACTTTTGAGATAGTCGTTTTTTTTATGTAAATCTGCCTCCAGTCTCCCTGTACCTACTGCTAAACTCCAAAATGAAATGAAAACGGTTTCATTATACTTCTTGAATTACTCTGCAAAAAGTCATTGAATTTTGGACTTCTGGACCTCATCGCTCAGTAGCGGTGGCACCATTGTGTTGTTTGGCTTTAGCAGAATCGAGGCCCAGATCATCTGCCAGTGAGATCCCCCAGCGAATTCTGATTGAAAATTACTACTAGGAATTTTTCCTACGTCAAAAAGATTCACGACCTTTTGGGGTATAAATCGAAAAATATCGATCCTTGGAAAAAAATACTACCACTAAATTAAACTACTACTTTAAATTTCTTAGCTTGGCGGGACCTCTTTTAATTTCCTCTTAAGTATTTTTCGGTTGACTGTACAATATGTAATGCAATAGGAGCAAAAAGAATTAAATTTTGAAAACTATTTTATTCCTCTTGGTTTTTATGTTCAGTAGGAGCACCAGGACATGGGTGTCCTGGTGCTCCTACCAGTAGGACTATTTAGTAGGAGCACGAGGACGCACCCGTTGTGCCGCCCGAACAATCCCGGAATGTGTCCCTTGACGATACCGGGATATCCAAACGTCACATTACTTCACCCCAAAACGTTTTGTTCGCAAATGATTTGAGTAATGTCCTCTCTCCCGGGACATCATACAAATAAAATTAAATTTTAATAGTTCTTGTAATTGGAATATTATTGTGGGGAGTAATTCATTTGAGGACCTATAAGTGAATGGGGTAAGGTGTGTCGCAGCTGTTTGTGCTAATTAATGGTTATTAGAATATTGGTTTGAGGTGAATATTGATCTCAGTGTAATTCAAATTCTAGAGAACACTCACGAAGCCAAAAGTAAAAAAAAAGTCACTCGCTTAGTGCTAGTGGTTTTTACCCGACTGCCGAAGGAAAGAGGGTAATGTTTTTCGAGACTATGTATGTATGTATTTAAATTTGGCACGGCCTACAGCCTGAACGGCTTGACGGATTTGGACAAGTGAGGTGTCATTTGATTCGTCGTGATTGTGTGAGTGACACCAAGTACATTAAAATTTCTAGAAAATCAAAATGTGTATTTTTGGCGCCAAAACGTATGTTGTCAAAAATATTTTTGACTCAAACTTATCTAGTAGGGTATCAAAATGAAAGAAATTAGAAGGAGATTACAAAAAGATATACATGTTATATCGTAACTAATAAAAAGTATCAAATAAAACAAATGATTAAAAAATAAAAAAACCGGACTGCCACTGAAAAGATCTAAATAAGTTTGATAGCAGGCGGTACCCATTTGCCAATCATAAACCGAAAGAAAATTAATGGGTACCGCCTGCTATCAAACTTATTTCGATCTTTTCAGTGGCAGTCGGGTTTTTTTATCTTTTAATCATTTGTTTGTTGTAGTGATGTTTTTTTTCGTTCCCCTTACACCCGGTATTAACCTACTTACAGGTAAAATTGTAACATGGTCAATGGTCATAGTCATGTGTAAAGAAAATCTCTTTAAGCGTTTTGCAAAGCCATGTAACGTTGGCACATGTACTAATGTTGGACATTGTTTTACATGTATCAGTGATGCTTCAGATAAAGAACATTCTACAAATATATGCAGAAAAGTACACTGCAAGCAAAAAATCAGCTGGTACATAGTGGTTACATAGTGTGCGCGGATCCTTACAGAGTAAAGTCGATACTTATCGTTACATTTTATTGTGTCTGCGAAAAGATAGTTATCTGAATAAAAGTTGTACCTCCAGTCTTTTGATACGAGTTGTTGTCAGCACATTTGTTAGCTCGATGTTGTTATGATCGAGTTCTGAATAAGTTTCGCAAACCTTTATTCTGCTTGACCAACCGTAACGCGTTCGTATTAACCGACACAATTAAGTTGGTTTAGCTTTACGCCAGTTCTAACTTCTATGTTAACCAATTGAAATGTGTCGTCTACTAACGGTATGACTGCATCTGAAACTGATTGTCAAGTTGAATAATGCGCCAGAATAGATAATGGTACGGTCGTAGTTTCGCCAAATGAACACAGTTTGGAGGTTTGTTCCTTATCGGTTTGTGAACGGCGAAGTTGGGCCATTGTCTGTGTTTATGTTAGTTTTATATAGAGTACTTTGAATGATCTATTAGCATCGAAGGAGGAGTATTCCGTACAGGGGACTAAGTTTGATTAGTGTAAATATAATATGCTTTAGTGTATAAGTGGTCATCTTCTTTTTGCGGCCTATGGTCATGTACAATACCAGGGTGCGTCACACTTGTGCTGTTGACCGTGTAAGAACCTTTTGATGCCATTTTTAAAAAGAATATTAGAACCAAATTTACTAATATTCCCTATAACCCCTCTAACTAAGCTAAATTGCTTGTGCTAGGAGTGGGTTCACTTCGGTAGCGTAATGGCCAGGATTCGAACCCGGGACCTCTCGATCGTAAGACCGACTCCTTAACCACTAAGCTACCGACGACGCTTGAAGAACCCCATTTTGAGCATCAAATTTTTTTTGGATAGTTTTTTAAGACGGCATCAATTCTGTTCTATAGATGGCACCGAGAGTTACACGGAACTGCTGCTAGTCAGAAGTTAATTTGTAATTCGAACGTTCCAAATTCTTTACAATATAGTACCACTAGTGCCACTACTACCAACAATATATAGTTTCAGAACGATAAATTAACGTTAGATAAAAATCGCTCAACAATGAGCTGACATCGAGCCCAATTAACGCGACGATCGACAGCTTATCGCGCGGGGGATCATCACGCGAGCTGCCCGGTGGTCCCGTGGGCGGGAGGTCTGTTGTTGCTTAGAACGTGATGGGTGACCGCGGCTAGTACCGAAACAGAAGTTAATCTTTTGTATCTTGTCCTGATAAAACCGTGAACTAAGAAAAAAAGAATTGTTATGGTTCAAGTTTTGTTGAATATTTGCTTATTATTTTATTGTAATCACCAATAGATTACAATGTCTTTGTTTACAAATCGTATCGCAAAGAGCTGGTTCGCGAGATAACAATGTGTTAACTTCAATGAATTTTACAGCAAAAAGTATCCTAACTATACAAATTGAATATTTGAATTTGAATCACATCGGGCGTGTCTCGGTAGCCGAATTGGTCAAGGCATTCCCCCTGTAAGGGAAAGACTGCGGGTTCGAGTCCCGCCCGAGAATATTTATTATTCCCTATGTAACTTGTAGTCATCATCATCCACATAAAGACGTTAGTCCTGATTGCATCCGAGGCCACGGTGCCCTCGGAGCTCAGGGTCCGCCTTCCGGCTCTTCCTCCTCCACTTCGCACGATCTTGGGCGTCCAAGGTAGTGAGACCAATTTCACGCATGTCACCCTCCACGACGCCAAGCCAGCACTTCTTGGGCCTACCCCTTCTACCTGGACCGGGTGGGGGCGCTATTGCCAGGCATTTGTTACCAACGTAGCTGGGCGGTGTCCGCAAGACGTGGCCGCACCAGCAGAGGCGGCTCTCTTGCATCCTATCTGCGATGTCACAGATATGAAGGCTGCCGCGGATCTTTACGCGTGACTCCACACATCCACCGCAGCATTTTCATCTCCGTGACAGCCTGACTGGCATTTTAGTGTCGCAAGTGACGCCAGTCATTTCCCGCCACTTAGCCCACGCGGCGGCAATACGTGCCTTGACGTCGTAGTCGATGTCACCAGAAACGTGAAGTACAGATCCCAGGTACTTAACCTGATCCGTGCGCTCGACCAAGTCATCGCCTATGCGAACGGGTGTGGGATCTGTTGAGTTTAACGCCAAGTACTCTGTCTTCGCCACATTTAGCTTCAGACCGCCGTTCTCAAGCGCCTCCTTCCACACTTTCACACGTCGCACCAATCTGTTCCTGTCTGCGTCCATCAGCGCAATGTCATCAGCATACATAAGCAACCATGGAGGCTGCTCATGTGAGTCTCTGATACTGTCCGACAAAACGTCTAACACCAAGCTGAACAGGTAGGGACTAAGTACGGATCCTTGGTGTACCCCGACGATGTTGGGGAAGGTTTTCGTGTCGCCAACAGAGCGGTTGCGAACCACGGAACCGGAATCTTGGTACATGTCTCGGATGGTGTCGATGTTAGCCTCTGGGACTCCTTTGGACCGCAGTGCCCACCAGATCATCGCGCGAGGCACACAGTCGAAGGCCTTCTGCATGTCTAGGAATAGACAGTACAGGGGCGTGTTCCTCGCCTTGTATCTCTCCGCGACGATCCTTAGGGCGAACGCCGGATCCATAGTCCCGTTTCCGGGGCGGAACCCATACTGACACTCCGAGAGGGTACTCTCCTGTCGGATCCGGGAATCGATTATCCGCTCGTAAAGCTTCATGGTGTGGGACATTATCTTTATACCTCGGTAATTACCACACTCTTGCACCGATCCCTTGCCCTTGAAGACTGGCGTAATAACACTCAGCCTCCACTGGTTTGGGATTTTACCGGTGAGGAGGATACGGTTATAAAGATTAGCGAGGATGCCCACACCACAGGCACCCATTGCCTTCCAAGCCTCGATGGGGACTTCGTCGGGTCCGACAGCTTTCCGGTTCTTCATGCGACGAATGGCAGTCTGAACTTCAGCAGGCGTTATCGGTGGCACTAGTCCTTGATTTGGAGGGAGATCTGGTGGCTGCACCTCTTTATGCTGCTTATTCAGCAGATCGTGGAAGTGTGAGCGCCATCTCTCCTTCACCGCGACTTCCTCGTACAACAGGTTTCCTCCAGGGTCTTTGATGCAGCGGCACTTGGTTATAGCCTGCACCGCTTTGGCCCTGGAGCGCGCTGAACTTGTAGATGAGCTTTTGCCCCTCAGACGATTCCAACTTGTTGTATAGAGGTTGCAAGTGGTCTCGTCTGGCCCTGGCTACGGCTCTCCTAGTGGCGCGTTTAGCCTGTTTGTACTCGTCGTGGTCTTCGGGAGATTTGGACGCTTGCCACTTTTTAAAGAGGGCTTTCTTCACCCTGATCTCCTTCTGGACTGTGTCGTTCCACCACCAGGTGTCCTTGTTACACTTGCGTCCACCCTTAGACGTGCCGAGCACTGCCTTCCCCGCCTCAAGGATAGCTGCCTGAATCTTGTCCCAGCAACTTGAATCAGTCCCTATGTAACTTGTAGTAACTTGTAGTAAATTGTAGTGATCATCATTTTTTACTCTTAGATCATGGCTACTGAAAAGCAACGCCATAGAATCTGTTAAAATTGGACCAAACAACTGAACAGACAGAACTGCCTGAACGGTACAAGAATATTATTATAGTCTGGAACACATAGGCTACTTTGTATCTCTGGAATAGGTTTCCATGGGTTACGGCAATCAAGCAAGCCTATCGCAGTCCACTGCTGGACATAAGCCTCTCCCAATATTGAGAGGCTTTGACCTACTGTTTCCACGCTGACCCGACGGGTTGGTACCTGGTTTTATTTCGAAATTCTTTCTCTCGCAGTGATATCATCTGCATATTTTTCCGTTAGTCGCCTCTTATGATACCCTTTGAATGAGGGTGGTGATACTTGTATTCTTTCTCCGTATCCGCAAGCAACGATACCAGAACAGCACGTCTGCACAGTTGTGGTTTTTATTTTTATAATTTTCTGTGTGTGCTTAATATTTTTTTTTTTTTTAAGAATATTACATAACATAACATAAACTCACGCCCGTATTCCCCGAAGGGGTAGGCAGAGGTGCTAGCACCCACGTTTCGCCAGTTTATGTTTAGGTCCCAATGTAATAGGTGGCGAGCCTATTGCCATTAACCGGGCACTTATAAACCTGCGATAAATACACACATAACTTCGAAAAGTCATTGGTGTGTGCCATGGTGAACCTGGGATCGAACCCGAGACCTCGTCTCAGCAGTCCATTACCCATGCCCCTAGGCTATCGCAGAATAGAATAAGAATATTAGAACCAAAGTTACTAATATTCCCTCTAACCCCTCCAACTAAGCTAAATTGCTTGTGCTAGGAGTAGGTTCACGTCGGTAATGTAATGACCAGGATCGAACCCGGGACCTCTCGATCGTAAGGTCGACTCCTTAACCACTAAGCTACCGACGCTTCATTTCTTTATTTCTTTCTTACGTGGGCGGACCCACAGGCAGCAGGTTATACCAACACTTTTATTATACACAGGTCGTCAAATTGATTGCATTCATTGCTGTGGACGCCATTATAAATATTAATGGCGGTTATCCAACCATATAACCCTAAAACAAATATTTATTTAAACTTCATGAAATTCTAAAATCAATCAAACTCAAACGATGGCGGTAACGAGGGGGTGTTCTAAAAACAATAGCGATCTAACAGCGCAAGTTTGATGTGAAATGTTACAGCCGACAGCGTATCTCTGCGTCTAATTGAATAAGTTTGTAACAACAGGCGGGAGGTACGGCAGACAGTTTGGGTGCTTTTGGTCAATAACTGTCTGATTTGCGCTAGGTAGTGGTTTGTTAGTGGTTCGTGGGCGGAGGGACACCTATTCGAAGTCAAAGATTATATTAAACCAAAACTGAACATACAATACTTCAAAAACACCAAACTATGGTAATGTTTAGGAAGTCCCTTTATTACCCGTGTTACTACCGTAGTAACACTGGTAATAAAGGTTGGTAACCAATCTTACTACTAGTAGTAACACGGGTAATTGAGATACCCTTCTTACTTCAGGTAGGTGCAACAAATACTACTAAGTACTGGCCATTTCAAATGAAAATAATTTTTGTTTGGCTAAGAATTCTAATTTCAAATTCCATACCCGAGAGGCAGTACAAAATGCCTTTGAAGAATTTGTTGCCTCCCGTCCAGATGATTTCTTTAAAAGGGCATCAATAAACTGCCACTGTGTTGGCAAAGATGCATTGATTGCACTTGCACTTAGATTAATACAAATAAAAAATACATACAAACGGTAATTTCATAGGCAGACACCTAATATACGAATGGTTCCCTTTATGTAGAGTCCCGCTATGTCGAGCCAAAAACCTTATTTCGCTTCTATTACCTCTATGTCGAGTCTACGTTTTCTGTCCCATTTCTATTCCCTTCATGTCGAGCTTCTGCACCACGCTTCTATTACCGTTATGTCGAGTACTCACTCTTGAGTGAGTACTCAACTGATACATATTATTCCCTACTGATAGAAATATCGCAAGTAGGTATGTAATTTAATACTATATATTTGGATTTAGTCATTTATTGTTGCTGTTAGTGTGTAAAAATTTCGTAGACGAATTTGATCAGAGCACTTTCCCTAGACAGGAATTGATCATAGTTTCAAATCTCATCTGTGATCTTGACTTTCTTATAAGTACACTGTTTAAAATAGAAAAAAAATTGCTTAGTAAAAATTTGCTTAAAAGTTTCAATAAACCACTTTATTTTTACTTTTTTCCACTAAATTTCAATGTGAAACATTCACTAAAATTTTAAACGGAACCTTACATATTATTCGTCACACTGAACCTTCTCAATACAACATTCTGTATATTATCAATTACAAAGCAAAAACAATAGAATAGACACTGGTGACCTTAAAGCCTCCCCTCACGGGTCACAGTTGAAATATCGCGCGCGCACACCGACTCAACGTTGAGTAATGACGTCACATCGCACTACCCTGACGAACGTCTGTATTGTGTACAGTGACGTGTACGCCGGCCTTTATATTTATTAGAACTATTATTATTTCTCTACTGTATAGTCACTATCAGTATTAGTTTAACACAAGTAGCTCCCATCAAATTTATTAGGAGGAAAAAGCGTAGGAAAAAAAGTCGAGGCTCTAAAATGCAAGATTTGGAAGTAGGTATACTTGATAAACACTGGAATGAAGTGTTATTATTTTTTTAAATATTTTAAGTAGTCATTCTGGAACGGGAGCTTTTGAGCACTGTTTCGAAAGCAAAATCGTCTGGAAATATATATTTAAAACTTGAAAAAAAAAATTGGAATAAAGTTCGGATGACCGAAGTTGGGATTTTATTATACTTTTTCAAATTATCCAGACGATTTTGCTATCACCCAAAACGGCGTGCGTTTTAGTCGGTTCGAGTCCAACATAACGACCTCCACCGGCCCCGTGGGGGTATCCGTGAGGATTATTCGCACGATAAAAAAAAGACGATTTTGTTATCGAAATTGTGCCCAAAATCTTTCGCTCCACCCCTGTGCAGAGGCTGCATGGGGGCAGAAGAAACGCCACATCATGTGCTTACAGAGTGCATGAGCGTGGCCGAACAACGGGCGAAATTCCTCCAGTCACCAGCGTCACTCCGGGAAGCATGTGGAAACCTGAAAAGGCTGCTGGCTTTTTGGGAAGATCTGGGTTGGTTGGAATGAGAGGTAATAGCCCCTCTAAACGATGGGCCATCACGATGGTCCAGTAAGATGGGCCAGCGTGTGGAGGGCTTAGTGGTGTCGGTTGGCTTATGGTGCGTGCGATGGTCTTGAGTTGGCTTTGTTGTCGGTTTTTCGGCCGCACATCAAAGGTAGTGGGCCAGCGATGGCGGTAGGCATCTACACGTGGCCCATTCCACAGTGCGCGCTCGAACGCGAAGGAGTGAGGACGTGCCCGCTACTTAAAAAAAAACAATAATGACGAATACGTGGCCTCATAATGAGGTCATACAATTTTTAGAATTATATCGGCAAGAAACCATTATTTTTATTAGAAAGCAGCTAATTAAATGCTTCCACGTCCATCTCAGTCAACGTTCAGATCACAACTGCGTGTCGCCATCGTGTAGTTGCCTCGCCAACTCGTTCGCCAATTCGTATGGCCATATCGCTGGGCCAGCGCTGGCCCATCGTGTGGAGCCAACATAGATGGTACGCACAATGGCCCAATCAAGAGGCTAAGTGCGGAACAGCCCAGGTAAACTAACTAACTAAATAACTATCTTTCGCTCCAAAACTACTTTAAAATCAACCGGTATAGGGCCTGTCAATTGCATACACTCTGTTGGATGGTAAGAAGCTAGAGTGAGTTTCACTAATGCTGAGAAACTCAAAATGGTGGTCCCTTTTATCTATGTTAATGGACAATATTGAATACCAATGTGATCACATAGCTATGAAGTCCATAGTTTGCAGCCGACGTGGATAAAGCGTGGGTATTAGTCTAATGTTAGCACTTTAGAGCGAAAGTACCGCGACACCAGCGTGTTAGCGTGCGTTTTAACTAGTGATGTTACTATATAACTCGATAGTATCGAAAAAGTTTACGAAGAAAAATATTTCACACTTACAGATTTAATTTTTTGTAGGTATATGGCCAAGTCTGAAAACCGTCAGATGAATTTACCCCATGGTAAGTAGCCTACAGCACGAAACCCAATATTATAGATATTAGCAAAGAATCAAAGAATCAATTTAATTTATTCAGTTTAGGCTCATAAAGAGCATATATACATTAATGTCAGGAATGACAAGAATAATAAATAAAATAAATCATTTGAAAATGATTCTCTCGCTGGTTCGGTAGGTTGGTTCTACTGAGAAGATACCAGCAAGAAACTCAATGAAGTCCAGCTTTTTTAAAATATGGTTTTATTATTAAAAAATGTATACAATGCAAGCAATAGATGAGATTAGCATGACGATGCATCTTAGCTGCTTTATTCAATTTAATGCCCTGTTGGTTACTGCTAGAGACTGCTGTCTCTAGCAGTAACCAACAGGGCATTAAATTGAATAAAGTCTTAGAATTCTTTACCAATTCACGTGTTCTTGTCTTCCTATCCTCCCGGGTCCTTAAAGCGGGTGTGATAAAGCATCTGATGAGGCAATCAAGCTGAGGGCCTCTATTATGAGTTGGTGTCTGTGATAGTGACCCTCATTCCTGAAACTGTGCCTTCAGCTTACCATCAGGAAAGGTGAGATATATTAACGTGTCCTATATAAAAAAAAAACCTTCGTGCCCAGCATAAATAGCACAGGACTGTAGGGAAACGAAAATATATGCTTTGGTATGGTATTTCCAGTGACCGGAACTGCGTATAACTGACCTTCAAACCCTACCAGAAGCTACACCAAATCCCCATCTGTTATTTGGTAGGCCTTTCGATTAGCAGGTGGGATTAGTTTGGACTTCAAAGGTATAAATAGGACCGTGCACAGTATAGCACACTCATTGTAGTAAGTATATAACAGTGTTCCTACGTTACTAAAGTTTTTAATGAATGTTACTCGAGTATGCCTTGCCCCTCCCTAGTGCTGGGATGTCCGAGACACCGACCAGCGATTATGAGCGCCATAGAATGCACACAGGCATCGACGATTTATTACGTTTAATGACGTCATCTGTTACGTCACAACGGTTTATAATTAGTGCCAGTTGCGGGTAGTTGAGTGTTGATAAATTGACTTTACGAGGTTAGGGTTTAGGTGTATGAAGGCTGCGCTTGATACGTCATTAATATAAGGGTAATTATTATGTAGTAACATTTGTTTTAGTAGCAAAAGCTTTTATACGCTATAGTTCCGTCTTCCATCACCTTTTCTGGTCCCTTTAATCCTCTCGGGCTTCATATTTCCTTGAGGAGTTGCGACCCAAGGTTCACCAGGTATTCTAACTTCCACTTATTGTTCCTATTTTCAACTTTATTTTACTGAGTGTGCCAACAAGGCTCTATCTTTTTTTTCGCGCTGAAATCCCCACGGATACCTCCCCCGCCGGAGCCGGGAGGGGAGTGCTGAGGGTCGTGGTGCTAGGCCGGAGCTGAGGTTGTCTTCGACTTACCCCTCGCACCCCGGCTGAAAAAGGCTCAACTAATATTTATTTTTGAGGAGCATGCTAATCTGACCTGCAAGTCAGTGCACCTGTTAAACAAGCAACGAGACTCTGGGGTAGGGTTTTCTCTAAGGGTTTGGAGATTGAAAGGCAGTCGCCGATATAATATCACATGGAAAAGTACTAGCAGAGCAGTAGTTCACCATTAACTAGCTCCTAAGAACATAGTGAGTTGGGGTGACAAGCAATCTTTGCCTACCCATTTGATTGGATTCATATGCTTATATAAGGAAACAGAAAGTCCAGGAGTATGCACTTACAATAGAAGACCATTTTATAAGAATCTGATGCACGTTTGAAAAGTCAATGAAAATATTCAAAACAGCATTTCTTCACGCATCGATTTGTACTAAAAACTCATTCCTTTCAATACGTAAGTACCTAATATCATAAATTTTCACAACCAAGCCTTTCAATTGAAAATATACTTTAACTTTATTGAGCTAGAGTTAATTTTTCAGAATCGTAGTTATAAAAGAGGTTTTGATAGGATAGTATGTGTGTTTTGCGTGTACTGTGGCAGGTGTGAACATAGATAGGGACAGGAAATGAGCCAGTGTGATGACGGTACCGAGTATTGTCAAAGATAGGTACTGCGAATATAAAGACGAGAACGTTATAGTGAGTGTGTGTGTCTTATGTCAAAAGTGTGTGACTGTGAGTGTGTGTCAATGTGTATGACTTTCGTGTGTTTTATTTCATTACTTTTGTTGAATTCTTTACATACCTAAAGTAATACAAACGAAGTGGGAGAAAGAAGGTAAACAAAGGTTCAGCGGTTCCAAACATTTTTATTTGAAAATTATTACTTATCACTTCAAGCGCATTCCAGACAGGAATAAAATTGCTCATAAGATGACGGATCTAACAGCTTAGAACCACTGTGCTGACAGCTTTCCTGTACTACAGAACACGCAACGACAGCTGTCGCTCAGCATTTTCGCGTACGTATGACATGTGCGACAAGGATAGAGAAAATAATCGGCAGTTATCGCAACGTAACTCAGTAATGGTCGCTTTGCTTACCTTTTTTCTCTCGCTTCGTTGGCTTTACTTTAATCTAGTCTATAGGTATACTTATGGTGAATATGTATGTAGTAAAAGACCTGGAACTCCCTGCTAGCTCACGTGTTTCCTTCTTCCTACAGTCCCGGGTCCTTTAAGCGGGGCGTGAAAAGGCATCTAATGAGGCCGTCAAGCTGAGTGCCACCACTGTTAACATGGTAAATGTTTACGATGGTGACCCTCTTTCCGAGACTTTGCCTTTAGCTTAACATCAGGCGAGGTGAAGTCAAATTGACGTGTCCTGTATAAAAAAAGAAAAAAAAAAAGACATGAAATCCCTACTATCAGGTGACTGTTGATTTGTTTGTGTATACCAGCTAATATCTGCAACTCCGCTAGCGTTAATTCTGATCCCGTTCTCGTAACCCTAGGGAACCGCATCCTCTCCAGATTTAAATAACAAGTTCGACTAATAAAAATAAGTAAGAATGAAGTAATCAGAAAAAAATATTTTAAATATAGTAGCCAAAAAACGTTTTAGACAACCTAACCGATATTGATTTCTCCTGTCCTCAGGACGGCTTTATTAAAGTCTTATACTTTAAACAGTTAGTAGGCATCCAATTAAGCGTCTTTCCACTGAGCCGCACAGACCGCTGACACACAATGGTGGATGGATCCGCTTAGCGATCAAATCAGCTTTAAATATCGCTGAGTAATCAGGGCGCGGGCCGGGCCCGGATTCGGGCGGACCAAATAAAGAGCACGCTGTATCTCCAATATGAATTACTTTTACGTTTTATTTGGTATGTGGTTTTGAGGGTAGATATAATATTTTGTAGTTTGATTTAATTTATTCTATTTTAGTAGTTGAATGATATTTTAAAAAAATAAGAAGGGAAAGTTTGTGCTTGAACCTCGCACGTACACCTACTGATTGCTGCAAGTTATGTTGCTTTACCCCAAACCTTTTTTTTTTTTATAGTGCGGGTATTTCTTGGGTTATAGCCGTCCCTCCCCCACGCCCCGGCTGGCAGAAGCGGTTATGTTGGACTCAAACCCCATGCCGTCTTGAGTGATCGGAAGAAGGAGGTGAGATTACCATTGGCATCCCCCTTACCCCAGTTGACTCATGGTTATCTCCAGTTTCGAAATGGCCCTCTCGGATGTGGAACCAATGTCCCCATCTTGCCCTCAGATAGGGGGAGCCAGCTCAGCCTAGAGTCACTACTTAAAAATAATGTCTGTTGTCCCATAATTTTTACCATACGCTCGAAAATATTCTACAAAAATTGTCATCAGATCACCCGTTCAAACAAAAACAAGTAACACATAGCTGACATAAAACACCAACGCTCAACAAAGTCAGCTGTATGTGAACACGCGCAAAAAGGCACCAACCATTACCTAAGGTTTGATAAACCACAGATACTCGCCAAAGAACACCGATATATTCCTAGAATGATCCGCGAGGCTATTGAAATTAAAAAACACCCAAATTTTAATAGAGAGGATGGATGGACCGTACCACCAGCTTGGGACCCAGTCATCCACTTAATCAAACCAAGTAAGTAGCAAAATCCAGCAAGACTTAACAACACAGTGAGCTCATTCTGCGTAAATACGAACACCAATAATTCACCATGATTCGGGTATTTTGAGATAACTTATACTTCAAACTATGTGACAACTACCATCGTGAGTCACACCGCGAAAATGGCTGCTGCAAAGCAGCCGAAACGTCGGGTTAAAAAGTAATAATAACAAATATATCGCGATAGAATCCGTAAAAAGTGGTTTTATTTCAATAAGTAAAAGTTATTTTTAATTTTCGCTTTATATCCGATGAAAAAATCTCATCACCGCCTGCTAAAGCTTAAACACAATATTTTCGTCGAGTGCAAGAGAGACGTCAAGCACCGAACATCATGTCGTCGTTTAGCCTAGTAAGCGGGTATTTATGCTAATAATTCGCATAGCCCCGCCGCAGGGAACAATTGTGTCAATTTATGACCTCCAGAATTCGGCGGGGTAACACTGATTTAACTGAGACGTAACGAGATTCTCGGGGGACGAAACGTTGCAGGTAAATGGCTCAAAACGTTCTTATGTCTATCGATCCTGGTGTATAATTCTGCTTGACAAACGCAGTCGTATCGTGATTAGACGTCAGTAGACGATGGGACACTCGAAGGGAAGAGAGAGAGAGAGAGAGAGAGAGATATGTTTCCAGCAACTTCACCTCCAGCTAGCGAAGATACAAAGACGGCCTTTTTAATCGAGTCCTATATAGCCATGCCCCTCGGTTTCGGCATCGTGGGGGGAGGTAGTATTCGTTCAATGATAGCGTCGGTAGCTTATTGGTTAAGGAGTCAACCTTATGATTGAGAGGTCTCGAATCCTGGCCATTAAAATACTGACATGAACCCACTCCTAACAAAAGCAATTTAACTTATTAGGAGTGGTTAGAGGGAATATTAATAATTTCGGTTACTAATATTCTGGCTGGGTTTAAATTACAATATACATACAATAATTATAACGGGAATGAACGCGATCAAAAGCGAAAAAAAAGTGGCATTAAATTGGTTGGTATAAAAGATAGAAGTAAATGTGTAGTCTAATACGAACGCGTGTGGTTACGTTACGGTCGGTCAAGCCGAATAGGTGCTCTGTCCTTAGATTTACCGAGAAGGCAATTTTCTAAGAGTCGGCAAACGAGAAAAGCTCCCTTTGTGTTCTGGCTGTTTTGGAAAAACGATATGTATTTGTTTTCTTTATTCAGATTACGGAAATTGATCATACTTTTATACTTATACACATAAAATACACATAATGTACTACTCGTATAGTCATTTAGTACGTAGAGGTATATTAAAATTCTACTATTTCAGTTGAAGTTCTGCCCTCAGGTATCAAGGGTCGGTTTCCTGCCATTAAATGGACATTACTAATAGACTTTTAGTATTCTTGTTAATCCAATATCACAATTGATTGTTATAAAAGCAATACTAACCGATTCAACTTATTCTCTCTCATGGGTTGTATGTATCTATATTTTTATTCCACATTCCACAATATTCTGCACAACGCTATCTAGACTCATGGTAAGCTTAATTAGCTTGCGTTATGAAATCTAGAATGCGGATAAACATATCCAGTTAAATACTTTTTCTTGTAAATACATACATATTATACATAGAAACATCCAGAAAATAGCCATACTCATTCATACAAATATTTGCACTGAGCGGGGATCGAACCCGCGCCTCCTGCGTGGCAGTCACGGGCACTACTGTTAAACGGAGAACACCTCTACAAACATATTTTTTAATCTCTAAATATATTATTCTTTCTAGAAGCCCAATTAAAAATATCAATAACCTTCCACTCAAAACCCAGGACGTTTTCACAGAGAGTTCCATTTATACGTAGTTCCAGTTCCACACCCAGCTTTCAGTTCCATCTAGATGGAAATGGAAATCCCGTTTCGTCGTACTGCCCTGCACTCTCCATCGTTATTGGCCATCAATACTTCCTCTAATTGGTTCGCGTGCAAAGTAACTTCTAGGGTTTAGGATGTAGAAAAGACTAGACGAGATATGCGTGTAGATTTAATATTAATGCTTAATTAAATACTTCTTAGGTGGCAGATTCGCCAACGATCTACCTACCCGCCAGCCAAAATTTGGCTACCGTATCCAATAGACGTGGGCAAAATTAGGGGTGTCCTAGTCGTGCTGCCGCGATCCTTTAAAAACCTTCTAATAACCTTCTTGAAATAAATAAAACAGGGTATATGCAAGTTCCATATAAATATAATTTTCTATTAGTAAAGGTCTATGTTATAATGGTAATTAATAAAAAAAAGTATTAAAAAAATAAAGAAAAAATATCTTTGTTCAGTTTTTTATTTACACGAGACTAAACGGCCCTGCTCGGGCGCGTATAAAAGGGAAGGAAAGGCGCGAATTCCCATTTGTGTCTCTGGACACAAATGGTAATTCGCGCCTTTCCTTCTGTTGTTGGCCGGCGTATCGTGGAATAAAAAGACAAATGAATGGGATTTGACGTATATGACAGTTGTCAACAAATGTCAAAAACGTCAAATCCCATACATCTTTCTATTCTACAATACACCGCCCAGCGAATTGCCACTTGTCTAGAGGGGCAGATCTGTTGATTGGAACTTTTACATTTTTATAGTACGTAAGACCTATGGCTCTGCTTTAGTCATTGGTCCGATCTAGTCATTATAAATTCTATGTAAACTTCACGAATTCAAATTGAACATTTTGCCTTTTTTTCTACAGTTGCAATTTCTTCGCACTATTTGTGAAAATTTGAACAGTTACGATTTAATTGGAAAATGCTTTGTTTCGCCACCTAATTCTGGCCATACACTTCGGGTAGAATGGGTCCTTTTTTTACTTTTAACGTTGACTTCAGATCAGGACAAGTGGTACGTTCAGTAGAATAGAATAAATTCAGCGTATGGCAGTGGCATATTATTGCGTTGACAGTCGTAAACATATATCAATCTCATTTGGGAGAGTCTAGTAGGTATACAATTACAATAAGGGGAATTAACGCGATCATGGTATAGGCACATACGTACCTTTGATTTGCCTGACGTTTCGACCAGGTTACTACCTCACGGACTCGAAGACGGCGGGCGTGCACTACGGAGCCAGTCAGCTTGTGACCACGGCCGGTGTAACCTGGTCGAAACGTTAGGCAAATCAAAGGTACGTATGTATGATCGCGTTAATTGCCGTTATTGTATATCATGGAACGCGAGAGTGTAAACGTTAGTAGAGTCTAGTAGGTATACCGTACCGCCTTTTAAATTGTACGTACCTGTAAATTTCTCAATAAATGCGAACTTAAAATTATGGTAAGTTGGAGACGACTCTAAAGTATAGTCTAGTAGTAGTCTAATGTTGTCAGTGTAGAAAAAAATGTCATTTAATGAGTAATCTAGAGGTGCTACAATTTAAAAGGCTGAACAATTTACTAGACTTTCCCGTACATTGATTTAAGACCTACATATAATCACGCCTTTATCCCCGGAGGGTTAGGCAGAGGTGAATGAATACCCACATTTCACCAATAATTTTAGACGGTCCCATGTAATAGTGGGTGAGCCTATTGCCGTAATATTCCGGGCACTATTGTTGACTCGAGCCTATATCTGAGGCTGAATCTGGGCTGTATAGTGTATATATCTGTCTGGTGTTAAACAGCCCTATCCCTTAGTCGCCTTGTACGACACCGCATGGGAAGAGATGGGGTGGACCAAATTTTTGTATGCCGGAACCATGCGGCTATTATTTATTGATTTACTAGCTTTTGCCCGCGGCTCCGCCCGCGTGGATGTCGGTTATCGCGACCAAACATAGCCTCTGTCCTTTCTCATGGTCTATTCTCCCCCTATACCGAATTTCATTAAAATCGGTTCAGTGGTTTAAGCGTGAACGTGTAACATACAGACAGACAGACAGAGTTACTTTCGCATTTATAATATTAGTATGGATTTTACTGACGAATTATAACTTGTCTACAGGGGCTAAAATAGTAAAAGAGTGAAGTAAAGAAAGAAAGAAAGAAGAAAGAAAATACATTTATTTACAAACACAACTACTGCTTTAATATAAGAAGAAAAGAGGCCTAACTGTACTTAATGGAAAACTGCTACTTACGCCTCTCTCCTCTTTCAACGGTGAATCGGGTGTCCGGTAACTCGGGAACGAACATTATTTTCTAAACATAACTAAAGACATGATCTTATTGCTTAAAGACGTATTGTCACAAAAACTCAACAGAAAATTCGTTAACAAATAGAAGAAAAATCTTGCTCATCCATCTTTCTTTTGAACACTTGAAAAATAAACACAAATACTTTTCAAAAATAGAATTAACAAACAATTTAGCGACACCATTTTATCAAATTTCCGCGCTTTGTCATTAAAAGCTTTGTGATAACAATGGATTTGAGATCCTGTGTATGAGGGTATTGTCGAGACTGCGGGTTCTCGGCACCTGTCCGACAAGTCTTTTGAAAATAAATTACGTAAACATGGAACAAAGGCTACTTCAGCTCAGCGCATTTACCAGATTGCGAACATGAAAAATCTTTGCACTTTCCTACAAGGGTACAAAACATTATGTCGTTTAACCACCAGTGGAACAAGATCCCACGGATCAGACATTTGGTTAGAACCTTGAGGTCATTTTATAATAGAATTGTTGGTACTTGAGGTTCATTATTCTAATTGCTTTTCGGGAACTCGATGTCTCTTCACTCTTTCAAGAGGTACTCGCTTTTGCGAGTGAAAACGTGGTAATTATATTATTTTTCCTTCGTTAAGGTTGTTTGGTGAGATTACTAAGGGTAATGGGTGCTTTTATTTTGTTTTGTTTTGACAATTATTGTGTAGGGTTTAAGGTGTTAACCCTGTTGTGTCACATACAGTTGTTTTTACACGAGTTTTGCATTTATTTTAACAGGCTTTTATGACCATGGATGTATGTAATGCATGTATGGACATAGAGATATTATACACAGTAGGCTGCAAAACAGTAGTAGTAGATAGTCAGTTTTTTATTTCCTTGACTTAAACTTTCCACATCTTTAGACGGTATAAATATTGAATCGATCGACTATTCTATAAAAAATAAGAAAACAGACTTAAAAAAGAAAATATTACTAACAAGAAAAGCGTTATCTGTTTATGATTTTATTAATTCATTTAAAATAACTTCCTTGCAAACATAATTTCTTAGATATTATATGTAAGTACCTAGTGAATCTAGTGATAGTGTATGAAAGATGTAATGATAAGTAATTCCACGATTTTCCCAGTACCTTTCCTTTAATATCGACTTCAATTTAATAGTATTGTGGATTTTGTAGTTTCCGAAAATCTTAGCAGTCTTACCTTCCCAATAATTTATCTCCTTACACATACCTACGGTCCTGTCATAAATTTTATATACACCTACTCACTTGTCATTTTAGTAGTCATCATTTTGTATGGCTCCTGCTAGAACCCTCATATGTCAACGTCCAGTTGGCGAAGCCAGTCTATTGCTGTCGGTGTGAGGTCATGTAGCTCACGCATTCCTGCAGGTAAACGACGGAGTAGATACTCCTATATGCATCGTTGTCTGCTTTGGAGCTCCACAATCACTGTCTGGCGCTTCTTTAAGCCCCAGTACTTTAGTACTTAGTAAAAAATACACATTCACACGGGTAAAAGCGGGTTCTGTGTCTTCCTGGTACTAAATCTGAGTTATACCTTACATTCCTCACAATACTCATCTCTATTCGGAGTTAAAGCAAAAACATCGGGGCCTACACTGAAACATAAGAACGGTAACCAATACTAAACACAGTCAGCGTCAAAAGTAGTTGATGATTGCATAAAAGAGAAGTGTCAGTCCCCATTTTCATTAAATAAATGAAATTACTTTGCTTAAAAACTAATAAAATATATAAAAGAAACATTAATAATTACAATCTGCTTTTGAAGCGGACCATACCATAAGATATTGTCTTTTATACAATTCTGCTGTCTTTCGGTTGACTGTACTTTATTAAGAAAACGGGTGGAATCGGGAACATAAATAATTATCATTTTTAATGATAAGTTTTCGGGTTGAAACGGGAACGGGTGGAAACGACACTAACCCGTCAGGGTTATTTTGATCTTTAGTTGGAACAGTTGCTTCATTTTTTTATAGGATACGTCAATTTGACTTGCAAAGTCTCGGAAAGAGGGTCACCATCGTATACCGGAACCATGTTAACAGTGGTGGCAATCAGACGGCCTCATTAGAAGCCTTTTCACGCCCCGCTTAAAGGACCTGGGACTTTAGGAAAAAGGAAATACATGAGCTGGCAGGGAGTTCCAGGTCTTAATGGTGCGGCTTAGGAATGTTTCCTAACATTCTACAAACGCTATCTAGACCCATGGTAAGCATAGCTTAACTAGCTTGTGTTATGGAATCTAGAATGCGAACATACTTAAATACATTTTTTTTTGTAAATACATACATATTATACATAGAAACACCCAGACCAATGCAAATAGCCATATTCATGCATACAAATATTTGCACTGAGCGGGAATCGAGCCCGCGCCTCCTGCGTGGCAGTCGCGTTCACTACCACCACGCCACGGAGGCTGTCGTATATTTGTTCATACAACATATAACCGGTTCATTTTATTGTGTTCATAGTCTTTTGCTGCTGATTGTACACGCTGTGTTGCCGTCCATACGCACAGACCACTAAATCTAGCCCACGAGCCCATAACTTAATTCTCATGTTAGCATTAGAGGATTGCAACCTGTTTGCTCCAAGTAGTTTACGAGGACGCGCGTTACACCCAAGTTATACGTTTGCGTTACCACATATTATGTTTGTTTTGATGTTGTACATATACGACATGTATACTCGCACAACTAATTCCAACTTTGATCAAAACTTCTGAATTTAATTGCTACGAAATGATAGTTTGAAATGGAAGCTTTTAAACGTGTAGGTATATCATTGATTTTGTGAAACTATCGAGTACACAGGGAACCATTCACTCCGGGGGCGAGTTGGGGACACCGTTGTCCCCCCTCCCGAGGAGGCCCAGACCGTAAGGGATGGCCCTGGGTCAGCCGGGGTGCGAGGGATATGTCGATGACAACCTCACCTCCGGCCTAGCACCAAGACCCACAGTCGGCGAGCGGTTTTAGTCGGTTCGAGTCCGACATAACCTCCCCTTCCGGCTCCGGTAGGGGGGTATCCGAGGGGATTTCCGCACGGAAAAAAAAAAGGGAACCATTCACTGCTTACCTACTAATATTGAGCGGGAATCGAACCCGCGCCATGGAGGCTGTTAGTAATTTTTAAACTTAAATAATATAATTGCTTCTGATAGGTAATCGCTTCTGTCAGAAGTAATCGTTTCAGACAGAAGTAATCGCTTCTGACAGAAGTAATCATTTCTGACAGAAATAATAACTTCTGACAGAGCCGTTATGTTATGTCACATTTAAAAGTCTCAATTCCAAGTTCAAGTTATGTTCATCATCACCGTCTCAGTATCAATACCGGTGGCATCCAAAGCATGTACTTAAGGGTCCACTCTCTTGCACTGTAACCTCCTGATGTGGCTCTTGGTGTTACAAGAGTACCTGCCATCTCTTTATCCGACCCTGAGAATCCTGTTCCTAATCACAACAGCAGACGAGGTCGACTTGGACTCCGAATATCTGGTACACACACTGTTACTTCGATAGCTCTGTTCTGGTGAGCGTTGGTGTTAAATACAAAACACAGGAGCTGGTTTACAATCTTTACTTGAAGATAATATTTTAGAGAAGAGTACACAAGGATTTGGAAAACGCGTACGTTCGTAGTTTTGAAGGAAGAGAGCGTTTGTGTTGTTATCACACAATAAAAAGGTGAAGATTAAAGTATAAAAATTAAATGAATTATTCTTGCTATCCGCAACACACAGTCCAACACTATTTCAATAAAAAGTATGACGTCATAACTCACGATTGTAATAAGAAAATTACTTAACGTGCTTTAGATACAAGTAACAAATCACGCTGTGATGACGTCATTTCGCGGGGTTGTTTGTTCGTCTATTAAATTATACTTGTCACCCCACGCGGCGCGCTATGTAAGCGCAGCCAGCGCGATACATCAACAGTCGCGGTGCAATACTGAGATTGTTTAAGGGTGTTCGCACACTGCTACCTTTTAAATTTCGATGTGGTTTTTCCAAGTTACTACAATTCGGGCTTCTTCAAGAAGGGCATTAAAGTAAAGCCAACGAAGCGAGAGAAAAAAGGTAAACAAAGTTTCAGCGGTTCCAAACATTATTATTTGAAAATTATTATGTATCACTTCAAGTGCATTCCAAATAGGAATGAAATTGCTCATAAGATGATCTGACAGTTTAGAACCGCTGTGCTGACAGCTTTCCTGTACTACGAAATACGCAACGACAACTGTATGACATGTGCGACAAGGACAGAGATAATATAATAATCGCTAGTTATTGCAACGTAACTCAGTAATGGTTGCTTTGTTTATTGCAACGTAACTCAGTACGCAATGGTTGCTTTGTTTACCTTTTTTCTCTCGTCTCGTTGGCTTCACTTTAGAAGGTTCTTACAGGGTCGACAGCACGAGTTTTAATTTCCAGGTATTGCACACGTCCATAGGCTAAGGTAACCAATTTCCATTAAATGAGCAGTGTTCTTGCTTGCCATTTAAGTGGTATAAAAAATCTGCTGAATTAAAAAACTAGCTGATGTCCGCAACCTACGGTAGGTCCCTGTTCCAGGAATAAAAGGCCCAAGCACTTAAAATTCAAAAATTCAAAAATCAAAAATAATTTATTTTGCATAGACCATTAAATCGGCACTTACAAAACGTCAACATAAAGTAAATATTAAATACTAACTAATACTAGTAAATGGACCACCGGTTCGAAACGCGGCCCAGACCTGAGAAGACTCCGGCAAGAAACTCAGCGGGCTTTTTTTTTTTGGTCTATTTACAAAACATTTACTTAGCCTAAAACTTATGGTCTAGATACAATGTTTTGCTTGAGTAGCACAGCAGAGCGAACAGCTCATTTTCAAGCTTGTTTATCATTTAAATATTCTTGGATTTTATAATAGGCTTTCTGGCACAGTTTGCTCTTTACTGTATTTTTAAATTTATTAACAGGTAAATGTCTGATTTCATTAGGAAGCTTGTTAAAAAAGCGAATACAGTTGCCCTGGAAAGAATTACTTATTTTATGGAGACTGCTATGACAAACTACAAGATTGCTTTTATTTTTAGTATTTATATTGTGCCTGTCACAAAGTCTTGGAAATTTTGCAATATTTTTCCTGACATACATTAAGTTTTCGAAAATGTATTGTGACACTACGGTTAGAATATTCATCTCTTTAAACTTATCTCGGAGGGAGACTCTTGGGCCCAAATTATAAATAGCTCGCACAGCCCACTTTTGCAAGACAAATATCGTGTTTAAATCTGCGGAATTACCCCAAAGGAGAATTCCGTAGCTCATAATACTATGAAAATAGCTGAAATAAACTATTCTAGCCGTATCCACATCTGTTAAAGTCCTAATCTTTTTACAGCATAGGAAGCTGAGCTTAATCTACTAGCTATTTTTTCTATATGTGAACCCCACTGAAGTTTAACGTCAATACTCAAACCTAAGAACACTGTCGATTCCGCAAGGCTCAAAAATTGTCCATTGAGTTGTACATTGGTTTCTACCTGTGCAACATTAGGCAGAGTAAATTTAATACATTTAGTTTTATTCTCATTAAGGCAAAGATTATTTATATTAAACCAATGGACCACTCTTTTGATTGCACCATTCACTTCGTCATAATTATCGTGTTGCCTTTTAATTTTGAAAATTAACGAAGTATCGTCAGCAAATAAAATAATACTATTATTGTCCCTTACATAGTAGGGAAGGTCATTTATGTAAATTAGAAATAAAAATGGTCCAAGTATCGAACCCTGCGGAACGCCCAACGAAACCACAGATCCTGCTGAACATGTACCGTTAACATCGACCCTCTGAATTCTATTGTTCAAATATGAAGTCAGAAGCTCGAGAGCCTTGTTCCTTATTCCGTAATGTTCTAATTTCCTGATTAATGTGTCATGGTGAACGCAATCGAAGGCCTTGGATAGATCACAGAAGACACCTAGAGCATCATGCTTATCCTCCCAGGCTTCGTAAATACAATTTAACAGTTCTACACCAGCATCAGTAGTCGAACGTCCCTTAGTAAACCCAAACTGTTTATCATGCAACAATTTGTTTTCACCAAAATGGGTCAGCAACTGTCCTAGAATTAGTTTCTCAAATACTTTACTCATGGTCGGCAACACAGAAACGGGTCGGAAATTCGAAGGATCTGTGGCGCTGCCGGCCTTGAACAAAGGTATGACTTTGCTATATTTCATTAAATCAGGAAATATACCACTGTTGACACAGTCATTAAACACAGTTGCTAGATGGGGAGCAATGACATCAATTATACTTGCCACAGTTTTGACTGATAATCCCCATAGATCCGCGGTCTTTTTAACATCAATTGTTTTAAACGCTTTAACGATGTCCTTGCTATTAACAACCGTGAATACGAACGTGTTCAAGTTAAGTATGTGTGATTCCCGACTATAATCTAATCTTTTTTTCCTGCGGAAATTCCCTACGGATGGGACGGGGGAGGTCCCCGCTGGAGCCATAAGGGGAGGTCATGTCGGACTTGAACCGACTAAAACCGCACGCCGACTGAGGATCGTGGTGCTAGGCCGGAGGTGAGGTTTTCTTCGACATATCCCTCGCACCCTGGCTGACCCAGGGCCCCTCCCCGGGAGGGGGGACGTCGCCCCCTATAATCTAGGGCCACATAAAATCCAAAGATCTTCAAAAACTTTCACATGTTAAAATTTTAGTAGGATATATGAATGTGAGTGAACTGCCAAGACTTTTGGGTCAAAGTTACTTGCAAGCCTTCACCTGCTTACTGTTGGACGAGACTCTAGCACACAATTTCCTCTCTTGGTTAGGAGGTTAGATGGCAGTCGCTCCTCTCATAAAGGAGGAGAAGGAGTAAGCAGTCCCCGGGCTTTATGGTGTATGTCTCGGAAACAACTAGTAACTACGATATGATAGTTTTATTTAGTTAAATTGAATAAGCGACATTTTTGATCGACCCATGCAGGATTTTAACCCGAGATCCTTCCCATAAAGGAAGAAAGCTAAGACCACTCAGCTACCAAACCCCGCCTGGACTAATCCAAATCTTTTACCTGAAATATCCGTCTTATGGGCGTCTTTTATTTATATTGTCTTTTATTATTTATCAATAGGCCTACGTTTGATCACTAACTCATTTCGTACTACCTATGTTAGTGCTTAAATGGTCGAAGCAACTCCTGTATTGAGATGACTATCAGTTGTATTAGTCTATCTGCTTGTACGCGAATCTAGTAGGTACATAATATAAAAATAATAAATGATGTCGTTTGTTTCTCTACAACAATGTGTACGAAGCTTAAGTAACAACTTGATGATTTGTTATGATCGCCTCAGCTGCGCTCAGCGGGCGGCCAAAAACTGCATTAACATCTAGCAAAACTCAGCATAACCAAATTCAACTCTAACAACACGACTTTAAGATTCAAATTAGAATGAAAACACCCTCGAACAAAATCGCAAAACAAACGAAACTAAACGTTGTAGCCGTTACAATTAAGAAGACGATAATGAATAGGATATTAAATTTAAATTTTGTACTTTATTGTCTATTAAATAAAGTTTATTTTTGTGTGTAGATGTATTCTAGATGAAACCCAACCGAGTAACATCTCTGTTTCGTATAATAATTTTTCGATGTTAAGACAAGGGTTAATAATTTATTCTATTTTAATCTTTGGTTGTTTGTCTGTAAAGGTTGACGGGCTGTGACGGTCTCGAGACTCTCGAGGCGCGCTATGCAGATAATATGGGACTTGATTTATTATGCCTTGTTACTTTGTGATGTTTTAATGTGATGTTTTAGGTTTGGAATGTTACCCCTATACTATTTATAAGAGGGAAAGAAAACGATGTCATTTTTTAGGGTTCCAAAGTCAACACGGAACCCTCATTACTGTTGCCATGTTAATTTGTCCGTCCTCAACTTATCACAGACTCCTGGAAAGCTATAATTTGGCTGAATATGCATATTAGTCACGCCAATAAAGTAGTGAATTTAAAAATGTTTGAAAAGAAAACTTCTTTACGCGTGCTGACCACTGTTTTGACGTACAAAAATCATGTTATTCGCGGTATCTATTAACGTGTTATTCTGTTAACGCTTGAGCCGTCGCCATTTTTTCTTCTCTCGAGAGTCTGTAAAGACTGTCTCGCTTGTTCTTTTTGTTTTTTATTCCACCCTAACTCAAACTCAAGGTATTTAATTAAAACTAGCTTTTGCCCGCGGCTCCGCCCGCGTGGTTGTCGGTTCCCGGCAATTATTCGAAATTTTCTCGCCTTTTAAACCTTACCTAGACCTCCACGAACATTTCAATACCAAGATAAGATAAATCCGTTCAGCCGTTCTCGAGTTTTAGCGAGACTAACGAACAGCAATTGATTTATATATATATATATATATATAGAGATATATATATAGATTGTGTAGCACTACTACATCTTTTTGACGTCAAATTCTGCTTAAAACTAAGCGTACCACTTTACTATACGTAAAGTGTGCACGCAATGAACTCCTTGCTATGGTTTTTTGAAGTGACTACAATATGGAGTTCTTCAAGAAGGGCATTAGAAGGATCCCACAAGTGACGTCCCTGGCACACATCCATAGGCCAAGGTAACCACTTTGCATCAGGTAGGCCGTACGCTGGCCTGCCTCCTAGTATAAAAAAGTAACGTAACATAGGGTTTTAAAAACACGACCTTACATCATTTAGTATCAAGTTGTTCAAATGTATGCAAATGCGGAATAGCAAAAAAGTTATCGCCCGTAAAATTCGTCCCCCAACTATTATCATATGATTCAAAACTTGCCCACTGAAGTTTGGGCCCACCCTGTGCAGATTTACCCGGCTGTGTTAAACTTCGCCCGGGATGTTCGATTTTGGCCGAAACTTTCCTGTTTTGGTCTCTTTTGGGTGTTTGTTGGTGAAGAAGCTTCTAGATGGCTTTTGACTATTCAAGTTTAGATTTGTGAGTTTAAAGTGAACTGCGAGGAACGATAACGTTTTAGTAGTACTCGATTATATTATCTACTGGTGTGAGGTTGCATGGTATTTAGTTTCAAATCACATGAAATCCATCTTTTTTTTTTTATATTTGGTCCGTCAATTGACTGCACCCCGCTAGATGGCAACAAAGCTGAAGTGCAGTCCAGAAGGTACAGACCACCATTCCCGGTGCCATTGGACGTAAAATGGTGGTCCCTAACTTGACTGCCTTGATAGATGCCTTTGCACGCCCCGCTTGAAGAACCCGGGACTGTAAGAGGAGGGAAACACGTATGCGAGCAGAGCATTCCAGCTCTTTATCGTGCGGCAGAGGAAAGAGCCCTCAAACCGTTTAGTGCGAGATGGTATGGATTCCACCGTGTGTGGATGGCACCGCAGACCAGCACGTGTTGTTCTGGATAGGAAGGGAGAGGGTGGGATCAGTTGAAATAACTCCTCAGAACACTCGCCGTGGTAGAGGCGGTAGAAAACGGCCAGAGAGGCAACGTCTCTACGCAACTGCAGAGGGTCCAAGGTGTTGGTAACCTCAGGATCACCTATGATACGAACTGCACGTCGCTGCATTCTATCAAGAGCGTCTAACAGGTATTGCGCGGAACCATCCCAGAGATGAGAACAGTATTCCACACAATTTCTACTACTTGGCAGTGTGTGGCAATTTCACGGTTCCTAGAGTTAAGTGTGTATCCTAAGTCTATGTAGACTTGTATAGTAGTATAGAATTATATTATGTTGCATGATATGTCTAAGTACTGCCAAGCAGATTGAAAAAAAATTCTTTCTTTCTTTCTTTCTAAATATATTTCATAATCGTTGTAGAGTATTTAGTGGTAGTAGTATTAAGAAGATATTGTAGTGATGAGAATTGAGAGAGGAGTTTTAAGATGGTTCGGTCATGTTGAGAGAATGAATGAAAGAAGACTAACGAAATAGGTGTATGAGGCGAGTGTGGATGGGAGTGGTACCGTCGGGAGAGGACTACCTAGGCGCACATACCTGGACCAAATCGGGGAAGTGTTAGATAAGGGGCAGGTCAGGAGTACCCTAAACCGACGAGCATGCGTGAAGAATGTAATGAGAGTGAATGAAGCGAGAGTAGTATGTCGGGATCGTGGAAATGGAGATCTGTGATCACTGCCTACCCCTATGGGAAACCAGCGTGATTATATGTATGTATGTAAGTATGTATGTAAGTATGTATGTAAGTATGTATGTAAGTATGTTTGTAAGTATGTATGTAAGTATGTATGTAAGTATGTATGTAAGTATGTATGTAAGTATGTATGTAAGTATGTATGTAAGTATGTATGTAAGTATGTATGTAAGTATGTATGTAAGTATGTATGTAAGTATGTATGTAAGTATGTATGTAAGTATGTATGTAAGTATGTATGTAAGTATGTATGTAAGTATGTATGTAAGTATGTATGTAAGTAAGTATGTAGAGTATTTCACATGGCTTCATAATCTATCGTACGTTGTTACATTGTGGATGAGTAGTTATCTTAGGTATGTATAATATATATTTGTGCGGTTATGTGTTTCACATAGGTCTTTACTTAGTAGGGATATTAGTTTGCTTGTAGCTTAACTAGCTTATGATATGGGTGGTAAAAAGTGTTTATATTTCTGCCTGTACTATTAAACCTTAAAGCAAATTTGACGAAATGTGGGAGATAATACTCCTCTACACCTGCTTTTTGTTAAACAACTTTAGTTTAATATGTATTCTTGCTACCAATGACAGTGTAAACTGAACCATAGTATATAATTTGTTAACCAGGATTTTGACAGGCACCCACAGGACAGGCTTAAGCCTAGTGTTGGGCCACCGGTAATGTTTCTTTGGTAATAAACGATTTATTTATTATTTACCTGCAGGCGTGTAAGTACGTATGTATTATACTTAGGAACAGTCGGCCTAATGCTTCTTGTTCTTCGTGAGAAGCGCTCAGCCCAAAACTCGACACCTTTGATCGCACCTTCCGTAGTTCCATTCAGGTCGGCAATCGTCCAGGTGTAGGGGCACAGTGGGTACCACAGGAGGTGGTCCGATGCTAATGGACATCCATCCATAATATACTCACGTCTGTAAATCCGCGAAGGGGTAGGCAGGGGTGTATTAGCACCCACGTTTCACCAATGATGATTTTCGGTAATAGGGGGCGAGCCTATTGCCGTCTAGCGCGCCCTTTGTCTTGGCTAATAGACATATTCATACATATAAGTATTTGCATTGAACTGAAATTGAACCTCCCGTAAAATAGATGATTTTAATTATTTAATACGATATTCTCATGATGAAATAAAAATCATTGATCGTTCCAACTACGCCTCCTAAATTGTTGCCTTCAAAGAGAAAATTCTGGGAAATATTTAAGCTGAACGATTCACGAACATTAATTATGATGAATATTGTAATGGTTCTCAGAAAGATCATGTTTACAATATTATTAGAATATGGAAATCAAAGAGAAATCTCCACTCTTCTTGAATATTAATAGATTAAGTCCTGATTAAATAACCTTGATACATAACTTTATAAAATATATGAATATTACTGGAAAATTCAGTAAATATGGTAGTTCTCAACACCTAAATAATAGACTATTTATACTGTTGATGGATAGCACTTGGTGGAATCCATTACATTACATGATTAATGAGAATGCACTTGTACCTTTTCCATATTACTTCATAAATAGACCTGTCCGATTTCGCCTTACGCCATTGTCAAATGTTTACATTTGTCAGGTCTTTATAATAAATAATGTGGAAAAATATAAGTGTGTTCTCAAATTACCTAAATAATACTTGTCCCGCCTGACTCACTGACTGACTCATCAACGCAGAGTCAAAACTATGGGATCTACAAACTTGAACTTTTGTCTGTAGATGCTTTAATGTTAATGGATGAAAGTTTGTATGAAAACCATTCATTTGCAAAGCAAGAAATCACATACACTGGCGTCTTTATATAACAATAAATCTACACATGTGTCTATTTTTATTCCGTGTGGAATTCTCCTCGGATACCTCCCCTGCCGAAGCCGGAAGGGGAGGTTATGTCGGACTCGAACCGACCAAAAACCGTACTGTAAGTGTGGTGCACTGTGGGTCATGGTGCCTACACATGGCGTCAGCGTTTACAAAAATTTTACTATTAAGATAAAATAGGCGACGAACGGTTGTATGAAAATTTTGTAATTTTCAATTAACGTATTTCAATTAACGTTTATTATAATAATCTAATTAACGTGCCGTTACTAATATATATATTCAGGCTTTTATGTGTCTGTGTCGACATAGGTATATTAATTGGTAATCGAAATGCTTTAGTAGCGATTTATAGGTTTAATCAGCAACATTTTTATTAGCGATTTAAAAGTATAACCAGCAAAACGTTTGAAGGACCATTAACCATACAAGCTGAACAGCTTTAAACAGCCACAAATAAGTTCTGAACTCTACAGCGAATAATACGCTTGCAATAAATCCAGCGCTGTTGTACAAAATATTAGACAATGCTGGGAACATTAATCGTCCTACAAATGTATGCAGCGTATAACGCTGGATTCCACTTAGGATTATATTTGGCTTAGTGCTTGCAGAGTGGCGAGATATTTCGGAATCTGGAACACTTGCTATACCTCGGGAAACATATCTTGAATCTAAGTCGAGAGACAAATGAGGACCTGGCGCGCTCACTTATTATTTGGTAATAATCTATGCTTGGTGAATTAATTTGAGCTGCTCGTGCTCGTAGCATCCAGTACTATCACCAAAAGGCACTTAAGACACGTGTACTTCGAGTATGGAGCAGATTTTAGGTTTAAGATTTATGTCCCGAGGTATGGCTTGGTATCTACGGAAGGTGTAAGAAATGCATTAGTGCATATGGCATCGTTTGGTTTATGGCCTATAAATGCTGTTGCATGAAGTTTAATGACAGGATTAAATGAGTAAGGACAGAATCAGATAGCCCCGTATCTTTAGAACGTATTAGGTTATAGCCCCACTGAGCAGCGTCATTTTTAATTTAAAAAAAATTTACAGCAATGACACAATTTCCTCTACAAAATTCTAAGAATGACTTGCTCTGTTACGACGATGCAGCGCAACGCACAATGTGGTCTCAGCCTTACAGCGAAAACTTACAAGTTATTCCAGACTTTTATCCTTTTCTTTCACCAAATTTCAGCCAGTTCTGTTGAGCTGTGGGAGTGTAATCCATAGTAATATGATAAATACGAAATTAACTCTGCCTGTCTGTCTGTATGTTACGCTTTCACGCCTACACCACTGAACCTATTTTGATGAAATTTGGTATAAGGGTACATTAGACCTTGAGTTAGTAGGTAGGAAATCCACGCGGGCGGAGCCGCGGGCAAAAGCTAGTTGAATAATAAATATCCAAATATCTTCTAAACTTTCATAATTATAATATTAGCAGGATTGTCATAAATAAATGCTTTTTCTTTCTTTCTTCTGGTTAGTAGGACTGGTATTGTAAATATCTTCAGAAATATCTAGAGAACAGTGGCGAAAGGTGAAAATGTTCAAGGGGTATGTAAATGTTGGAGAAAAATCTCTACCATTACTACCTTTTGCAGAGCAACCGCAGGAATTGAGCTGTAGAGATCCCTTGCCATCCCTAGAGAAGAAAATATGTCATGGGTGTTTATATATGTAGTAATTTCTCTTCATCATATCGAATACATGGATCGCAAAATTTCATGAAAAGTAAGCGCATTTGAGACTTTGATTTTCAAAAGCAACCTACCAAAGGTTTCAATGAAGATTAACTTTTTAATTCCCCCCTAAGGTGAACGGTGTATCGACCGGTACCTGTCCCCCCGGGGCCCCACCTGTCCCCTCAGGGGCCCTGCGTGCCCCCCGGGGCTGGGGTCTGGTTGACCTTTCAGCGTGTTGTTGTGATAAATTGATTCCTTTGTCGATGAGGTCGTTCACTCATTGCAGTGGGGAGTGCGGCAGTTGTGGGTTGGTCGTTGTATGGTGAAAATTGTGAACTAGTGCATTTTATTATATTTTTTATTGTAGTAAGTACTTAGATGAATTGAAAAACATAAACAATAATGTTTTGCGGCCGAAACAATAATATTATTAGTAAATCATCAATTTTTGCTTGAACCTATCACAATGGGTATTATATCAGACTTTAGAGTATTCATAATGCCTATCCTTTCGTAGAATTCGTTTAGTGGAGAGATGTATGTCCAGCAATGGACTATTACCTTATCTTGGTAACGGTAACTTTCATTGATTGAAATTTAGAGTTCAGTAATTACTGTTTTGCCACTTACATGAAAATGCATCAAAAATATTTACCTTCATATAAAATATAATTTATCTACAATATAATGAGAGTTCCAACACTTCGTAAGAAAGTTGGTTGATGGCTCCACCGTCACCCTTAAAAACGGATATAAAGAGAAGGGCAATTTGAAGTGATTCAGGTGTGGCTCAATAGGTCAGTTGGAAGAGCATTCTCCCTTTATGGGAAAGGTCGTGTGTTCAAGTCCAACTTGAGAGCTTCTCTTTCCCGATTTATTTCGAACTTAAAAAGTTAGCATAATAAATGCTATTTTCGTTCATTACAATATAATGAGTTTCATTTGAATATTTCTTAAGTTGTACGCCAATTCACAAGACCTTGACTATAATAAAGCAGACAGTTCTTTAACGCAGGGGATTGATTATAAAAAAACAACAATAGTAGTCCCAACATAAAGCTTCGAGGAGTTTCCGCTGGCAACATATGATGGTTATCCGCGAAAATATATTGCGTTCACTGCAGTCGATAAGGGTTTTATAGGGTACATTTTTCAGGTAGGTGTGGCTGAATCCGCTAATGTGAGAAATAGTGAAAGTACTTAAATGGCAGTTAGTCTTATAAAAACCAAAATTTTGAGTAAGTAGTTGGAGAGACCTTATAAATACTTGTTTGGAGCAATGCACTCTATGGATGTGAGATATGGATAATGACAAAGGTGTACAGAGACAGACTGGAAGCGTTCGAAATGTGGTGCTGGAGAAGGATGGAGGGGATAAGCTAGACAGAAAGGATGACGAACGAAAGAGTACTAACTATGATGCAAGAGGGAAGATTTTTATAGAGAATAATCGAGAACCGAAGAGGAAAGATGATTGGCCACCTGATAAGGCATGACTTGTTCTTAAAAAGCATCATAGAGGGGAAGATAGAAGGAAAGAGAGGAAGAGGCAGGCCAAGAAGAACATTTATGGCACAAATAAAGGAAAAGATACAAGTCACTTCGTATCAGTAAGTGAAAGGATTGGCGGAGCAGAGAGAAGAGTGGCGATCAGAGTGGGAGAGCGGATTTCGAGCTTGTTATTGGCAACTAACACTAATCCATATATAAAATTAATTATTCCCATTTTGACGCCTCTGGTGTTGCATACGTCCATAGGCCGCGGTAACCACTTTCCATCAGGTGGGCCGTGTGCTTGTCTGCCACCTAAGTGGTATAAAAAAAAAATATAAATTTGCTCGTTTTTAACCCCCGACGCAAAAACGACGGGGTGTTATAAGTTTGACGTGTGTGTGTGTGTGTGTGTGTGTGTGTGTGTGTGTGTGTGTGTGTGTGTGTGTGTCTGTCTGTGGCATCGTAGCACCCAAACGGATGAACCGATTTGGATGTAGTTTTTTTGTTTGAAAGGTATAATGGTCGGGAGTGTTCTTAGCTATGGTTGGAAAAAATCGGTCCAAGATGGCCGCTGCCACAATATCGGAATACATATTTCTTCCTTACTCCCTCAATATGGGTGTCAAATGAAAGAGCTGGACTAGTAGATCAATTTAAAAAGTATAAAATAAAAATTAAATTAAAAATTTTAAAAACCCCCGTCACAAAAAACACCTCCAAAAAGTTGAAAATAAATGGAGTTTTCCGTTTAACTTTTCTTACACCTAGTAATATTTTGATTCAATGGTTGCGATGTCGGGGAACCTTGAATTGTTCCGATAATATAACGGAGTGCATAACCAGTTAGGGTCCCCCGACATGGCAACCGATGAATCAAAATATTACTAGGTATATAAAAAGTTAAAAGGCAAACTCCATTTATTTTCAACTTTTTGGAGGTGTTTTTTGTGACGGGGGTTTTTTAAAATTTTAATTTATAATTTCTTTTCATTGTTTTTAATTTTTCTATAATTGGTTTCAAATTGAAGTTATTCATAAATCTGTCTATCTGTCTTTAATAAGCTAAAGGACAATTTTATCAAATTTCAGGTTGGATTTCTTCGCGGAAGAAGGCGATCGTGATGGCGTAACAATGGGCTTGGTTAAAGATTTCTGTTCAAGCACCTTCTTTATCCTAGCGTTAATCTCAGTCTCATTGGAAGCATCTGTTTATTGGTAATCGGGAACACTGTAACTCGATCCCAACTTAGTAGTGTTACTTGCTGGGATAAAAAATGTTGATTTCAGTAAAACTTTGATACCATGCGACTTCCTATCCAGAATCACCAATATTTTGAAGTATTACTGGTTAGGAAAAAATTGTCAACGAGTAATCATGGTTTCCGGCAGAGTAGAATTTGGGCCACTCCGTCTCTTCCCATGCGGTGTCGTACAAGGCGACTAAGGAATAGGACTGTTCAACATCGGACAGATATATGCAGCCCAGACTCAGCCTCAGATGCATGGCTCGAGTCAACAATAGTGCCCGGAATACGGTAATAGGCGCTCTCCCTATTACGTGGGAACGAATACAATGACCGGTGATATGTGGGATTCACCTCTGCTACACTCTCCGGGGATAAAGGCGTGATTATTATGTAGGTATGTATCAGTAATAGTGTGACTTACTGGGATTTGGTTCCAACTATTATCACTGTTACTCGTTTGCGTGTATTGAATAGAAACAAACACTCAAAATCATGTAACGCATGCGTTAACTAATAAAATATTGTACCTATAACAGTTCCATTTAGACGTTTTCTTTCAAACCATCTATAATATTTTATTGATATACCAGCCAAAGGCAATAACCACAGTAGTCACAAAGGCTATAACGGTCCGGGCAATAAAATCGAAAGACGTCACATGTCAATAGCCCGCAATAATAATAAACTAAATACGTGGCTAATAGCTAATTATGCTATAAACTCAGAAGCCACAAAACTATAGGGATTATTTTATTACTTAGGCTATAGTTTTACAGGGTGTATGGTTTGTGGCAGACTATTAGCTTAACACAAGCTATAAAAGCTTACCATGGGTCTAGATAGCGTTGTGTAGCATGTTGTGGAATGTTTAATATTGTAGGACTACCCACTACTCAGTGTGGATAAATGGGTAAGTGGGGTAAGTGGGTTTTAGACTACTAAAAACATTACACAAACTTCCATAGTTATGAAAATTGATGTAAAATATTTACACTCTCACGGGAATTGAACCTATCTGTTGTGAAAATTATAACCACGTAGGTTAGTGTGACGTGTCCAATCATAATTCTGTTAAATTTTGACGATACTACTACGAGGTTCAAGATCAATTTTATAAACACATTTTTAGTTTTCATGGATCAGTCAATACGTATGTTCAATCAGCGCCGATGAAACGGCCGCCCACGTAATACTGGACTGTGAGGCAGTGGCCAATCAACGATACCAAATCCTCGGTAAAGTGAGGTCGCTGTAAGCCTGTGAAGCCCCCAGTAAGCTTCTGCGCTTCTGGGCAGAGCTAGGCTGGCTGCTCTAGCCAGTACTCTTCACGTACAATGACCCAAGAAGAGAGGCAAAGTGCGGATAAAAGAGTTGCCTATCCTACGTGCAATCGGCCAGCTAACACTCAGCAGCTAATTATTAGCGTATTCTATATAAATCTTAACTATCAATATGAAGCTTTTAGCAGACAAATAAATTTTATTGGGCCCTTAGAGCACAAGTGGAATATGTTCGGTTAAGAAAGTTTTATGGTGTATAATTTTGGACAATGATTGTGATATATAAGGTCGACTTGTCGCTATTAGTTAGCGTAATATGAACTTTCACATTACGCTAAATAATAGCTTTTTTTTTTTTCGTGCGGAAATCCCCTCGGATACCTGCCGGAGCCGGAAGGGGAGGTTATGTCGGACTCGAACCGACTAAAACCGCACGCCGACTGTGGGTCTTGGTGCTAGGCCGGAGGTGAGGTTGTTATAGACATATCCCTCGCACCCCGGCTGACCCAGGGCCATCCCTTACGGTCTGGCCCTCCTCGGCCCGCCGCCGTGGCCTGCTTCTGCTGGAGTGACAGGCGGCTCCACCCGTCACCCCCAGGCCCGCGACGCTAAATAATAGCAACGTCACTGACACTGACGGTAGGGCTAGTCCATAACCTAAAAGTCGCGCAGCGGGCTATGGAGCGAGTTATGCTTGGAGTTTCCGATACAGAACCAAAGTTACCGACATAGTTCGCACCTGAAAAAGGTGGCTGGGATAGACGGGATGCGGAAGGCGGAGGATCGGATGAAATGGCGCACATTCGGAGTGGCCTGTGTCCAGCAGTGGTCTGCGGTGGGCTAATTGATTGATTGATTGAATTTAAACTTTCCATTTAATTATCTTAGTGGCGAAAAAGTAGCTATACACTATACGGTTTATAACTAGAGGCAAACATTCTTGTAGCTACGTTTTATAAGCCTGAGGAGGGCCAGATTTCCTGAGGAGGGCTAGACCGTAAGGGATGGCCCTGGGTCAGTCGGGGTGCGAGGGATATGTCTTTGACAACCTCACCTCCAGCCTAGCACCAAGACCCACAGTCGGCGTGCGTTTTAGTCGGTTCGAGTCCGACATAACCTCCCCTTCCGGCTCCGGCAGGGGGGGTATCCGAGGGGACTTCCGCACGAAAAAAAAAAAACAAAAGCTACTTTTATAAGAACACATTTTAAATTAAACTAGGCTAACTAACTGATAGCCTCGGTGGCGTAGCGGTAGTGAACGCCGCCGCTACGCAGGAGGTGCGGGTTCGATCCCCGTTCAATACAAATATTTGTATGCATGAATATGCGTATTTGCATTTGTCGGTTGCCATACGAACATTTATGGCAGTCGTTAAGTGTAGTTCGAGCCCTCAAAAGTCTAACAACTGGTCTAGCTGCAATGCTTCGATATCGCCTTTGGGTTGTGGAGGTCATGGCAATTGCTTTACAGAAAATATCGAAGCTTAGCCAAATTTGCAGTTAGACAGATAAAGCGGACCCCAGACTCCAAGCTGAAAGCTTCTGAAGCGACTGGGATTAACGCTAAGATGAAGAAGAAGAAGAACTAACTAACTAGTGATTCAATTTCAGCTTTTAGTCCTTATAACATAACATAACATAACATAACATAACATAACATAACATAACATAACATAACATAACATAACATAACATAACATAACATAACATAACATAACATAACATAACATAACATAACATAACATAACATAACATAACATAACATAACATAACATAACATAACATAACATAACATAACATAACATAACATAACATAACATAACATAACATAACATAACATAACATAACATAACATAACATAACATAACATAACATAACATAACATAAACTCACGCCTATATTCCCCGAAGGGGTAGGCAGAGGTGCTAGCACCCACATTTCGCCAGTTTATGTTTAGGTCCCAATGTAATAGGTGGCAAGCCTATTGCCATTAACCGGGCACTTGGGTATAAACCTGCGATAAATACACACATAACTTCGAAAAGCATCGAAAAGTCATTGGTGTGTGCCATGGTAAAACTGGGATCGAACCCGAGACCTCGTCTCAGCAGTCTATTACCCATACCACTAGGCTACCGCAGATTCCTTTCCAGATTCCTTATAACATAATCAAATACATAGGGAAAAAGAATCTTCTCGGACGGGACTCGAACCCGCAGTCTTTCCCTTACAGGTGGAATGCCTGACCAATTCGGCTACTGAGACACGCCCGATATGATTCAAATTTCCCATCTTATACGTCTTCAAGGCGACGTGGCGTCTTCTACCGATTTTTTTACGAACTATCGCCTTAAAGACGTATAAGATGGGAAATTTGAATCATATCGGGCGTGTCTCGGTAGCCGAATTGGTCAGGCATTCCCCCTGTAAGGGAAAGACTGCGGGTTCGAGTCCCGCCCGAGAAGATTCTTTTTCCCTATGTATTTGATTTGTATAGTTAGCATACTTAATGCTGTAAAAATTCATTCAACTTATAACATAAATTAATAATTTAAAAACCCCCGACACTCCTCATCCTCACTTTAACCCCCATAACTTTTAAACGGCTAAACCGATTTCCATCAAACATGTCTAAGAACACTCACACATAAGTCACCTTTAATACAAAAAAAGAATTAAATTGAAATCGCTTGATCCGTTCGGGAGCTATGATGCCACAGACAAACACGTCAACCTTACCTACATCCCTCTCTTTGCGTTAAAAATTAAAAATCAAAAACAACGAACGGATTCAGGAATTTTCAAAGCGTAGGTATACTATTTGTTTATTATTGGTATGTTGTTTGTTTCGGGTGCGACTGCCATATTACCTCTGAACCCTGAGAGGAAATCCTGCGACACAGGCTAGTTCGTTTTTAGGGTTCCGTACCACAAGAAGAAAAAAAAAACAGGACCCTTATAGGATTGTGAATAACAAATGTTACATACATACATATACTGTAAATATACTGTTTTTTATGGATTAGGGAGGCAAACGAGCAAACGGATTGCCTGTTACGTTTGAAAATCCCTGAAGGGGAAGGCAGAGGTGTATTACCACCCACGTTTAGCCAATTATGATTTTCAATCTCATGACGTAATAGGGCGCGATGCTATTGCCGTCTAGGAGGCCCTTTGTCTTGGGCTGTATGTTTACTGTCAGATGGAGTACAGCCCTATCCCTTAGTCACCTTTTACGACACCCACAGGAAGAGCTGGGGTGGTCCTATTCTACTCCACCGAGAACCAACACGGCAGTTAATAGTATGTTTTTAAATCCATATCCATACTAATATTATAAATGCGAAAGTAACTCTGTGTGTCTGTCTGTATGTTACGCTTTCACGCCTAAACCACTGAACCTATTTTGATGAAATTTGGTATACGGGTAGATTAGACTATGAGAAAGGACATAGGCTATGTTCCGTCGCGATAACTGACCTCAAGGCGGGCGGAGCCGCGGGCAAAAACTAGTATATCATAACAACAACATGTGTTGACACCCTTGCGCCTTCTCATCTTTCAGGTACTGCGGACTGTGCCTGCGCTGCTGCTGCCTCGGCAGAGACCCTCAAACGGCGCAAATATAATAGTTTAAGTGATAATTACATATTTGAGCCGTTTGGGGTCGAGACGCTGGGATCATGGGGTCCAAGTGCACGTCTATTATTCAAAGAAATATCTAAACGTTTAATAGACACTACCCGTGACCAGAGGGCTGGTTTATTCCTTGCGCAAAGGATTGGCATTGCCATTCAACGTGGCAATGCCGCCAGCCTACTGGCCACCCTCCCGGTTGACGTCGATGGGGAGGAATTCTTTGACGCCTGAACCTACAGTTTTGCACATACCTTTATATTTTTATTTATAATAATTATTATATTACTTAAATTATGTACATAAAAGTTGAAATAAAGGGATTATAATACGTATATCATATCTGTATGATGGTGAGTCACAGTTGCGCGTGCGCTGTCCAGTCGCCGTTATATCAATTAATAGTTATTATGATTAATATCCACACCATATGGTCTGGGATAAGAATAAATGTTTTATAACTGAAGTGGGCGGGAACAGAGTAATATGGATTAATTCAATTTTAATAATTGTATCGTAAATTGAGCTAAGAATTACAATGCATGTTATATTTTTGGTAGATTAAAATATAATTTCATCCATATACAAAGTGATTTTATAGTCGTTACGGCAAAAAAGAATAGGGGACAGTTTTGATAGAAAAATCATCTGGAAGTATTTATTCGGTTTAAATTTTGTACAACCCCCCTACATTTTTCCTTTTACCTGAACATTATTCCCATACATTATCAAAAATAATATCTATCGCCAAATTATTACTTCTAGATGATTTAGCTTTCAAAAGTCTTTTTATCCGAAACGACTATAGATTTTATACCCAGTATAATGAAGTCCTACATAAGAAAATATGCATACTAAAAATATAGATGCAGCGTGTTTGGGATTGTATTTGGGTATAAAGAAGGGCATTCAAAATTCAAAATTCAAATTCTATTTATTTCAGACCATAATAGTCCATATTGATTGTTAGTAATACATGTCTTAGCGCTATGTTAGTTAAAATTAGGTACAAGAATAAAGTTATAGAATTAATAATCTAAGTTGATCAGTATCTTCTCGCCGGCACAGGTACGGAAACATGTCTTCCGCAGCAGTGCCGGAGAAAAGAGCAATCCAGCCAAGATGCAACCATCATCAGGACCTTGTTGGTGCTGGCCCGCACCCTGCGCACCAGTGAAGCCGCACGCACACGCATAGCATTACTGACTGTATAAGTAGGTTTATTATACCCGTTTATAGAATTACCCATTGTTAAATATTGTTACTAAAGGAATTACCCATGACTTGGTGATGGTAGAAACGGTATCACGTCAACCGAAAAATAGGTCAGAAAAATTATTTGTAATTAGCTAACCATATGAAAAAAAAATAAGTTTAGCATCGGCTCACAAAACAAAGCTAATTGTAAGAAATAAAACGCTTTCTTGTTTATTTAAAACAGTGACTTTATTCATGTTTAATTGGTTTATTTGTTTGTTGCCCCTATTTAAATAAAATAAAATGTACAGTGTCAAGTAATATATATTTACTGTGTGGTTTCATTCATCGACCGTACTATCAACAACTTGCACACGTCCCCTTTTAGAGTCATACATAGGATTCCTAAACGCAGTACCACCTATAGCTGTACTGATCACTGAATCCCTTCTCGTCAAACTAACTATACTGTCTGACCTGCCCTGGAACCTCGACAATACATTAAAATTGCCACTACGAGAGAAACCTGGATATCTAAAATCACCCACTTTATAATAATACACGTAGAACCCAAAGAATGTTAGAATCACCGCAAAGAACATCGACACAAAGATCTTCCATCCTAAACCTGCCTTGGATAAAGGACTACCGCTTACCTGCATAAGTTTTGACCCCTTAAACCAATGATCCTCCATATTGTAGTGGATAGAACTGACGATTTCCGGACTAGATCCTCCATAACTTCCTTTATCGACCACAACAAGCTGTATCCGTCCAATCGAAGCCTCAGATACGAATCCTATATAGTAAATATATTGATCTCCTGTATATTTTTCAACGAAATTATTGAAGACTAACATATCAAATCCTTTATCAGCTTCAAATACTACAGCACCACCACACATTTCGCAGCAAAATCCAATAGGCTTGATAGGATCCAAACAGTTGGGCTTCGGACAGAACTTCACAGAGCAATCAATCGTCATCGGAACAATTTGGCATGGACATCCGAATTTGGTACAGCTCATTGGCGAATTAATCGACAAGCCTGTGTCAGAAAATTCATTCAAAATGAACTGTTGTCTCTGATCTGATTCTTCGAGCACACGTTGCCTGAAAGATTCAGTAGTGTAACTTTCATTGCCTATGTAAAGAGCTTTGACGTGTTGCGTCTCTTTAGGTAACGTCACAGTGATTCTCGCGTCTTGTGAAAATTCCACCATATCATTGAAACATGGAATTCTATCAGAATCAGGCGTTGCATCAGTAAATCTCGGCGAGCTCCACACGTCAGCCTGATTCCACGCTGCAGACGACTTGTCAACGTAATACGCGTTTCCATCTGAACAATTCTTGTCGGAGGGATTAGCACCAAGTGTTAATAAATCATCTAAAATTAGTTCACCTTCTTCTGGTAAAACGAATCCACGTACTTCGGTTTCAGCTGCGATTTTGATAGAACCAACGATTAACTCAGGAAACACGACAGTTTGTTTTGAGCAAGGAAGTTTTCCGTCTTTGTAGTTTTCTGGTAATTTAAAACTAGAGTTCGGAAGCCACTTTACTGTAGATGCAGAGATTGAAACAATAACAAATGTAGCAATACATTGTAGAAATAGGATTGACAACATATTGGAATCAGCGTCCGTAAATGAATGGTTCAAAATTGTTTAGTACGTAATCTGATATTCAATGATGTCTGGCTGTCTGTTATCGGGTTCTGTTTGATGTCTGCAGCTGTTGATGACATGCACAAACAAATCAACCAATTTGAGCATAATTTTACGATGATAAATGGTTATTTATTTGAATAGTTTAAACTCTTCTTGTTTTAAAACATACTTCTGTCACACTAACTATACATTATTATTCCTCTTAACTCTTACCAACTGGTTCTTAAAACAAAACATTATATTATATTGAAGATAATTTTATTTTAGTATGATATCTTACTGAAAATTTTAAGACAATAAGCCGAAATAATAAAATATCGCTAATACAAAGCAATGAATTAATACGATTAACATCATAATATTTTCCAAGAAAAAAGGAAAAACGTATAAACAAAAGATTAGCCTTAATCCGAGCGTCGAGGATCTCAAGATCTAGGGATTACCGGTGCCTTGAGAGCGCAATAAAAGTCACAGCGAACCATGCACGGTATTACGTGATACTTTGAAACGTTATGATTTATAGCAAGATAACACGCCTAGGTGGTTAAATACAAACCATTAATGACTTTGAGGGGTTGGAAATTTAATAAGACGCTGCTCCGGTGCCAAGGAGCGTAGTTATGCAAATTTTATTGCAGGGAAAGCATTGAGGGAAACACACGCGTAGCTGGAGTAGGCGGGCAGTGCGATAGGCTCTCTTGTACATACATAAAAAAACTAAAACCCGACTACCGAAAAATCACGCTCTAAAAGTAACAAACAAGAAAATAGCCGTGGTCGTATGCCACTTTTCCCTAGAATATATTGTTTTGTCAGAGTAAGTGGCATACGACCACGGCTATTTTCTTGTTTGTTACTTTTAGAGCGTGATTTTTCGGTAGTCGGGTTTTAGTTTTAAACTTTATTTTTTATTTATATTATTTTGGGGCAAGGTAAAGTAAAAATAATTTATACATATTTGAAATGTGCTTATTAAGCCCTTTCATTTGATATCAAACACGGCATATTTATCTCAAATTTATTTTTTAACATAGTACCTTATGAGCGGTAGAGGGCGCCACACAAGATTGAGTGACATGTCATATAGCCTATAACCATCGGACGATCAAGTTGCTTGTAACGATACCTCATATGTCCAGTTCTAATCAGTAGTTGAGGTGCTATGAGGTAACAAATGAACATACATACATACATACATACATACATACATACGTACATACATACATACATACATACATAGCCTGTCAAAATCATAACCCTCCTTTTGGCTTCGCCGTAGTCGGGTAATAATCATGCCTTTATCCCCGGAAGGTTAAGCAGAGGTGAATTAACACCCACGTCACCAATCAGTGTATTCAGTCTCACGTAATACGTGAGTCTATTGCCGTGTGGCACTATTGTTGACTCTAGACATACATCTGAAGTCTGGGCTGTATTTTTTGTCTCATGTTAAACAGCCCTTACCTTTAGTCGCCTTGTACGATGGGAAGAAGAAGAACCACGCGGCGGTTCTTTTGTAACTTCACCAAATTCAACATTCACATCAGTGGTTCTTCCTATGTTGAAGTATTTTCATGAATCAGTCGTCAGACTACCAGTACAAGTTGACTATCATTCTTATTTTATATTTTTAGATGCACAAACTACGCATGTTTGTGTTACGATACAATTAGGTTGGTTCAATTTTACACCAGTTTTATCTTCTATGTTAAGAAATTGAAATTCAGCCTTTACTCACGTTGTGGAGGAACAAGGTGTGATGTTCCTCCAACACAAAGGGAGGATCCTCCGACCAGGCAAGTTGATCACGCCTGGCGGGCCGCGGCCCCAACGATTTTATCGTTGGGATATTGTATATGTATTGTACAAGTGCGAGAACTTCACTTTCGCGATGCAGGATTCGTAGTGACCTAGTAGTTCGGCTTGATGGAGCTAGATACATGTGGTATCGCCACAATGTTAGCGTACGACGGGTATGGCCTTGTTGAAACTCTTCTCAACTCATTGTCAAGTGGAATAATGAGACAATGTACTCTGCCATTGATAGCAAGCCTACAGCTGCACAGAAAACTTTTTTTTTTTTCATAATGATTCGTAATGTAAATGTAATTAGTCTTCTATATGGTATCGTGCATCTAGTGCAGTTTAGAGCAGAACCGTTCCGAATATCAGCCCGTAAATCCCCCCCAGATCGTAACAAGCCACCGAAACGCACAATATGGTAGATGGGTAGATAACAGCCGCCTCTAAGTGTTTGGGCTTTACGGTTTCACTCCTATAAAATTGCTACTGGTATTCAGACCGTTTATAGAGGGTTTGTAGAATGGTATAAAACCTTATTGTGAACGTGTATGGGTTTAATATTTAGGTCGTAAAGTTTTTTGAGGTATTCTTGATGTACTCTAGAGTTAGGAAGTTCAAGGTTCTGGAGATAGGCTGGCTATCGTAATTCTTTGTTGGACCAGTTTAGCTGGCTATAAAAGTATATTTTAAATAGTAAATATATTAAATTCCGTTGACAGAATTATCCACATGGTTGTGTCAGTGTTATTGTCCGAGAAACATCGGAAAAGATGAAACGCTCAAGTGAGGCTTGAACTCACGACCTTTCCCTTACAGGGGGAATGCTCTTCCAACTGAGTTATTGAGCCACACCTGATTCATTTCAAATTTTCCTTCTCTTTATATCCGTCTTTAAGGTTATCAAGTAGTTTCATGTTTCCCATGTTTTTCGAACTTGAAAGTTAGCATTAAAAATGCTATAAAAAATTCAGTCAAGTGTTACATTAGGGACTTTAATTCTGGATCTAAAATAGTTGAACAATATACTAGATATACTAATAAATAGATAGATAATTCTTTATTATACACCAATATATCTTTCAGGCAGTGTTTCAACTAACAAGTAACCAAAAAATATCTAAAAGCGAAAAATAATCCCTATTTGATAAAAGATTTCCAAAAGAAAAAAAAGCTCTTCTTTGGTAACTGATTATCAAACTCTGGTTATCAATATGGACGAACAGTTATTACTAGGCTTATGCTCAAATATTCTGCTGTAGTGCAATCGTGATCCACTAACGTTACCCATTACAACTCATCCCGTTGATAAAATTTATTCCAGACTATTCGTCAGTACCTAGTTAAGACTAGCTAATCCAGATACACAGCAAGATCTGTTCAGCCGTTTGAGCATAATTGAGTAAAAAACATCATCACAAACTTTTTTAATTTGTCGATACAACTGTGCACAAATAAACCTGTATATTTCCATTATAATACAATATCCCTATTGGCTGTGTGTCGTATACTTATAGATACACTCTGCTCATATGTATGTATAACAAATTTTCCATTAGAAGTAGTACTTATGTTTAATGAGATCGTTTAAGTTTATGTGTATTATAAAACATTAACTGCCTCGTTTACCAATTACTGTTCCCACTAACTGCTTTAAAGTTATCGCTACTTACAACCGATCCTTATGCCACTCATAATAAACCTCTGTTTGGATTGAGAAATAAAGCCAGACTCAACTCTCAACTGATATAATTCGAGTTGGGGTTGCCAGATTGCATTCCAATGTGGGTTGAATCTCAATCTCAATACTCGTATAGATTTGGTAGAGTTTTGCCTTGGTCACCCTATATTTCATTTAGAACTGAGTATGGCCATCAACCATAGGTTAGTGGCGAAACTCGAGGCAAAAGACATAATATTACAACATGAAGGATCTTCGATAGCCCTCGGTCAGACGGGGCGTGACGAATAAGCCAGAAGCTAACTCATCCTCGGCAATTGATGATTTAAAACGGAGTGCGGTTTTATCCGGTTCGATTTCGACATAACCACTCCCATTGACTCCAGTGGGAGGTATCCGTGGAGAGTTCTCATACTAAAAGAAAGTTAAACGTTAGGTGAACCCTTAATATCTTCTGAAATTATAGTTGACGGACGACTCTCTTCATAATACGGAGTTCCTTTTATTGTATTTTGAGCCTTACATCACCGTTGCAACCCCCGTGTGCCGTATTATTTTCTTGGCATATATAAAAGTTTGTTTTTAAATCACTTAGGCTTAGTTGCAGCACGTTATGATGGCGGTTTTGACACGACTGGTTTTGCACGTTTTCTCTTTTTTGGTGCGCTTGTTGAACAACAAACTGTTAGACGAATAACTAGAGAAAAATATGGCGAGCTTGGCACAAAAGAAAATAAACTTCACACACTAAAAAAGAGGAAACGAGCAAAACCGGTCCTGTCAAAACGGTCATCATGACGTGCCGTAACTATAGATGATGAACTATAGACGCACGGCTCACCCTGGGACGTGTGCATCAAAAGAGGCGTCACCCTCGTACCGATCAACCCAGAACCCTTCTTGAAGAACCCCATATAGTAGTCACCACAGTTAGTAGTTGCTTTATAAAACCATAGCAGCAAAAGTTTAATTAAAATACCTGCATAACAAGAAGAGATTTTGACGGTCGTCTAATTATATCTTCGTTTGTATACATATGTATATGAATCTAAGTTCTACATAGTGAGTGCGGCCTGGCGTGATTTATATGACAGTGCAACGCCCCGCGGCGCTACGCGGGCGGTCTGTGCTATGTCATGGCGCTAGGATGCTATATATGATCGTTCTCTAATTGAACATTTTCATGGCTGGCCATTTATTACTGTTCTGTGAAATATTCAGTGTTACCTCGTTATCGTTACTATTATAGTTAACGGGATATTTACTGTCTATAACTAAGCTATAATTATTGAATGAATTTTTACAGCATTAAGTATGCTAACTATACAAATCGAATACATAGGGAAAAGAAGAATCATCTCGGGCGAATCATCCCTATGTATTCGATTTGTATAGTTAGCATACTTAATGCTGTAAAAATTCATTCAAGTGTTTGGGCGGAGTTATCAAAAATCAATGTTTAAAAATGATTTTAACATCATTCATTGATTCCGATAGTTCGTAAGAAAATCGGTAGATGACTCCACCGTCGCCTTAAAGACGTATAACATGGGAAATTTGAATCAAATCGGGCGTGTCTCGGTAGCCCAATTGGTCAAGGCATTCCCCCTGTAAGGGAAAGACTGCGGGTTCGAGTCCCGCCCGAGATGATTCTTCTTTTTCTCTATGTATTCGATAAGTTTTATTTAGTTGCATCATACTACCTGCTAAAGTAAGGTTTACCTCAAATTACATTAACAGTAACAATGACTATAATGGTTTCTGCTAAATGTGTTGCAACAGTGTATTTAGTAGCTCGGTTGTGTATTAATCATTTTATCTAGATTACAAAGACCAATAAAAACTGGCTCACCCATTGGGTTACTATCGTCTGACCTCCCAAGCCAGAGGTACCAACAATTATAGACAACAATACATTACTTTCACTTTTTTCTGTACGGACCGACCGAAATATAGACAAAAACGAAATCAAAATAATGAATGTCACAGTAAAATCATCGAATCCCTATAATTCGCAAAAGACACTAGAATTACTAAAAATGATCAAAAAGCTCCTTAGTTGGTGCCGAATATTATAACAATTGGGTATTATCCTATAGTTAAAATAAATTATATAACCGCGCTTATTAAATTAAGAATGGTAAAAGAGTGGTAAAAATTGCATCGGTTCTTATTTTATAGTTTTTATTTATTTTTAATCATCCACCCAACCTATAATAGTAACTGATTGGACTATTAATTTTTATGACGTCACTAAATCTTTTTTCATACAAGTTACTTTATAACTTATCGTTTTAACGTTTAGTAAAAAGTAACTAATTTGAATAGTCAGTAGATTACCCAATTATTCCAGGACGTCTCCTGGACTAATTGTTGCGTATTCGGCACTGGTATTTGTCCCTTGTGTGACGACACGCAGGGGACAAATTTTAAATTTTTATTCTGGGGGACAAATTTTAGGAGATGAGTGTGTTTGTTGCACATTTGATCCGTTTCACAATTGCTATTAGGATTGCAAAAAGGTGATTACAAAACTGTACGTACCTATATGTATTGCTTTTGCCCGATACCATCTGCAAAAACTATCTATTTACCGTTATACACGTCATTGGTATCTCGTGACAAACGACAGATAGCGGGTATTGTTCCGTGGTAGGGGGCGGTTTGGCACGATTGCTGCAATAAATTAGATACAGGATGTTTCTTTCTTTTTTTCGATGCGGTAACGGTTATGTTGATAGAATGTTGTTTATAGGGAATCGTGATAGCACCCTAATGTTACTAGCTGATGGCAAAGTTTCCACCGGCGGCGTGGCTATCGGTTATCGTGGCCTGATCTACGGTTCTACTCAACTTAACAAATTTTAATAGGAAGTAGGACACGGTGGTATTTCCGTCCCAATTGAGCATTCCGAAGGTACCCAAACTTCGGGCTCATTGGAGAGTAACGTAACAAGGGTCTTTCCATCAGGTAGGCCATGTGCTTGTTTGGCACCTTTGACCCAGATCCAGACCCCATAATGAAAGAGATAGGTATTCCTTTCCTTTCTATTTTTTATCACCATAATCATTACAAAATTACACGGACTTATTGCCCGCAGCGTGAATCAGTCTCAGCATCACCGGTGATCTCTGGAATGGGGTAATTCGGGGATCACCTGTATTGGATCGGGAAGGAGTCAACGTCTGAGTGCTATTACTGCCATGCGAGTGATAACTCAGGGCTGCACCTGCTGGTATGGGAGCGGAGGGCCATAGTGCCAGCTCTCACAGTGTGAGTCCTATCGCTCGGTGCCATGTTACTAGCAATAATGCAGAGTCCGAGCGCGTGGACTGCTAAAGGAAAAAGGACCTATTGCTGCTAATTCTGTTCTTACATCTCTAAACTTAAAATTCTCTAAAATTTTATAATTGCATCTGTTTCTTTCATTATCAGATAGAAAAGGACAGATGATTTATTTTAGTGAACACCTGTCAAATTAAGTCGGCGCCTTGACGGTACCCTTCAATTTTAGTCGACATCTACGAACATGCGACTTAACTTACTACGCACCAACAAGGCGCTGTCTTAATTTGACAGGTCTAAACTTAAATAAAATCATCTGTCCTTTTTTATCTGATCATGAAAGAAACAGATGCAATTAGATTTTTTTAGAGAAATTTAAGTTTAGAGATGTAACAACAGAATTGGGAGCACTGTCTGATTTTCGAGTGGTAAATGTCACTAAAAAGTCGTAAAATAAATAAAACTTGCACTCAAACTATTCCAGAGTGGCAACCCTAGCACATATATATCAAAACTGTGCGAGTCGAGCGCAGGGTTGCTCCCGGGCTATAAATCAGGGCTGTGCGATAACTCACACAAAATCAATTGGTATTTTCGTCGCCGAAAAAGTTTTTTGCTAAGACTGTTCGGAATTATGGATTTAGCAGAAATCTCTTAATAGATGGTCGGATGAAGGTTGTTATTGGGCCATAAAGGTTTGATAAACGTATTATTAGTGTTAATATCAGATGGCCATGCCGTATTGAGGTATACAGGGCCTTACCAGCGTCCTTGAGGCTCAAAGCTGCACCTGACCTGCAAGTTTATGTACCTGCTAAACAACGAACGAGTCTCTGGTACATGATTCCCTCTCAGGGTTGGGAGTTCAGATGGCAATTGCTCCCAGAAAACCCTATATACCAATAAAAAATAACAAATGTATGACGTTTGCTTGTAAATTTTTCTGCAAAGAAAGAAAGAAAGAAATAAAGAAATTGATTGAATTGATTTTATGGGGATGAACACATGCACATATTAAAAAAAGAAAATCATAATTAAAAACAACAAAAACTCAATGCACGCGACTGCCACGCAGGAGGCGCGGGTTCGATTCCCGCTCAGTGCAAATATTTGTATGCGTGAATATGGCTATTTGCATTGGTCTGGGTTTTTCTATGTATAATATTTATGTATTTACAAAAAAAAAGTATATAAGTATGTTTATCCGCATTCTAGATTCCATAACACAAGCTATAAAAGCTTACCATGGGTCTAGATAGCGTTGTGTGGAATGTTGTGGAATGTGGAATATATATTAGTGCAGGTACTTCAGCCCGAGCTCTGAAGTCTCCTTACAAGTAGGAAATTTAGCTTAGGAGGTTACTACTACTTAAAAAAATTAAGCAACGAAAAAAAGTTATTGCTTATTGAAGGCAAACGATGCAAGTAGACAGACTTGCATCGTTTGCCTTCAATAAGCAATAACTTTTAAAGTAAGTTAGTTAAGTAGATGATTTTCATCCTTAAATATTACATGCTTCTTAACCTGTGACTCATAACCCCAACTAGTACCTAGTACCCATACTTCATTAAACTTTGGTTCCACTCTCATATGCACTTTGCCCATTCATTCCCGGTAATGAATGCCTTGAAAACAATAAAAGTTGGCATTTTAAATTTCCCGTGTGTGCCTGCGACAGCACAACCCTTTCATAAATCTAGTGGTGTGCTGTCAAACGAGCGCTTTAAAGCGCTGGATCGGGGCCGGTAGGGGTGGCCTTTCGCATTTTAATGGCGCACTTTGAAGCGCTGATTGCGATGCACTGACACTGACATTTTTTGTGTGTTTTTGAGTACCTCTAAGTATCCATATCCATATACGTGGTTACTAATATCATAAAAAATGTGAACGTTACTCTGTCTATATATCTGTCTGTTATGTTTTCATGCCTAAATTTTGAAGAAATTTGGTATTTTATCTATTAGATCTGCTATCTGCATATATCCTATCAAAATGTCTATCAGAATAGACATTTTGATAGGATATAGGCTATGTTTGGTCACGGTAACTGACATTTAACCAGGTGGAGCTGCGGGTAGCTAGTATATGAATATAATACATTTCCAACTTTTGTTAAAATTCCATCTGTAAATTCTAAGAAATAAATACCGCCATTTTAATGAAAAAACTAAATAAAAATATGTATAAGCTCAAAACCTAGACCATAAAAAGCTCGTAATTTCTTACGACTCCTTAGTCGTAGTAGAAATTACCTTCCTTTCTTGGGAGAAGGCTCCTAGGAAAGGATATTGCTTTTTTATGTTTGAAATTTATAGACCGAGACGAGATTTGATTGGTAAGTTTTAATAGTGACCTGATGCTCAATATTTATATCCCTGTAATACCTGTATTTATGTACTAGTACTAATACTAATATGTGTACTAGTACTAGTACTAATATGTGTATTTATTAAATCGACTATTTTTCCCGGGAAACGAAAGTGTGGGCGACTCCACAATTTCGTTTCCCGGGAAAAATAATTTATTAAATCCAGTAGATATTTAAGCAGCAACTTCTATTATCGAACGATAAATATCCCGGGTCACGAAATTGTGGAGTCGTCCACACTTTCGTTTCCTGGGAAAAAATGTCGTGTTCTTCAATGACGACTGGAACAATAGTGGTAATAGTGATAACGATGGGGTTAACGGGATTCACCCATCCTATTCACCTGGATATATTCGAACTGGGATTCTTTCTTCTCCAATTCCCGTGATCTTCATCGTTCTTGGTAGAGAGACCATTGATACGCATATTTTCATTTACAAAGGCAAGTACTTCTTGGGTCTATAAGCTCTCATCCTCATTTTAATTTCACTCTTATCTGTTGAGGATTTTAATGGGTCTAGGAGTAACAAAACTGACAGACATAACCACACAGCCCCACTCACACATAACCTGCGCATTTATATGATGAATGAGAGAGATATCAATAAGAGGATTAACATCCAGCTCCATATAAATGGAAATTACCTTTTAGAATTTAATTTGGGTATTCATTTAATTTTCAAACAATTTAGGGTACAATTTTTGAATTAAGAAATGGTAAAAGAAAATCTACTTCAATACTGTATTGATTTTAGGACATAAAAAGATTTTTTATTTTCTAAGATCATAGTGTGCCCGATAAAGAAAATCAATCAATCAATTTTGAATGTATGACATTCAAAATGACAGTTAAGTCAACGTGATATTATCAAGAATCTCTTCATCAGATCTAGATGGTATAATGAGATTTATATAAAATACATTTCAACAATTAAAATATCGAAATCAGGACTTATATGATACTTAATATGCTCACGATTATTTCTCTTCGGGGTAGGCAGAGACAAAAGCCCGCCACTTGATCCTGACATATTTCCAAAGTACTCATTAAAAATAATTTATTCTTGAACCAACTACAAATCTATTTTACTGATGTTAGGTCAAAAAAAAAGGAATCGTACTAAACAATACACCCTTGCCAAGGAAATTCAATTCTCATTGCAATAAGGTCTAAATTCGCTTGTTCAATACAAGTTTTCAATAGAAACCCATCAATTTTCAATCTAGCTTTTGTGCTTTGCGGTAACACAAAACTATTCAGTAAGGGGAATGTAATTCGATTACTGTTCGTCTCATTTCTCACGAGATGTCGTGATTTGGGCATAATTCTGAATGCAAGCTATTGAATGGGGAAGTAAGTGGATTAAGATGTATGGTAACGTCTTTTGCCTTTGTTTATCTCGGTGTGGTGGTATAGAGGACATTATACAGGGTGGAAGATTTTCATGCTTGCTGGAGGGTAAGTACTCGAAATATTGGAGATAGACAATTTCACTCAAAGAAAACATTACTTTATTTTTAAAAGGAAACAAAACTGCATTCAAAATTTGAAGAAAAGAGCGTACTCTCTTTTAAAAGGAAAGCAATGCACTTGTTACTCCTCTGGTGTTGCGGGTGTCCCCTCACCTCCGGCCTAGCACCAAGACCCACAGTCGGCGTGCGGTTTTAGTCGGTTCGAGTCCGACATAACCTCCCCTTCCGGCTCCGGCAGGGGGGGTATCCGAGGGGATTTACGCACGAAAAAAAAAAAAAAGGTGTTGCGGGTGTCCATGGGCGGCGGTGATCGCTTACCATCAGGCGATCCATCTGCTAGTTTGCCTCCCTATTCCATAAAAAAAATTTTAGAAAACTCGAGTAACACACCTGGTATTTGAACTGACTAAAACACAAAAAAAAATCACATCGATAACAGATGGACCTTTGAATTAAAGTGCTTTATTTTGTCAAATTGGATTTATAAGTTTAGATTTCAGGGATTTCCTTTCATTTAATTTACCATGTTTGTTAGACAGATTTGATCCTTATGATTGCCACTATCGATTGAAGCCATAAAAGTAAAGGTGTGATTTTTCGGGTCTTAGTCGGTTCGATTACCGAATGTGTCAAGCGAGTTTTTGAAAATCTTTGAATGCAGTTTTGTTTCTTTAAAAAAATAAAGGAATGTTTCCTTTGAGTGAAATTATCTATCTCCAGTATTTCGAGTACTTCCCCTCCAGGGGGCATGAAAATTTTCCAGCCTGTCTATATATATCTTTGTCCTAAAATACGCGCAGTACTGTGTGCGCGCGCGCGCGGCATGCTGCATGCTTTAATATACAGGGTGTAATCGTTAAGTGTGTCCAGGCCATTATATCGTAATTATTACAGATATCCAAAAACTTTAAACTGACATCGAAAGTGCGTTACCTTATGAGTAAAATGATATCAATAACTTTTTAAAAATCAAACGAGAGATATCTAAAATTTTGACATTGAACTCTCCCATACATTTTGTATGAGTAGCAGAAAGGTTTTAGTGTCTTATTTCAAAAGAATATTTTAGCTTAGTACTGATATTAAAGGACTGTTTATTAACCTAACAGAGCAATAAAACTATCTTTTAATTGAATAATATTTATTTCTTAGTAAGTACAACATTTTGTATTCAAAGCAGCGAAATGACGTCCTTGTTGTGCGATACAATGACGAGCTCTACTTGCAGTTTCTAAATGAAATTTCCTTAACATTTGCGGAGTAATTAAAGCAATTGTACGACGTACACGAATCTGTAACTCTTCTAGGCTGTGTTTGTCTTTGATAAACCCCCATAGGAAGAAATCACAGCGTGGATATGGCAGGAAAAGGGGTTGCACTGTTATTGGCTATTAAACCATCAAAATTGACGTCACTTTGAACATCTGCTTTGAATACAAAATTTTGTACTTACTAAGAAATAAATATTATTCAATTAAAAGATAGTTTTATTACTCTGTTAGGTTAATAAACAGTCCTTTAATATCAGTACTAAGCTAAAATACTCTTTTAAAATAAGGACACTAAAACCTTTCTGCTACTAACTCATACTAAATGTATGGGAGTGTTTAATGTCAAAATTTTAGATACCTCTCGTTTGATTAAAAAAAAGTTATTGATGTCATTTTACTCATTAGGTAACCTACTTTCGATATCAGAAAGTTTTTTGATATCTGTAATAATTACGAAATAATCCCCTGGACACACTTAACGATTACACCCTGTATATATATTTAAATCGATGGCATATTTTGAACCAAAACCGATTATTTTGTAATTCCTTTTTTGAGCACTACATACCTACTCATTATGTTTCAGTGGAATACTGGTGACCAGTAATACAAGTAATCTAACCTACAACAAGCACCGGCGATCTACAACCATACTCTGTATACTTTACCCTAAGTTTGTGTAAACACTGTATGTAATTTGGTTGTTGGTGAGAAATAAATTATTATTTATTATTTATTATTATAGTACTCGTTTCTTGGGTATCTTTTGAGAATAACATGGGATGCTATGGCTATGGACGAGCTCAGATTTCACTTCGATTACAAAACAATCCGCGCGCTAGGTACTCGTTCGTCCCGCGACTTAACTCCAAGATAATTATCCCGATGTATAATGTCTTTATTCTTCGTTTATTTCGGTGTGGTAGCAGTATCTTGATTTTTTAATAAACGACACGTCAATTTTCCTTCACCTCGCCTGATAGCTAAAGGCAATCTCGGAAAGAGGGTGACCATCGTGAACATGTACCATATTAACAGTGGTGGCACTCAGCTTGACGACCTCATCAGATGCCTTTTCACGCCCCGCTTAAACGACCCGGTATTGTAGGAAGAAGGAAACATGTGAGCTGGCAGGGAGTTCCAGGTCTTAATGGTACGGCATAGGACTGAGTCACTGAAACGCTTGGTTCTAGAAGGTATATTGTGTTGTATATAATGTTTCCTTTTGTTACTCCTGTGTGTGGTAGTTTACGTACCTACATACTTACGTTGGTCTACGCTGCTGTACCGACCCAACACAACATAATGGATAACTCTGAATCCAACAATATTTTCTTCGACATCCTTGTCTAATTGATCGTTTGTTTGTTTAAATGCGTTGAACGTAAAAACTGCTAATGGGTTTTGATGTGGTTTTTATATCAGGCTATGTCTTAGAGAAAATTAAAATATGTCGTACGTTTGATTGCAAGTGCTTGAGTAGAACCGGAGATATGGAAAAAAAACCTAATAATGGATCGCAAAACATCGGAAAAAATGAAATGCTCAAGTGAGACTTGAACTCCTGACCTTAGGCTCAATAGCTCAGTTGGAAGAGCATCCCCCCTGTAAGGGAAAGGTCGTGAGTTCAAGTCTCACTTGAGCATTTTATTTTTTCCGATGTTTTTCGAACTTAAAAGTTAGCATAATAAATGCTATAAAAAATTCATTCAAACCTAAAAATGGAATCATCCTAGCTGTTGCTCGCAGCTTCATCCGCTTGGTGTAAAATGTCTATCAGTTATTCTTGACTATAACCTATCCCTATACCAAATTTTGGCCAGATCCGTTCAGCCATGAACGTGATTGAACAGCAAACATCCAAACTTCTTCACATACTTTTTTTTAAAGAATATTAAAACCGACTATCTCGCGGGTACAGACATCAACTAGTAGCTCTTAAAGGTCCCCATATAATACGAGTATTATGATTCACGAGAACTTATGACTCGCGTATCAAATTCGCATGCCATCAAATTAGGGCTTTGCCTTATGTGTATTTTTGTACATACATTAGAAGCCCATTGTGCTCCGTTTAATAAGGCAAGTGCGCTTTCCATTCGCCTTATACGGAGCCGTCGCACAAACGAGGTTAATTCACACGATCTGTACGTTAATGGGCGCTAGAACTCTTGGACATATGGTATTTATTGTATTAGGTAGGAAACTATCCAATACACTGCAATACCTTAGGGCTAATCTCTGGAAAGTTATGAGATATAATAAAATCTTATGGTTATATGTATCTAAAGTATTTTGAGACATTTTCATAGTGTTCTGGGATTTTCTAATACAGGCAAGAAAGCAAATATAAGATGCTATTTTTAAGCTATCGCGGTGTAAACTCATGGTTATTTATGCCTATTCGGGACTTCATGCGAAAAATATTTTTCACTTACTTAAACTCAAGTCGTGACCACGCGTGCAGCATCGCTCCCGAAACGTCGGCAAAAGTAAGTGAAAATTTTTTTTCGCGTGAAGTTCCGAATAAAATAATATATACCAGTAAAACTATTTATAGCGCGAATCACAGTGGTAATATTGTACCAGATCGTAAATAGCATATGAAATCTGCGGTGATCTTCGGATTAGCCAGGCTTAAAGGGTAAAAGATATGTAGTACGAACTAAAGAGATAGATTTGAATAAATTAGCTTAGAACCTAATAGTGTAGTTAAATAACCTATTTTTAACGGATTCTATCGCGATTTATTCGTAATCCGTCCGTGAACAATCCGTTCAACTTTTTTATTTAAATTAACATATTTAAGTATTATATTTCACAACATTCTACACAACGCTATCTAGACCCATGCTAAGCTTTTATAGCTTCTGTTATGGAATCTAGAATACGGATAAACATACTTATATACTTTTTTTTGTAAATACATACATATTATACATAGAAACACCCAGACGAATGAAAATAGCCATTTTTTTTTTTAAATCATATTTTATCATAATTTAAAATCATATTCATGCATACAAATATTTGCACTAAGCGGGGATCAAACTCGATCGATTTTATATATTGTATCAAAGTATCAAGTCCAAATACGTAATTTTTTAGTCCCTAAAATCAATCTTCGAACTTCCGCCATATTCCGATATTACGTGTGAACAAGGCACGGGCGAATAATTCAGTAAGTAGTAGGCTTGACGAATATATTATATTGGAGTTTATTACAACGATGAACCACGTGACATTCTCAATATTGTCACTAGCTAAGCTTGGTAGACAAGTCACCAGTGCATGAGTATTGAAATTAATTAGATGAGATAGTAAAAAAACAATAGAAAAAAAGTTGGTAAAACTTCTGATACTCTAACAAACCACACGAAAAGTCAAAACAGCCTCTGTGGCGTAACAGTATGGAGTTCGACTGCTGCAGGTGACACTGGGTCGATTTCCGCTCAGTGTGACTATTTGTATACATTAATATGGTATATTTATATTGATATCTTTGTATCCATACTTAAAAGTAACTCTGTCTGTCTGTCTGTCTGTATGTTACGCTTTCACGCCTAAACCACTGAACCGATTGTGATGAAATTTGGTATAGGGAAAAGTTAGAACTTGAGAAAGGACATAGGCTATGTTTGGTCGCGATAACCGACATCCATCCACTTACTAGGTATGTTTATTCACATTCTATATCCCCTAACACTAGTCAGTTATTCTTACTAACTATTATCTGTTCAGTGCTTTGGGTCTAAATAATACTGTGTAAGATATCACATAGCTAAGTTTAACCAAAAAGTATCAAAAAGATTCGATACAGTATATCCCGTAAAATATACTGAAAGAACAAAACTATTTCCGAATAACAAATCTAAAACATAACCCACACATTTTCGTCACTCACAGAGCAACTTGAAACCTTTCTTCCATACAATACGAAAATCCCGCCGTTTAGACTAAGCCCCAGTGCGACAGATGTTCGAGCACTCTCCACTCGAGAACCCTCGCGGTCGGCTCGACAATGCGTGCTGATTATACCGTGCGTGTGAATGCGCCTTTACCATTCTGAAGAGGTCTTAACAGTTTTGCTACTTCTGTTAGGTATTGACAGCGGGGGTGAAAACTGCGGTTGTATTTTAGATAAATTGGTTTTTAATATACCTATTTTTTTACTAATACGGGACAATAAAGTAGTATTTGAAGGAATTTTTACAGCATTAAGTATGCTAACTATACAAATCGAATACATAGGGAAAAAGAATCTTCTCGGGCGGGACTCGAACCCGCAGTCTTTCCCTTACAGGGGGAATGCCTGACCAATTCGGCTACCGAGACACGCCCGATATGATTCAAATTTCCCATCTTATACGTCTTTAAGGCGACGTGGCGTCATCTACCGATTTTCTTACGAACTATCGGAATCAATGAATGATGTTACAATCATTTTTAAACATTGATTGTTGATAACTGCGCCCAAACAATTGAAGGAATTTTTACAGCATTAAGTATGCTAACTATACAAATCGAATACATAGGGAAAAAGAAGTTCGAGTCCCGCCTGAGAAGATTCTTTTTCCCTATGTATTCGAATAAAGTAGTATTCTTGTTATAGACATGACAAGAAGGCTCTTGAAGTCCCGATGTCGATGTTGAATCGCAAACTGAGAATGAACTATCGCCTGCGGTATTTATGAACCAATACGACCTTCAAACCTTCAAGAAAAGAGCGTACCCTCTTTTGAAAGAAAGGCAACGCACTTGTGACTCCTCTGCTGTTGCGGGTGTCCATGGGCGGCAGTGATCGCTTACCATCAGGCGATCCGTCTGCCCGTTTACCTCCCTATTCCATGAAAAAAATTGTTATTCTTGCAAAAGCTAATTTAAATCTGTATTTTATCAGAAAACGTTACGAAAAAATGAGTAGCGGAAACGGAATTAAGCATGTGGGTGGAGCCGAAAGCATAACATAGTAAAAAACGCAAAGTCAGTTTAGGCAGTTTATGAAATATCGAAAGAAAATTTAATAATATATGATTTAAGAACCGTAATTAAATACAAAACATGCTATAAAAAAATCATTCAAATATTTAGGCAGAGTCATCAAAAATCAATGTTTAAAAATGGTTGAAAAATGATTCATTGATTCCAACAGTTCCTTAGAATGTTGGTAAGTAGATGGCTCCACCGTTACCCTTAAAGACGGATATAAGAGAAGGGAAATTTAAAGTTATTCAGGTGTGGCTCGATAGCTCAATTGGAAGAGCATTCCCCCTGTGAGGGAAAGGACATGGGTTCAAGTCCCACTTGAGCGCTTCATTTTTCCCGATGTATTTCGCATTTAAAGTCTGAACAAAATACTCATGTGAGCGTTTAAGCTACTTAACATAATGTGAACGAGGCATAAACGGAACAATAAGCTAAAAGCTTTATTTAAAACGATACAACATCCTTATAATTACACATACACATATCAGCACTTGATTACACAACATAAACGGCACCATTAGGCCGTTTGTCACAGCAATAACCCTTGCTGCAGATAAGTACGTGTCCTCATTAGGCGAACAGTTCGCGTTTTAATGTTTGCGGAGTCGATTTAAGCTTCATGGTTTAAGTTTGAGTCGCATTTGTATTACGACGTTTGCAGTTAAATGGTTAATGTGTCAGCTGCATGAGATTGTAATGGATGTAAGATAATTTGTTGAGCGACTACTGTTAGCAGTTGTTAAAAGCGTTAAATTCAAAATCATAATTTTATAAAGACTGCAAATATTATGGCTAATCATTGTTTTGACTGTTTATACTGAAGATTGATGGAGCTTCGTCCACATTTAGCCTAAAGTAAATAACTATTGTAAATTGACGTCTAAAAAATGTCCGAGTGGTCGGCATTTTTTGGATTTTACGTCGTTTCTTCTCCACCAGCAACGCCTTGGAAGTGGTGGTAAATTTAGATCAAATAGAATTAAATTGACGTCAATAAGAAACAATTTTATTGTTCAAGATTGAGAATGAATGAATTTGACTTTGACTTGGTGAAACTTGCTACACATATTGAATAAGACACTAGTACTTTTTTAATTTTTCTTTTATTTTAAACGTAACAGGTTTCGCCTCGCGGCATTCTTAATGGTTTACTATGGTTTTGGCTACTTTCACAATAAGTGGGTACCTATTATTAATAATTGGAATTGGATGATGATGTTGAATTTCAATTCTTTCTATCGGAGGGTACAAAGACATGAGAATGAAATTTCAAGAGTATTTATTGACAACCTGTACCTACACTTAAAACTCAACAGATTTTAGAAGAAAGCAATATTTTGCCACAAATAGTTTGCCAAACATACACTACGATAATCGTTGTCAGGATGTAACTTAACCCTTAAACACTTATGAACTGCCTACCATTTTTGATACAAGAAACACTAAGGCATTCCACCCATGGTAACGCATACCGTGTAGGGAATCGCGTGCCACTTATGGAACGTTTATTAAATTATACACGATATTATGTGTGTTATGAAAGCTATTAGCAAGTTTTACATGTGTTTGAGTAACGTAGTTTTGTTAAGTCCTCGTTACGTGGTTAAATTGGTTCGTTTTCACGTTGTTACGTACGTGTAATTCAAAACGTTATGCATATTATAAACTTACGAATACTTAGTGACTGGAATTTTGTTCCAAATATTCCTAAAGTAAACAGAGCTTAACTATCTTGTAATGTGAGTTTTAGAATGCAAGAATTTTTGAATGAGAAATATATAAACTGTATCTAAGTATGTTTATTACATACTTCGAGATTAAAAAAAGTATATAACTATCTAAATAATTATGTTTATTAAATACTTGGATATATTTTATTTCTTTAATATTTGCCTTCTATACTTTTATATTAAGCATAGTAACACACAAAACATTGGAATAAATACATATGCACACTAATATTTAAACTGAGCGGGAATCAAATCTGCAACCTCTGACGTAGCAGTTGAATTGTCGCAAAAATTATGTAGTTTTAACGGTTTTAAAATATTTTATTAATTTCCACCACCTCGGTACCATAATTAACATTTTGATGCTCATATAACTAACATCTCCTTCTCTTGCTTTACCTCTCTCTGAAAATCACCACTTTACAAAAAGCACTAACCTCCCAATATCTATAGCCACAATCCATTGCACTCCCTTATTTATATCTGCCAGAGGTTGTGCCCGTCAGAATAAATCCCGAGGAGGCGAGTTTAGAGGTAATAAACACATGCTTCTAACAATAAAAATAAATTAGCTACCGTAAGTGCCTGCACTAATGAAATGCGGCCTGTGAAAAACTGAAGTTTGGCAAGGGAGTGAAAATGTGGTTCGCATAAAAGTGTTAGAGCCTATGCACACGATACTTTGGCGTGCCGCTGTCGACACGCGTGAGGTATAAAAAACGCACGCACTGCTAATCGTGTCCCGAGGAGGACTAGACCGTAAGGGATGACTTTGGGTCAGCCTGGGTGCGAGGGATATGCCGATGACAACCTCACCTCTGGCCTAGCACCACGAGGTTTTAGTCGGTTCGATTCCCACATAACCTCCCTTCTGGCTCCGGCGGGGAATCATCCCGTGGGGATTTCCGCACGAAAATAAAACTCGTATGATCGTGCTCAGAAATTGCTGAAGACTATAAATTTACAAACGATCTTTAAAGAGATGTTATTATTGATTAAGGGACGAGGCTTTGGCGTAGGCTTTTCTTTCAAAGCAGAGAGGACAGACAACAGTCGATCCCAGAAATGCCAACTTATTATATAAAGTTAGAGGTGCGTTTAGAAGTGAAGTGGGCTCCAAAGTGTTTACTTTAGATGCCACTGAAAAATTGTTACAACGATGATGATGAAAGAGTCACTACGATGAGAGGTCAAGTAGAACGTTTTGATTGTTCTATGTTCTCTTTATAATTTCTGCAAGGTTTTATTACTAATAAAATAAGTGGTACAAAAAATTAGTAACAAGCAACTTGTTAAGTTAATTTTGAGGGCAACTATCCTATACTGCAGAATTTTTAATACATGTAATTTCGTTTTTTTGTTCTCTTTAGAGGTAACATACTTCAAGGTTCTAATAAATAACATGCGTTCTCGGTGCGCAGAAAAATATCATGTATATACTCCCTAAAACTTTTATGCATACTTTTATACGTACATAGAAGCAGCACCTCTTTATCATATATGGCAGTCGGGTGAGCTTGTATGCTTGTGAAAATGGCACAATGGCACTATTATGAACAATATTGCCTCAGCATTTGCCCGTTTCTAACGTAGTATAGTACAAAGCTGCATGTAAATGTACCGGATATTTTAGATTACATTTTTGAAAAGGTTACATTCCGAAGGCTATATTCCGAATGTTAAAAATTTGATTATTTGATAGTAAACTCAAGGTGGGTTTGTCTAGTGGAAGTATTATTCTATAGTTTATAATGTTTGGGACTTCACGCGATATATTTTTGAAAAACTTACTTTTGCCGACGTTTCGGGTGCGTAAACGCCGCGATAGTTTAAAAGTTAGTTAGATGCTGATCTACTCATGGGAGCCTTTTATCGGGATAAAAAGTAGCCTAAGTGTATTTCAGATAATTATAGTCTATCGATATTCCAAATTTCACGTAATTTTTTTCTTCGATTAGGGCGTGATTGAATAACAAACATCTTCACAAATTATTAGGTACTTCTATAACTAACGCCCACTTGGATGTCGGTTATCGCGACCAAACATAGCCTATGTCCTTTCTCAAGTTCTAATCTACCCCAATACCAAATTTCATCAAAATCAGTTCAATGTTTTAGGCGTGAAAGCGTAACATACAGACAGACAGACAGACAGACAGAGTTACTTTCGCATTTATAATATTAGTATGGATACATAAGGACATACCGACAAAAGCGACTTGATTTTATACTATGTAATGACAAAGGATTTTTTTTAATATCGGACCTCTTCAGTTTATACTTATGATAAACGACCTCCCGGAAGCGGTCAAACATGCAAATTGTTTGCTATTTGCGACGATCTTAAATTAGCACTAGCCATAAGGGACGGGGTTTACTGTGAGCGTTTGCAGAGGGACATTGACAGCGTAGTTGCTTGGAGCCATGAGAATTGTTTAAAATTTAATGCTCAAAAATGTGTTACTATCACTTTTTCACGCGCACATCGCCCAATTGTAAACAATTACAACGTGGATGGTAGGAACATGGCCAGGGTCACGGAAGTCCGAGACTTGGGGGTTAGTTTTAACACGGAGCTAGCGTTTAGTAGTCACATAGTAAAGTGCTGTAAAAAAGCATTTAGAAATTTAGGTTTTATGTTACGTACTGCTCGCAACTTTACTAACATTAAAGCGATAATCGCGTTATATAACGCTCTGGTGAGGAGTCAATTAGAATGCAATGCAGTCATCTGGGCCCCACATAAAGATAAATATGTTCGCATGTTGCTCCAACAACATACAACAAGGTACAAAATAAATTTGTAAGATTTTTATACCTACGCTTGTACGGAGTGTACCCTTTTTACCCACTCATGTATCCAACTCTGTTTGTTTTGGGCATGGTTGGATATAATGAGTTGGCAGTTCGCAGAGATTTCTCACTGGTATCTTACATATTTAAAATAATTAGGGGAAAAATATATAATGCACATATATTGGCACTGGTAGGACTATGTGTACCAGATAGATTCGTGTGGAGGCGCCGCCAACCGCGCCTGCTCGCGGTGCCAAGCGCCCGCACCAACCTGCTTGGTAAGGCGCCTCTGTCGCGAGCGATTCGCACTTTAAACCTAGTAGCCGAGGACCTAGACATATTTTCATGTACACTGACTGAATTCACAAGGGTGGCACTATTCCATATTAGTTATGGGACTTAAGTGGTTCAAATTATTTTGATTTTGCTTTTTTATTGTGTATTTAGGTACTTTTTTATGTATGAACGAAAATGTTACTAATGTAATGTAGTGTACCTAACTTATTATTTATTCGATATTTTTGTATAACTTGCTACACTATTGCATTGGGTACCTATGCCTGTTATGATAGATGTAAGCTAGATAAAAAAAAAAAAATATGACCACACTCCATTTATTTGGTAAAGAGAAAGTAGTGTATTCCATAAAAAAAGAAGTGTAAGCATTCGTTAGTAGGTGACCATGAATCAATGGCTAGATTGGATACCAAATTAGGAATACCCGACACCGGAGTTCGGGTGTCGCAGTTGATAAATGAACTCAGGATAATGTTGAAAAGGTAAATGTTAATCTGACTTTGTGTTCTTTAAAGATTTATTGAGTTTCTTTTGGAAGATAAATCGTACGCGCCTTTATTTCATTAAAATTTAAATTTTATACAGTTTTGAATAAATAGATATGTATAATGTAAGCTATAACTATCAGAGTAGGAGAGAGTACATAGGAACATAATTTAAATTTCGTAAGAAAGTTGGTAGATGGCTCCACCGTCGCCCTTAAAGACGGATATAAAGGAAGGGAAATTTGAAGTGATTCAGGTGTGACTCAATAGCTCAGTTGGAAGAGCATTCCCCCTGTAAGGGAAAGGTTGGGGGTTGAAGTCCTACTTGAGTCCTTCTTTTTCCCGATGTATTTCGAGCTTAAAATTTAGCATAATAAATACTAGAAAATTTTCATTCAAACATAATTAAATTCAAGTCTATAAATCCTCAGTAGAGGTGTATTAATATCCACATTTCGCTAACTGTGATTTTACAGTCCTACGTTATATAAGGAGAGCCTTTTGTCGTCTAGCGGATACTTTGTCAAAGGTCGTATATTTACTGTGGGAGGGAGAACAGCCCTATCCTAGATTAGGTTATACTTCGTGCACCTACCTTTGACAAAAATATATCTGCATCACCCTAAGGTTGACATTAAGTCCGCCTTTGTACAATAACTTTGTATCTGTGCAAAAAGTTTAAATAAAATAAAATAAAAAAATAAGATATTTTCTAAAAAATGGGTAGAAAATCTATGTTTTTACGAGTAAGCGAGTTCGTCGTCGAGTTTTCTTAAACAAATCAGAAACAATAACAACTCCAAATCTATTCTAAGTGTGATCAAAGTCCTATGTCCTTGCCGTATGCTTAGGTACATTGTTTACTGGCACCTAAAAATATATAATAACTATCTTTTGCCCGCAGCTCTGCCCATGTATGTCGGTTATCGGCGTTATCGCGACCAAACATAGCCTATTATGTTAATCCAGGGCGTCAGCTAACTCCATACCAAAGTTTAATAAAACCGCCAGCTTGGGACCCAGTCATCCACTTAATCAAATCCAGTAAGCAGCAAAATCCAGCAAGGCAACATTGCATCCAGTGAGCTCATTCTGCGTAAATAGGAACTCCAATTCACCACGATTCGGGTATTTTGAGATAACTTATACTTCAAACTATGTGACAACTACCATCATGAGTCACACCGCGATCATGGCTCCTGAAAAGCAGCCGAAACGTCAGTTTAAAAGTAAATAATAATAAAATATATCAGTAAATAGTGGTTTTATTTCAATTTATTAAAATCGCTCTAGTCGTTTAGATGTGAAAGAGTAACAAACATACATCCAACCATTCTTACTTACAGACTTTCGCGTTTATAATATTAGTAGGATACGTGTCATGCAACTCACTTAGATGCTGCATAGATGCCAAGGAATTCATGATAATCCGAATCATATTTATTACATGCCACATAACTTCATAACAACCACACATTACGTTATAATCCATTCCTTCGGTATTCACTATCAGAAATAATTACACATGTCCATATTTCGACTACAGCCGGTATCACGGAGAAAGTCCCGTCCTTTTACGGTACTATGGCTTTCACGGACGTAATTTTGCCCTATAATGGTGTGGGATACGATTATAGGAGCTGGCTGATTACTGGCATTGTAATATCGTTCTAATAACGTATTTATACACACTTTCGACATGTAAGATGCCTGTTAGGTATGTAATTTTGAACAATTTGGGGGATTAGTGGAGAATTTTGGAATTAAATATCGGTAGCGGGTTAAAATTGATTCATCATCATCCTTTGCGTTAGTCTCCATTGTATCCGAGGTCTTCACATCGGAGTAAAAGCTCAGTTTAACGATTCATAATAATAGTATGCTTAGATTATGATGTAGATATAGATTTCTTTTCTCGGCTATATTGAGAGCGACCACAGTCTGATCTCCAAACCCGAATTGTGAATAATGGCTAAATACTGATTGCATTGGCTACACACTCAGGCTGTGGAATGAACTCTCTGCTGCGGTTTTCCCAAGTGACTACAATATAATTCTTCAAGAAGGGCATTAGAAGGTTTCTTCAGAGTAATCAGTGAGAGTGTAACGCACTCGGATTTCCACCTCCATAATAGGCCACGGTAACCAATTTCCATTAGGTTGGTAGTGTGCTTGTCTGCCACCTCAGTGGTATAAAAAAACTGATAGTGTTTGAAGGAATTTTTATAGCATTAAGTATGCTAACTATACAAATCGAATACATAGGGAAAAAGAATCTTCTCGGGCGGGACTCGAACCCGCAGTCTTTCCCTTACAGGGGGAATGCCTGACCAATTCGGCTACCGAGACACGCCCGATATGATTCAAATTTCCCACCTTATACGTCTTTGAGGCGACGTAGCGTCATCTACCGATTTTCTTACGAACTATCGGAATCAATGAATGATGTTACAATCATTTTTAAACATTGATTTTTTGATAACTGCGCCCAAACAATTGAAGGAATTTTTATAGCATTAAGTATGCTAACTATACAAATCGAATACATAGGGAAAAAGAATCTTCTCGGGCGGGACTCGAACCCGCAGTCTTTCCCTTACAGGGGGAATGCCTGACCAATTCGGCTACCGAGACACGCCCGATATGATTCAAATTTCCCACCTTATACGTCTTTGAGGCGACGTAGCGTCATCTACCGATTTTCTTACGAACTATCGGAATCAATGAATGATGTTACAATCATTTTTAAACATTGATTTTTTGATAACTGCGCCCAAACAATTGAAGGAATTTTTATAGCATTAAGTATGCTAACTATACAAATCGAATACATAGGGAAAAAGAATCTTCTCGGGCGGGACTCGAACCCGCAGTCTTTCCCTTACAGGGGGAATGCCTGACCAATTCGGCTACCGAGACACGCCCGATATGATTCAAATTTCCCACCTTATACGTCTTTGAGGCGACGTAGCGTCATCTACCGATTTTCTTACGAACTATCGGAATCAATGAATGATGTTACAATCATTTTTAAACATTGATTTTTTGATAACTGCGCCCAAACAATTGAAGGAATTTTTATAGCATTAAGTATGCTAACTATACAAATCGAATACATAGGGAAAAAGAATCTTCTCGGGCGGGACTCGAACCCGCAGTCTTTCCCTTACAGGGGGAATGCCTGACCAATTCGGCTACCGAGACACGCCCGATATGATTCAAATTTCCCACCTTATACGTCTTTGAGGCGACGTAGCGTCATCTACCGATTTTCTTACGAACTATCGGAATCAATGAATGATGTTACAATCATTTTTAAACATTGATTTTTTGATAACTGCGCCCAAACAATTGAAGGAATTTTTATAGCATTAAGTATGCTAACTATACAAATCGAATACATAGGGAAAAAGAATCTTCTCGGGCGGGACTCGAACCCGCAGTCTTTCCCTTACAGGGGGAATGCCTGACCAATTCGGCTACCGAGACACGCCCGATATGATTCAAATTTCCCACCTTATACGTCTTTGAGGCGACGTAGCGTCATCTACCGATTTTCTTACGAACTATCGTTATTGTTTGGGCGCAGTTATCAAAAAATCAATGTTTAAAAATGATTGTAACATCATTCATTGATTCCGATAGTTCGTAAGAAAATCGGTAGATGACGCTACGTCGCCTCAAAGACGTATAAGGTGGGAAATTTGAATCATATCGGGCGTGTCTCGGTAGCCGAATTGGTCAGGCATTCCCCCTGTAAGGGAAAGACTGCGGGTTCGAGTCCCGCCAGAGAAGATTCTTTTTCCCTATGTATTCGATTTGTATAGTTAGCATACTTAATGCTATAAAAATTCCTTCAATTGTTTGGGCGCAGTTATCAAAAAATCAATGTTTAAAAATGATTGTAACATCATTCATTGATTCCGATAGTTCGTAAGAAAATCGGTAGATGACGCTACGTCGCCTCAAAGACGTATAAGGTGGGAAATTTGAATCATATCGGTCGTGTCTCGGTAGCCGAATTGGTCAGGCATTCCCCCTGTAAGGGAAAGACTGCGGGTTCGAGTCCCGCCCGAGAAGATTCTTTTTCCCTATGTATTCGATTTGTATAGTTAGCATACTTATTGCTATAAAAATTCCTTCAATTGTTTGGGCGCAGTTATCAAAAAATCAATGTTTAAAAATGATTGTAACATCATTCATTGATTCCGATAGTTCGTAAGAAAATCGGTAGATGACGCTACGTCGCCTCAAAGACGTATAAGGTGGGAAATTTGAATCATATCGGGCGTGTCTCGGTAGCCGAATTGGTCAGGCATTCCCCCTGTAAGGGAAAGACTGCGGGTTCGAGTCCCGCCCGAGAAGATTCTTTTTCCCTATGTATTCGAACTGATAGTGTTGTTTAGATTATTTATTATTAAGCCATATGATTATTCAGATTGCTTAAATAATTTAACTGACATCGTTTAACAAGCACCAAGCCAACCGCTGCTTTGTAATACCGGTTTTTTACAAACATCTAAAGCATCTAAAACTTAAATTTAGGTGTCCTTCGGGATTCATCTTGACATTTACGGGAGCGCCTGTCGTCTGACCTATAACTAAAACCCTGAGTTTGCTGCCCAATACTCATCTTCAAGTCGATAGTGTCGGCATACCTGCAACATACTTACTTATGTCAAGCTGATAGAATATAATATTCGGAATGAGATACACATAATCTTGTTATGTTAAAAGCATCTAAATTAATAAGGTTATTTCAATTTCAGTGTGGATCGCTTTAGTTCCGAGGTCAATGTTAATAAACACATAAACATGATATCAGAAACACAGAAAATAATCCTCTTACCGCAAAAAGCTACCCTTGACGCCGTAAACAGTAATACCATAACATCATCAAAACAGACCAGGGAAAGGTATGAAGAGTAATCAGGGTACATTATTATCGTGCGGGACTTAACAAGAATGTTCGACTTGAACTGCCAAGATCTAAATTCAACGAATACCTACAAAAGCCTGCTTTATAACATCGGAAGAATTTTAACGAGATGCTAACTTGTTTATAAATTGAATTTTCTGAACGCAACAGCTTGCCTTGTATAGATTAAGTTTAGCCAAAAGTTCCATGATTTTGTAGGAAAATTGTTGTCGGAATTACGTAATTTTGTTAAGAGAGGGACGTTTAAGTTGTTACCCAATTTTGTGGCATTTTGTTTTTGTTAATCGTTTTACACGGTTCGATACCTTGTGAGGAAATGGCGGTGGAAGTTGACTGGCAAATGTCTTTTATTAGTTGAGAATGAAGCGTTGAAGTAAATGAACCAATATCTTTGTTAAAATGAAGTATAGATAAACTTATTATGTTTTCGGAGGAGTTCTATGTTTTCAATAAGTGGAATGAAAAGTGTACCGCATCATTTGACAGAAGTCATACTTTGTTTTCGTTCGAACTCACTGATTCGTGGATGTTTTGTTACTTGTGTGTGTGTATGTGTGTGTTTTGTTTTTTTTTTCTTTTATTTCTGTATCTCGTAGGTTCATGTTTGAATAAATAAATATTTTCTTTCTTTCTCATGCTTGCGTTGAGGATCACGAATATGCCTCGTTTTGAGTGACAGTTTTCAAGAGGTATGTGGCGAATCTACTTTTTTTAAAATATGATCATCTATAGTTAGCATTAGCAAGATATAATGGGTAGGTAGATAAAAATCGTGACTGTAAATGGTAAGTCAGGGATTCCTTTTGGTCATTCTCCCCGGTGCGAGACGATTCGATCAGATTGCACCAACCGTGCTCACAGGTAAGTATCACGAGACCCCTAGTTTGTCACAGTCAATCGACTGGTTACGTGCGTCTCAATATGCAGGTAAAACGCTTCTGGACAAGCTTTTAGATTGATATGAGCTGTCAGACGGCAGTTGCTACAGTAAAACCAAGATAAATCACATCAGCAGAAGAAAGGCTTTGGATGTAACTGGTATTACGGATGAGATGGTGATGCATTGTTATCATTGTGTTAATAAGGCGGTCACCATGATACCGAGGTAGATAGTATACATTCCAACTAGGTACTTTATTCAATTCTTTAAAAGGTTTTTGTACCTAAATACATCAGATTTTCATAATCAAGCGAGTTATGCCAAAAAACAATATGAAGGACAGTCTTTGGGGATTACCGATAGATATGAAAACTGAGTCATCATCATCCACATAGAGACGTTAGTCCTGATTGCATCCGAGGCCACGGTGCCCTAGGAGCTCAGGGTCCGCCTTCCGGCTCTTCCTCCTCCACTTCGCACGATCTTGGGCGTCCAAGGTAGTGAAAACTGAGTAATTTATGAATTGCATCGTCGTGACGTCAGAATGGGCTTAGCCTAGGCTCCTTCCATTTTGACGAGACGTGTTGCGTTCAGTGTCATACAAGCCATGGAAATACTATCTTTCGAAGCGTTAGGTGACGATGACACAAGTTACATCATTGTTCTTCACCAAAAAAGTGCTCAACGCGCCTAAGCAATTTTTCACTTTAAAAATTGGCTAAATTACAAGGTGTCAATTCGCGCGCGCTCGCGTGTTCCACGCTCGCGGGTTGACAAAGTACCCAGATATTTTGTGCTCTCAACAGCAGCGTAAACAAAAACCAGTAAGTTACAGTCACAACAGACACACCGTCTGTGTAATTATAACCTGAACTTTAACATACACGTAGTTTAACGTACCACAAATCATACTTATGTAGATGGAGCAAGTAATAGTTGATTTACATAATTTTGTGTCAAGCCAATTAGAGTGAGTTACGGCCGGTCGCCTGTTGTGATTTACACGAATTATATTATCATTTGTTAGACTAGCGTTTAGTTCTGACATCACCTGTGTATTTAGGTAAATAAATACAGTATATACGGTAGCCTAGTGGTAAGGGTAATGGACTGCTGAGACGAGGTCTCGGGTTCGATTCCAGGTTTACCATGGCACACACCAATGACTTGATCCTGATCGATGCTTTTCGAAGTTATGTGTGTATTTATCGCAGGTTTATAAGTGTCCGGTTAATGGCAATAGGCTCGCCACCTATTACATTGGAACCTAAACATAAACTGGCGAAATGTGGGTGCTAGCCTGTGCCTACCCCTTCGGGGAATATAGGCGTGAGTTTATGTTATGTTATATACAGTAGAACCCGCTTATATATTAAAAGGGAAAAGACAAACGCATTATATTATCCGGACGTCATATAAAGCATATTCTCAAAAAAAACTTGCTAAATAGCAATCTTTTGATATTTATTTCAGTTGAGAAGTAAAAATGAATGAATAAGTAGATCTATATTCTATTTAAAAATCGATCTGATTTTAAAACATATTTTATGAAATCGAGGGACGAATGCATGTAGGAATCATTTCGGTCACTATAATCGAACGCAATCCATCCATACTAATATTATAAATGCGAAAGTAACTCTGTCTGTCTGTCTGTCTTTCTGTCTGTCTGTCTGTCTGTATGTTACGCTTACACGCCTAAACCACTGAACCGATTTTGATGAAATTTGGTATAGGGGTAGACTAGACCTTGAGAAAGGACATGGGCTATGTTTGGTCGCGATAACCGACATCCACGCGGGCGGAGCCGCGGGCAAAAGCTAGTTGATCATAAATGAGTCATAATAAGCGGCAAGTCATTTATCCGACTGAGTAAAGTCATTATAATATGCGACTTATTTGTAAAGAATTTCATATGGAATTTCATAATAAGCGGTCGGTCACTATAAGAGGTGTCACAATAAACGGATTCTACGGTATTTCAAATACCCTGTATATACGTCACGTCTTTTGCCTTTGGAGTATAAAGAGGTCATAATTATTAGGCTCCCAATTATCGATTCTTCGACTTTCATAATTGTTTTATGAGTTTTCAACCCCTTCCCTTATCCCATGGGAACTCTTTCTAGGAATAAAATAGCCTGGGTGCTACTCCAGGCTATTGTTTAACCCTGTACTGCAGCCAGAGTTGCTCAGCCATTTGAGCGTAATTGAGTAACCAATACTACATTTTTTTGGTTTAAACAATAATAATATCATAACCCTGTAATCTCTAGTACGGATAGTGGGATTAAACTTGTTTAAATTTCCAGCAATACGAGTAGTCTTGAATCTTATTGTTTTCAGTTTGCCTGCCTGCCTAGTCGCAGTGAGTGTTTTTGGGATTGTCACGAAGAATTTATCCTCCCACTGTCGTTCTGTTGATCATCTGTCAACTCAATGTGTCTGCATTTGCATAATCTCTTAAAACTTTATTTTCTTCAACGAATTCTCTTCTCATCACAAGCGATGTTTTCCCATTTTACTTCGAATCTACGTCAAACTCGAAAGATATCTTAGATTTCTTCCCTCGATAAAAAAGTTGATGGGTGAATTTGCATACGTCATCTAAGGGATGTTTCTATAGGGGAGGTTTATTTATAATCAAGGAAACGCAGTGAGTAAGCTGATTGATACACCACACCCCTACGGTTAGGGAGGTTTTATCTAACCCTTAATCGCTGGGGCAGTTCACTTCATGCCTCGAGTGTAAGTATACGAGGAAAAGTTAATGAGTCACTTTTGTATATTGGAAAAGTTAGTATTTAATCTACCATAAGCGAAAAAAGGTAGTATTTTTTGGATTTGACCTGGCCTCTTATCGCCTTCAATAATTAAATGTTACGTACATCTGTATGTAGTGTATGTTTTAACATAATTCATGTTTTCTAACATACAATACTTGCTCTTTCGCAGAGAGAGAAGGCAGAGACAACAGTACGCCATCTTTTATTGACCTTATACACTTAAAAATTTTCATATATTTTGTTTTAGACTAGTCAAATGTTCTTACGTACCATGAGCAGGTACTTTTCTCTACGTCTTATGGTTCTCTCTTAATTTTGTTCAAGATGGAATTATTACCACAATATATATGAATGGAACGAGAATCTAACAAAAAGCAAGATAATTACCTCAGTATTGCGTCTCCATTGATCTTTAAGTTCCTTTCTACTGCCATCACACTTCAGACTTAAGAGAACACTAAAACCTAGCCTTAAATGCCTCAAAGATAAATTATTGTCGTATAAAACTCAAAATGGCATCGTCTTAATCACGGTGCACTCCGCAACATAGATTGATGATGTTTTGATTTATAGCTTCGCCTCAGCGACGGAGGGTTAATGGGGTGAATCTGTCGGATAAAGATGCAGACGCTGTTGTGCCGTAATGAACATGTTACACTTTGTAAGGAGTTGTTCATTACAGACGGATAGTTATGAGACATAAAATAATAGGTGCTTCAGGACGCTCATCTTGGAATAAAAGTAACTCTGTGCTTTCCACGACTGTAAATTTATATCTATTTTTTTTATAAACTCACGCCTATATTCCCTGAAGGGGTAGGCAAAGGTGCTTCGCCAGTTTATGTTTAGGTCCCAATGTAATAGGTGGCGAGCCTATTGCCATTAACCGGGCACTTATAAACCTGCGATAAATACACACATAACTTCGAAAAGCATCGAAAAGTCATTGGTGTGTGCCATGGTAAACCTGGGATCGAACCCGAGACCTCGTCTCAGCAGTCAATTACCCATACCACTAGGCTACCACAGATACTATTATATCTATACTAGCTGTCCCGGCGAACTTCGTGCCGCCAATTTTTCCCGCCCTCGTGGCGTCAGATCCCGTTCCCGCTGCACCATTTAAGGGAATGAAAAATAGATGTTGGCCGATTCTCAGACCTACTCAATATGCTCACAAAATTTCATGAGAATCTGTCAAGCCGTTTCGGACGAGTATGGCAACGAAAACTGTGACACGAGAATTTTATATATTAGATGACATTTGATAAAGTTAAGTCGATTTGCAATTCGAAATGATTTGAAATTAGAAACCAATCGATTTGAATTGAAAAATACGATTCCAAATTCATCATTTTCATCTTCCTATACAGTTTTTAAAATCGTATTGGATTGACGCTTGCAAATTCTTAAGAGTCCGTACCACTCCAGCTCGAATTCAAATTTTACCCCCGCGCGCCTCAACAACGCACTCGCGCCGGTACTACTCGCGCGCAGATGCATCTATCTCACTCCCGCGATGACCCCGGGCCGGCCGACGCGAGGCTCGGCCGCCAAGTTCACGCGTTATCAATCGATAGGGTAAAGTAGCTAGTAATTTAGACATCAAGAAAGTTATGGCAATAAACAAACTTTTGAGAAAAGTGTGCATATTGTAATGATAATTTACATAAAACTTATAATATATTTATACTTATCCTATTAATATTATAAATGCGAAAGTTTGTGAGTATGTATCGCTGTATGTATGGATGTTTGTTACTCTTTCACGCAAAAACTACTAAATGGATTTGGCTGAAATTTTATACAGGGGTAAATTAGAACCTGGAATAACACATAAGCTGCTTTTTATTCCGGGTTAAGGTTCCCATGGGTTGCAGGAACGGGAACAAAACTTCACGCGGGCGAAGCTACGGGCAGCAGCTTTTTTTTTTTTTTGACCGTGGGGGAAATCCTTCATGGATGTTATGCCGGACTCCTACCGACTAAAACCCCCACGGTATCGCCCAGCAGCCTATAGTTGGGAGCCCCGGGTAAGCCCTCGGAAGGATGTCCCAGGGCTCCCAACAACCAACTCGTCTAGGGGGTGGTTCAGGTGCTATCCCGCGTCTATGGGGGGTTTTCGGGTATCATCCCGCTTCATAGGAGGGGGGAGGCGTGCGTGAGTCCGTCACGTCATGCTGCCGTCATGGGCCTGCTTCTGTAAGGACGATGAGCAGCCAACTCACCGTCCTCAGGCCCCCGGTCATGGAGGCCGATGGTCTTCGGCGAAGACACGTCGGCGGCGTCCAAGCCGCCGACTGCGGAACTCGGGTGGGAGAGTTCTCTCCCGCTCCCGCCCCGCCGCCTCCTTCACGAGCATGACCTGCTCGCAGAAAGAGGCGGCGCAGTCCCACTTACTCCCGCTGGAGACCATGGCTCCCACCATGGTCTCGAGCGAGAGAGTGTCCACGCCCAAACCCACCACGAGGACCTGGCGCTGTTGCGCCCACGCCGTGCACTCCACCAGCGTGTGGAGCGCTGTGTCATCGCTGCGATCCCCGCAGTGCTGACAACCGGCCGTGGTTTCCCGGTGTCTTCGCCACAGATACCTACCGAAGCTACCGTGCCCGGTAAGCATCTGTGACAACCGGTAGGAGAGAGCACCATGTCTCCTCTCCAGCCACTCGTCCATGACCGGTCTGACGGCCGCGATTGTGGTGAATCCCCCCTTTGGTTGCTCAAGTCGCACCTTCCATGTCTCCACGGTTTCCTGGTGGAGCTGGGACCGCTGGGCCTCGATTTCTCGAGACGCAGGCCATTGGCCCCGCTCCAGCGCCTCCTTGCGCCATTTAAATAGAGACGCAAGGGCTCTCGCTTCCAGGTCCCATGGAGGGGTCCCGGCTAAGAGACATGCCGCCTCACCTGAGATCGTGCGGTATCCCCTTATCACCCTGACGGCCATCGCCCTCTGTGGGCTCAGCAATCTAGCCACATTACTGGCCGTCAGGGTCTCCGCCCATACGGGGGCCCCGTATAGGGCCATACTTCGCACGATCCCCAGGTACAGTCTCCTGCAGGGAGCGTTGGGTCCCCTGATGTTGGGCATCAGCCGTGCGAGTGCAGCTGACACCCCCCTCAGTTTTGGGACCAAACTTCGGAAGTGATGTCCGAAGTTCCACCGGCCATCGAGTACGAGCCCCAGATACTTCATCGAGGGCTCGATGCCGATGCTGACGCCCCCTACCTGTAGGCTGGATCCCGCAGGTGGCCCCATCCGAGGTCCGTGGAAGCACAGAGCCTCGGACTTGTGAAGGGTGACCTCGAGACCCAACCGCCGTATCCGACCCACGACTTGAGCAACCCCTGCCGTGGCCTTTAGTGCTGCGTCTCGGTGCGTTGCTCCCCGCGCCGTAACGAGGGTGTCGTCGGCGTAACACGTTACGTTCACCCCCCTGAGCAACGGACCACGCAGCACCCAATCGTAACCGATGTTCCACAGGAGTGGCCCTAATACCGATCCCTGCGGAACACCGCACGACACATCCCGCCGACTCGGGTAAGTAATGGCCCTCTCGGAGAGATAGGCCCCGACAATTCGACGGAGGTACGGAGGCACTCCATGGTAGATAAGCGCCTCCCTAACGCAGCTCCAGGGCAAGGTGTTGAAGGCGTTGGCGATGTCAAGAGACACCGCCACTATCACCTCACCCTGTGAGACTGCTTCCTCCGTCAGGCCTCTAATGCGCATGATCGCATCCACCGTGGAGCGCCCCTGACGAAAGCCAAACTGGCTATCCGCCAGATCAGGCCCCACGCGTTTGAGATGCCTGACGAGGCGTTGTGCAATAATGCGCTCAAAGAGCTGGCACACCTCGTCAAGCAACACGATCGGCCGGTACCCTGATGGAGAATTTGCCGGCCGCCCCGCCTTTCGGATCAAGACCAGTTTTCCTGTCTTCCAGACCTTGGGAACTGCCTTTTTCGAGGCATGCGCTAAAGAGCCCTAGAAGTCGAGGCCCAAGCTCCTCAAGAGCCAGGACCCACGCTCAGCCTGGAATGCCGTCGGGTCCAGGGGCGGTGTTTCTGCGGGATTTAAGCCGCAGTACAGCCGCCCCTAGCTCACCCTCCGTGACTACGGGCACGTTGTTCTCACTGCCTTCCGCGCTGGGCGCCTGAGACGGAGCCATGCGCGGAGGAATGTGTTCCTCCGCTCTTGATGGAAACAAGGAGTCCAGGACCACCTCCAGCTGCTCCGGCTGGAGACTCTGGGTCAGTGGGGGCGCCTTAGCGCGTAATTTGCCCCTTACCATAAGGTACGGGCGCCCCCACGGGTTGCGCTCCAGAGTCTCTATCAGCTCCTCGCGGCCCAACTTTTTGGACCGCTTGATGGCCGTATGGAGGGCCCTCTTGGCCTCCTTGTACCCACCGGGGAGGCTCAGGGTGTGAAAACCCCCGCTCTCCGTGCTCCATCTAAGGTGACACCAACGGTGGTCCAGCTGCTGGAGGTCATCGAGCGACGCCTCGGCGTCCGAGGACCGGGCATACCGCCCACCGCTGGCGGCACCCGTCGTCGCGTCTTGAGCGACGACGGCTGCACCCAGTGGTGCTCCTGGTCCCAAGCCAAGGCCTCCGCCCCTGAGAAGACGGCACCTAGGGGAGGTGGTGGAGAACGACGTGCCCGTAGTTACGGAGGGTGAGGAACATCGGCTACGATTGGATGCTGCGTGGTACGTTGCTCAGAGGGGTCAGCGTAACGTGTTCCGCCGATGACACCCTCGTTTTTTTTTATCGTGCGATAAATCCCCACGGACCCGGTGGAGGTGGTTATGTCGAACTCGAACTAAAACGCACGCCGTCCCAAGTCCTTGGTTGCCGGAGGTGAGATTGCCAAAAGCGTATCTCTCGCACCCCGGCAGACCCAGGAGGACCATTCCTTTCGAGATGGCCCCCTTCGAGTTGGGGGGACCACAGTGTCCCCATCTAGCCCCGGTTACGGGGAGGCGCACCTTGCGCCGCCGCCGCGGCCTGCTTCTGCTAGGGTGACAGGCGGCTCCACCGGTCACCCTAAGGCCAGCGCTCATAGAGGACGGAGGTCGTTCTGCGACCTCCGACGTCCGGTTCGCATGACACCATCATTACGGCGCGGGGAGCAGCGCACCGAGACGCAGCACTAAAGGCCACGGCAGGGGTTGCTCAAGTCGTGGGTCAGACACGGCGGCTGGGTCTCGAGGTCGCTCTTCACAAGTCCGAGGCTCGGTGCTTCCACGGACCTCGGATGGAGCCACCTGCGGGATCCAGCCTACAGATAGGGGGTGTCAGCATCGGCATCGAGCCCTCGATGAAGTATCTGGGGCTCGATGGCCGGTGGAACTTCGGACATCACTTCCGAAGTTTGGTCCCAAAACTGAGGGGGGCATCAGCCGCGCGAGTGCGGCTGATGCCCCCCTCAGTTTTGGGGGACACAACATCAGGAGACCCAACGCTCCCTGCAGGAAACTGTACCTGGGGATCGTGCGAAGTATGGCCCTATACGGGGCCCCCGTAGGGGCAGAGAATCTGACAGCCAGTAATGTGGCTAGATTGTTGAGCCCACAGAGGGCGATGACCCTACAATAGAAACAGATGAATGGAAATTCATAATTACGTACTGTCTATAATAAATATAGGAATACGTATGGTAGTAGTACCTAACTACTGCTATATTTATATTATGATCATTCGGGTATCATGGTAGGTACTCATGTATTTACAGAAATATTCCGTTTATTCCGAAACTGACCCGAAAACTTGACCCGGTCGCGGGTTAGGTAGAAACTTTAAAAATTTGTTCCGAACGTAACCCTCTTCCTAACCTGACCCGACGGTCTCGTTCCTATCATAACCCGATCTGGCACTTCGCCGTCCGCTGCTGCGGCACGCTCGCTACGCTCGCTCGGCTCATGCGTTGGGGTCACAGTTCTAACCTAACCTACAGAAGTTGGAGTTACCGCGCTTCGACTTTCGGCTCTGAGTCGCCCAACCGCGTCGTCCGTCGCGTCGTCGCAGTGAGCGACCTGTAGTAGCCAGGACCTGCCTGAAAGACTTGGGCTGCTACTGCAAGATTATTTTTGTCGATACATAGGCAGGTATGCCTATTTCAATCCAAATTTTTGAAATAGGTAGGTTTTTACTGACCTATTTATTACTTTCTACTAATATAGTACCTATTGCAAATTGTTATGTACAGTATAAGCTACTTAGGTAGGTTGATTAGATACTTACTATAATAATAAATAAATAAATATTCCACAACATTCTACACAGCGCTATCTAGACCCATGGTAAGCTTAATTAGCTTGTGTTATGGAATCTAGAATGCGGATAAACATACTTAGATACTTTTTTGTATGTACATAAATATTATACATAGAAACACTCAGACCAATGCAAATAGCCATATTCATGCATACAAATATTTGCACTGAGCGGGGATCGAAACCGCGCCTCCTGCCTAGCAGTCGCGTTCACTAACGCTATTTTTTTTATCGTGCGTAAAATCCCCACGGATACCACCATCACGGAATCATCATCAATACATACATATTATACATAGAAACACCCAGATCAATGCAAATAGCCATATTCATGCATACAAATATTTGCACTGAGCGGGAATCGAACCCGCGCCTCTTGCGTGGCAGTCGCGTGCACTACCACCACGCCACAGAGGCTGTCTACATAATACATCATTCATATGTTTTAATATTTTTTTACGCCAACATACACTTTTCCTCATTCAGTTTACTTTATTACCCATTTCGCCTGTCAAAAGATAGGTACTTGAATACTTTCGTATCGTCTATCGTAATCGTCTGCGCAGAGCGCGTGCGACACAAGTTCCCCGTATGATAGCCGAAGCAACACTGAGGAGGAGGCCGGGCGGCAGGGCGGTTCTAAGTTTAATGGTATCGCTTGAGTAAAAATTTAGATATTTGCTCGTTACGCAGAAACCAATGTATATTTGTAAAATTTGAAACACATAATGTCTCTTAACCACTAAACTGCAATTTATTGTGTAAGTTTAGTGATCCTATTTTGCGTAATTAATCCATAATATCGTTTTATTTGTACGGTTTAGAGGTAACTTTGCAATGGTTTTCTATCAAGAAAATTTTACGTAATCGTGTTTTTGCCACACATAAACATTAGTATATATCCTCAACTTTACCACAAATGAATTAAAAAGTCCATGCTTTAGAACTTTTGATATTATACACGTTTATGCTATGTCATTTGAGGTAGTACGGACTCTTAAATCTCTATTGTTAAAGTGAGAGGGTGTTGCGCTTCTCTAGGCGAACAAGCCGGTTATACCTGCCAGTATATGCATAACCCCAAGACCTGAGATAAAGACCTAAGATTAAGTGGAAACAAGGACAAGGTTGGACTATATCTCTAGTTCTACTGTGAAATTTTAAATTCATGCTGACTATACCCAACAGAGGTAAGAATAGACTGAGTTACAGGAACTCAAGTTAAACAATAAAAATTTAACGTGCGCTTCTACTAAGACCACCTATCGAAGACATTATACGACACTTTCTGAAATGCAGAAGTACTTAAGTTGTTTTATCTGTTCTATCGGAGCATATCCGACATTTTATTTCTCCGATGGCACTTTTACGAGTTCACTCAATGCATTCGTCTCGGAGTGCAGCACAAATAGCGCGATGCCATTTTCTACAAGATATTAATGGTCTATCGGTGTATTCATGCAATTATTTTCCTCAGATCTTGTGGTAGCACACAAAAGCATTTTTTTATCGTGAGGAAATATGGCTGTAGTTTACTAAACCTTAAACCCCCCTGTGACCAATCATTAGACTTTTGTACTAGTAATAAAAAAAATTAAAACAGATGTCCCATGTTATTAAAGGGGTGCACATTGTCTTACATAACTTTACAACTCCTATCATCGGAGGTCCGAAAATGTTTCTCATACCATTTAAAATTATAATGATCGTTATTCATAAAAAATATTAAAAGTAAATATTAAATTAGGTAAACTAAAACCCGACTACCGAAAAATCACGCTTAAAAGTGACAAATAAGAAAATATCAAGGATAGCCGTGGTCGTATGCCACTTTTCCCTAGAATATATTATTGTTTTGTTAGAGTAAGTGGCATACGACCACGGCTATCCTTGATATTTTCTTATTTGTCACTTTTAAGCGTGATTTTTCGGTAGTCGGGTTTTAGTTTACCTAAACTTTATTTTTTATTTAAATTATTTTGAGGCAAGGTAAAGCTAATAATTTATACATATTTGAAATGTGCTCATTAAGCACTTCCATTTGATACCAAACACGGTATATTTATCTCAAATTTATTTTTTAATACAGTACCTTTTGAGCGCTAGAGGGCGCCGCACAAGATTGGGTGACACGTCATATAGCCTATAACCATCGGACGATCAAGCCGCCTGTAACGATACCTCATTTGTCCAATTCTAATAAGTATTTGAGGAGCTATGAGGGAACAAATGAATATACATACATACGTACATACATACATACATACATACATACATACATACATGGCCTGTCAAAATCATAACCCTCCTTTTGGCTTCGCCGTAGTCGGGTAAAAACATAATCATTTAAATTCATAATATAACAAATTATACACTTCGTTTTTACTGATATTTTATTTTAATATATTTGTTTATACTAATGATCGAAACTCATGATCAGTTGAATAAATACCTATAATATTCATAAAACGACATGCTACCAGACAAGTAGGTTGGGTTAGGTTAGTTTAGGGCAGCGGCCGGCGACACGACGATGGCGGAAGATGTTGTTCCCGCCATCGTCGATATGTGGTGACGACGGACACCGTGGTGGTTTAGTGGGTAGTCTGGCCTCCTTCGAGGCTAGGAGTCCCACACGAAGCCCACTCCCTGCCCCCGTGGGGGGTGAGCGAAGTGCTTAAAAGCATTCCACCACGTAAAAAAAAAAAAAAAAAAAAAAAAAAAAAAAAAAAAAAAAAAAAAAAAAAAAAGGGCAGCGGCCGGCAAAGCGCCAGAAACTATTTTTTGTTAGAACAGTAGTCAGACTTTATGCAAAAAGATGTTTTGTTGAAGTATGTTCGTAGTAACAACATTATTAATTAAAGCAATATGATAATATAATGTTATGAAGTAATAGTAAAAGATAATATAATGTTATGATCTTCAGTTTGAAAATGAAACATGACGTTAATTTGGGTTTATCCACTTAGTTATACTATTAGTTATACGATATAACAAAATGGACTGAAAAAGTCCAAATAGTTATACTGCTTAGTATAACTACGTGGATTCGATTAATTTGGGTTGTTTTAGTCCAAATAGTTATACTGCATAATATAACTACATGGATTCGATTAATTTGGTGATACGGGGCCCTACGGGGTCAAGGATGAAGAAAACGATTGGTACGAGATCTACAACTTTAATCCGTAGGTCCTGCTATAACAATAATAAAACTACTCTAAGACAAGGTCGAGTGTCGGTTCGGGTACAAGGTCACGTCACTATAAACGGCAGGCTGAGTAATGCACTCAACTTGGGGTTCCGGGCTGGTCCCGTGCGAGTGTGACGTTGTCTTCCCCTCAAGGTCACCAGGCTTCGCAGCTGCAAGTTCGATCCGCGGGGTCGTCGCCAAGGCCGTCTTCCAGACGGTACGGAGCGGGCAGGCAACCTCAGCTGGTTCGGAGGCGGGCCGGTACGGTGCGGTGCTGCTATTACAGCCGGTATACAGTTGGACACCGGTATTACAGCCGGTACCAAGTTCTGGGGAGACAACCACACGATTAGGCACTGGTGCGTGAATCCAATGCACAGCGCCGGGCCCCAACGTATAATTTACTACATGGGCCCTAAGGTCGGCGGCGCTGTACAATGGTAGGTACACATAACACAAATTACACAATAAACAAAGAAATAAACTGGATTGTTCCGGAATTAATAATCGTAAGTAAGTCTGTAACCCCGTTAACCACGGTTCAATCAACCATAATTAAATGGTTCAGTAATAATTAAACTATAATACATATATAAGCTGAACCGTGGATTTAAAACGAGATTAAAATTCGACAATTTACATATTTTCAAAATGTGGGTATCCATAGAAAATTATGGCGAGATATCACCGTGTTGATTTTTCTCTTAGAATATGAACAATCAAACATTACAACTAATTGAATAGTTCTTAAGCAATTACTATATTCGGCTGTCTGTCGACATGTATACTCGCGACATATATTATGGACACACTTCATACAATAACTTCCTTACAACATTTTAACGATTACGATGTTAATCACAGTTTACTTTAAATTTAATTTAATTACATTTACACAAAAACAAACTACAGCTAGGTAACTACCGAACTCCCGACCGCAGGTAGGCAGGTACTAAAAATGAGCTATCATCACGCTTAGCTCCTAGGGGCTAAGCAGGAATGTTACACGCGAATGAAGATGTTATTTTACTTTATTATTTACGTGACTATCGTTTAATACTCGCGCACTGTTTATTAAGGACACTAGACTTACCCCTTATATTGGGAACTGCTATTATATTAACTAGCCTTTATGTTAGGCTAGTAGACTACACTGTAGTACAATAGTACACTAGTAACTGGCAGAATCTAGACTATGTGTTATCTAGGTTTTAAGTTCACGTTCAGATTATCACGTACCGCCGTGAAGTCTCGCGATAGAATGAGGTCTGCCGTCTGCCTCGGCGCGAGCGCGGGGCGTGTTTTTTTTTCTTGTTGTCGATTAGTGTTGTGCTCGATCGATTCTCCGTTTGACGGAATGCGCTGATTGGTTATCAACGCGTGTGACTCATTTTATATGCGCGTTAGCACGATGCATTACCTTAAAAGGTAATGACCGCGTTCACCACCCAGTGATGGGGGTACGCGCCGCAATCGCGAGCTACCGGTATTTACCGTTTATTACTGCTATGTTCAAATGTTTTCATTTTTTATTACCGGAACCAGTGTTCACGTAACAATACCCGACGAACTGGGAGAAGGATTTTTACTGGGGGAACAGTGAAAATCCGCCTGAAACAAACCCTCTGGAACGAGGTCATTGGCTTCAATGCAAGCAAAACCCTTTCATACAACCATACAGAAACACAGACACACCACCTAACATACACCTATCACACCAAGTCTTCCTCCCGCGGAGGTAGGAAGACGAACCACACATACCTTGTCCGGCCCTATCCAACCTGATGGGACGTACCACTTGCGATTGAGGTGTTAAGTTTGGCGCCAGCTTTCCTCGACGGTACATTGCAAACCACTTGAAGCTAACCTACCGGCAACAGAGTCACTAACCGCTCTGACGTGCTATAGAACCCAGGGAGAACATAAGTCTCCCTCAGATAAAAAAAGACTTCACACTAAGGAAGCTTTTATACACAGTGAAGGCTTATTTTTAACCCAGCGGTTACCTCAAGCCTAGGTTGACAATGCTAAGTACGAGACCACTAAAACGGTGTCAAAATGATTAATTATGAACTGAAATCAACTAAATTAACAAGATTATTTAATATATAAACTACATAAACCAATATATGCACGAGATGATCGGTGCTTACGGGCTTACCCTAAGTGCGTAGTTACTCTGGATCATCAATTCCTACGGACCGCATAACGACTGCAACAGGAATGACGGTGGTCTACAACCCAGCTCGAGTTTTGCACTAAACTCTACCACATGTCTTTTTACATATCTTGCTACCGCAGATAGTAGAAACAAAAACAATAAAAAGTGTTCAGTGGTTGGCGGGAAGCACAACTAGTGCTTCCCGCCAACCACTGAACGTTCACCTAGGTATACCTTTCCACGTAGCTCCTAGCTAACCTAAGGCATCGGATATAAACTACGGTACTTGGCAACGAACAATGGGGAAAGCCGGATGGTTGGAACAACGAGACTAAACATAGTACAACGTAGTTACCCTACAATAAAAATAAAAATACAAAATATGACGATGTCAGCTCGTCATTTTGAAGTCTTTTATATGCCAGTTGCCAATATTGTTTCCCGCCGTGTCTTCTAATGTAAAGACTAATGGGGAACGCTTTGCTATAATCTTGCACTTTTGATATTTCGGGGCCAATTTCTTTGTAAACCGCGCATCCTTGTCACTTTGGAATTGCGTGCGCTTCCAAACTATGTCCCCGACCTCAAATGTAGCCGGCTTCCTGCGAAGATTGTAACGTTGGGAGCTCTTGACGTGGCTTTGATGGAGAGCTGCCTGTACCTTATCGAACACAGCTGCCAGCGCGCCTTTGTTCTCCGCGTACTCGTCCCGTGGGGGAAAGACTAGGTCACTGGAATCAGTGGCTGATGCGTAGTATGATCCACAAGGGACCAATTCCCTGCCATATACTAAGAAGGCGGGGGAGAATCGCGTTACCTCATTAACCGCGCTGTTGATGGCAAACTGTACTTGAGGCAGGTGCACGTCCCACGTCCGGTGATCATCCTCGACGAAGGTGGCGATTGCAGTGACGATAGTGCGATTATAACGTTCTACCAAGTTGACTTGAGGGGTGTATTTTGGCGTGAACTGTACCTTCGGAATCTTGTACTTTTTGTAAAGTGTGTCCAATTCTTTACTTACGAATTGGACACCGTTATCCTGCAGTATGATTTCTGGAATCCCATGGACCATAAATACTCCCTCCTCTAAATTTCTTACGACGTTGGCCGCTGTAGCACGGCGCAGTGGAAATATCAGGCAATACTTTGAGAAACAGCAACATACGACCAGTATATAGGCGTTCTGTTTCCTTGAAACGGGTAAAGGGCCAACCAAGTCAACTGATAGCATCTGGAACGGTCTATTGCATTCCTTTGGCTTGCCGTGTGTGCCTAAGGTACAATGCGTGGAGGCTTTATATGCTAGGCAAGTCTCGCAGGATGCTATGTACCTAGCGACATCCCTGTACATTCCTGGCCAGAAGAAACGAAGGCGAACCTTGTGATAAGTTTTGAATGTACCAAGATGACCCGACGTAGGTTCCGCGTGGTTCTCCTTGATGATGCGCTCACGATCCTCCACAGGAACGACTTCTTTCCACTCAAAGTCCCTAGTGAGAATATTGTGACCTTTGACCTGTTTATACAGCTTACCGTTTTCGATCAAGTACCCTGGGAAACTCAGTGGTGTCGATTTACAGCCATCAAACACATTCAAATACCACTGGTCGTCTGTTTGTACTGGTGTTATGGCACCAGCAATGGCTGCTACCGGAACTGACCGTGACAGAGCGTCTGGAATAATGTTATCCTTCCCTTTTCTATGTCTAATTTCGAAATCGAAAGATGATAAGCGAGTGCCCCAACGAGCCAGACGACCCGTGGGGTTCGACAGTGACAAGAACCATTTCAACGCTGCATGATCAGTGTAAACAATGAAACGCTTCCCGTTCTCTATATAGCAACGCCAGTGTTCCAGGGCCACTAAGACGGCTAAAGCCTCCCGTTCCGTGACGCTATAATTGCGTTCCGGCTTCGTGAGGGAACGACTCATAAAAGCTATCGGCCTGTCAACGCCATCAATATTCTGCGTTAACATGCCACCTAACCCATAGTCACTAGCATCCGTGTGCACCTCGAATGGCAATTCCAAATTAGGGCACGCTAGGACTGGTGCCTTACTCAGACAGTTCTTTAACGTGACAAAGGAATCCTGAGCCTCCCTGTTCCACTGGAATGGAGGAGCCCCTCTTTTGGTAGACGTTAGCTTGTTCAATGGACCCGCAATGGTGCTGAAATCTGGAATGAACCTACGGTACCAGGACGCAGTGCCTAAGAACCGCTTTACGTCCTTCTTACTCATAGGTGTAGGGTAGTCCAAGATGTCCAATACTTTAGACTATCACGAAAGAACTGACACTTATCATAGTTAACGGCCAAGTTGGCCTTCTTCAACTTCTCCAGCACACGCAGTAGTAGCGACACGTGTTCGTCAAACGAACTACTGACAACTATGATGTCGTCGAGGTAGCAGAACACCTTGAGGTCGAACTCTGGGCCGAACAGAGCGTCCACGAGCCTTTGTTGCGTCGCTGGAGCGTTAGTCAAACCGAACGCCATGACATTGAACATAAACGTACCTTTATTTGGCACGTAGAAGCAGGTCTTCTCTCTGTCTGCTGGATCCAGGGGAACCTGCCAAAATGCCTTAGAGAGATCAATGGAGGACAAAAACCTAGCATCTCTGAGATTGTCTAAAATCTCGGATATGTAGGGCAAGCTGTACGAATCCTTCTTTGTCACCGAGTTGAGTTTCCTACTATCTAGACAAAATCGCGCTGAGCCATCTTTTTTCCCTACCACCAGCACAGGTGAGAGCCAAGGGCTTTCTCCAGGTGAGATGACGTTCAACGCCAACATTTCGTCGACCTGTTCCGAGATTATCCTTTGCTTGTCTGGTGATAAACGATAACAACGCTGCTTGATTGGTGGTGAGTCACCTGTGTCTATTTTATGAGTAATGACGGTAGTTCTGCCCAAACCTATGGTGTCAAATGCGACGGATCGAAATTCCTTGATGATATTGTCCGCTATGATCCTCTCTGCAGACGAGAGAGTCCCATAAGCATTTACGTGGGTCACTTGATGTGGTAGTGCATCCAGCGACGCCACCCTCATATCTGAATCTAACTGAAAATCCACGAATGATAAAAACTTCGGGCAAATATTAAAAGATTTCCAAAAATCGATGCCCAAGATCATGATGGAATCGATGTCTGGTATTATATGGAACAATAAATGTTTTGTGTCGCTCTCAAAAGAAACTGGTAAGGAGATTGAACCAATCGAGTTAAAAACTTGGCCAGAAGCCGTGGCAATAGAGATCCGCTGACTTTCCTCCAGCCGTGCACCGTACTTCATCATAGTTACATGTGCGTTGCGGCCGATGATAGACACTGCAGATCCGGAGTCCAGCAGACCATACATCTCCCTACCACCACAACTAGGGAGTGACACCTTTATATAAGGGCGGGGATCGTTACGAGGCCTAGTGCCGAAGATCGAAGAGACTTGATATGTTTTGAAAAAATTTTTTATAGTTATGAGCCACTGTCTCCAGGATTCCATATCTGTCTTATTCTCATCTCTTCGATCCTCTGACACTAGTTTTTTGAAGGCCCAGGGGAGTTATCCGACGAGGACGCTGGGACCCTATCCCTGCAGGAGCTACAATTTTTAAAAGCGACACCCTTCCGACCGCAACCAACGCACTTTGGGACGAAACCGCTCTTAGGTTTAGGTGTGTAGCCTGGGGCACAATCTGGACACGAGCGCTTAGTCACGCCTTCTTTCCCGCAAGCAAAACAATAGTTATTGGATTTTGGCCTACCAGGGGGGACTGACATCGCCGCCACTGCAGCGTGCACCAATGACCTCGGCTTGCCGTCCTTCTTGGCCGCTTGTTGGTTGTAGTTGAACTCTGGGGCCATTGTCAACTGTGCTGGCTCCTTGAAGGCGTTCTTGCGCGCGAGCGAGTGCTCGTAATTCCGGCACCTAACCTTGAGCTCCTTCATTGAGCAAATGGGAGGTCCTCCCGCAATAAAAACGTCGTAACACGGTCTGATGTTCTGAAAAATTATATTTAACTGCTGCGCCTCGGACAACGGCGTAGACAATCTCGCGAACATGCCTTGCATGATCGCAAGGTAAACCACTATACCCTCGTTTTCCCCTTGGGTCCGCGCACGAATCTCCTCTAGAAAACGGACATCAAAATTTGGAGGGTCGAAGTCCTCCAAAAAAATGCACTTTAATTGCTGCCACGATGTGATGGTTGCACGTACGCTACGGAACCAATGAAGCGCATCACCTGTGAAGAACTCTGGCGCCAAACTTAACAATTTTTTATCCGGAATTTCCCGAGCTGAACGGACTTCCTCCATCCGCTCTAAGAATGCACGAGCACAGCTCTTCCCATCGAATTTGATTTTGATGATATCTAGGGCGTTAGAGCGGTCACATGAGACCCTAATTCTTTCGACGGGCATGTCACGTGAAACTGGCTCGGTAACAGGTTCGTTCACCACCAACGTTGGTGCAACCTGCGGCGATTTCAAGAACATAAACTGGTTGTCCTCGAGTACCACCGGTGTTCTCAATGAGGGGCTCCTAGCTGCGTACGGGTTTACTATATTTTTAAATTGAGCAGAACAAGAATCGAAGAGCTGTTGTACCTTCGCGATATCGGTGCTCTCGTCCTTCGTGGCAGGCTTCTCCAACCTCCGAAGCCTAAAATATACGTGATTGAGAAAAGTCAATGTACGCTCGTATAGAGATCTATTATCGTCCGACTCCGTTGACAATGTCTCGATGTTGTCCGACACCTTCTGTAACGTAGCCTCGATCCCTATCAAATCGTCAGCTAGAGGGTAACACGACTCGACAACAGAATGAGCCGGGTATTCCTCGAGCGACTTCTGCAGCTGTACTCTCAACGTATCTACCCTATCTGCAGGTAAGAGTCCTCTAATGGCCACTTCATATATTAATTCCGCCTTATTTAATTGTAAGTATTTTATTTTACGGTCAGCCATGCTTCGGTTCGGTGGGCTATTAAATCAATACAAATCTACGCTAAAGTAGCTGAGTTGGGAGCAATTCCCCTATAACTAAAATACTAAAATTCGTTATCTACTTAATATTCGATAGCTAAAATACAATTATCTCAATACCTGGTCGCGAGTTCGGCAATCAAGGTAGTATAATATTAAAATAATTCCTGTATGGGAAGACAAACACAAAATATATGGGTACCCTCCCTTGTGCTCGGGGACTCTAAAAGAAAAAAAAAAAAGAAAAAAAATTTTGGAAGGTGGGTTGCTTAGAACCCTTGGTTTTTGGTGGGCTCCTACCACCTGCCTAACCCAACGAGAGGCAACTGGATGCTTTCTAAGCTGTTTTTTCTCTCCCGACCCAGTACAGGAGTGAGCACAAAAGACAGTACCCTTACACACATACAAAGTAGCGCAACCGCTCACAGTAATCGACGTGGACGTATACCCTACAGACACTCTTTTTGTTCGGGCGCCAATGATACGGGGCCCTACGGGGTCAAGGATGAAGAAAACGATTGGTACGAGATCTACAACTTTAATCCGTAGGTCCTGCTATAACAATAATAAAACTACTCTAAGACAAGGTCGAGTGTCGGTTCGGGTACAAGGTCACGTCACTATAAACGGCAGGCTGAGTAATGCACTCAACTTGGGGTTCCGGGCTGGTCCCGTGCGAGTGTGACGTTGTCTCCCCTGCTATTATATTAACTAGCCTTTATGTTAGGCTAGTAGACTACACTGTAGTACAATAGTACACTAGTAACTGGCAGAATCTAGACTATGTGTTATCTAGGTTTTAAGTTCACGTTCAGATTATCACGTACCGCCGTGAAGTCTCGCGATAGAATGAGGTCTGCCGTCTGCCTCGGCGCGAGCGCGGGGCGTGTTTTTTTTTCTTGTTGTCGATTAGTGTTGTGCTCGATCGATTCTCCGTTTGACGGAATGCGCTGATTGGTTATCAACGCGTGTGACTCATTTTATATGCGCGTTAGCACGATGCATTACCTTAAAAGGTAATGACCGCGTTCACCACCCAGTGATGGGGGTACGCGCCGCAATCGCGAGCTACCGGTATTTACCGTTTATTACTGCTATGTTCAAATGTTTTCATTTTTTATTACCGGAACCAGTGTTCACGTAACATTGGATTGTTTTAGTCCAAATAGTTATACTGCTTAGTATAACTACATGGATTCGATTAATTTGGGTTGTTTTAGTCCAGAAAATTATACTGCTTAGTATAACTACATGGATTCGATTAATTTGGGCTGTTTTAGTCCAAATAGTTATAACTACTGGATCCGATAAATTTTGATCGGATTCATCCATTTAGTTATATTCGTAAATAAACAATCACTTTATAATATTAATGGGCATTTTATGTTCCAACACATTTGTAATTAAAGAAAAAGTGTATTTATGGGCTGAAGGAGATAGTGGTGGGCAGTGTTACCGTTATAAAAATTATTATTATTTATTTTATTAACTTTAATTGTTAGAATTATTTATTTAACATTTTATTTTGTTACATTTCTGTGAATGGGCTGCAGCTGCGAGAAATAAATGCATTTTCTTTCTTTCCGTTAACTAATTGCATTTGTGCGTCCATTATCACCATGTCGTTGACTAAACTGCTTTCTTGTCGGTTCTCTTTACTTTCCCTAATATCGATAATAACATCTTCGGCATCTTCCAGAATCGCTTTCAAAAATTGCATAATTGAAAAAAAATCCAAGGCAAGTAAAAAAAATTCAAAAAAACCAAGCATGCAAAACCAGGAAATATGTAAGTTTCCTGGTTTTGCATGCTTGGTTTAAGTTCATATGCCATGCTTCAACTTGGTTAGTACTGCGATGTCTCTCTCCAAACACACACCACGATTTTATGAATTCATCACTCTTGAGCCAGTAATTTTAGCATGGCATATGAACTTAAAGCAAGCATTCAGAGCCAGGAAACGTGTAAGCATTATGCAATTTTGAGAGCTATTCTGGAAGATACCAAAGATCTTATTATCCATATCGGGGAAAGAAAAGAGAACCGAAAAGAAAGCAGTTTAGTCAACGACATGGTGATAATGGACGCACAAATGCAATTAGTTAACGGAAAGAAGGAAAATGAATTTATTTCTCGCAGCTGCAGCACATACACAGAAATGTAACAAAATAAAATGTTACATAAATAATTCTAACAATTACATAACATAACATAACATAAACTCACGCCTGTATTCCCCGAAGGGGTAGGCAGAGGTGCTAGCACCCACATTTCGGCAGTTTATGTTTAGGTCCCAATGTAATAGGTGGCGAGCCTATTGCCATTAACCGGGCATTTATAACCTGCGATAAATACACACATAGCTTCGAAAAACATCGAAAAGTCATTGGTGTGTGCCATCGTAAACCTGGGATCGAACCCGAGACCTCGTCTCAGCAGTCCATCACCCTCAATCAGCAGGCTACCGCTGTCTATCAATTAAAGTTAATAAAATAAATAATAATAGTTTTTATAACGGCAACACTGCCCACCACTATCTCCTTCAGCCCATAAATACACATTGGAACATAAAATGCCCATTAATATTATAAAGTGATTGTTTATTTACGAATATAACTAAATGGATGAATCCGATCAAAATTTATCGGATCCAGTATAACTATTTGGACTAAAACAGCCCAAATTAATCGAATTCATGTAGTTATACTAAGCAGTATAACTTTCTGGACTAAAACAACCCAAATTAATCGAATCCATGTAGTTATACTAAGCAGTATAATTTTCTGGACTAAAACAACCCAAATTAATCGAATCCATGTAGTTATATTATGCAGTATAACTATTTGGACTAAAACAACCCAAATTAATCGAATCCACGTAGTTATACTAAGCAGTATAACTATTTGGACTTTTTTAGTCCATTTTGTTATATCGTATAACTAATAGTATAACTAAGTGGATAAACCCGTTAATTTACTTATAAACTGGGACTCACTTTGAGCAGCCATATGGCGAACAAATTCGTTTGTAGTGAGCTGCGGGTTGCAGAAAATTCATGCATCTCCACTTGAGTACTCCACATGATAAATGAGGGAGCTGGCCGCTCGAACCACCGCAGCTGGAATTTTAACAGATCACTTTATCATGTTGTGTTTGTTATTAAATATTCAATAGAAGTTTGGTATAGTTGAATCTATAAAATTCTATGGCTTTCGAAAACGTCAATAATATTTGATAGTTATGGAGTTTGAAATTGATTAGCTGTTGAGGGTAACAATATTTTTGGCACCAAAAGTTTATATTCAAGATCTACCATCACATATGGTGAATAAGTTATTTTGGCAACAGTTCTCAGGGCTGCGTAAACCCGGTACATCTACTGATTGGCAAAGTTCTGTAACGGCAGACGTTCGGAGGCAGAAGTCATTATATACAATAGGTTTACTAATCTTACTTATTTAATAATTTTATCATATTCTAATACTTATCATAAAAATATCCATACTCAAATAGGGGGGAATTGTATAACAGTCTTGTAAGTCGTTTTAGATTAAATATTTCTTCTACTCCTACTCCCGGAAATTACAAGCATGTCATACCCATATCATCGCGACGCTATACAGAATTTAGTGTAGGCACAACCTATTGGTAGTAACTAGACAGGTCTCCATCGTGTTTACATAGTACTGTTAAACTTTAATGTATAGGTATTCTTATATTTTTGATTTTACCGTTAGAATGTAAAATAAGTATCCTTTTTTATATACGACACGTCAATTTGACTTTAACTCGCCTGATGATGTGCTGAAGGCAGACAGGAAAGAGGGTCATCATTATATATACTTACGATGTAACAATGGTGACAGACGCATTAGATACTTTTTCGCGCCTCATTTGAGGACCCGTGACTGTAGGAAGATGGACACATCTGCTGGTAAAAAAAATCTAGACTTTATGGAGCGGAAAAGAAAAAGATTACCTTTCAGTCAGCAACTTTATATTTTCCGCGAAGTGAATACCACCTAACCTCCACAACCCACTAGTAAGCTAGTAGTTAAAAATAAATTTTAACTTCTTTATGGGCTCTAACTACCAGCAACTTTCATGGGAGAATGGCTAGAGAGGCCACATGGCAGCCTCTCGTATCGACTGACGCAGATTATCACCGGGCACGGGTGCTTTGGGCGGTATCTGCGTCGGATCGAAAAGGAGCCAACGTCCGAGTGCCATCATTGCGACGCGAGCGAGGACACAGAGCTGCACACGCTCACCGAGTGTCTGGCAAGGGCCGGACCGAGGTGAAAACTAGTGGCGGCCCTGGGAGTGAGAGTTCTTACCCTCGCCTCCCTGCTCACAGCAATGGTCCGCTGTGCGGACGCGTGGGCGGCCGGCGTCTCCTTCAGCGAGCAGGTAATGGTCGTGAAGGAGACGGCGGGACGGGAGAGGCAGCGCGAGCGAGCGAGACTCGCGAACCGCGCTGCCCGCGCGCGCTGGCAACTCGGACGTCGGAGGGCACTGAATGACCTCCGTCCCCCATGAGCGCGGGCCTGGGGGTGATGGGTGAAGCCGCCTGTCACCGCCTTCCGGGTGCGAGTCGGGGACACCGTTGTCCCCCCTCCCGAGGAGGGCTAGACCATAAGTGATGGCCCTGGGTCCGCCGGGGTGCGAGGGATATGTCGATGACAACCTCACCTCCGGCCTAGCACCACGACCCACAGTCGGCGTGCGGTTTTAGTCGGTTCGAGTCCGACATAACATCCCCTTCCGGCTCCGGCAGGGGGGTATCCGAGGGGATTTCCGCACGGAAAAAAAAAACTACCAGCAACTTGCCACAGATGTTCGTATGGCAAGCGGGGCAAATAGCTCAGCGAGCACTCTGAGACACAGAGGGGTCTATGGGTTAAAAATGGTTACCCATCCTAAAAATATTCTTTAAAAATTAATTTTCGTCATTAGTACTCAACTTATAGTTAATTATTTAATAGTAGTATAACATATTGCCGTGTGTTTCCCGGCAGAGTAGGCTACATCCCATGCAGTGCCGTACAAGGCGACTAAGGGATAGGGCTGTTTAACATCAGACAGATATATACAGCCCAGACTCAGCCTCAGATATAGACTCAAGTTAACAATAGTGCTCGGAATATGGCAATGGCTTACCCCCTGTTACGTGGGACTGACTATAATGATTGATGAAATGTGGGTGTTAATACACCTCTGCCTAACCCTCCGGGAATAAGTAAGTAAATAAATATAAATAAATAAATAAATAAATATTTTACAACATTCTACACAACGCTATCTAGACCCATGGTAAGCTTTTATAGCTTGTGTTATGGAATCTAGAATGCGGATAAACATACTTATATACTTTTTTTTGTAAATACATACATATTATACATAGAAACACCCAGAAGAATGCAAATAGTCATATTCATGCATACAAATATTTGCACTGAGCGGGAATCGAACCCGCGCCTCCTGCGTAGCGGTCGCGTGCAATACCGTCACGCCACAGAGGCTATCAGTAAGTAACCCTCCGGGGATAAAGGCGTGATTATATGTATGTATGTATGTAGTATAACGTATACTTAGTTAGTACGTAGTTACTGAAATCTATTAATATCATTATAGTCTCTTACTGGCTTTCTAAGCATCTTCAATTAAGCCATTCCCCTTGCAAATCATTACGGTTTTAGTCTTAATAGTGAACCAAGCGTTCCTTTCTCTAATGGTGAATTTCCTATTCAAAACCACCCTTCCACCAGTCTATCCATTAAAAATCTCAAGACGTCATAGCACTCGACATTAACTACAAACAAACGCACAAAATTAAAAACCATAATTTATCTTTATTGCAGCTTGCCCACAGGCTGGCCGAAAAGCGAAAAATGTCGAAGTAAAATAAAACATGGGTGCCTGTGATCTCATTTTAATTGCCGAAAAGGGAAGCGGCTGAACGGGCGAATACTTTAATTTAATACTGTAAATCGCTTATGGTACTTCACCAATCCCTTTTTCGTGGAAATCTTGACGGTATTCCGTATAAACGGTGAGTATATCCTTTAGTGATGAGGGATTTGTGGTCTGTAATATAAGACTATATACGATATGCTTAGTTCAACCTAGTTCGAAAAAAGGAGGTTCATCAGGTTCTTTTTAATAAAAATAAAGCTCTTCTGATAATCACTGTCACATATAAACGGGACTTTTTCGTACTTTGGATTCCGGAGTGGCTACGTACCCACTCGACCTCCAAGATTCTACCCTCTCACAAAAGTACCCACTGGACATCACTTTTAGGTCCCACTGGACCTCCTTCAAAGTATAATAATTAATGTGCCCACTCGACCTCTGTTTAAGTGCCCACTGGGCCTTCTAAATTATCCACGTATTTTTTATAAAAGGACACGTCATTTTGACTTCACCAAGTTCGTAAACATGTACCATGTTAACAATGGTGGCACTCAGCTTCGCGGCCTTCCTTTTATTCATTTTTTTTATTGAATATTAGAACCGGAGTTATAATATTCCCTCTAACCCTTCCAGCTATGCTGAACTGCTTGTATTAGGAGTGGGTTCACGACGGTAGGGTAATGGCCAGGATTCGAACCCGGGACCTCGCGATCGTATTTGTTTTAGTTTTAAAAAAAATCCCGGCATAGAACATATATATGCCCACGGTTTGCAAATAAAGAGAGTACAAACCAGGATCGGAAACCATAGATGCAACTTTATATGAAGAAACGATAATGATGTTGAAAGAATAAAAAAAATAGCATTTTCTATTTATTTCAAAGAAAAATTTGCAAACTTATGAAACTGTTTTCCAATAAACCACAAAATATTAAACTTACTTCACAAAATAATCTATCCGAAGACCTTCATTTTGCAACAATACCTTCAAGTCCTAGACTATCTCCGTTAGTAATTAAGGTAAGCCGGCTACAATTCCTCTCAGCTCAAGAGACCTTTCATTACCTCCACGTGGGGGAATTAGCGGTCTTCACTTAACTCAGTTAGGTCTTATGAACTTAGTTGGAAACTTAGTTAAGCTAGAATAGAATTACTATGAAGCTTTATAGGTCTTTAAGTACTGAAATTGATACTTCGGTAGGTAGCTTCATAGTGCTAGTGCGGGGGGGTGCATAAAGTGGTAGTGAATTTGCTGAAATTACTTAGTGAACATACATACATACATACAAGCACGCCTTGATCCCCAGAGGGTTAGACAGAGGTGACTTAACACCCAGATTTCACCAGTCATTTTATTCGGTCACACGTAATAGGGGGTGGGCCTATTGCCGTATTCCGGGTGCTTATGTTAATTCAAGCCATGCATTTGAGGCTGAGTCTGGCCTGTATATATCTATCAGATGTTAAACAGCCCTATCCCTAAGTTGCCTTGTATGACACCGCATAGGAAGAGATGGTGAGGCCCAATTTTATTTTTCTTTTTTTTTTATTGTTCAAAATATAACATTATATGGAATAACACATTTTGAACCGCCCGCTTTTTATTAATTTTATTCTATTTTGCCGGGAACCACGCGGCAAAGTGTATCTTTTACAATGTCTCGTTAACATTTCTTGGTGCTTCCTTTGCTACCGGGTATTGAAGGAATTGGTATAATTAGACAGTTCTTAAATAGGTATTTTCTTGTAAATAGTAGATACAGACAGACATAGATTCTCCCCCTTTCACAGTGGGTTAAAACCCCTTTATAATAATATATACATATTGTGTGAGAGGTAAACCAAATGGTCTCTTGCTCTCATTCATATAACGGCCTCGTCATAAAGAAGACTCCAGTAAGAAACTCTGCTATCTTTTTTTTTTGATATTTTGTCTACTTAATCAACTTAGTTAGTTACAATATTTAGTTTAAACAACCTAGTAGAGAGTTAATTTCATTTCGTTTCATTCTGTTTCGCATCTAAAATATTCTTGAATTTTTTATAATAGCAAAGTAAAACTCCAATATCACCACATCGAAGCCACGCAATCAGGAATTTTCCAATCATATGAAGAAGTTTTAGCAACATTCGTATGCAGCGAAGTTATATGTGATCCAATGTAATCCAGCGACGTCTTGCAGGAAATGAAAGCGTACCCACCTGACACCGAATGAGAAAAATGCCATATGAGACGACACGCCGCCTACACTGTGACAAGAAAATGATTTTATTATAAGAGAGGTAGACAGCTGTGCCAGAAACATAAATACCTACACCCCTGGAGAGATGAACAGAGATGTATACCAATATATTTCGTTAGTTACTGTCTCTGTGGCGTAGCGGCAGTGTACGCGACCTCTACGCAGTTCGATCCCAACTCGTGCAATTATTTGTATGCACTAATATGGCTATTTACATTGGTCTGGGTGTTTCTATGTATAATATGTTTGCATTTATAAAAAAAAGTATCTAAGTATGTGTATCCGTGTTCTCGATTTCATAACACAAGCTAGTTAAGCTTACCTTGGGTCTAGATAGCGTTGTGTAGAATCATGTTGAATATTTATTTACTTAAGTAGTTTTTTTTTAAAGAATATTAGAACCGAAGTTGCTAATATTCCCTCTAACCCCTCCAACTAATCTAAATTGTTTTTGCTAGGAATGGGTTCGTCGGTAGTGTAATGGCCAGGAATCGAACCCGGGACCTCTTGATCGTAAGGCCGACTCCTTAACCATTAAGCTACCGATGACGCTTAAATAAAGTTATAATTTGTTCCCACGTTCTATATATAATCTGATTTTTTTCCCTTAAGTAGGTGGCAGTTCAGCCCACCTGATAAAAAGTGTTTATCGTAGCCTATAGACGTGTGCAACCTTAGGGGCGTCACACTCGTGCTGCCAACCCTGTAAGCACCATAGGTAGGAACCTTTAGGCACTTCTTGAATGTCAAAATTATATTGCTTACATTCTTTATTTTAAGTTAATAAATAAAAAGCCCAATGGACATACGTTTACGTCTGACATGGTGTTTTTTTTTAAAAAGTACACGTCAATTTTACACGTCGCTTGATGATGAGCTAAAGGCAAAGTCTCGGAAAGAGGGTCACCATCGTAAACATGTACCATGTTAACAGTGGTGGCACTCAGCTTGACGGCCTCATCAGATGCCTTCTCACACCCCGCTTAAAGGACCCGGGGCTGTATTAAGAAGGAAACACGTGAGCTGGCAGGGAGTTACTAATGAAATCTTCGTAATACCAAAACGTTTATTTACAATATTGAAATCCGACTTAAGTACCGAGAAGTTCATTGTCTAGATTTTCAGGCATATAAACAAACAAAGCCCATAAATATCGGCAGTACGCGAGAGCGTTGCTATGGGTTTACCCTCCTTTGTATATTCATGGCATAAATTCCATTCCCGATCCAACTATTTTATTGTAAAGAAAATAAATGATAAGGGGTAATTCACACTGCAGAGTCAAATCGAAATTTTTGAAAATACAAATCGCTTTACGCGAATACGCACGTTTTTTTTTACTTCAGACGAGATAATGAGTGTTGATGAGATCAGATTGTGTCTCTATGATGTGGTGACAAATTAACCTTTTAGAGGTTAATCTCTCCTAACTATAACCTAGAGTAATGCCAACGAGGCGAGAGAATCAAAAGGTAAACAAAGCTACCATCACTGAGATACGTTGCGATAACTAGCGATTATTGTCACTGTCCTTGTCGCACACGGCACATGTACGCGACAATGGCCGAGCGACAGCTATCGTTATGTATTTCGTAGTACAGGAAAGCTGTCAGCACAGCGGTTCTAAACTGTCAGATCCGCCATCTTGTGAGCAATTTCATTCCTGTCTGGAGTGCGCTTGAAGTGATACGTAATCATTTTCAATTAAAAATGTTTGGAACTGCTGAAACTTTGTTTACCATTTTTCTCTCGCTTCGTTGGTTTTACTTTAACTATGTATATTATTATCGGGGGCATGTAATAACCACCAGCTCGCTTTGCTCTCTCGTGGCGTTGTTATTTTTCTGTTAGTATTAGTTGCTATATCATTATTTATAGTGCCTCTGCCTATTTCATGTCTCATTCCTACACCGCACCAATAAGACCTGGAACTCCCTGCCAGCTCACATGTTTATTTCTTCCTACAGTCCCGGGTCCTTTGAGCGGTGCGTAAAAAGGCATCTGATGAGGCCGTCAAGCTGAGTGCCACCACTGTTAACATGGTACATGTTTATGATGGTGACCCCCAGAGGTTAAAGTTAAAGGTTGCCTGTAAGAGATCGCTCTTAGCGATAAGGCCGCCATTTGTACATAATGTCATGTATTGTCCATACATTTACTGTATTACTGGTGTACAATAAAGATTTATCTATCTATCTATCTATCTACCCCCTTTCCGAGACTTTGCCTTTAGCTTACCATCAGGCGAGGTGAAGTCAAATTGACGTGTCCTTTAAATAAACCCTAAAAAATGTGTAAAGCCTCAAAAATAAATTAGCATTTTATCTTTTCGTTTCAATGCGATTCAATCTATGCTAGTATGAAGATTGGTGGTTTGACTTTTTGATGCGAATTATTCTCATACCAACTGCGTCGACGATAGTATGAATCGACCCTATAACTGCACAATATAAGTCCGTTTTTGTACGATATCGAGCCGCCGCTGTAGCGGGTGGCCACTTCTTTTGTGGCCCCATCTATTGTCGCCGGCGCGCGACAAGTGCTTTTACCTTTGGAGGAACACCACGTTCATATATGGAACACTTGATTTTCGCATTTATAGAGTGGCGTAAAAAAGTGTAGCAGATGATTGAGCTTGGCATAAACCAAGATATGAGCAAACGAATAAGTTCTAAGGACATAAAATTGTTTTTATTACTTTCTTGTTCAATAAAATTTATTTCTTCCTATCTTCTTTTAAACTACTTAAGTAATAATCTGCAGTCTACATCATTATCATTATTCTCGTGTTAGTCCCACACAAAGATTGACCTTTATCTCAGGTCTGGGGTCCAACGCCGGGAAAATGTCGAAGTATTTTCTGTGAGGCGACTGCGCTCCACAACCCATTGTCTATATCGAAGTTTTCTAGTTAGACCAGCAGTCGGACTTTTTAGGGCTTGCTATAATATAGCAATAAGTTAGAATTCTCCAATCTCGAGAGATATATGGGCATCAAAATCTCGCCCGTCAGTCAATAAGTCTAACACTGTACCGGCTTACTGGCCCTCGATTCTACTAAAGCTAAATCACTGTAGTGCCACAGTCACTGCAAAAAATACCATTAAATTTTAGACCTTATTTCTATATGCCTAAATTTCAAAAGGAAAGAAAAATAGTTTCATTATTACACTTTTTCAACTCTGCAAAAAGTCATTTAATTTTAAACTTTAACCGCTTTAAAGTTTATTATTTTATGCCGTTTTTTGCAGTGGCGATGGCACCACTGTGGTTTGGCTTTAGCAGAATCGAGGCCCAGGTTAGACTAACTGGGACTCCAAAGGTATTGGTGGGGTCCAATTTCCTGATCAATATTAAATCTAGGATTAGTCTACTCATAAGTTACCAATCATACGATATTTTTTCTACCCCCATGCACGTATTCTGTACGTTCACACAAAGGAAACGTCTAGGGCATGTCACACAACGAAATGGCCTGTCATTTCAGACAACCCATTGTACGTCGTAGTGTGTAATATCACTCAGCCGAGCCGTATTTAAAAAATATCTGCACGAGAAGTGCTCTTGTTTTCTGCTACGTTATGTATGTGATGGGTTTGCTTTTTAATTCACGTAGCGTAAAAGTATTCGAATTAGTGGTCGATCAAGATTATTCGCAAAAACGAGCCCTTTTTTTTTTGTAGACATTCGCAGTACAGTATAGTACAGTCTTGTTTATAATACGCAATGAAATTTTTATGGCATTTATTATGCTAACTTGTAAATTCGAAAAATATCAGGAAAAATGAAGCGCTCAAGTGGGACTTGAAGCTACGACCTTTCCCTTACAGGGGAATGCTATTCGAACTGAGCTATTCAAGTCCCACTTGAGCGCTTCATTTTTCCCGATATATTTCGAATAATACGCATTGTTATACAGCAGTAATAAATAATGTCGACGTGTTATATCTGGACTCACCTTAAAGTGCCATATATGTGCCCATGAGAAGGGTTCATAATAAAATTGTTTCCAATTACAATAACGCTTAGATGGTTGGGATGGGTCTAGCTCATAATATCGACAGTCACTACATCGATGGTCGCTGTATCGAAAACGTTCCATCGACGGGCTAATGTATCGACAGTGTACTGTCGATGTAACGTACCATCGATTTGGGGTACTGTCGATGTAGCCTATCATCGATTTGGGGTACTGTCGATGTAGCCTATCATCGATTTGGGGTACTGTCGATACATAAGCCCGTCGATTGAAACGTTTTCGATACAGCGACCATTGATCTAGTGACTGTCGATAATATGAACTTGACCGCCTGGACATACGTATGTTAATCAGATCGAAGGCAAGGCAAGGCAAGAAAGGGCACGTCAAGAGTATCCAAAACCCGGGAGCATAATATGAAAACCATTATGAAAGTAGAAGAAGTGAAAGTGAAAGACAAAGTCTCAAAATGATCTTAATATCCCTTGATATTAAGGGTAATTCAAACTGTTTTGTTGATTTTAGTTGTAACGTCCGAACTAACGGTGTTTACCAGTAATAAGCAAGGGAAGGAGGGAGGGGGGGGGGGTAACGTCTCTTTTCCAGTAGGATAGGCAAAGACCACATAAAACAAAAGCAGTACCATATAAAATATCATTCAAAGTAATTCACGGCCATTATCATATACTTTTCAAATACCACATTCCGCCTCAAGGGTTAGGCAATAAAGCCTATTTTTGTTTGTGTAAGTAAAGGTAGGCTTTGCGTACGATTAGCAAGGTGTAGGTATCTGTGCTAGCGCTATCCCCCGCACAGGATGAACAGCAAAGCGCGGCGATGTAAGGGGGATGTACACCCCTTATGTTTCATTAACGACTAGGGAAGACAGTGCTAGGAATGTTTAGATAAGGTACTGGTTATATTTTTATGTTAGAATTGTTTTACCAAGTCTACTATTTATTTGCCCTGTCATGTAATTTTAAACTTTTAGCGTTCAAGCTGAGTGGCGCCATTCTTAACAAGGTACATGTTTGTAATGGTGACACTCTTTCGGACACTTTGCCTTTTACTTACCATCAGGAGATGTGATCCGTGTGAGACGTGTCCTATATAAAAAACTACTTTTCCGGAAGTTTCTGGAAGTTTTCGATTGTTTCTGGGAGATCCCCGAGAGGATAGCATGTACCTCATATAAGTTGGCAGGATCCTACACATGTTCATGACTGAGTATCGTTCCAGAATTTACAGATCTCAGATCACGTGATACTGCATCCTATCCATCCTACAATGTTATTTAGCACGTTCGTTCCGAGATGTCGTTATTCTTTCATTATACTTGATGACGACTTGTATGGTTGAGTGGCGTGACTGTCAGGCGTTTGAATGCAATGTGTACGGTCACAAGTTCTATTCTCATGCATAAATTTGTATATTTTAGGTTAAGTTGTAAGTATATACCTTCACAAAATCTAAAAATAAGTGGGTGTGTTTAATCTGGTGGCCTGCAGAGATTGGAAAACGGTATATTTTGTTAAACACTTATTCGCCAATCACCAGGATGTATGGGCTAGCACGGGAGAAATGCTTGATCAGGAATTTTGGATTCTTGGATTCTTGGATGACTCCAGAAACATAATCAGTAACATATTACGGATGTTCAAAAGTTCTAGTAACCCGTTGTGTGAGTACTCGTAAATATTCCTTTTTTCTTTGTCCTGGTTGTTTCTATTACACTTAGGGTTAGCTCTCGAAATACTTCTTGCTACCAGTAGCAAACATCGGACTTTCACACTAACGTTAGTGGCTTTCATGCGTTAGGGCTTATAGTTTATACAGTCCCATTATGTAGTTTTAACAATGACGAGTAAACACAAAAACAAAACATATTTTTGACTATTTCTCGTCTAGTCTATAATATGTTTGTCTAAACCGATGTGTATCGCAGGCGTCGACACAATGACCCCGCGTAAATCTCCTCCGGTTCTCTCCGGCCGGTCCGGACACCGGAATTCATAAATTATGATTCACTTGCTCACTGAAAACCTTTTTTATGGTAACGCTTATTCTGTGAGCGGCCATTTTTATTTTACTCGTTTGTCGCTTAGCATTTGTTATATTGAAGGGGAGTCCGTAGTGTTCCGAATTTGAATGTATTTGGCGAATTGTAAGATATTATGTTTTTCCGGTGTTATGGGTGCCGAAATATATTGTTTTGTTCTTTTGTTCGTGATATATTCTAAGAACAGTAGAGTTTTAGAAGGAAACAAGAAAATAACAAATGACACAATAAATATAGAGGTAGATAATATAGAGATAGAGGAACGAGGCTCTGCTTGGCTTTCCTATCGGGGTTCAGGATGTCAAAAAAATCTCTCTACTGTGATGCCAAACACCATCTGGAAATTATGGAAAAGAGGCATAGAATTACGTATCCTGGACCCCGAACTTTGTATGAAACCAGTTTTAAGCGGGGTGTGAAAAGGCATCGTGAAGAGGCCGTCAACCTGAGACTGCCTTAAGCCTAAAATCAGACTGTGTGAAGTCATTTGACATGTCCTACATAAGAAAAAACCTATCACTAAGGTATTAACGCACGGATGACGAAGATCATTTATTTTCTTTTCCTTTCCTTTCCTATTCTTCAAGATTCGAAATACATCGGGAAAAAGTAGCGCTCAAGTGGGGACTTGAACCCACGAACTTTCCTTTACAAAGGGAATGCTCTTCCAACTGAGCTATTGAGCAACACCTGAATCACTTCAAATTTCCCTTCTCTTTATATCCGTCTTTAAGGGCGACGGTGGAGCCATCTACCAACTTTCTCACGAACTGTGGGAACCAATGAATGATTTTTTCAACCATTTTTAAACATTGATTTTTATGACTCCACCCAAATATTTGCATGAAATTTTTATAGCATTTATTATGCTAACTCTTAAACTCGAAATCACTCAAGTGGGACTTGAACCCACGACCTTTCCCTTACAGATTCCCTTCAAGATTGTTTAAAAATTAATACAGAACCCTCTATGCGAATCGGACTCGCAGTTATCTTCATAATTTAGTATATCGATTAAAATCAACCTGTAGGCTATAATTACAATGTTGGTAAAACATTCCGCCATATCTGGTGTAATTTTAATACGTGGTTGATGAGCCTACATTGGCCATGCTTGTTTTAATTTGTATCGTTGAAAGGATAATAATAGGGTGCGTCTCACTGACGTGGCTGTAATATCTCCACAGTGATGTATGGAGTAGCAGCCTTGAATTTATAAACAACTAGCTTTTGCCCGCGGCTCCACCCGCGTGGATGTTGGTTATCGTGAACAAACATAGCCTATGTCCTTTCTCAAGGTCTAATCTACTCCTATACCAAATTTAATGAAAATCGGATCAGTGGTTTAGGCGTGAAAGCGTAACATACAGGCAGACAGACAGACAGACAGAGTTACTTTCGCATTTATAATATTAAAGTATGGATATGGGTTATTAGGATAGAATGTTAGGTTAGGTAGAAACTCCTTGCTTTTGGGAAGTTTGAAGAGAGCCTTTAAGAAAGGCATTTTTTCTAAGATGTCTTTGACAGATTTTTTAATTATACGTTTTTTTAAAGTTTATGAACTTGATCGAGATCAAGTTCATTTTGGGCTACCCCTATCAACTTTCTGGATGGCGGAGAGGAAGGAAAATGGAGTATAAATGTGCGTTGGGTACGACTTTTAGGGGAACAGTAGGTTCCTACCCTTTTTCATTATAATCAGAAATTCGATTTTTGATTGACCGACTCAATTTTTTTACAGATCATACTGAGTTTGTACATTCATTTCAAGTTCTTAAGGATTTGGCAAAATATTTGTAGGTACTTAAACCACTCTTAGAAACACTATTGGACCATGTGGGTTATAGAAGCACCACCAGTATTCCATACGGACATAGTATTGATCATAAAGAAGTAAAAAACTAATTGAAATAAAACCAAATTTTAAAGAATTTTATCGAGATTTATCTAGTACTAGCTTTCGCCCGTTGCTCCGCTCGAGTGGATATCGGTTATCGCAACCAAACATAGCTTATGTCCTTTCCCAATGTCTAATCTACTCCTATACCAATTTTTATTAAAATCGGTTCAGTGGTTCAGGCGTGAAAGGGTAACATACAGGCAGACAGACAGAGTTTCTTTCGCATTATTAATTTTAGTATGGATTATTTACATTTAGCCCGACATTTCAGCTACTTTTCAGCTTCCATGGTCGTCTTCTCTCACTCTCTCTCTTTTCACTCCTCATTCAATTTTCAATCCTACGAAAGTAAGTAAACAAACTATTCCCTTCTGGAAAGTTCCTCCACTAAATATTCCAGCCAACCAATGACACATTACACTTTTATTGCTGCATAGTCGTTAATACGCATTTATACCCCATAGTCATATCTCATGGTGTAAATGTCAACATGGCAGTAAAACACATGAGTTGACTCGCGAACGGATGACGTACCGACATGAATTTTAGATCCATCCATCCAATTGTAAAGTTGTCGTGTCTGTGCATTGGAGAAATTAAAAAAATAATGGGTCATTCGAAAAACATTGGAAAAAATGAAATGCTCAAGTGAGACTCGAACTCACGACCTTTTCGAACTTAACAGTTAGCATAATAAATGCTATAAAAAAATTCATTCAAATATTTGGGCGCAGTCATCAAAATTCAATGTTTAAAAATGGTTGAAAAATCATTCATTGTTTCCAACAGTTCGTAAGAATGTTGGTAGATGGCTGCACCGTCGCCCTTATAGACGGATATAAAGAGAAGGAAAATTTGGAATGATTCAAGTGGTGCTCAATAGCTCAGTTGGCAGAGCAGTCGCCTTGTAAGCGAAAGGTCGTGAGTTCGAGTCTCACTTGAGCATTTCATTTTTTCCAATGTTTTTCGAACTTAACAGTTAGCATAATAAATGCTATAAAAAAATTCATTCAAATAATGGGTCATGTTATGATATGGATGACTAAATACGAAAATATTCTTGTCTGTTTGTCCGCGATGTAGGTGCGCAAAAACTACTGAACGGCCAAAAAACGCAAAAAACTGACATCAACGCGGGCGGAGCCACAAGCAAAAGCTAGCATAGAATACAATATTACATGTACGGCTGTATGTGGCACATAAACCACTATAAACTTCACGAACTGTAAGATATTCCCGCCAACTTTTTACGCGATGTGAGTTTATAGATTTCCATCTTATGTTGGGTGCAAATCATGAACTTTCTATCTTTGCAAATAAATAAAAATGAAAGTGTCTGATTTTATTGTTAAAATACAAAAGGTACCTATAGAACTTTAATAATAAAAACAACGCTATTTCTGTTTGTATTTTGTTTTTTTTTTATCTAGTAGTTATTCAGTGATGATGAAAATGAAAATTAGTCCGCCATCTCAATAGATATAAACGCATTTTCTTTCTTTCTTTCTTTCTATTTTTTACGGGATTATCTCTGGCAGTTATGTGCCTGATATTTTAAATCGTAAACAACTTAGTTTAAATTTTTAATTCGGGTCGCTCGTAAAGCAACTTAAACGTAAAACAACTCGAAATTGTAATTAATGTATCAAGATCCTCACGTAATTTCAGTTGTATGTAATGCTTATTAGAGTGGGGCTGGGGGCACCGCTGTAAGGAGTATACATAACTAAATTCTTCTAAATCTCCTGGAGTTTGTTAGCAAAACCTATGGTGACGTTGTAAACGTATGTTGTTTTCATCTGCACTCATTTATGTTAGTCATGTGATCTTTGTTATTTACTTCTTTCAAGAACTGGGTCATAGATATTCAAAAAACTGGCATATACCGGGCAGTACAAGTTACGCCTAGGCCTAAGTTAGTCACGAACATTAGTCACGATCGCGATTCTCTTATCCCTTGTGCCACCCACAGTTACCCGAAACAGTAGTGAATGACGAATTCAGTTTGAACAGAAGCGATCTGGCACATGTCTCTTGTGACGTCAGGAGATGCGAATGGAACGGCCGTTAAAGATATGATGAATGCAAACTTTAGTAACAATGTACGATGGCATTAAGTATCAGTCTTGGAGATTTATAACAAGGATTAGTGCGGTAAAGTAAGAGCGATACTAAAGACAGCTAAAGACTTGATGATGATAGATGGAGTGCCTGAAGATAAACTTAATAAGAACAAGTTCATCGTACTGATATTTAAAAAAAAAACTGGCCAAGTACGAGTCAGACTCGCCCATGAAGCGTTCCGTAGCAGCAAGTAACATAATATAAAAGTCCTGTAGTTCATTAAAATTTTTATTTTTTATTTTTGAGTTAATAGAATGAAAGGCGAAAATTGCGGTTTATGATATATGATAACTTTGGAAGTGTGTCTCGTGCAAACTATTCAGTTTAGAAAAAAAAACATGTTAGAAACCTCAATAGCATTTTTGAAGACCATTAAATGGGAAAAAAAATTGAATTTCAGTTCTAAGTATGGGGATCCCCAAAATTTATTGCTTTTTTCTATTTTTGTGTGAAATTCTTAATGCGGTTCACAGAATAAATCTGCTTACCAAGTTTCAACAGAATAGGCCTTATAGTTTCGGAGAAAAGTGGCTGTGCCATACGGACGGACAGGCAGACAGACAGACAGACATGACGAATCTTTAATGGTTCCGTTTTGCCATTTGGCTACGGAACCCTAAAAATGCAAAAGTTTATGAAGATATTTGGCTCCTTGTTATTCAATCATGCTCTAACGGCTGAAGTCGAAAGGCAGTCGGGAATATATCTAAGTTTAATCGCATTGCAGTTAGACTGGATAAAGGCGGATCTCGGACATTGAGAGAAAGGCCTCAATTGCAACCTAGATAGACTAATAGTAGGAAAAGAATTATCAACACAGTTTACATACCTACCCTTCTAAATCTGTGCGTCCCTCATATTATGTTGGTCAATAAAATTTTGATAATAACTGAATAAACGAATAAATGCTGTGAGCAAAAGGATAGGAGAGGCTTCGAGAAGAGGGTTATAGGAAACGATCCTTTCACGTGCTGTCGGCACGTGTCAAACATAAACCAAACATGTAAATTATTACGGCTGCTGTAAATCTCGAGTGCTTTCTTGAAAGTTTTTTGTGACTTACTGTATAATAATATTATGATATCTTCGAATATTTTCGAGATTTTTCACTTAATGTAAACTAGGTATGTACTTGTTGGCTGCGGCACTGCCGATGAGGAGCCGGGTTAACTATATGGTGTTTATACAGAAATCTGTCCAAACGTAACCAAAGTACCTATTGTGTAGGTATGAAAATCCGACCTACTGCTTTTAGAAATTTATTAAACTACTTCATAGGTATTGCATCGAATATTGAAAACTGTCAGTTAAACATAGATAATGTATGTGTGTAATGTTTTCACTGTCACCTTTATGTAACAATGTAAGTCTAGTCATGTAATGAAGTCTCAATTTCATTTTAAAATACATTTGTTATGAGATATGAGTACGGTACAAAAAATGGTGCATATACTGTAGGTATGCTTTTATTTACGTTTTATTGAAGTTTAACTATTTTTAATTCTGTGAACACCAGTTTTGTTATGTTGTTGGTATACAAAGACAAAACTTGGAACGGATTCATAGTACTTCTGAGCCTGAAAATGACCAAAAACTCAGACTATTCAGGCGTTATTTTCTTAGACCTTCAACAGATTTCTTTTGTAAACCGGCCCTCTCGGAATTAAGCACATCTTCGCATCGCGAAACTACTGAAGTGCTTTGAAACAAGCGCTCAATTTCATTAATTTTATTAGTCAATCTGAGCTAAAGTAGACTTCAACTGAGTCCAATGACGATTAAGTTGATGAAGTATTAAGTACATTTTAGAATAGCCTAGAGTACTTCAAAGATATTGACCGGTATTAGTTAAGTTCTTAAGATAACAGTTTCGAAGTGAAATTTCTTGTCTTGAAAGTTTTGATTATCGTTTGAGTTGAGTTTAAAGTAATATTGCGGAATTCATCTCTTCCAGTAAGATCTTTCGGTTGAATTTAGATAGGAATGTCGCTAGGATGTACCTACATAGGAAAAGCCAATCTTGACTACTGATTAATCAAAATGAAAAACTTGATGCAGATTTCAAAGCCAATAGAGGTAGTTTGATTGATGAGCTATTTGGACATATTGTAAAAGGTAAGTAAGAAGTAGATAGAAAGAGAAATACAGTATCTAGCTCTTTCAAAAATAATATAAAATACATCATATTGTTTATTAACATATAAAATATCAGTTTTTGCTCTCGACTCCACCCGCGAGGATGTCGGTTATCGCGGCGACCATAGCCTTTGTCCTTTCTCAAGATCTAATCTGCCCCTATATCAAATTTCATCACAATCGGTTTAGTGGTTTAGGCGTGACAGCGTCACTTATTAACATACAGACAAACGGACTGACCGAGTTACTTTCACATTGAGTTGAGTATTTCTAGCTACGAAACCCAAGATTAGCACCAAAATTTATTCGCCGTTGTTTCGATACAAATCAAGTCTAATTTATAATTTTCATCCAAAAACAACAAGCTGCGAACACATCCTTAAATTTCATTCGTATGACGTCAACAAATTGTGACGTCACCCCAAAAATGGTACTGCCAACAATTACTGTATCACACAAACGATTCTGGAACATTCCAAAAGATTTAATTCTACTAAAACAAATCCTTGTAATGGGTCGTCTATATAAAATAAACGTGCATGCAGTACGTAATAGCTGCTCCAAAATGACTACATAGTGTGGGAACTAGTAAGTGACTGGTAGGCAATAGGTAGGCTTCGTTAAATGAAATAGATAGGTAAATACAAGGTTGATTTTAATTCACTATTATAACTTTACTTTATAAACAAACTTATTACTTTACACTTTAACTTATTATTATCTCAGTACAGAACTACAAACAGACTTATTGTGATATAATGTACTTGGACGCGGACTTTAAAATAATCTTAATACTGGAAAACGTAATATTAGGACTGCGTGTGCGACAACGAGCGAGCGTGGATTCGCCTTCAGAGACCGTGGCTGACTGGCCGTACGAGCAGCGGCCGGCGGCGTCCGCGCTTTCGGCCGCCCAGCACTGCGCACGCGCGTTGCGCATGCGCGTTGCGCATGCGCGTTGCGCGGCCTTCTACTCGTACGACTCGCTTGTTGCGCGATGTCGCATCTTAATAAAAACTACCTAACATTTGAGTAGGCACCGTAGGCGCCACATCACCCCCCCCTTGAGCCCGGGCTACGGGCGATAATAAGGGCCATAATGGTCAGGGAAGCGTACCGTACGGCCTGATCGCGTTCTTCTAACGCCGCTGGGATCCTCAGCTTCAGGTGTCGAATTGGTGACGTGTGAACGGTAGAGTGGTGTAGATGTGCTATTTTGTGTTGTCTGGGCATGAGTGTTATTGTCTAGTGTAGTCTGGTTAGTATGCGAGTCACGGAGTATGTAGGCTGGCTTAAGTCTGTCTATTGATACTGTGACTGTTTTATCCCTAAGGAGGAGTTTGAAAGTTTTCTCCCCCCGTTCGAGGACCTTATGTGGTCCGGTGTAAGACGGTTTGAATGACCCGCATGACGCGTTATCCCGTAAGAACACGTGAGATGCCGTCGCGAGGTCCTTAAATATAAATATGGCGCGGTTACAGTGACGCGATGCTTGTGATGGTTGCAAGTTCCTTGCGATCATGCGTAACCTATCCACAAACTCTGTTATGTCCGTAGTGTCATGTGGTTCGGGTTGTAAGAAATCCCCTGGTAGTCTCAATGTCTGACCGTATACTACTTCTGCAGCTGTCGCCTGAATGTCGTCTTTGTAGGCATTGCGTATACCCAGGAGTACCAGTGGGAGAGCATCCACCCAACTGTCGTTCCCGTGACAAGTTATAGCGGCCTTAAGCTGCCTGTGGAACCTTTCGATCATGCCGTTTGCTGCGGGATGGTATGCGGTAGTTTTTCTGTGTTCGAAGCCGGCTATCTCGGACAACTTTTTGAAGAGCGCAGACTCGAATTGCCCCCCACGATCTGTCACAATTTGTGTAGGACAACCGAAACGCGCAATCCATCCATGTAGGAGGGCTCTTGCTACCGTTTCAGCCATGATGTCCTTAATAGGTATTGCCTCTGGCCATCGCGTGAAACGATCGATAGCGGTTAGACAATACCGATATCCTTGGGACAACGGAAGGGGGCCGATTAGGTCAATGTGGATGTGCATAAACCGAGAGCGTGGCAGTTTATATGTACTCAGAGGTGCTGAGACGTGCCGTGTTATTTTGGACTGTTGACACGCTATGCAATTTTTCGCCCATTCTCTGCAGTCTTTCCTCATTTCAGGCCAGACGTACCGCTCAGCAACGAGCTTGGCACTAGCGTTCGCCCCAGGATGGCTGAGAGAATGCAGGCTATCGAAGACTTGTCGTCGAAATGTTCTCGTGACATATGGTCTCGGTGTCTTGCCGCTCTCATCGCAGTACAATTCAGACCTCGATCCCGGCAGTAGAATTTTTTTTAGGTGCAGTGAGGTACTACCGTCCAGCAACTGTTTGAGTTCCAGGTCGGTACTCTGCGAGTTTGCTAACTCGTTCAAGTTGACAGGCTGGACGATCTCCTCAATTCGGGACAAGGCGTCAGCTACGATGTTGTCCTTGCCTGAAATATGCCTGATGTCTGTGGTAAACTGTGAGATGAAATCCAGATGTCTGAATTGTCTTGGTGAGCAATTTTCCTTACGCGTGTGGTACGCGTAACAGAGGGGTTTGTGATCTGTGTAAATTACAAACTCTCTAGCCTCGACCATATGCCTGAAATACTTGATAGCTTCATATACTGCCAGCAATTCTCGATCGTACGGCGAGTATTTCTGTTGTGCAGGGCTCAGCTTGCGGGAGAAAAAAGCTAAGGGCTCCCAAGCATCACTCTTCAGTTGCTGCAGAACTGCCCCTAATGCGGTATCTGAGGCGTCCGTCACAATGGCGAGTTTAGCATCTATGTCTGGGTGTGCCAACATAGTAGCCTGGCAGAGACCGCGCTTGCAAGCCTCGAACGCTTCAGTCTCTTTGGGTGTAAAGCTCACGGGGTGAGAACCTTTCACAGACCCCGCTAGGAGTGCGTTAAGAGGGGCTTGGTGATCTGCGGCACCTGGGATGAAACGCCTGTAAAAGTTTATCATCCCTAGGAACCTCCTGAGTTCACGAACGTTTTTCGGTGGTGTAAAGTCAGCGATAGCGTCAACCTTTTCTGGTAATGGTTTGGTACCTTTTGCAGAGATGCTGTATCCTAAAAACGTTACCTCTGACGCTCCAAACACGCATTTGGATGGGTTAATTACCATCCCATACGTTTGCAACCTAGTAAACACCTCGCGTAGATGATCTTCGTGTATTTTTTTATTTGGGGAGAAAACTAAAAAATCGTCTAAGTACCCATAGCAAAAATCTAGTCCCCTCAACATCTCGTCTACAAAACGCTGAAACGTCGCCCCCGCGTTCCGCATCCCAAACCCCATGTACGGAAACGAATACAGGCCGAAGGGGGTGGTGATAGCGGTCTTAGGAACATCATCAGGATTGACAGCAATCTGGTTATAAGCGCGAACTAGGTCAATAGTTGAGAACACCTGGCAACCGGCGAGATTGTGTGCAAAGTCATGAATGTGACGTATAGGGTAGCTATCGGGGATCGTTCTCGCGTTCAGCATTCGATAATCCCCGCAAGGTCGCCAACCATTATCTTTCTTGGGTACCAGGTGTAAGGGGGACGCCCAAGGTGAATCGGAAGGTATCGCTATACCGTTTGCAAGCATAGTTTCAAACTCCGCCTTAGCGATTTTTAATTTGTCTGGTGCCAACCGTCGCGGTGTACACGATACGGGTGGCCCAGGTGTAGTGCGTATATAGTGTCTAGTGTTGTGTGTAGGTGTCTTATGAATACCCGACGGGCGTGTAATGTCAGGATACTCGCGCAGTATATCATGATATGTAGAATCACCAATCCTTACCTTAACTGAAGAGACGATGTCAGAAGAAAGGGCAGGCGAAGCCGGAGTCGCGAGCGATGTACCGCCATCAATAAGGCGTTGACCTCGTACGTCCACGATTAAGTTATACCACGATAAAAAATCCACCCCTATTATCGCCTTTGTTACATCAGCAACGATAAACCTCCACTTAAAGTCTCTGCGTAAACCTATGTTTAATTTTAAATGTACATACCCGTAGGTATTTATAACACTGCCATTAGCCGCACACAACTCGTAATCACTTTTACTGTTATTGAATTTCACGAGCGATTTAGGAAAAACACATACGTCACTTCCGGTGTCTACGAGGAATCTGGTTCTAGTCTCCCGATCCGTCACGAACAGGCGACCCGTTGCCCGACAGTCATTGGTCGCCATCACTGACTGCCGGTCGCTTTTCCCGAGAAGTCACACGGTTTTCTGCATTGGGTTGCTTGGTCCCCGAACCTATAGTGGTACCAGCAAACCGGAAACTGGCGATAATTTAACTCCGACCGCGTGGTAGGTGCTCGGTCTCGTGAGAGGCTTCCGTTCCGGTTACGAGCGTGGTCACCGCCTCTATCACGAGACATCCTGTTTACGTTAGCGGCTAGGGCCTGTACCTGCTTAGTTAGCTCTGAAATTTGCACCGCCATTGGATCCGAGCTGCTATTTGAAGGTGAGGTACTCACAGCTGATGTGTACGCTACTTGCGGCCCTGCTACGTCATGAATGGCGTCCGCAAGCTCTGCCAACTCGGCTAGGCTGGCATTTTTTTGCGAAGCGACGATGGCTTGGGTACTGCGGGGCAGGCGTGTGGTCCAAATAGTGCGTAGGAATTCCTCCGGGACGCCTGGCCCTGCCAGGTTAAGCAGATGGCGGTGAAATTGTGAGGGCTTTCGGTCGCCAAGCTCCTCGTGCGTCAGCAGTTGTTTAATTTTATTCTCACGCGATGCAGACAATCGCCCGATTAACTCCGCTTTGAGCCTCTCATATTTATTTGTTGGGGGAGGGTTAGCGATGATGTCCTCCACTTCGGCCGCGTACTGGGTGTCTAAGTTTCCAACTACGTAGTAGTACTTCGTGTCGTCCGTTTTGATTGTGGCTATAGCAAATTGAGCCTCCATCTGTGCGAACCAAAGCGCAGGTTTTTCAGCGTAGAACGGTGGTACGCGAACGCCGACGCGAAAGGACTCGTGCGGTCCCTCCGTCTTACTGCCACCTACACTAGCTCCCGTTTTCATTTTTTTAACTGACTTGTCTTCCGATTCCATCTCGTTGGTTTTGATCGTCGGGGGTCACCACTGTGGGAACTAGTAAGTGACTGGTAGGCAATAGGTAGGCTTCGTTAAATGAAATAGATAGGTAAATACAAGGTTGATTTTAATTCACTATTATAACTTTACTTTATAAACAAACTTATTACTTTACACTTTAACTTATTATTATCTCAGTACAGAACTACAAACAGACTTATTGTGATATAATGTACTTGGACGCGGACTTTAAAATAATCTTAATACTGGAAAACGTAATATTAGGACTGCGTGTGCGACAACGAGCGAGCGTGGATTCGCCTTCAGAGACCGTGGCTGACTGGCCGTACGAGCAGCGGCCGGCGGCGTCCGCGCTTTCGGCCGCCCAGCACTGCGCACGCGCGTTGCGCATGCGCGTTGCGCGGCCTTCTACTCGTACGACTCGCTTGTTGCGCGATGTCGCATCTTAATAAAAACTACCTAACATTTGAGTAGGCACCGTAGGCGCCACACATAGTACGTACCCTACCCCTTTCCTTCCCAGTAATGATATATATCTGTTTTTATCGTGCCATGTAACTGTGAATCATACCGTAAAAAGTCCTTTTAATTACCCCACGAACATTTGCGAGGGATCTCGTTTTGAATTATTTGAAGTTGAATGTGTTTTACAAAAATAATTCTGAAGTGTTACAATTTGGACAGCTTTTTTATGTAACACAAGCTTATATTCTTAACTAAATAGACTAAGACTGTACGCTTCGCTGTATGATTTGGAGACTGGAACTTTGGATACTGTATCAACTGATATAAATATTCTTGTATTGATCTGCGATAATTTGCCATGACCTCCTAACACAGAGGGGAAAGTCTGCGCAAAAGTCTCGTCTCACTTGCAGATGCGGTTGGTTTGGGATTAGAAGAGATCAGCGGGACTCCCATTCACAACTATCACGACGAAAAAGACAAAAGCACTCTCAATCGACAAGTGTATGAATGATATTGAATAACACACTTGTATTGCATTCTCAAGAGAATGCCGTAAGGAGAAACCGGTCAGGTTTAGAAATAAAATAAACTCAGTGGAAAAGTACAACAACAGTGTTATTCAATATGTGTAGCAGATTCCACTAAGCGCCATCAATAGTATAAAAAGTGTATGAAAGGATTAAGGACAGAAGTAAAAACTAGTGAACTGTGTAAGAAAAGCAGTAAATAGTAGCCTAATCACAGTCGTGGCAAATGGAGTAAGTATAACTAAACCACCTTCAATGTTAATACAAACACATGAGCTACAAGCATTCACAATGAATTGAAAAGATATCAATGTATAGGTACCTACACAGGCTATACCTAACTTAGTAAGAAGATGAATAATTCGTTTGAATTCGATCCTTAGAAAACCAAGTGAAATAATTTTACGGTCAATTTTCTAAAAGGATCGCTATCTCTATTTTCCTCGAAAACAAGCGGCAAACTTCGTTAGTGGCAATAATAGTGTTCAAAGAAAAGTGCCAGAATGCCATTCTTGACCGAAAGTGCCGTGAATATTTGAGGATTTTGCGTGAAAATATACAGAGTGAAAACTGCAACGGTACCGTTACTATGCGTGACGGAAAACGCTGAAACCGATAGAGTAAGAAACTTTTTGGTACTTCACGTCCTCAATGACGAAGAACAAAACACTACTAAGCATATTATCACGATCAGTGTAACCGTCGGTTGAAACTTCGAAAACTAAAAGGGAAGATGCGACCGCGATAGTAAAACCTAGGATGAAGAAAAAGATTCTACAAAAACGTGAACCCTGCTAGGGTGCGAGTATTTCTGTAGTAATAAACTTTGTAAACGTGGACAGTATCAGTTAGTAATTGACCTTTGTATACCTTTTATGAATGGATATTTTTTTTATTACACAATTTATGTTCGTACCTATGCCAAAAAAATGCCGGAACAATTATGAAGGGTTTAACTGAAAGGCATAACAAGTACCTACATGTACGAGTATTATAAAGAAGCTTGGTCAAACGACAACTCTGTCCACAAGTTTGACAAATTACAACAAGACAGAGCCAATAAAAATAGAACTTGCGGTAACGATGACGGTTTCGCAAATACGCACCGTATGTTTCCGTACCCTGCAACCGCGCCCGGGGCAGGAATCCGTTTGTCACCGTCCTTTGACGAAACGTATTTAGGACAAAAAACCCTTTGCTGAGGAATGGAGTCCTATCTTCATCTTGTTTTGTGTTTACCCTAGCAGGGTTTGCAAATATACTGAACTGAATTTTTTATCGAGGATTTTTGCTTATCGAAATTATTTCTGAGATAAAAATAGTATCGGGTTTCTTATTTGAGTATGCGTAAGAGTTTAGGCACTTCTTTATGTCTGAAGTAGGTACGGTTTGTTACCGTATATAACTTTTTGCGGAGAGGACTGTTACACTAGAAGAGGAGAATGTAGAAATGAAAGGGATGACTGAAGGCAAACTCTGCAACACTTTCACAATGAAGTTTATTCAAAGTAGGTAACATGAATATTTTCATTCATAACTAGCTGACCCGGCAAACTTTATACTGCGTTTATATCGGACAAAGAAAAGGGCTGTTTTTAGGGTTTTCCCGGAAATTATTCGAATTTTTCTCACCTTTTAAACCTTCCATAGACCTCCACGAACATTTCAAGACCAAGATAAGATAAATCCGTTCAGCCGTTCTCAAGTTTTAACGAGACTAACGAACAGCAAGATAGATAATAATTGATTTTTATATATATATTCGTTTGAAAAACATTGGAAAAAATGAAATGCTCAAGTGAGACTCGAACTCACGACCTTTCCCTTACAGGGGGACTGCTCTTCCAACTGAGCTATTGAGCTACAGTCGTTCATCAAAGTAATAATATTTTTTCCGTCGGACATTAGGGTTGCTTTTTTTTTTTTATACAGGACACGTCAATTTGACTTCACCTCGCCTGATGTTAAGCTAAAGGCAAAGTCTCGGCTTATGTCGGATTCGAACCGACTAAAACCGCACCGTCTCGGGTCTCAATTACCAGGGTGTAAGATTATCCCCTAAGGCTTTTCTCGTGCACCCTGGCGGACCATGGGTCATCTACAGTTTATAGGGGGCCCTACAACCCCGAAAATTGAGGGGTCGTTTTCTTCAATACGTCGTTCAAAATCTAAACCATCTAATGCAGTTTTTAAAAGTATTTCTTCATCTATCATTGATAGAATTGAGTTCAAATAAGTTACTAAGACAGAACTATTCTCATTCGAAACTTAAGCTCTGTCTTACCGATGCAGTTGCTTGGCTCCTACGATTCCTACAAAGTTTGATTGTAACTACCTTTTATCTTAACGTGTAAAGCGCAGTTGGCAACTGCGGGTAGTTGCACCAATACAAGCTCCAAGAAGTTCCAACAAGTTTAACTGAAGTTAGCCGTTAACGCGCCGAGACTCAGGTAGCAGACGGTAAATACTCATGGGTATTGAGGAGTATTGCCTATTCTGAACACAGCCAAATTGTGGGTCAGTAGAATTAGTCTTGAGTTTGCTGATACAATTCTGTAGATTTTCTTCATGGACAGACTCATGTTTGGTTTCCGCTCTGTGCAAATATGGCTATTTGCATTGGTCTGGTCGTGTCGTGCCTTGTAAAGCGCGTTAAGCCGTCCGTCCCGGCTGTCATACGAATATGGCATTTGTTAGGGGTAGTTGGAGGGGATCCCTGCTCTTGGCATAACATTTTAAGGCTAAAATGTTTTGGCACAATGAATTTGGCATACTTTTTTGGCATAATAATACTTCTGCATAATCCTTTGGCATAATGCATATGTTAGCATAACTATCATTTAGTATAAGATGTTTTGCCATAAGGAGTTGCATAAATTTTAAAGTCTGTTTTTAGGAGTCACTACACAACCCGATTTGGTTAGGTTAGGTTAGAAGGCTACGTTCGTGGTTATTTTTTTATTTTATTTTACTACCTCATTTAAGCTTATAAATGTTATGCTTAAATATGATTATGCTAATTTTATTTATGATTAAGACCAATATGCTAAATTTGTTATGGATAAATATGTATAAATATCATTAATCTTAATAACCATATGCCAAAATATTTTATGGTTATTTTTTTAATGCAAATTGATAGTGAACCGTCGTTGGAGCCTTAGAAAGTTGAATAGCTGATCTAGCTGCAACGCTGCGATGTCGCCTTTGGATTGTGCAAGTCAGATGGCAGTCGTTTCATCGAAAATATCAAAGTTCAGCCAAATTGGCAGTTCAACTGGTAAAGAGGACCCCAGACTCCGACGTGAAAGCTTTGGAAGCGACTGGGTTTTACAAAAGCCGGCCCAATTGCTGAATAAAGTATTTTTTTTTTCTTTCTTTCTTTTCTTTTCGCTGACCTTCCTTTCAAGGTTGAACTTGGCCAGATGACAGTCATTCTCATTAAAACCTATATTTATAGAGAGAAAGTGGACACCAGATGCCGAAATAAGAGGATTAACTTCTAGTATACAGCCATCGCTCATATTACAAGTCCATCATCATGTCAGTACATTCCATGTCAGTGTAAAGTGTGTTAACCAACTTGGTCGTAACTATGTCCAAACTAAGATAGCTCCTTGATTGCTACCCAACTTGTAAGATGTAGCAGTTATTAGTTACTGCACTAACACTAAAATAGCTACTAGCTGCTACTGAACTAGTTGGCAATATCGTTGCAATTCCCAATTGGACTCGGAATTGGCACAATCGATATGTAAATGCCGTTGTGATTTCCTTTGTGTGTGTGTCTGTAGTCTGTTGTATTGAAATGGAACGTTTTAGTACACAGATTGGGTTGCTTGCCAGAGATATCGGTAAGCATTTGAAGTAAAACCATTCGGTATAAGTGAATGGTTTTATTCAGGAATATGTGGGTATCTGATTCTTTTCTTATACATTTTGTACGCTTTTGCTTACAGTTCTTGGATTCTTCATTTCAAGCTATCGCGGTGTAAACTCATTGTTATTTTATGCAAGTTCGGGACTTCACGCGATAAAAACTTCCACTTACTTTCTGCCGACGTTTCGGGTGCGATGCTGCACCCGTGGTCACGACTTGACTGGCCGGCGAGGATCGCGCGGTATGCGCGGAACATTTTTTGTGCGTCTACCCTCCGTTACTTTCAGAATGAAAGTAAGGCTGGCGACACACTACACTCACTACGTCAGTTTTGGACAGCACAATGTTGTTGGGTTTTAGTGTTTTTATCACTGGATTCCACGTCCCGGATAGTTTGAATCCATCTTCACTATTGAAATTTTTACACTTTTTAATTTCAATCGCTTTACGCACAATCCTAGAATAGTAGTGGCGATCAGTGGAGAGGACTTTGGGTTGATGAAGCTCAATCCAGTGATTGGTACCCGACTCTAGGTGTTCTGCAACTGCCGATTTATTAAACTGGCGATTTTTCACAGCTGCGATATGTTCTCTAACCCTCTCCGCAATAGTTCGCTTGGTTTGGCCTATGTAGGAACTACCGCAGCTGCAATCCACTTTGTAGACATCCGGTGTTTGCAGATGTATGACGTCTTTCGACGTTCGCACGTACTTCGCTACTTTGGCGAACGGTTTGAATACGGTCTTGATGGAAAACTTCCGTAAACAAGATCCGATTTTGTCCGTTATTCCTTTCACATACGGCATGAACGCCGGTTGGCGGTCAACTCCCGGCAACCTCATCCTCGGTGCACGTCGCGGCTTTCTAGACCGCGTAACATACCCATTCATTTTAAGAATCTCCTGAACATGATCTAACTCCTGTTGTAGGTGCTCACGGTCACACAGGTCATTAGCTCGTTTGATAAGCGTCGAGCTTATAGAATTTAAATTATGAATAGCAGATGATATTTTCATAGGGCACCTTTTTCGGTGTAAGAGCGTAAAGATTGCGGGTTCGAGTCCCACCCGGTTTTTCCCCGTGTATTCGATTTATATAGTTAGCATACTTAAGGCTGTAAAATTCATTCAAATCAAATCTTTTCTTTTTTCTTTTCCGTTGACTTTTATCTGAAGATGGTGAGTAAAATTCATCATCATCGTGAAGTGAGTAAAATTAGGCTACTAGGCAATAGGGCTGTTGCAAACATTCATAAGATAAGCATTTGTATACTCACTTGCTACTCGTACCTTGCCTCCAGATTAAAACGGCAATTCCTGTACGTACTATCTGTTCTAGGTAAGCACTTGTAAATAAGTGTGAAAGTTTCGCTGCCACTTACCACTAAGTGACGCCTGCCTCCACTAAACAAAGTCATAACAGCTCTTCAAAACGTTATGACCTCGTAAAGCGCACGCCGAACTTGTTGGGGTCCATTTCTTTTGTATTTGGGGGTGCCTTATGAGGCTTCTTTCTTTATGAGCAGGGTACATTATCTGTGTAGCGTAGTGATAGAGCAATCGACTGCTATGCTGACGGTCGCCGGTTTGATAAAAATCTACTATGGTAGTCTTCAGTTTGAGGGCTTCGGCACCGTGAGAGGCTTGGGGTATTCGTAGTGAAGAACAAACCTACTGCAATGTTTAGTTTCTAACAATTAGAGTCAAGAAAAAAAAAAGAAAGGAAAAATTGAAAACCCAATTAGAACGTGTATTCAACATGCGCAGCTCTTTTTAGAAAAGCGCTGGGTACGACAGCGGCGTAGGAGCCAATTCACAAATCATGTATTATATTAATGTTTTATTTCTCGCGTGACTTTCGGTCCTCCTAATACATGCTGGATTCAAAGATACCAACCATAGCGGGGACGATTGCACCAGGAATTTAATTAGGTATAATTACTATTATATATTATTTGTAGGACATACATCATATTACGACGACTGTAAGTGGTATAATTTACTCCCTCTATCAAGTAGGCGCGTGTTACTGGATATGAGTTTTTTATTTGCTATTTTAAGAGGTGAAATTAATAGTATTGATCTACTTTCCCATATTAGCCTAAGCGCACCCAAAACTCGTACCAGACATACCAGCTTATTCAGTGTTCCTCTACACCGCACTAACTATGGCAAAAATGCCGTCCTTACTCGTTTGCTTAGGTGCTATAACGACAACTTTGATGACATTGACATCTTCCACCTGTCGAAAAATGGTTTTAAAAAAGAAATTGTTAAACAGTTACGAACATATTTGTAGTTTTTAAGAATATTGTATACGTTATTCACATTCTATCAAATTAATTAATATTCCTGCCTGTGTGTGATGTATAAAATATGTTTACATAATTATGTATTAAGTGGTGAACGCAATTTTTACTTTCTTCTTATGACCTAGTCCATATATTTTTCTTAAGGCACACTATAATATTTCATGCACATAAGTAATGAAATAAATAGTATTTGTATGCTACAAATACTACCTTCAATTGAACAAGAAGGATAATAAAATAGAAACTGCCAATAATAGCCACTAAAATTATTGTACGAAAACTTTCTTGAATAGAATCGCTGGAACTTACCACAACAATTTTGAACTGGAAATCAATGTGTTCTGAACTCGACTTGTTTCAACTTGGACAAAGAAGAATACTCCTCGCATGGTAGACTAGCTCAAGACTCTGAGTTTTGCTTGTTCCTTGAGAATTTCCATCCATACTAGTCCATACTTCCATACTAATATTATAAATGCGAAAGTAACTCTGTCTGTCTGTCCGTATGTTACGCTTTCACGCCGAAACCACTGAACCGATTTTAATGAAATTTGGTATAGGGGTAGATTAGACCACGAGAAAGTACATAGGCTATGTTTGGTCGCGATAACTGCCATCCACGCGGGCGGAGCAGCGGGCAAAAGCTAGTACTTTTACAATAGTTCACGTTCAAGTTACTTATTATAGTGTAAATATTTCATGTAAGTATATAATAGTGGTGTGCAAAAATCCGTATACAATATGAAACTCAAACGGTATGGAGTGACGCCACACGCCATCTAGTTAGGAAGTAATACTATTAAATTAATAAGAATGAATGGATGTCTTTATTTTCCTCTTTGTGTAATAGGTGCTATAGATCGAACCATGTATCTTGGACCTAAATCGCGAAATATAAAAGGCCCTTGCGCGCGCGGATTGAATTGTAATAATCTATAATTTATAAATTTGAGATTGTCCACCGCAGTAAGTAGCACCCCGTGCTATCTTCAAAATACATCCAAGAAACGAGTATGAGTAAAATTAGGCTACTAGGCAATAGGGCTGTTGCAAACATTCATAAGATAAGCATTTGTATACTCACTTGCTACTCGTACCTTGCCTCCAGATTAAAACGGCAATTCCTGTACGTACTATCTGTTCTAGGTAAGCACTTGTAAATAAGTGTGAAAGTTTCGCTGCCACTTACCACTAAGTGACGCCTGCCTCCACTAAACAAAGTCATAACAGCTCTTCAAAACGTTATGACCTCGTAAAGCGCACGCCGAACTTGTTGGGGTCCATTTCTTTTGTATTTGGGGGTGCCTTATGAGGCTTCTTTCTTTATGAGCAGGGTACATTATCTGTGTAGCGTAGTGATAGAGCAATCGACTGCTATGCTGACGGTCGCCGGTTTGATAAAAATCTACTATGGTAGTCTTCAGTTTGAGGGCTTCGGCACCGTGAGAGGCTTGGGGTATTCGTAGTGAAGAACAAACCTACTGCAATGTTTAGTTTCTAACAATTAGAGTCAAGAAAAAAAAAAGAAAGGAAAAATTGAAAACCCAATTAGAACGTGTATTCAACATGCGCAGCTCTTTTTAGAAAAGCGCTGGGTACGACAGCGGCGTAGGAGCCAATTCACAAATCATGTATTATATTAATGTTTTATTTCTCGCGTGACTTTCGGTCCTCCTAATACATGCTGGATTCAAAGATACCAACCATAGCGGGGACGATTGCACCATGAATTTAATTAGGTATAATTACTATTATATATTATTTGTAGGACATACATCATATTACGACGACTGTAAGTGGTATAATTTACTCCCTCTATCAAGTAGGCGCGTGTTACTGGATATGAGTTTTTTATTTGCTATTTTAAGAGGTGAAATTAATAGTATTGATCTACTTTCCCATATTAGCCTAAGCGCACCCAAAACTCGTACCAGACATACCAGCTTATTCAGTGTTCCTCTACACCGCACTAACTATGGCAAAAATGCCGTCCTTACTCGTTTGCTTAGGTGCTATAACGACAACTTTGATGACATTGACATCTTCCACCTGTCGAAAAATGGTTTTAAAAAAGAAATTGTTAAACAGTTACGAACATATTTGTAGTTTTTAAGAATATTGTATACGTTATTCACATTCTATCAAATTAATTAATATTCCTGCCTGTGTGTGATGTATAAAATATGTTTACATAATTATGTATTAAGTGGTGAACGCAATTTTTACTTTCTTCTTATGACCTAGTCCATATATTTTTCTTAAGGCACACTATAATATTTCATGCACATAAGTAATGAAATAAATAGTATTTGTATGCTACAAATACTACCTTCAATTGAACAAGAAGGATAATAAAATAGAAACTGCCAATAATAGCCACTAAAATTATTGTACGAAAACTTTCTTGAATAGAATCGCTGGAACTTACCACAACAATTTTGAACTGGAAATCAATGTGTTCTGAACTCGACTTGTTTCAACTTGGACAAAGAAGAATACTCCTCGCATGGTAGACTAGCTCAAGACTCTGAGTTTTGCTTGTTCCTTGAGAATTTCCATCCATACTAGTCCATACTTCCATACTAATATTATAAATGCGAAAGTAACTCTGTCTGTCTGTCCGTATGTTACGCTTTCACGCCGAAACCACTGAACCGATTTTAATGAAATTTGGTATAGGGGTAGATTAGACCACGAGAAAGTACATAGGCTATGTTTGGTCGCGATAACTGCCATCCACGCGGGCGGAGCAGCGGGCAAAAGCTAGTACTTTTACAATAGTTCACGTTCAAGTTACTTATTATAGTGTAAATATTTCATGTAAGTATATAATAGTGGTGTGCAAAAATCCGTATACAATATGAAACTCAAACGGTATGGAGTGACGCCACACGCCATCTAGTTAGGAAGTAATACTATTAAATTAATAAGAATGAATGGATGTCTTTATTTTCCTCTTTGTGTAATAGGTGCTATAGATCGAACCATGTATCTTGGACCTAAATCGCGAAATATAAAAGGCCCTTGCGCGCGCGGATTGAATTGTAATAATCTATAATTTATAAATTTGAGATTGTCCACCGCAGTAAGTAGCACCCCGTGCTATCTTCAAAATACATCCAAGAAACGAGTATGAGTAAAATTAGGCTACTAGGCAATAGGGCTGTTGCAAACATTCATAAGATAAGCATTTGTATACTCACTTGCTACTCGTACCTTGCCTCCAGATTAAAACGGCAATTCCTGTACGTACTATCTGTTCTAGGTAAGCACTTGTAAATAAGTGTGAAAGTTTCGCTGCCACTTACCACTAAGTGACGCCTGCCTCCACTAAACAAAGTCATAACAGCTCTTCAAAACGTTATGACCTCGTAAAGCGCACGCCGAACTTGTTGGGGTCCATTTCTTTTGTATTTGGGGGTGCCTTATGAGGCTTCTTTCTTTATGAGCAGGGTACATTATCTGTGTAGCGTAGTGATAGAGCAATCGACTGCTATGCTGACGGTCGCCGGTTTGATAAAAATCTACTATGGTAGTCTTCAGTTTGAGGGCTTCGGCACCGTGAGAGGCTTGGGGTATTCGTAGTGAAGAACAAACCTACTGCAATGTTTAGTTTCTAACAATTAGAGTCAAGAAAAAAAAAAGAAAGGAAAAATTGAAAACCCAATTAGAACGTGTATTCAACATGCGCAGCTCTTTTTAGAAAAGCGCTGGGTACGACAGCGGCGTAGGAGCCAATTCACAAATCATGTATTATATTAATGTTTTATTTCTCGCGTGACTTTCGGTCCTCCTAATACATGCTGGATTCAAAGATACCAACCATAGCGGGGACGATTGCACCAGGAATTTAATTAGGTATAATTACTATTATATATTATTTGTAGGACATACATCATATTACGACGACTGTAAGTGGTATAATTTACTCCCTCTATCAAGTAGGCGCGTGTTACTGGATATGAGTTTTTTATTTGCTATTTTAAGAGGTGAAATTAATAGTATTGATCTACTTTCCCATATTAGCCTAAGCGCACCCAAAACTCGTACCAGACATACCAGCTTATTCAGTGTTCCTCTACACCGCACTAACTATGGCAAAAATGCCGTCCTTACTCGTTTGCTTAGGTGCTATAACGACAACTTTGATGACATTGACATCTTCCACCTGTCGAAAAATGGTTTTAAAAAAGAAATTGTTAAACAGTTACGAACATATTTGTAGTTTTTAAGAATATTGTATACGTTATTCACATTCTATCAAATTAATTAATATTCCTGCCTGTGTGTGATGTATAAAATATGTTTACATAATTATGTATTAAGTGGTGAACGCAATTTTTACTTGTCGGGAAACTTTGTTATTGGCTAAGTGTCCTATGTCATTTTAACTTTACTCATGTATTATGTTAAATATGCTGTTAAGTTTCTAAATAAATAAATAAATTTTGAATGAATGAAGTTAGCGGGTAAAAGTGGATATTATAAATTATTTTAACATTCCACTTTGGCCCACTAGTGGAGACGTTTGGTGGGGCAAACCCAGTACTACCAAAGAGACCTAAAATACGATTCGACGACGCGCTCGTCCTTATAATACTTAGATATAAACATATTCAAGAGGTGACTATTCGAATTCTGATCGCGTGCAACACAGTCAATTCTGTCTACATAAACCAATCAGCCCAGTAGCCATTTTGCCAGCAGCTATTTACTATTTATTACCCTCCAATCAACCGTCGATTACAAAACATTCCGTAAATATAATCTAATACTAACATCGCGTCACGGTTTCACCTGCGTAAGTGCTCCTCCCAAATCAATATCGAAATAAAAGATTTGTTAGGTTACTTTTGAATAAAATAGTTTTGTAATGGTGAAAGAATTGTCAAAAACGGTTCTTTAGTTTCAGAGTTTTTTATTACAAACAAACAAATCTATCCTTTTTATTATAATATTAGTATGGATTTGATACACCGAAACAGAACAGGTGGCCATATTGTCGTTTAAATGGTTTTATAGAGCTTTGATTGTAAAATATGTTGTCTTGATGAACTCGTTCGATTTGTATTTTATTTCTACATTTGTTACTGTGGGCGGAAAAGGAAAGAATGAATGAGAATCCTGTCCTATCTTGTGTGAATTAGATGGCCCTATTATTATATAAAATATTAAATGATGTGGAAACTTGTAAGTAATTCGAAATACATCGGGAAAAAGAAGAACTCAAGTGGGAGTTGAACCCTTCTCTTACAGACTTCCTATGTAAGTAATTGTTTTGATTCGGAGTGCGAATGAAAGGCAAAAAAATAAAGAAACATTGAATGAAAGCAAAACAAACAACCCTTAAAATTGATTAAGACACGAAAAAAGGTAAATATGAATGGATTCAGTCATGTTTTGGTGGCGCAGTGGTCAAAGCATTCTCCCTATATGGGAAAGATTGTTGGTTCGAATGCTGCCTGAATCGATTACATTTTTCCTCTCTTAATCAATTTGAATAATAAAATATTTGAATTGTTTGATTTGCTATAAGTGTGATAACAGTTAAATTAGAAGGGTCATGACGGATTTTTCTTCTTATGACCTAGTCCATATATTTTTCTTAAGGCACACTATAATATTTCATGCACATAAGTAATGAAATAAATAGTATTTGTATGCTACAAATACTACCTTCAATTGAACAAGAAGGATAATAAAATAGAAACTGCCAATAATAGCCACTAAAATTATTGTACGAAAACTTTCTTGAATAGAATCGCTGGAACTTACCACAACAATTTTGAACTGGAAATCAATGTGTTCTGAACTCGACTTGTTTCAACTTGGACAAAGAAGAATACTCCTCGCATGGTAGACTAGCTCAAGACTCTGAGTTTTGCTTGTTCCTTGAGAATTTCCATCCATACTAGTCCATACTTCCATACTAATATTATAAATGCGAAAGTAACTCTGTCTGTCTGTCCGTATGTTACGCTTTCACGCCGAAACCACTGAACCGATTTTAATGAAATTTGGTATAGGGGTAGATTAGACCACGAGAAAGTACATAGGCTATGTTTGGTCGCGATAACTGCCATCCACGCGGGCGGAGCAGCGGGCAAAAGCTAGTACTTTTACAATAGTTCACGTTCAAGTTACTTATTATAGTGTAAATATTTCATGTAAGTATACCTATAATAGTGGTGTGCAAAAATCCGTATACAATATGAAACTCAAACGGTATGGAGTGACGCCACACGCCATCTAGTTAGGAAGTAATACTATTAAATTAATAAGAATGAATGGATGTCTTTATTTTCCTCTTTGTGTAATAGGTGCTATAGATCGAACCATGTATCTTGGACCTAAATCGCGAAATATAAAAGGCCCTTGCGCGCGCGGATTGAATTGTAATAATCTATAATTTATAAATTTGAGATTGTCCACCGCAGTAAGTAGCACCCCGTGCTATCTTCAAAATACATCCAAGAAACGTGGACTGCGCGTATAGAGCACATTTCGAGCACATTTTAGGTCCAAGATATATAAATATAGCTATAATGGAGGTGACGTCATCAAAGGATTACGGATCTTTACTTATCCATGGACTTTGTCGGCCTTCCAACGGCCCTAAGTATATACCCATAATTACATAACATAACATAAACTCACGCCTGTATTCCCCGAAGGGGTAGGCAGAGGTGCTAGCACCCACATTTCGCCAGTTTATGTTTAGGTCCTAATGTAATAGGTGGCGTGCCTATTGCCATTAACCGGGCACTTATAAACCTGCGATAAATACACACATAACTTCGAAGCATCGAAAAGTCATTGGTGTGTGCCATGGTAAATCTGAGATTGAACTCGTCTAAGCAGTCCATTACCCATACCACTAGGCTACCGCAGAAAATATGAAATATGTAAAATTTGTTACAGAAAATATGCAACATTGAACTTACACATACAGACAGATGTTTTACAGTTTAGTTCGTAGAGTTTGAATTTTTCAGTCGTCCGCTAAAAGTCACAGGTACTCAGCAAGATTAAGTTTTGGTGTGTCGAGCCTTGTGACTTGTGTCAGTCGTAGTTTGCTTTGTTTTTGCCAAATTGCTCTTGTTCTATGTCTGAAAAGTTCTTTTATCTTGGTATGAAGGAATTTAATACTGTTTATACTGTAGATTGATGGCGCTTGGTGGAATCTGCTACACATATTGAATAACACACTTGTACTTTTCCACTGAATTTATTTATAGACCTGACCGGTTTCGCCTTACGGCATTCTCAAAGGTTCACATTGATGTTCTAAAAATTACAATTCGGAAACACTACAATATTTGCATTTTTTCATGTGTGGGTAGTTTTTAAAAAATTCGGTATACCAGTTAAAATTTTTTTCCCCAAAATGTGGGAAATAATTATAAGTTTGGCCTCACAATTTCTAATGATCAATATAATATATAAAATTGCATTTGAATTATAATGTCAAGGAATAATTTTAAATGTCAAATGAAAAGAATAATGTCGAATGGTAATGTCGAATTACAAATGATTAAAGGAAAATTCTATCGAAATGTCAAAATCATAATCAAATTGCATTGAATAAAGTTATCGTCAAATTAATGATGTCAAATGGTGTGCTTAACAAGACTGGGATTACAATATACAGAATGTCAGTAACAATATTTTATAGCACACAGAAAGATCAGAGTTGTTATTTAGATCGTTTATTTTCTATTATTATCAAAGGGCCAATTCTCGTGATAAACATCTGTTCGATATTCTATATTTAGATATTAGAAGGCGTTGTCTATAGAAATAGACCAAAAAAAAAGAATGCCTACTGAGTTTCTTGCCGGAGTCTTCTCAGGTTTGGGCCGCGTTTCGAACCAATGGTCCATTGCTAAACTAGTCTTTAATATTTATTTTTATATTGACGTTTTGTAAGTTCCGATTTAATGGTCTATGCAGAATAATTTGACTGATGAATCGATTTTGGATTTTGTAAAAAAAAAAATTTTGCTCAAAATACCACGGATATAATATATCCTCCCCCTGCCCGAAGCCGATGGGGGTGGTTATGTCGGATTCAAACCGACTGAAACGCACGCCATCTGTGGGTCAGAGGTTGCCGGAGCGGCGGAGGTGAGATTACCAGAGATATCTTTCGAACCCGATCCAGGGCCATTTTTTCAAGTTGCCCCTCTTCGGATGTGGGGACACGGAGTTCCCATCTAGCCCCATGTATGGGGAGGCACAACGTTGTCCTACACTGGAACTTTTGTATTGCTCTGTATATTATTCTGTTCACATCGTAACTGTAATGAAAGACCAATATTTATTCACTGTAATTACGCGATGTGTGATTTAGTACCAGACAATTACAACAGAGTTCGTCAAATGAGTTTGTTTACATTAATTAGCCCACTTTGTACTAATTATTCTCGTGTGAGGGATTATTTGTACTGGGAACTGGGACTGGAGCGAGAAGTAATTGGAACCCGGTGGAACAAGACGTTGATGATGCTTTTGTGTGTTCTGTTTGAGTTAATTTGTCGAGTGTTTTATAATTTTGGATTATTTTACTGAAATTCTTGTGTGTAAATTGAAAAATATCGTGTTCTTCAATTAGAAGGTTTCTTCAGAGTTGGCAGCACGAGTGTAACGACCATAGGCCACGTTAATCACATCAGGTAGGCCGTGTGCTTACCTGCTACCTGTGTGGTATAAAAAAACTGTTTTCAAAGGTATAAAAAATTGAGGTAGGTATAACAATTATGTCCATAGGACTACCGCGCAAAACAATATGGTCAGAATTTTAAATTATGTATTTTTTTTTTATTATAGTATTGTTTATTATAGTATAGTATTTTTTTATTATAGTAGTGGGCTTAAAGCTAACTTATTACATCTATAACTTGAAATTGTCTACCAACTGCCTAGATATCATGGTTCATGAGATACAACCCGGTGACAGACAGCGAAACACCTAACTCTAACCTCTTTTTATAGTTCTGTACCCGTGGAAAGGGAAAAACTTTTTATTATATTGAAATAGATAGTCGCTGTGGTCCCTATACTTCCATCAACATGATTTATTTCTAACGTTTCTCCCTCAATAACCTTCATATAATGTACCAAGTCATCGTTAAAATGCAAGAAATCACGGATCAAATCAAGAGGCGAAATTATATCGCAAGAAAAGTTACGCTCTTTGTACACCACGGGGAGAGGGGAGTGGAGGGTACGCTCCGACGCACTAATAGCCCGTGACGTCATAAATTGCACGGGATGAGCAGGGAAGGGGCGGTATGAGCAACGGTTGAACCTTGGATTGTGATTTAGTTGTTATTTTATCTTATCATTAAAGTTTTGTTGAAGGTTTGCAAGTTATTGCCTAAAGTATACATTTTGACCGCAAAAACATATTATTTTTGCGATAATGGTATATAGATGCTATTAAGAGGAGCTGTACGTATGTACATAATATTTCAAAATAAAATAAATTAATAAATATTCTAACATACTTAGATACCTTTTTTTTGTAAATAACATAACATAACATCATAACATAAACTCACGCCTGTATTACCCGAAGGGGTAGGCGGAGGTGCTAGCACCCACATTTCGCCAGTTTATGTTTAGGTCCCAATGTAATAGGTGGCGAGCCTATTGCCATTAACCGGGCACTTATAAACCTGCGATAAATACACACATAACTTCGAAAGGAAAACTGGTGGAGAGTGGAGGAGGACAGCCGAAGACCGGGCTAAGTGGCGTGTCATGGGAGAGGCCTATGTCCAGCAGTGGACTGCCGCGGGCTGATGATGAACTTCGAAAAGCATCGAAAAGTCATTGGTGTGTGCCATGGTAAACCTGGGATCGAACCCGAGACCATGTTATTATGTATACATAGAAACACCCAGACCAATTCAAATAGCCATATTCATGCATATTTCCACTGCGAGGGGACCGAACCCGCGCCTCCTACGTGGCAGTCGCTTTCACTGTCGCCACGCCACAGAGGCTGTCAATCTTATTGAAATTATATAAAGTACATCCTAAGAAAGTTCAAGGAGTCCTGGCTCGATGTCGACGAAAGTTTTTATTTTAACTTCTAACTTCTAACTGCTTGCATTGGCAAGCCTCTCATCACCATGGACGCCAAAGAAGGTGCGAAGTGGAGGAGGAAAAACAGGAAGGCAGACACTAAGCACCGAGTTTCCCTAGACATTGGATGCAATCAGAAAAATACATCTTTATAATGATGATGATCCCAAAAAGTACATCGCATTTTCAAACGTATAAAATCATAATTATATCAATAGTGAAGTAACATTTGCATCATGGGCGTTCTAAATGGTGTCGGGCGCATTCCACGTCGTACAATTTATGACGTCACGGCCGACGTCACGGCCTATTAGTGCAGCGCCCCTTGCACACTGCACTGTGACTGAGGAACCAGTGACGTAGTTAGTAATCGCATTTGTTATTGTGATTTCCCGACAGGGGACTTAGAAGGTTATGTCGTGAAAAGTCAGGGGAAATGATGTGTATAGGGAAAGTGAATTGTCACGTCATAAATTATGTAGCTGCATTTTCTTTTTTTCTTTTGTATAGATGGGAAGTTTACAATTGAATTTACATTAGATTATAATAGTCATTATTATCATCATCTTAGCTCTAGTCCGGGCTTATTTTGGCCGGTTTTTATTAACCTCATTTTTTGGGTCGTTTCGAGTTCGTTTTATGGGAGCGGGTATCATCTGTCCGCCAAAGCCTAATTTGTTAATTAAGAACCCGAAAATGTTAATAGGATTCCATACAAGCCTAATATCAAATCGTAATTCAATATATGAGGAAATATCGAATCTTATTTAAAAAAAAACACTTCATTACAATATAATATGTACTTTGCTATGTACATTAAACACAGATGCTTGAGTCCCCAAGCCCGTGAGACTTATTTGAAATAGTTCTTCTATTAAGAACAAAAGGAAAACGTATCTATTATTGCTTCTATGGTAACAAATCACATATAAATAGCCAAGCTCTGGGTGAAATATTGGCTCATAAAAATATTTGTCCCATATAGGGGACATCCGACACGTAATTGATGTTACCAAAGGTATGTTTTACTATTAAACCAATTACAGGAATCGTTTATCACGAAAACTATAGCTCTACTTACTAATCGAAATTCTAAGTTGTATATTTGTTAAAATCATCGGGTTTGTCTGTCTATGTATGTCATTCTAACATACATTTTTTTTTTCGTGCGGAAATCCCCTCGGGTACCTCCCTGCCGGAGCCGGAAGGGGAGGTTATGTCGGACTCGAACCGACTAAAACCGCACGCCGACTGTGGGTCGTGGTGCTAGGCCAGAGGTGAGGTTGTCATCGACATATCCCTCGCACCCCGGCTGACCCACGGCCATCCCTTACAGTCTAGCCCTCCTCGGGAGGGGGGACAACGGTGTCCCCGACTCGCCCCCGGAATAGGGAGGCGCGCTTCTTAGAGCGCCGTCGCCATGGGCATTCTAACATACCTTTGAATGTCTTTGGAGTTCCACTAAGATCTTTGGGTTGGGGTCCAAGTCACTACGAGAACAACTATAGTACTCGCATTGAGAGAACGGAGCATTGCGATTGACCGGTTTCACACACACACAGGTTCACACTAGGCAGGCGGCCAATCGCAATGCTGTGGCAATGCTTCATTCTCTCAATACGTTTATGATAGTTGTTCGTGCTAGGTTCCGCGTGGTTCCCGGCAGATAGAATTTGGGCCACCCTATCTCTTCCCATGCGGTGTTGTACAAGGCGACTAAGGGATAGGGCTGTTTTACATAGTCACGGGCTCTATGTTTACTGTCGGATCGAAATCATCTCCGATTCTCAATTCAAACACACACTAAAACCGATTATTGCTACGTAGTGTGATATTCTGTACACTCGTGCAATTAAGCATATTCCACGTCACCAATCTGACACACGCTGACGTCAACACGTGTCATTATAACAAGGCGGACTCAATCCGAACGTGTGTCAGCTTACGCGCATTTGGTGGGCTGTCAACTAGTTTCTACTCCTTTAGTTGGTACTGAAGTAATTTGCGAGTTGATAATAAATAGTATGTGTAGTCAAAAGTCAAAGATAAAATTATTTATTCAGTACAGCCTCTGTGGCGTGGCGGTGGTCAGGGTGTTTCTATATATATAATATGTATGTATTTACAAAAAAAGTATCTAAGTATGTTTATCCCCATTCTAAATTCCATAACACAAACTAATTAAGCTTACCATGGGTCTAGATAGCATTGTTTAGAATGTTGAGGAATATTTATTTATTTTTTACCATTACTTCCTCGCAGCTTCACCCTCGTGAATTATTTTTATTATATTTCTAATTCTTTTATAATAGTTTTAATTTTTTATACAAACTCTCTCCTGACCATAACGATCACACAATAAAAAAGAGGTATTCCACGAAGCGCACCCAAACGGAACGCACCCAGACGAAGTGCACCTAAAGTATGCCACGAAGCGCACCCATATATACAATTTAGTTCAACCGTTCGATTCATAGTTATTTATAGATATAGATTATGTATGAAAACGTAAAAGATTAACAGTACTGTACTGAAAAGCTCAGTTGAAAAGCTTATAGGGTCGTGCGTGACATTTCACTAAACTCAATTGCTATATGGACTATAATCCAGTATTAAAATCAACTTTAACCTAGGTAAGCCAACAAAAACTCCCACATCAAATAAGTAACATTGACCAGCAGGTCTAAAATGGCCATTTTATTGGAATCATAAATTAGGATACCACCTAATATTACGTCTTTTACACGATATTTACAACAAATTAGAATCTGCTTAGTAAATGAATTGTGATGATTCAGCTTTTATAAGTAGCCATTTCACGATTTTAAAAGGAATTAATTGAAATTTACTGGAAATTCCACCACAATCGCTCAATGTGGCGTTTTTAACCCCGCTGATCTTTCAACTATTGCAATTTAACTCATAATGCCTTATTTCGTCGGCTTTCGCTACGGCTGTCAGCGATACTCGGCTGTGCACAACACTAACTCGCTGAACCCCTGCCAGGCCCATTTCCCCCGTGAAAGAATGCAGCACTCAACGAGGATATTAAACTCAAATCATCGAAGGGTGGGGAGCGCTTAGTCCCTGCATGTAGTCTAGGAGTCAGGTTCGCATTTTCAAAATGTTATTTTGAAATAATTCGGGCATGGTTTTAAGCTGATTTAATAGTTGTAGATTAGTTTAGTTATCTATATCTATACCGTGAGTAAAAAATATAGAGAAATTTTTAAGTTTATACTGGAGATTGATGGCACTTGGTGGAATCTACTATAGGTACATATTGAATAAGAAATCAGAAATAAAATTAAACTCAGTGGAAAAGTACAAGTGTGTTATTCAATACTTTTTTTAAGTATTTATCAAATATAATAGTGTAACACTTATCAGTATTTACAATGTTAATGTCACTACAATGTTTTTTGTTTGTTTCAACACTATTAATGTTAATGACCAGGATCAAGTCGATAACAAATCATATTTTTCACATAAATAAATTTAGAAATAAGCCCCGTTTCATATAGAGTGCTTTTCATTTTTATAATTTTCACATCATGTAAACATTCATAGACCACGGTAATGACTTACCATCACATAGGTAAGCCGTGTACTTACTTGATGACTTAGTAGTATAAAAGGTATAAAATCTTATAGTAACACATCTCAGAACATAAAACACATTATTGGTTTTGTCTTCATTTTTATTCTTATCGCTTTCAATATATTATCGTAACCGATAGCTCGTTCAGACATCTACAGCAATTTGTTAGGATAAAATAATTCACAAAAACTTGCATCCAGCGTCCGTTCCATTTGTCATGTTTTTATAACATTGAGAACTATTTTTCTTACGAACAGAGAACGTTTTAAACTGTCTAGCTATTGTTCTATCCACATTGTTTAAATAAATCGTTTGAACTACTCGCAAGTTTCATTTAAAGAAAGTTTATGTTATTCCAAAACCTTGTACAGTTTTATAATGTTTTTTGGGGTTTGAAGATAGCCCGGTATTTTCGTAAATATTCTTAATAATATCTCACTCATATCAGGATAGACAGATACAACCACACCTCATTATCTTATGTCCTTAGACACTTCAATTGCCATTCGACTTCTTTACGTTTTCTTTCCCTATCACTTCTATGTAAATAATTCCTGAAAATGTAGTACTGTGAAATACCTTGACCAGTAAATGTATGCATTTTATAACTACGTGCATGGGTGTGTATAAAAATCAAACAATTAATATTTACATTTTTCTACTCGACAAAATTATGTAAGTATACAAATCAAGTAAAATAAAAATCAATCAATTTGCGCTTACACTAGGCACTTAGCTCCTAGCCTGTATCTTGCAACAAACTTACCGTGTCCGCCGATGAGTGAATGCAGCTAATGACCGCGAAGGGTCATCCCCCTGTCATCGGTGTTTAGGGGATGCGCGATATTGAATACTCCACAGTACCGCTAATGTACGAAGCGGTAACGATTCCTCTGACGTCAAGAGTGTCTTGTTTTTATTCGTATTTTATAGCCTTGATGAAGACGATTGTTTTCATGTGGAAGTCATTTCGAATATTAAATAGGGTCTAAAATGTTGAAAGAAGTAAGAACCATTATGGAAATTTCAGTTTATATTTTAGAAATATTGTAAAAAGTACTTATTTGCAACCATAATGGGAATTTTAGTTTAGTACCTGAAATTATTTGGAGGTTAAAAATAACTTACCTTTCTGGTTTATGAGAGTACACGGCCTTAGCAACAACGTTGAGGCACATGCCAACCTGAGACTGCAATCGCTCCCGGAAAAGCCGATATGGGGTAAATGGGAAGTCGATATGATGATGATAATCATTTTATTTCGAGAAGAGGTCGACTTTAGGGGAAACTGCAACTAAATAACTCAATTTATTTTTTAACGATGCGCTCATTTTGGAACAAAAAAAAAATTATTCCAAAAGTCACAATTTACAATGAATTTTCAGAAATTGTAATTCCGTATTACGTTTTTCGGGCCAATAACAACTATAGAATTTTAATTCGTACTGTATCGTAACGAAATTCGGAGAAGTACATAAAAACCGTTTATTTTAATAGTCGGAGTTGTATTTCTTAGAAATTGGGAAATTGGAAATCTGAATTTTGGAATTCGGAATTAAATATTTCGGTATTTTTGGTATTACGGCTCGTTTCGCACCCTCAGTCACATTCCTATCTCCTCAGTCCAGTCACATGACTTCTAGAATAAACCCATTATACTAACCAAATCTATCAGGTATGCACGTAAAATCGAAATAAACCATTTTTGACGGCCCATTATAATATTTACGAGTGTCTTTGAATGCGTTTGTTTTGGCGACAGGTGCTCAGTTTATGTATCAAGTTTAGTTATGTAGGTTATGATACTGTTATTGCGAAGGAAACGGATACGTTTTATGTGAGGGATGAACGTAAAAAATGCTTATTGCGTCGTGAAATGTTTTGGATGAGTGTATATTGTGTATGATGTATCATTCGTAATCTATGTAAAACGTATTATGTGGTACGGGTGTGGTAGTGGCATTGGGTATAACTATCGTATATGCTTGACTTATGCTAACTGAGTCTTAGCATCGGTGACTATCCTCCGCCGAGGAGGGCCAGACCGTAAGGGATGGCCCTGGGTCAGCCGGGGTGCGAGGGATATGTCAACAAACCCACCTCCGGCCTAGCACTACGACCCAAAGTCGGCGTGCGATTTTAGTCGGTTCGAGTCCGACATAACCTCCCCTTCCGGCGCCGGCAGGGGACCTCCCCTTCGTGTGGAAATTTCCACACGAAAAAAAAAGGTGACTATTCTCCACATATCGAGATCAAAGAGACAGCATGTTAAATCGACCATCTATTATCACATCTGTGGCATTTGTAACTGGAGCTTTGAAGAGTCCGTCCGAGGCTTATCTACAGAACTTCAATGTAGCCATAGGTTTCGGAGGTTTAGATGGTAATCGGTTCACGGAAGAGATATTGGAGTACGATCGATTCGTAGTTTGATTGATAGACAAACCCTACTGAGTTTCACGAAACCCGAGTTCCGCAGTCGGCGGCTTGGGCGCCGCCGGCGTTTCTTCGCCGAAGACCATCGGCCTCCATGACCGGGGGCCTGAGGACGGTGAGTTGGCTGCTCATCGTCCTTACAGAAGCAGGCCCATGACGGCAGCGCGACGTGACGGACTCACGCACGCCTCCCCCCTCCTATGAAGCGGGATGATACCCGAAAACCCCCCATAGACGCGGGATAGCACCCGAACCACCTCCTAGATGAGGCCGCATTAAAGCCGTGGGTCTGTTGGGAGCCCTGGGACATCCTTCCGAGGGCTTACCCGGGGCTCCCAACTATAGGCTGCTGGGCGATACCGTGGGGGTTTTAGTCGGTAGGAGTCCGGCATAACATCCAGGAAGGATTTCCCCCACGGTCAAAAACAAAAAAAAAACCACTCCCTTCATCTTAGCGTTAATCACAGTCGCATTCGAAACTTTCACCTAGGAGTCTGGAGTCCGCTTTACCAGTCTATCTACGGATTTGGCCGAAGGTTTTAGGACGAAACCTACCACTAATGTGCTATAATATCAGTCAATCAACATGTAAACCAGCTTGCAGGCGAGGTTGGCCGAACCCAAAACTGGAGCCCCAATATAGTCTTTCTTAATTACGAATATTATTCACAAACATAATTCTAAAAGCCTAACATTTCAAAAAGTAGCTCATAACTTCTCTCTGTTTCATATTTCACAAGTATTCCACAGCATAAATCTTATTGGAATTTAATATAGAGGCCGTGAAGCCATAAATTGAGCCCTTAACTTATTTATAAGTCGAAACCCCCGCGGTTCTGTGAGCGGTAGATCACGGGTGAAAAGCCTTTCGGAACCTGTAACGTGTTAGGTGGGATGGAGGATTTCATTGTCGGAGGAGCTAGAATTAAGGGCGTTGGTTGGGGCATCGTGATGTTCTTATTCTTAGTGAGATCGATTTTACGAAAGTGGAGCCACAAAATTAAGTGCTTGGCCATCGTTTTCTCGTAACTAATGTTTGGTTGTACGGATTTCAGGTACATTAGAAAAATGTGCTATGCCCCATACCAACCCCGCCCCCCCCAACAAATTTTGTAAACTTTTTTACATACTCTCACACTTTTGTAAACTTTTTTTACATACTCTCACACTTTTGTGAACTTTTTTACATACTCTCACACTTTTGTAAACTTTTTTACATACTCTCACACTAAACTTTTTTACATACTCTCACACTAAACTTTTTTACATACTCTCACACTTTTGTAAACCTTTTTTACATACTCTTACACTTTTGTAAACTTTTTTTACATACTCACACACAAGGAAATATAAGAAAGGGCATTATAAATACAAGTTAAATAATTTTCTCTCTAAGAGTCCTAGATCGATGTTTATGAAACCTTCCCCAAAAACTGGGCTATCAATAGAAAAAATAATTTTTCAAACCGCACTGTATTCAGAGATTCCCGGTGTTCAAACAAACAGAAATAATACTCTTTAAAAAAATTGTATAGATATCGATGAATAAGTATATAAAACATGTCTGATAAACATCACTATTGCAGGAATTTAACGATGTAAAGTATTATGAGTTAATATTATGAATATAGGTTATAATGCGGGTAGTGGCGCTGGGAAGCATCCGTGACGGTGCATCAAGTTGCATAGCGCACCTGTACGGAATACCTAACTTCACGTTGATATAAAGCTGTGCTGGTATACTAAAAGTGACCATAATTATTATGTGACAAATGTTTACTACAGTTTTGGAGCTAATTGTTAGGTTATATGAGATAGCGTGCGGTTTTAGTCGATCTGAGTCCAACATAATCACCCCCGATGGCCGATGGGGGTGGTATCGAGGGAATGTTCGCACAAAAAGGAGAAGCGGTCTAAAAAGTGGTCAGTTACAGTTACGACACGTTTTCAAAACGCGTTAACAGTTGACAAGAAAGAGGAATAGAAATAAAACTTCTGTTTTCAGTATGATCTGTTAATATTGAAGGCTCTTACGGCTCTTACGTCTTTGCCAGACATAATATAGTCTGGCAAAGACGTAAGGGTCTTTAGTATCACTTATAGGTTTCAAATTAGTATTCGAAATAAAAGTATAATTATGTAAGTTTTGAAAAGAGGAGCACTAAAACGAACTCTGGGTTCTACGTTCGTATGTACAAATGTTAACGTTATATTTCAATACCAGGTTAGCAGACACGCATGGCAGTAAAGGTTTGACGCAAGGATGTAAACTTTCATGGCTGAAAGTGACGGAATTAATTGAAGGAGAGACTTCAAAGGATACGGGTCCGGAGAGACGGTAGGTAATATATTGTGTGTGTATAGAATTTGAATAACTGGATGGGTCTTGATGAATTAATAGGTATGTGTTACAATTAATTAGAGGCCTATTCCCAACGACCACCACCTAAATGACCACCACTGGTGTTCGTTGAGACAACAATTTAAAAATTGTTGCAACTAACCCACGGGTGTGGCCGTTGGGAACTTATTCCCAACTGCCACCAAAATCCATGACTGGTGCCCATTGAGACAGGTTAAAGTGGTGTGTTGGAATGAGTGTTCAGGGACCTACCATGATCTTCAGGAATTAGCTTATTTCACTAGCAAGCAGGAAAACTACTAATTCGTCTTGAAGTAGGGAGGTCAGATATAGTCATTATTTGCATTGGTCTGCATGTTTCTACGTAAGTATTTACAAAAAAATTCTAGAATGTGGAATCTAGAATTCATAACACAAAATATTTAACCTAAACTTACTAACTATTATAACTTACTAAACATTGTGCAGAACGTCGTAGGATATTTATTATCATCCTCGTAGCTTCCCAGTGGAGTCCAAAGTTCACTGTTTTTATTAATATGCCAGTTTTTTTATAAGGGCCCCCTCAATTTGACTTCACCTCACCTGATGGTAAGCTAAAGGCAAAGTCTCGGAAAGAGGGTTACCATCGTAAACATGTACCATGTTAACAGTGGTGGCACTCAGCTTGCCGGCCTCATCAGATGCCTTTTCATGGTTGAGCCAGAGCATTGTCCCTCAATTAGCATGTGAACCGTGGCGCCACATACACCTCTTCTTCTCACATCCAGTATAATTTTATATCCGTGCAATAACACTAACCTATACTAACTGTGGTGCAACCCTTCCTACCTGACCCAGATTTTTTATTTCACTACAGAGAATGAAATTGCTCGTTGTAGGCTCTTCGTTTTTTTTTTATTTATACGCGACCACACTCTGTTTTCACATTACTTTGCCTGAATAGCAACAGTGCGAGTAATAATGGAATGGTACTATAGGACTGGTTTTTTTGTTTTAAATAAGTCGGCTTTTGTGTGGAAGTAGATATACCTATTGTGGAAAATCTACGCGAGAATATTACGGGCTTGGTTTGTATTTTAAACCTTTTTTTGTTGTTGTTGTCTTTGTTTTATGTTTTATACTCATGTATCATACATATAATCGCGCCTTTATCCCCGGAGGGTTAGGTAGAGGTGAATTAACACCCACATTTGACCAAAAATTGTAGTCGGTCCCATGTAATAGGGAGTGAGCCTATTGCCATAATATTGACTCGAGCCTATATCTGAGGCTGAATCTGGGCTGTATATATCTGTCTGATGTTAAAGCCCTATTCCTTAGTCGCCTTGTACGACACCGTATGGGAAGTGATAGGGTGGCCCAAATTCTTCTCTGCCGAGAACCACGCGGCTAATGTGTATCAACTATGTTTTTAACTGTAACGTGGGCGGAGTCATAGTCAACAGCTAATCTTGGTCCTGTTCCAGTACCCACATCAACTTACTCTCGGAACAAAACATAACCTTTTAGAATTCTTCAAGGATTCTGATAAGGTATACAATTCCATAAAGAATCCATCTTAGTGGCAGATTTTAACGAGATGATTCGGCAACAATGCAGCTCTAGTGAGGTCCTATACACCGCAGCCACCAGTTATGTATAATTAGTTGCTAGGTTAATGAATAAATATGTATGTAATTATGTTGTGAGAGAAGATGACTTATTAGTGTATTATTAAAGCACATATAGAGAACACTTGTACTTTTTCCACTGTATTTATTGTATTACACCTGACCGGTTTCGCCTTACAGCATTCTCAAAGGTTTTGGATGTTCTAATTCCTAAAAACTACGATACGCGTAGTTTACGAGTACCTTACGAGTCGTAATATTAAATAAATACTGTGGAAAAAATATAAGTTTTCTCAATATGTGTAACAATGATAGTATTATATCTACCTAATTTAAGCACAATAAATAGTCTACCGTATTTGAATTGATTGTTAGAACACATCGTTCTTATAGCGAGCTCTTCAATCTTGCCCAGGAGACTGACTATTCTTATTCCCATCCCCTGGAACTGCAACGTGGAATCGATTCCAAATTTGTGGCAAGCGAGCGATCCATCAAACTGCCACTTAGCGTGTTCGAGTATCTTTTACCCAACGGTTCTACAATTTTCAGATGTATTTAATGTTAGTAAAGTACTCTTAGTGGATTGATAGTTGTGAAACTGTACGGAGATGCATTACTTGTAATGTTAAACTAAGGGGAACCAAAACTATTTGTTTGGTCTTTTATATCTTTGCAATGTAAAAAAAAGTTGTTGTTATTCACAGCTTCGCTTGCATGGAATATTGGAATAGTAAAGTTTTCTGAGTTTATCCTATTTCTGCGAGATTTTTGTGATTTTACCTTTGTTTTTTTTTAAATCACTTCAAAAACACAGTGCGTGCTAGTGCTTTCCCCAACAAATTTTCTCGAAATGAACTGAACTAGAATTAATTTTACCGCAATATGTATGATAACTATACAAAATCGATGAAGACGGATAAAAATAGAAGGGAACTTTGAATCATATCGGGCGTGTCTCGGTAGCCGAGTTGGTTAAGGCATTCCCACTGTAAAGGAAAAATCGCGGGTTCGAGTCCTAATCTTTAAAATACAAACTACGTTATAACTAGGTAACCTACCTAAGAGCCAAGGAGAGCCAAGGTTAGTTACACCTAATTGAATGCTTATATCCCTTATTGATGACATCAAAATCAAATTCGGAACCTCAAATTACAACATAAGGTTGGGGAACAACCGGATCGTTATTAATAGGCAACGTCCGTACTGAGCAAAGAGTTTATTATTAAGGCGCGGTTCCTGGGAGAAGTGGAAATGAATTTAAATTTTGACTTTGGAACGCATAAAATTGCTAAGAAAAAGCCGCGTGGTTCCCGGCAGAGAAAAATTTGGGCCACCCCATATCTTTACATACGGGGTGTCGTACACGGCGACTAAGGGGCTTAACACCAGACAGGCATATACAGCTCAGATTCAGCCTCAGATATAGGCGCGAGTCAACAATAGTGCCCGGAATATTATGGCAATAGGCTCACTCCCTATTACATGGGACCGACTATAATTAATAATAATGAAATGGTGGGTTATATCACCTCTGCCTAACCCTCCGGCATAAAGGTTTGATTATATGTATGTATGTAAAATAAATATAATTAGTTAATGTACTTTGACACCTATTCTTATACGCATAGTGGGCCTTTTCGTGTAGGCTATAAAAACCAAGACAAACCAAAAAAGCTGGAGAGCAGACTGCCGGCTCGAAGTGCGAGTTTTAAATGCAACTGTGATTAGCAGACTGTAAGCAAAGTGTGACCAAGCCCTAAGAGAAGACCTGTCTCTTTGTCTGTTTAGCCATCAATAGGTGTGTTTACGGAGCTGAGTAATGCTTACGTAGGTAGTATTGTAGGCTGTGTCGTCAGCCGTGATTGGGCACTAAGGCTCAACTAAGAGCTGTTTAATCTGTATTCACGGTACAGTGGAGAGTACACATGTTGTATGTTATACTGGGTTATGAATTGCTGTCTTAGTTATAATGTTTGGTTATGAGTTTGAAACTATTACTTTATGTTAGATTTTAATCGCGGTGTTCGACGGAGTCCTAATCAACAACGGGCCTGCATAAAATTTATATTTTAAATTTAATTTGAATTTTAATTGTTCCTGTCCCGTCCTGTCTCGTTCTGTCCCGTTCTGTCCCGTTGACATGACGTATGTAACACGTGACGTATGTGACAGCCTTACTTCCTATCCGATTTCGAGAACCACCATCAACTATTTATGTTTTTTACTTTCAGTATAATTATATAACCTGTTATTTAAACTTCGATTATTGTTTTATTTTAGTGACTGTACTTTATTTAATTGTTTATTCCTTAAAATAAAATGTGTGCCAATCGCCTACTACATAATTTCGGAGGTGTCGATTCGCACGCCAATAAATTAACTTCGTGCGAATCGCCTACAGAAAAATAATATATTTTTAAAGGAGTCGATGCGCACGTTTCGTGCCAGTTCAATTCGTGCGAATCGTCCAATAAGCCATTACTACTAGAGACATCGGGATATTTACCTAGTTGTATTTTTTCGAGTGTCCGATATTTCAGCGCTGTTACAAGCACCATGATCATGGAGGAACTCGGACACTCGAAACAACATGGTAAATATACCGATATCTAATGTCAGTGACCATGATAGTTTAAATACCTGTATTATGTATTCAGTGGTAATATAACAGAGTGGTGTTGTACGTTATTGACAACATAATATTAAGCATATAATAACCGCAACTGCTACGACAATAATTACAAAGGCAGTGAGACGAACAGTCACTGCTAGGGTTGTCAAATCAGGCAAAGTCAACACAATTATCTTTTTTTTAATGAATTTTACAGCATTAAGTATGCTAAGTATAGCATCGAATACATAGGGAAAAATGATACTTCTCGGGTGGGAGTCGAATACGCGATCTTTCCCTTACAGGGGAATGCCTTGACCAACTCGACTACCTAGACACGCCCGATGTGATATAAATTTCCCTTCTATTTTTATCCATCTTTAAGGCGACGGTGGAGTCATCCCAGTGGAATGGACGAAAAAACTATGACCATTTGGACATTAGAGTATGAACAACCTATCCATAGTTTATAATATAAAAATCAATGGCTGAAATGCGTCCTCAGTTGTATGCGGTCAGCTTTATGACTATTTCTGAAACAAAGCTACTGAAGCCTTTGACAACCCTAGCGCTAAATCGATACGGAGATACGTACAGTCATACAGCCGCCTGAGATCCTCAGATAATATCACCCACTCACTGGACCGTATCATCCGCTACCAATTTTGATGCACCGTGCACACCACTGCGCCCTACGGATATCCTACGTACGTGTATGTGCTACGACGATTTTGTGTATGGAATTGGTCTTGCGATGAGGGAAATTCGGGAAGCCTTCGTGAATCACAAAATGTGGGAATGTATAATATGAGATTTGGTTAGGTTTATGGGATTTTGATGAAGATTCGGAATAATGGCGTATATTGGGAAAAGCCTGATTGACTGGGGATAGACTAATTGATTGATTGGTATATGGTTTTTTTTTAAGAATATTAGAACCGAAATTACTAATATTCCCTCTAACCCCTTCAACTTAGCTAAATTGCTTGTGCTAGGAGTGGGTTCACATCGGTAGTGTAATGGCCAGGATTCCAACCCGGGACCTCTCAATCGTAAGGCCGACTCCTTAACCAATAAGTTACCGACGCTACCGATTAATTAATGGTTGTTTATTCTAAAGAGTGTTAAATGAATGTGTGAACGGGACAAAAGAAAAGGCAAGAAACAAAAGAAAAAGCAGAACACATTTGACAGATTGTCAGTGAAAATCTGTCCACACTAGTTCTATCACTACATATGTAGTATAAAGCAAACTACATAGTATAAGCGTCGGTAGCTTAGTGGTTAGGGAGTCGGCCTTACGATCGAGAGGTCCCGGGTTCGATCCTGGCCATTACACTACCGACGTGAAACCACTCCTAGCACAAGCTATTTAGCTTAGTTGGAGGGGTTAGAATATTAGAACCGTAGTTACTAATATTCCCATATTAGTAACTATGGTTCTAATATTCTTGTAAAAATATCAAAAAAAAATTAACTTTCCGCGTCTGTCCGTCCCTATGTATAGTTATATCTTCAAAACTATGCTACAGATTTTGATGCGGTTTCTTTTAGTAGATAGTTATTCAAGAAGAAGGTTTTTATGTATAATACATGCTTAATATAGTAGGGTGCAGCGGGAACGGTATCGGACGCCACATGGGCGGAAAAAAATTGGCGGTACGAAGTTCGCCGGGTCAGCTAGTAAATTATAATTAGAGATACAGAAATAATTTGCTCGAAAATTAATTTCTTGAATTAGATATCTAATCATCATTTTTGACAAAGACCATAATATTATTACTATCATACAGCTACTAAGGACATCAAAATGCTATAATTTTCGTTTAGTAAAAAACTGTCAATCTGATGTCAAAGCATCTCAGTGTCATAAAAAAAAACTTTTTAAGAAAACATTATGTAAACCAAAACACAGACAGCTTAAAATCATGTAGACGATACACAATACACTATTTATTCCCCTCTATGAAATATCAAACAATTCTCGCTAAAGTTACGTACTTATATTCCAACGCTGTATTTTCCCGGAATAAGTTGCGTCGTCGGCAGTCCCGGCGGGATTCCCGGAATTCCCGCGACGTCCCAACCCTTTAAATATATCACGATGTCGGGAACCTCTCGAAAATGTTATATTTACCGTAAGTTATCCGGGGTTATTCGTGAAAATCATAATATGAATGACTTTTTTACTTTGAATATAATAATAATATGAGTGAGTTGACCCATTAATAATACTTACAAGTACCTTACTAAATATAATACGAGTATAACTACAGCCACAAATATATGTACAGTCAACATCAATAGTAACGTAGTATCTGAATTGTCCAAAAGAAATGCATTGCAAGATATATCACAATAGTCTGACTAAATCGCTTCGCAAAAGTGTTTGGTACATTAATATTTTCATAATGCAAAAAAACTATCTATCAAAAGTAAAGCAATAACAGGAATTTTCAAAAGTACCTGAAATAAGAATAAAACTTTCGTCGAACCTAAACCTTTTCAGAATATTTTGATTTAAATATTGTGTTCTGCCTTTTGTTTTATGGCTTGTCAATAATGTTTACGGACTGTATAAATATCAGAACATGGTCATGTTCATGCGGGAACCTCTTTATTGTATTATAGATAACTATATTTTGCCCGCGGCTCCGCCCGCGTGGATGTCGCGACCAACATAGCCTTTTTTTTTTCGGTGCGGAAATCCCCTCGGATTCCTCCCCTAACGGAGCTATATATATGTGTCGGACTCAAACCGACTAAAACCGCACGCCGACTGTGGGTCGTGCTGTTAGGCTGGAGGTCAGGTTGTCATCGACATATCCCTCGCACCCCGGGTGACCCAGGGCCATCCCTTACGGTCTGGCCCTCCTCAGGAGGAGGGACAACGGTATCCCCAACTCGCCCCCGGAATGGGGAGGTGCGCTTTTTAGCGCGCCGCCGCCGTGGCCTGCTTCTGCTGGGGTGACAGGCGGCTCCACCCGTCACCCCAGGCCTGCGCTCATGGTGGACGGAGGTCAGTCTAAACCCTCCGTTACCCGAGTTGCCTGCGCACGCGGGCGGCACGATCTGTAAGTTTCTCTCGCTCATGCCGCCGCTGCCGTTTCGCCGTCTCCTTCACGACCATTACCTGCTCGCAGAAGGAGACGCCGCCGGTCGCCCACACATCCACATAGCAGACTATCGACGTGAGTAGGGTGGCGAGTGTGAGAACTCTCGCTCCCAGGGCTGATCACCAGCTACCGCCTCGGTCCAGCCCACGCCGGACACTCGGTGAGCGTGTGCCGCCCCGTGTCCTCGCTCGCGTGATGGCACTCGGACGTTGGCTCCTTTTCGATCCGACACAGATACCGCCCGAAGCACCCGTGCCCGGTGATAATCTGCGTCAGTCGATACGAGAGGCTGCCATGTGGCCTCTCTAGCCATTCCCCCATGATGGGCCTTACCGCCTCTATGACGGCATGCCCAGCGCGTGGTTGCTCAAGTCGTCGCTCCCACTCCGCCACTATGATCCTGTGGAGCCGGGATCTCTCGGCCCGAATGTCTTCGGGCTCGGGATCGTATCCCCGCTCCCGCGCCTCCTTACGGAACCGATACGGTGCCGCAAGGGATATCGCCTCCAGGATCCACGGTGGCGATCCGGCTAGGAGTCTCGTCGCTTCGAAGGATATCGTGCAGTACTCCCTAATGGCCCTGGAGGCCATCCTCTGCTGCGGCGCATGCAGCAGTTGCACGAACTTGGCCTGCAGGGCGTCCGCCCACACGGGGCACCCATACAGGGCCATGAACCGCACGACACCTGCGTAGAGTCTCCTGCAGGAGTCCTCTGGGCCCCTCAAGTTGGGCAGCAGCCGCATCAGCGCGTTAGCTGACACCAACAGTTTGGGGCGCAGACTTCGAAAGTGCTCTCCAAAGTCCCACCGACCGTCGAGTACGAGCCCCAGGTATTTCAACCGTGGCTTGATGTCGATGGGAGTACCTCCTACTGTCAAGCTGGATCCCGGGGGTGGCCTGCGCCGAGGACCATGAAAGAACAAGGCCTCGAATTTGTGCAGAGCCACCTCGAGACCCAGCCGCCGGATCCGATCCACGACTTGAGCAACAGCGGTCGTGGCCCTCTGGGTCGCCTCGCGGTGTGTAGCGCCACTCACCGTCACTAGCGTGTCGTCCGCTTAGCACGTGACGGTGGCACCGAACGCGAACTCACCGCAAAGCACCCAGTCGTATCCGATGTTCCACAGGAGCGGCCCCAGGAGCGATCCCTGTGGGACACCGCACGACATCTCACGCCTACCGACGCCGGTCGTACTTGGGTGACCAAACATAACCCAGGTCCTTTCTCATGGTCTAATCTACCACTATACCAAATTTCATCAAAATCGGTTCAATGGTTAAGGCGTGAAAGCGTAACATACAGACAGACAGACAGTTTGGTCAGCAGTTTGGTCGCGATAACCGACATCCACGTGGGCGGAGCCGCGGGCAAAAGCTAGTAATTGAATAAGACCGGTATACCACTTCCCTTTTTGTCTGACTATTTTGATACAATTAAATATCAGTCACTTTAAAAACACTATTTAGTTATGAGTATTGAAAAAAATATGAATCAGCTTATTTTGAAAATAGGTCTTTGATTATTTTTAAACCATAACGCGAGTGATTAATATGGAAAAGAAGGATGTCAGGTTATTGAAAAAAATTATAGAGTCAATACTTTTGGAACTCAGTTTTTGATCAGCTACTATTGACGCTGACTGTACAAAGTATTTTCAAATTGCATACATTTGAATGAAATTTTTAAAGCATGCTAACTATACAATTCGATTACATCAGGAAAAAGTAAACGCTCAGGTGGGACTTGAACCCGCGACCTTTCCCTTACAGGGGGAATGCTCTAATGCTCGGTGGCTCAGCTGGTTAGAGCCTTCCCCCTGTTAGGGAAAGGTAGCAGGTCCCGCCTATTTCCCTCCGGGGTAGGCAGAGACAACAGCCCATAATTTGACTCTACTTCTACTACATGTACAGTCAGCGTCAATAGTAGCTGATCAAAAACTGAGTTCCAAAAGTATTGACTTTATATTTTTTTTCAATAACCTGTCATCCTTCTCTTCTATATTAATCACTCTCGTTATGGTTTCAAAATAATCAAAGAACTATTTTCAAAATAAGCTGATTCATATTTTTTTCAATACTCATAACTAAATAGTGTTTTTAAAGTGACTGATATTTCATTGTATCAAAATAGTCAGACAAAAAGGGAAGTGGTATACCCGGTCTTTATTCAATTATTAGCAGCAGTGCGAGCAGCAGGGTCGGCAGCATGAGTGCGATGCCCCTGGTATTGCAAATGTCTATAGGCCACGGTAACCTTCCCATCAGGTGGGCCGTGCGCTTGACTGCCACCTAAGTGGTATAAAAAAGTGCTATTCCCTAACTTTTACTTGCCGACGAGCCGGCAGCAATCGATCAATCACCTCATGGAACAAGGTTGTGCTTGCCGACGATTCTATGATGGGATTTATCGAATGCTCTACGACGAGCAGCGCTATGTTAATTTTCGCAGCGCTATTTATATTTTTTTATTGTAAAAAAAACAACATAAGCTTAAAGATAGCTAGAAAATTATAGGTAGACTTATAATTAAGAGACCACTTATCTAACATAAAAGTTTATTTTCACAACTGATGCTATGATATAAAAAATGGTAATTTGAAATAACCACAACATTGTAGCCAAAAAACTTTCCACTTGGATACCGGAAAGGTTAAAAAATTAACAAATAAATTACAGTTAAGGTTTTGAATGGCATTAGAACTCTGTCCATCTGTATTTTACGCTTTCACGCCTAAACCACTGAACGGAGTGCGAAGTATGGCCCTATACGGGGCCCCCGTATGGGCAGAGAACCTGACGGCCAGTAATGTGGGTAGATTGCTGAGCCCACAGAGAGCGATGGTCGTCAGAGTGATAAGGGGATACCGCACGATCTCAGGTGAGGCGGCATGTCTCCTAGCCGGGACCCATCCATGGGACCTGGAAGCGAGAGCCCTTGCGTCTCTATTTATATGGCACAAGGAGGCGCTGGAGCGGGGCCAATGGCCTGCGTCTCGAGAAATCGAGGCCCAGCGGTCCCAGCTCTACCAGGAAACCGTGGAGACATGGAAGGTGCGACTCGAGCAACCAAAGGGGGATTTGCCACAATCGCGGCCGTCAGACCGGTCATGGACGAGTGGCTGGGGAGGAGACATGGTGCTCTCTCCTACCGGTTGTCACAGATACTTACCGAGCATGGTAGCTTCGGTAGGGAACTTGTGGCGAAGACACCGGGAAACCACGGCCGAGTGTCAGCACTGCGAGGACCGCAGCGATGACACAGCGCTCCACACGCTGGTGGAGTGCACGGCGTGGGCGTAACAGCGCCAGGTCCTCGTGGTGGGTCTGGGCGCGGGCACTCTCTCGCTCGAGACCATGGTGCGAGCTATGGTCTCCAGCGGGAGTAAGTGGGACTGCGTCGCCTCTTTCTGTGAGCAGGTCATGCTCGTGAAAGGCGGCGAGGCGGGAGCGGGAGAAAACTCTCCCACCCGAGTTCCGCAGTCGGCGGCTTGGGCGCCGCCGCCGTGTCTTCGCCGAAGACCATCGGCCTCCATGACAAGGGGCCTGAGGACGGTGAGTTGGCTGCTCACCGTCTTTACAGAAGCAGGCCCATGACGACAGCGTGACGCCCCCCCCCCCCCTCCAAGAAGCGGGATGACACCTCCCCCATAGACGCGGGATAGCACCCGAACCACCCCCTAGAAGAGGCCGCAATTGTAGCCGTAGGTCTGATGGGAGTACTGGGACATCCTTCCGAGGGCTTACCCGGGGCTCCCAACCATAGGCTGCTGGGCGTTACCGTGGGGATTTTTAGTCGGTAGGAGACCGGCATAACATCCATGAAGGATTTTCCCCCAAGGTTAAAAAAAACCCAATGGATTTTGATGAAAGGTATAGTGGTAGATAAGACCATGAGAAAGAACCTAGGCTATGTTTTTTTTTTTTTTTTATCGTGCGAAAAATCCCCACGGATACCACCCCCACGGAGCCGGTGGAGGCGGTTATGTCGGACTCGAACCGACTAAAACGCACGCCGTCTTGGGTCCTTGGTTGTCGGAGGTGAGATTGCCAAAAAGAACCTAGGCTATGTTTGGTCGCTACATCCACGCGGGCGGAGCCGCGGGCAAAAGATAGTTATCTATAATACACTGAAGACGTTCCCGCATGGACATGACCCTGTCTGACATTTATACATTCCGTAAACATTATTGACAAGCCATAAACAAAAATCAGAACACAATATTTAAATCAAAGTATTCTGAAAAGGTTTAGGTTCGACGAAAGTTTTATTCTTATTTCAGGTACTTTTGAAAATTTCTGTTATTGCTTTACTTTTGATAGATAGTTTTTTTTGCATTATGAAAATATTAATGTACCAAACACTTTTGCGAAGCGATTTAGTCAGACTATTGTGATATATCTTGCAATTCATTTCTTTTGGACAATTCAGATACTACGTTACTATTGATGCTGACTGTACCTGTACCTGAATGCAAGTTATGAGTTTTTAAATTAAGGTATCAAATAAGCAATGGTACCTACTAATTGCTGGCAAGTGGTCACCGCGGGTGACAGGCAAAATACTAAATGCTGAAATAAATGGTATTCATTATCTCTTGCACAATAATGTAATGCTTTAGTATTATATAAACATGACTTGAAACAGATAACGTCATTAGCTAAAAGTATAAATGAGAGAAAATTAGTCATAGAAAGAAAATAAACTTTACAGAAATCCATACAACCATAAACCTATACAAGGCGATCTTGAGGTAACCTACTTTTAAAAAGGGAATAAGTCAAAATTAAAAACGCGTTTTTCGTCAATTAATGAAACAAGGAAAGGGCTGGACTAAATAATATAAAGGTCGTTAGGGACGAGTGCAGTCGAAGCATCATTATCTACTAAAGGAGGTGAGGCTCCAGTGGCGGCGAGGATAGACATTTTCCAATTGCGTTCAAACTCTGTTTTTTTTATCGGTATAGAAAGAAAGAAAGAAAGAAAGAAAATATGTTGAAAAGAGTTGGGTTTGCTTTGTATTATGGTTGACTCTACACAACTCCAACTCTTGGTTTGTATGATATATATTGGTGTAAAAGGTATTGGTAAAATAAGAGTAAGTTTAAGGAAAGTATTTATATTCACTCACTAGTAGTTTACACTAAAATGGTTTGTTATATTTGACTTATATTAATTAAGATAATGATTCTAATGGTTTAGATTTAATGGTTAATGGTTTTGGTTGCGAGTACGCGGTAGCTCCGTGAGGGCTTTGGACACGAACTGGCTACACATTAGCCAAATCGAACAAATGTGCATAATTGCAAGCGATGCAATTACGCGCATTTGTCGAGTGTTTGATTTACTCGAACATATTCCCGACAACAAGATGAGTGCGGAATGATAAGTGATGGTGCATGAGGTGATATGATGCTCACAATGTAAACTAAGAATTTCTCTAAATGGTAAAGCTTAAAAATATTGCATAACATGTAGGAGGTTAACATTTAAACTATAGTGTCTTCCACAGTAAACGTGTCATTTAGGTGGCCATTGTCCGTACTTTTAATTCGCTTATTTACACTAGGCCACCGTTTAGCGCAACGGTGCAATTGCTGACCGATATCACTTTGGTTGTTTATCTCACTCACGCTTATCACTTCACTATTATTTGGTCTATTGTCTAAAATCTGACGCGGGGATGCTCCTGGGGGCTCCCGTCGCTGCTGCAAACTTGTGGTATGGTGTACTTGTCTTCGAGGTGGTTCAATCATCTCCATTATCTGCTGACGATCTCTTTCACCATCTCGTGCATTAGCAGGTTCTCGGCGCGGGCGACAACGCCTGGTTCGCCAGATCCACGCAACGATAGCCCCGACAGCGCATGATATCATCATGTAACTGATAACGTAGTGATGAATGTCATGGGGCGATAAATCCTCAACTTCGGCGTCGCTGCTCCTTAACTCTTCTATTGACCTTTCGAGACTGGTCATGGAGACATTAATGTTTCCACTCTCTATAGGTTTCTCTGTAGGGATTTTAAGGTTTACCAAATGGTTAATTTGGTCAAACTCTGGCACGTAGAGGGGTGTCGATGAGTTGAATTGATTTGACTGGTGGCGAACGGAGTATAGAGCGAAGTCCTTGCCCTTAACGACACATTCCTGACTGACGGCAAGAACTCCAGCTCGACTCAAGTGACTCACTGTTACTTGATCGTCGCATATTATTTTTATTGTGTAGGTGTCACAACAAAAGTAAAAGTGCTGAGAGATCAAATGTAGGTTTATCCATTCATTTGTACATTTTCCCTTTTCTGTTCTGCATTGGTTTGTGCCGAGATCCTTTTCGCAGAAACTTTCGTCATCTTTCAGGTCTAACACTGGTTTGAGCAACTGACACATGTACGTTGCCCCATGGTGTAGACATGATGTTATTTCTTCAGTGGTCATGGTGAAATAGGAATCCCTTTTTAAGTTGACAGCTGCGTATTCGGAAACAGGTATTATTTTGACTTTATTCGACTTGGTTTGGAGCGGTATTGGTATGAGTTCGTATAGTTGGAAGCTGTCTCTCGATATCAGTGGGAAGGTAATCTCTATTATAATGTAACTCGACGTAGCTCTAGCTTTAACCTTCAATAATTTGTAGATATACTGGAGATCAGTGTCTAGATTTTGAATAGGCAGTGTAAGGTCGCTAGGCATTTTACCGTATATAATTTGTAGCTCTCGTTTGAGTTGTACTGGCGGCAGCAGGTGTATACTTAACTGACCATGGTAAATGTCAGTAATTGTATCGAGCAATGTGTCTTGAAGTCGTCTTAAGCCTTGTAACAAGTTATTGCCGGCCATTGCAGATAAGGTGAAATCGACGACGTAAGACATGTTCTGAACATTGTCTTTGAGAGTGCTGGTGTTGTCTTGCAAGTCTATTAATCTTTTGTTGATTAGTTTGTGTTGCTGGTTGACAGTACTTTCCATTCTCTTCATAAGATTGAATTCGGCTTCAATAATGGAAGTTTGGTTTTTCCATAAATTCGCCAGGTGTTTTTCGTTGCGATGTATAGCATCAATGTCCTTGACATACTGGTCAGCAAAACGTGAATCTAATACACCAAACAGGTCATTCGCCAGATATCCGACACCATTTATTAAACCGCGCCTCCGCCGCGCTGTCTGCGACGGTACGCTCCACCGTCTAGCGGGAACATTAAAGTGCTGCGTTAGCAAGAGTTCATTGTAGTACTCGAATTTCTGGTAATCGTGCCGGGCTTGTTGTACTATCATATTACAGTGAGTCGGTATACTGATAGTTGAGCATTGTTTTGATAAATAATTCGTGATTTTGTTATAGGTTTTTACACCTGTCCAATACGGTTCCATGTCATAGTACATAACTAAAGTCCATTTGTCTCTAATTAATTGCACCTTTGTTACGGGATCGAAATATAAGGACATGTTGTTTGGTAGTTGTTTGATGGTATGTAAGCTGTTGGTTGGCAGGATCAGCATTAGAACGCATAACAACACGGTGAATGCTGTTCCCATCCCTGTTCTGGTTTTATTTGTTTTCTCTGTAGACTTGGCGGTACTGGTTTCAGTCGTAATGGGTGGTGGTTTCTGGATTGTTTCACTATTTTGGTATAAGGGTAATAGTGACAATTTTACGATGGGACGTTTTATTTCGCCGTTTTTGGTTTTTAGAGTGACTGTTCTGGTCAGCCCATCTGTTCCCGGGTGAGTATCAATGACACGCCCCATAGCCCATTTTCCAGGTGGTACGTTTTCGTCATGAATCACCACTAAGTCTCCGATACAAATGTTTTTTGTGGGCTCCATCCATTTGTTTCTGGAAGAAAGTTGCACTAGGTATTCAGTTTTCCACCTTTTCCATATATCGCTGAACAATTTGGTTGTTAAATGCCATCTGGTTCTAGCATCTTGTGCGGTGTCTATAGTGGTTATTCCCGGCCTTCCTGCCAAAAAATGGGCAGGTGTGAGAAAGTCGAGGTCGTCGGCTTGCTCTGATAAGGCACAAAGAGGTCGCGAATTGAGGCATGCTTCTATCCTAGCTAATAATGTGATATACTCTTCAAATGTTAATTTTTGTACACCTACGACTCTTTTTAGATGGTGTTTGAGACTTCGCACTGCGCGTTCCCACAGACCTCCCGCGTTGGGCCACTTTGGTGCATTGAAATGCCATTCTATACCTAATTCTGCTGTCTCGGTTAGGAAACCTTCACTGAATACCTGTTGAAGGTTGTTGTACTCTTCCTGTATCATTCTGTTCGCCCCAACAAAATTCGTGCCGTTGTCACTGTACATGTGTCGGGGGCACCCTCTTCTGGCTGCCAATCGGGTTAGGGCTGCTAAAAAGGCGGAACTGCTCAAATCTGATACGAGCTCTAGGTGGACGGCTTTTGTGACCATACATATAAAAACAGCTATGTAGCCCTTTGTGGTTTTGATACCTCGTCCTTTATTTGCCTTTACTTCTACGAAACCTGTGTAGTCCACGCCGCAATGATAAAATGCGTGTTCGGGATTTACTCTAGGTTCAGGTAATTCTCCCATAAGCTGGTGCTGCTTAATAGGGTTGTGCTTTCTGCACACGACACATCGTCTAATAAACTTTTTGGTAGCCATATATCCACCGATGATCCAGTACTGTTGTCTTAGATTTGCTAATGTAAGACGGGATCCTCCATGGAAGGTTAATCTATGGGCTTGGTCTATAAGTAATGTGGTTATCAAATGGTTGTGGGGTAAGATGATAGGATGTTTCATATCAAGACATATGTGAGCATTTGTCAACCTTCCACCCACACGTAGTATTCCGTGTTTGTCAAGGATCGGGTTCAAAGTTAAAATTTTGCTTTTTGTGTGTACTCTACCATGTTTATTTAAATATTCTAACTCGTCCGCAAATTCTGTTTGCTGAATGGTTTTGATTATCAGCAGTTTCGCGGCACGGAGCTCGTGTATTTCTAGGTAGGGTCGATGAACTTGTTTCTTATAGGTAGGCAATCGTAATATCCATGCGTAAATTCTGATGATTTTCGATATATTACTGAACTTATTTAGTAGATAGGTAACAATTTCGTGGGTCATCACATTTCGTTTCTGTTTAACAACTGCCATGTTGGTTAATTTTAAGATAGCTGGCTTGACCTCTAAATTGGTTTCGTATTTAGAAAGGCAGCTTCCTTGTTTGGTGTATGATGGTAGCCAAGGTGGTCCTTGCCACCACAGGCTATGGTTTATGAGTTGCTTGACAGTCACACCACGACTTGCGCAATCAGCTGGATTGTGTGTGGTTTTCACAAATAGCCAACGTTCTGCCGGTATGGTTTTCGTAATTGTTGCTACTCGATTGGTTACAAATGGTTTCCACCGTGCTGGATCTCCGTGTATCCACCCCAATACTGCTGTTGAATCTGTCCAGCAGTACACATCTTTGGGGTAGTCTGATAAGCAACTTTGAACTTTTGTCATCAACTGAGATAATAGATGAGCGCCCATTAGCTCTAACCTAGGAATAGATACGGCCTTGTTCAATGGGGCTAGCCTTGCTTTTCCCGCTACTAGTGTTATGGTGGTGTGTTTGGATTTCACGATCTTACAGTAAATTACACATGCGTATGCTTTGTTTGAGGCATCGCAGAATCCGTGCAACTCTATTTTTTCGTTATGGCCCATTCCTAGCCATCTATTGACTTTTATGTCGTTTATCTCTGTAAACTCTCTCCTTAATTTGCACCATTGTGATTTTATTTCTTTTGGTAGTTCTTCGTCCCATTTCAGCTTTGATAGCCAGACATTTTGAAACAATAGTTTCATGGTAGTACTTAGGGGGGTTAGCCATCCTAATGGGTCGAATAGTTTCGAGATGTTTGATAGAAGCGACCTTTTAGTAATTGAGGTTGTCAAATTGGCGTCCAGCTTTGATGTAAATATAAAATGATCATTTTTAGGGTTCCAGCCTAGACCAAGGGGTTTGGTGGAATCACTTTGCTTGAATTCATAAGTCGACTGATCGCATTGCTCCTTTTCTAAGTCGGTTAGAAGCTCGGCTCTGTTGGCAGTCCATTTTCGAAGGTTAAAACCACCCAACCGCAATAGTTTTATGAGGTCGGATTTCAATTGACTTGCCGCCTTCATGGTGTGTCGTCCTCCGCAATAGTCATCCATATAAAAGTTTCCTTCCAGCTCCTTTGCTGCTTCAGGAAAAGTGTTTCGTTCATCGGATGCCAATTGTCTTAAACACATCATTGCCAAAAATCCTGCTGGTTTGGTGCCATAAGTAAGCGTGACGAGTTGATATGGTTGAACCCGTTGATTTGGACCTCGCCATAGTATTTTTTGATAGGCTTGATCCTCTTCGTTTACCCGTATCTTCAGTAATTCCTCAGTGTTATTAAGGACAACGTTGCAGTGGTAGTGTGGTCTGATAGATCCGCATAGGAGCCAACCCAACTGTGTTTGTTGTGCTATTGGTTGCCTGTCCTTGTCTCCCCTCAAAATACCTCCTAATATAATTTTACTGTAGACATCAGCTCCTAGGAGTAGTTCTACTGATCTGCTGGTATAAAATTCTGGGTCGGCTAAATTTATTCCTTGTATGTGACTCCAATTCAATGGTTTCTTGAATGTTTTGTTGGGTAATTGTTTTAAAAGATTGTTCATAATTATAACATTCGTATTGACGGAAAAGTCGCTGTGTATAGAATGTATGGTTAATTCTAACTGGCCTTTTGTGTTGTTTCCTTTTTCCCCTACGCCAAATATTTGGCCTTTAAAATGGGAACGTTTTAATCCTAATGTTTGGGCCGCCTTTTCATTTATTAGTGATATCTGTGAACCCTGGTCGACTAAAGCCCGCAAGGTATGCAGAGTTCCATCAATTCCCGTGACCTTAACTACAGCGGTTGCTAGTAGAACATCAGACAGATCATCCCATGAAGCGTTCGATGACTTAGATTGTTGTTTCTTAGTTGCTACGCTGTTTGTTTCTGCTGATGTAGATGGACTTTGGGCGTCAATGGCCTCGTGTAATAAGGTGTTATGCGGACCTAAGCACTTACGACATCGTTTCTTTGATACACATGGTTTATTAAAGTGGCAAATTAAGCAATTTTTGCAATAATTTAATTGCTCTACTTTATTTAATTTTTGCTCATCCGTCGTTTGTAGGAACTCAGAACAATGCCATAATCCGTGGTCAGCATTACACAATCCACAGTTTAATGAACGTGAAATGTGATATGAGTTTGTGTTCGGATTTGTCTGTTCTTTTTTAGGTGATTGTTGGTTGTTGCCATGCGAATTTTTCTTATAGCTTTGATGGGGATGACTTGTTATTTTTGAGGCTTGAGGAGTCGCGGTTCTCTGGTTTGTAGGTTCCTGTTTACGGCGAGACGCTTCTAAAGCTGTGAATTTTCTTTCTAAATATTCCAGAAATTCCTGTAAGGACGGCAATTCTCTGGGATTTTTGATTGAAGATATGTATTCTGCGTGGGAATCATTGTCTAGTTTTTGCGATAAGAGATGCACTAGAAGTGGGTCCCACGTTGAGATATCCACCCCTAAGATCTGTATTGCATGTAGCGTTTCGTTGGTGACGTCATGCAGCTTTTTTATCGATTTTAACATTAGTGTATATTGCTGTTGCCCCGGTACGTTGGGCAATTCGAGCATCCTACGAATGTGGGACGTGAATATTGACTTTTTGTTGTCGTATCGATGGGTTAAAATCTCCCAACAGACTCGGTAATTGTCGGAACTAATTTGTAGATGGTGTATTAGACGTTCGGCCTCTCCTGCCACCTTACTCTTCAAAAATTGCATTTTTTGTGTGTTAGACATAGATGGATTTTTGTCGATGGCCTCAGTGAATAAGTCCTTAAACGAGACCCACTGGTTGTAGGTTCCGTTAAATATAGGAATGCTTATTTGAGGGGTAGACTGTTCACGGTGTTTCACGGACCACATTTTCTCATTTATTTTGTTCGTCAACTCATTGTATGTGGCCTCGTGTCTGCTAAATTCACTTTGGTACCGGAAATCATCACCACCGTCTTCACCCTCGATCTCCCAGTGGAGTTGGTCAACCTGTCCCCAGCGGTTATCTAATGACTTTAGCGCACTTTGGAATTGCCACTTGTTTTCCAAGCTGTCTATGTCTATATTGCTGACAGTTCTCATAAAGGCCTTAAAGTTGATGGACTGTTTTTTCATTAATTGTTCCTGCCTTTGCGACCCTGTCTGTGTATGGTGGAATGCCTCTTGTCGCGGGGATTTCTCGCGACGAGGCAATGTTTCTGGTTGTTGTTGCTCTGTTTCCGCATCTGGTCTGCGCAGTTCGGAGCGTGGTTGTTCCCTTGTGTGGACACCTGGTGCTGGGTTTGCTCGCTCTGGATCCACTTGCCGAGGGCTGACACCTAGCAACTGATTTTTGTGCAATTGTTCTATAGTGTCCTCAATCCTATCTTTAATATTCTTATATACTTCTTGGGCTGTCTCGAAACAACTCTTTTTAAAATATACGTGGTCGAATTCCGCAAACTCACACATTTTACGGTGGTTACTTTGGTACTCTCCCCAGTAAGCTTCCAACATTTCCGCTTTCCGCTTGTAATTGTCGATGGTCTTCCTGTCAGAGCCATCTTTCTTGATATTTGTCAAGAATTTGGTCAGAACTTCATAGAGCTCGGTTTGGTTGATGAATACGGCGTCGGAATTCATATTTGGAAATTGGTTCAGAAGAGAAGTAAACAGTAGTGGTTAGGAATAATAATGGTTTGATCTGACCTGGTTTGCTGCGTCTGGTCTGGTACTGCGATCACAGTAGGCAAGCTTGTACAAACCGCTGTGATCCCCTCACTTGTCTGGTTCAGGCACAGTATCACTTTATAGCCACTGGTTGTTTTATCGAAGGACCATGAAAAGAGTTGGGTTTGCTTTGTATTATGGTTGACTCTACACAACTCCAACTCTTGGTTTGTATGATATATATTGGTGTAAAAGGTATTGGTAAAATAAGAGTAAGTTTAAGGAAAGTATTTATATTCACTCACTAGTAGTTTACACTAAAATGGTTTGTTATATTTGACTTATATTAATTAAGATAATGATTCTAATGGTTTAGATTTAATGGTTAATGGTTTTGGTTGCGAGTACGCGGTAGCTCCGTGAGGGCTTTGGACACGAACTGGCTACACATTAGCCAAATCGAACAAATGTGCATAATTGCAAGCGATGCAATTACGCGCATTTGTCGAGTGTTTGATTTACTCGAACATATGTTTTATTTAGAAAACAGCGCACATTTTCGAAATAATAACACAAAGGATTACATACAAGAATGCTTAAAAATAATAATAAAATAATGTTTTTTTTTTCCCTGACCATAGATCAGATTTGCTGTCTATGGCCGCCGGGCGGGCAGCGCGAAAACTTTCCATTATGCACCTCTCTCTCTGCCAATCCAGACAGTCGATTGTGACATATACATGACATATACATACTTGACATATTTGACGTAAATTTTGAGACGTGTCACAAAACGTGGCAAGAGTGGCAAAGGGCCGAGTTAAGCACATTATTTCTTAATAATTAAGTTAATCATTATAATTATGTTAACACATAACATGTACGCTGTATTCCCAAAAAGGTTTGGATGCTCAGCATACACTGCAATGGATGTGATCCACCAGAGTACTGATTTTCAGATCCAACCTCAAATGCCACCTAACGTCGCTAAGCAATATGGCGTCCTATATTTATTGATAGTGAACATATTTACATACATTTGGGATACAAAAGAAACAGCAGTTTACCTAACAGGGTGAGTAACTACAAGCATCCTGGAAACCTTCGCCACGGCCTCATCTGTTTATAGTGTTGATTGATAGCACTTGGTGGAATTCATTATTTTTAGGAATTAGAACATCTAAAACCTTTGCTAAATGTAAACCTTTGAGAATGCCGTAAGACGAAACCGGTCAGATTCAATATCCAAACTAATATTATAAATGTGAAAGTAACTTTGTCTGTCTGTGTGTATGTTACGCTTTCACGCCTAAACTATTGAACCGATTTTGATGAAATTTGGCATAGGGGTAGATTAGACCTTGAGAATGGACTATTTGGTCGCGATAACTGACATCCAAAAGCCAGTAATAAAGTATGTGGAGAAACACAAGTGTTCTCAATATGTGTAACTCATAATCCGTTTTTATAATTTCTGCTTTTCCCCTCCGGTTTTTCATTGCAAATAACTTGTGTATCCATAAAAATCATTGCTCTGGAGTTTAGTACCCGTATTATTCCAGAAAGATACTTGGTCCTGAATCTTGACATATAACTAGAGCTGAGGATAGATTGTATTCTAGATGAAAGAAAGAAGTAGAATGAAATAAAAAAAAGAAATATTTACTTGGTGCAAAGTGGTCACACAATCAGTTACTAACAATATATCTATATCAATAAGATGACAGTTCTAATGTAATTGTGAAGTCGATTCACAACAACGTTGTTCTGAAATACAGGCCTAGGAGTAGCTATATTTTAATTTTAAACTTAAAATCTCTTGCTTCTGTGTCGCTAATATTGTAGCCACACAGGTTAGCAAGTACGGATCTTTCTTTTATTTTTTAGACGAAGCAATTAAAACCGGGACCACTTCAAAGAGCGAAAACGGGTCCAAATAAATATTAAAAGACTGATTATAATAAGTAAGAGGGCCGAATTATATAAACTTCAGCTCTAAAAAGCATCACTTGATTTTAGAGCTAGAAATAAGCTGATTTGGCTCGTCAGCCAAAATAGTTTCAGATAGTTACATCATGAAGATTTTTTTACACAAAGTTCTGTGTTATACTAAACTTGTTAAAATATCTAAAACAAGCTTTTGCCCGCGGTTGTGCCCGCGTAGATGTCGGTTATCGCAACCAAATATAGCCTAAGTCCTTTCTCAAGGTCTATTTTACCCCTATACCAAATTCATCAAAATCGGTTCAGTGGTTTTGTCGTGAAAGACATAGGTACAGACTAACAGACAGAGTTACTTTAGCATGTATAATATTAGTATGGACACAGAATAGATAATAGTAATAGCGTGGTTTGGATTAGTATGGATAATATCCTATTTTGTATTTTTTTTACTGAGAACTTACAAATTGTGAAGTATTTTTTCGCATACTTATAAGCTATTCCCTGTTATGGTTATGTTAAATAAATATAACTAACTAATTAAAAATTATCTGTACCTCTCGGGGATTTAACAAAAGACATAATGTAAGTAACAATTACTGGATACAAAGTAAACTTAGACAAGGTAAAAGGGGCTTTGACCAAATAAACGAAGAAAATAATTAGCCCATATTATGGACACTGTTTGTTGCGCCGTTTCTTCTCCACCAGCGCCTTGGAAGCGGTGGTAAACTTAGAATAAGTAGAATTAAAATTGACGTCTATTGACGTCATTTTTACGTAATTTATTTTCAATGTTATTACATTGAAAATAAATTACTATGACTGAACTCAACAATATAAATAAATATCCTGCACGATACATACATACACAACCTACTCACGCCATTTCTTTCTGGGGTAGATAGAGACTACAGGTTACCTTCATTTAGGTACGTCTGTCCGTAAGAACCTTCACGAGATTTCTAGTTTACAAAACATACGTATAACGTACTCAAAAATGTCATAACAACCTCCGCATAATATGATACCTAACGTAATAACTGCCATCCTTTCCGTCGTATACTCAAAGCAGATAATCCTTCACGAGTGTATTACCACGCGGTGACGTCACGATCTAGCGACACTAGCAATTTGTCAGGCGGGCGCGCAACGAACACTCAATAAGCAGCCAGCCAGGTGCGATATTAAACTAAGCTCTGACGCAACAAGTTGTGAGTGTGGTGTGACGTCACAGCGTAGTAGAACGAATTGCAAATGCACTTATGTATGATAGGAGCTGATGAGATTTTTAAAATCGTATTTGTTGGATTTAGTTTTTTTTGTTTGAATTTGGAATTGGTTAGCTGGACATCACTTCATTAACAACCCAGTTGCATCTGAAACTAGTACCTTTGGATTAATTTGACTTTTGCGGAGGTTACAACCTTCAATCCTAAATGAAAATTCTGTGCTGGAGCCTGGTAGGTAACTTACCTACCGGATCTTTCTTTGAGATCCTTTTGGAGACCATTTTATTTAGACGAAGAAAAAAAAGTTCTTGTTTTTTTTTATAAAGGACACGTCAATATAACTTCACCTCGCCTCGGAAAGAGGGTCACCATCGTAAACATGTACCAAGTTAACAGTGGTAGCCCTCAGCTTGACGGCATCATCAGATGCCTTTTCACGCCCCGCTTAAAGGACCCAGGACTGTAGGAAGAAGGAAACACGTGAGCTGGCAGGGAGTTCCAGGTCTTAATGGTGCGGCACAGGAATGATTCACTGAAAAGCTTAGTTCTAGCAGGTATATTCTGCACCGTATACGGATGGCATCTTAGCCCTGCACGTGTTGTCCTGTGAAGGAAAGGAGAGGGTGGGACTAATTGGAAGAGCTCTTACACATAAAAGTAGAAATGAAATCAAATAAATTTATTCAAATTTTAAAAAAGTAGGTACAATGATCGTTTATTGGTTTGAAAAAGGAACATTTGGATAAAATGTCTGTTATAAAATTCAAATAAGTACATACATCCATAGTTATGAGGCAATCAGAAGAGACTCCATTTTGTAGAAGCTTTTGTCAATCTGACTTCCTTAAAACAAAACTTTGTTTTTATAATAACTAAAATTTAAGTGTATGTTTGTTTGTTAATATTCTTAAATGAATTAGTTTTTGTTATTGTTTATCTGTCTTCCGATTTGTTTTTTGTTCTGAGATTAATCATTTTGGAAAGTAACCGATCACTTTGTTGATTAACCGATCTTTTAGTGTAGATAGCTAATGATATAAGACATAAGCTAATTCAACTTCAGAAATAGTTTCAGAGTTCATAAAATCAAACCCAGATAAAATCCAGATGAAGTCGTGAGTACAGCTAGTCTACAAAATTGATTCGTATCTCTCAAGAATTTCCAACATTATATCAAAAGTATTATCTATAGACGTTTTAAGTGTAAAGTTTCCCCCGGTACTTAGACGGAGTTGGAACAAAATCCGATGATTCGGAATCGCTTAAGTAACTCTCAACACTTTAAGTACGGTGTTTGTAAACCTATTAACATATTGAAAGCTTGAATTGTGGAGGGTCTTTTTGTTTCAAGGTTTTGATCTGAAGAAATTTAGCAGGATTTGTTTTAGATGTTTGAGCATAACGATAAAGCAAAAATATTCCTTTTGTCAGACAAGCGTAGCTTGTGTAGCTTCGATAGTTTTGTCATCCATATTAATACTAATATTATACATACGAAAGTAACTCTGTCTGTCTGTCTATCTTTATGTTACGCTTTCACGCCTAAACCACTGAACCGATATCGATGAAATTTTGTTTTGGGGTAGATTATACCATGAGAAAGGACATAGGCTATGTTTGGTCGCGATAACCGACATCCACGCGGGCGAAGCCGCGAGCAAAAGCTAGTTGGACTATAAGCAGGCATACAAAGGCGTCGAGCGATTACAATATTGGTAATACTCACTAGCGGAGATTACAATGTAACATTTCGATTTGCAGTCTTGGCGAGTATTCTGTAGTCGCTCGACGAGATATTCTGACTTTAGAAATTATCCTCTTTGGGAACTCTTTCTGCTGCGTCCAAATCAGCCGAGAGGAGAGTAGTATGAACCAGTAGCGATCAATTGCAAAATAATTTTTGAAGAGAATGAAAATCAAAACCGTGACAAATTTGCAGTGAATGTACAGCCACACAAAAAAATTCACTGTTATTGCTTAATTACTCATAACAGTTATCTAAACAAAGAAGTCACAACTGCCGTAAAATTTAAAGAGCCTCCATAAAACAATACTGAAAATAAAAATGGGTAACATTACAATGAAATGGGCAAATTAAACAAACGTTAATTTTGTACATCCCACGAAGCAAACAAAATGTTCGAGTTGTAATTTTCGTGGACAAACATAATGTCTTTGCAAATTTATTTTTCGCTAATTGTCACGAATGTTTTAGATAAAGAAAAAATGGATGGATTGCGTGACAGAGAACACATGGTGACAAAAGGAGTAAGTAACTGAGAAGATAATGTATAATAAGAAAGTGCGCTGAGATAGCGTCGATAACACATAAATGGTTAAAGTGTTGGCCCTACGATCGAGACGTATACGATGCAGTATATCGGTTTAAAGAACTTTATTTCTCATAAGAACAATTATTATAGTTCGCTTAAAATGAGATACAGTGACATTACTTAAAAATAGTATTAACGTTTGCATCTGGCGAGCTGGGATGTCAACAACACATATAACTATTGCACAGTATGTAGGTACTCACACGCATACGCCTTAAGTTTACCTTTGAATGCATTCACTCTCGCAGTTTTTAATATGGTTAGGTAATTTATTGTATAGCTGTGCGCCTTCGAACAATAATGTTTTTTTGCCATAGTTAGTACGAGGAGTCCTAAGTTGTAGTTTGTTGTTGTTTCTTAGATTACGTGTGGTTTCTTTTCTATTTAGCTGTATATTTGATTGTATAGACTTTGTGGTGATATTTTTTACTAGCAAGCAGGTGTTGTAAATGTATAGTTGTGATAGATTTAATAGTTGTGTTTTTTATATAAGGTGTTTGTTGGTGTACGATAGTGGTAATGAAACAGCGTTTTGATGATCTTATTCTGGGTACTTTGTAAAGGGCCTAGGTTGGTTTTAGCGGCCGATCCCCATATTACAATTAAATATTCTAAATGCGATTTTACTAATGAATTGTATATGATAGTGCTTACTTTTTTTGGAATACAGTTGTTGACTTTGCGTAACGCGCCTAATAGTGTTAATAATTTATTTTTGATGTGATTAATGTGTACTTTCCAGGTAAGTGTATCATCTACCCATAGTCCCAGGTATTTTTCGTGGTCGGAACGTTGAATAATTTCATTGTTTATAGTAAGCGGCGCGTGTTCATCAATAGGTTTGTTTTTAGCGGCGAGTACCATGTATGATGTTTTTGTTGTGTTTATTGTTAGTAAATTATATTTCAGCCATTCATTTAGTATGTTAAGATCTTCTTGAGCTACCTTTATAATGTTTTGCATGGAATTATCGAAGTAGAAGAGGCATGTGTCGTCAGCGTATAATGTTAGCTGTCCTTTGAGCCCAATTTGATTAATATTATTGATGTAGATTAGGAAAAGCAATGGACTTAATATAGAACCTTGAGGACAGCCGAAAGGTACTGTTTTGGTGGAGCTAGTGAAATTATCTATTTTAACTACTTGTGTTCTATTTCTTAAATATGACCTGAACATGTCCAGGGCCGTACCTGTGACACCAATGTTATCCAATTTTTTTAGTAATTTGGAATGACTTACTGTCTCAAATGCTTTTTTTAGGTCAATATATATCCCCACTGCAATGTTTTTTTCATCTATTTGTGTTTTTATTTTTTTAATTAAGTCTATTGTAGCTGTTAGGGTGCTTGATTTGGGGCGGAAGCCATATTGTTGGTCGATTTAAAAATTCTTTTCTATTAGGTATTTGTATAGTCGGCTATATAGGACTCGCTCAAATATCTTTGACATAACCGGTAGGACAGACACTGGTCTGTAATTATTATATATACAGTATATACTTGCTAGAACCAAGCGTTTCAGTGACACATTTCTATGTCGCACTATTACGACGAGGCCGTCAAGCTGAGTGCCACCACTGTTAACATGGTACATGTTTACGATGGTAACCCCCTTTCCGAGACTCTGTCTTTAGCTTACCATCAGGCGAGGTGAAGTCAAATTGACGTGTCCTTTATAAAAAATAAGTCCTGGCCGTTTTACCACCGACCGTTTAATGTAGGTAGATGGATTAGAGGGAATACTAGCGATTTAAAAAAACATGTCACAATAATATGGGACGAAAGTAAAGAAAAGATAAATTGACAGCAAGATACATACAAATTTACAAAAAAAAGTATAAAAATGTATGTAGAATGCGGATTCTAGATTTCATAATACAAACTAGTTAAGCTTACCATGGATCTAGATAGCGTAGTGTAGAATGTTGTAGAATATTTATTATTATTAGAAAAGATGAATGGATTGCGTGAAGGAGGACGCATGGTATGAAAAGTGATACTCTAACCTGGTACCTGAAGAAGTGATGTCTGACAGTAAAGTATAGAAGGAAATGACATTCTGCGGCGATTCCAAATAATTTGGCTATGGCAATATTAGCACCAAAATTAAAATCTAATATTTCCAGAAAATATTCAATTCCAAAGAAATGAATTTTCCGAAGATACCTTAACACCGTCGATACTTGTTTACAAACTGACTTGCATTCAAAATACGTTAAATTCTATTCTCACATACTAAGGTTCCATATATTTAGTAACCAGATAAAAAGTACCAAGCTATACATCATGTAAGGAAAGAATCTAAACTCTATTTTGAAAGACAGAAGGCTCAAACTCAATTTGATTAACTGTAAATGTAAGTTTGTTCATAAGACGAAGAAGAATGTGACATGTGACGTCGGCCGCGATTCTCTTTTGTTCGTCGATAATGTACAGTGACATCACAGTAGGGGACCAAAGGAATCTTCTTAGGGTGTATTTGCAATTTTCTATAATGGAACCTTTAGTTGCCATGGTGATTTCCGTTTGTTTATGTGACTTGGCTTACTGGCAGAATTTTATTACGAGTCATAATAAAATTCTGCTAATAGACATCGGTAGTGTGTCCATCAGTTCGGAGTGATCCTGTTCTAAATAACAGGACAATACTGTATGCAAGGTAATTCGATTCGGACTACGATACTCTGACCAAATTATACTAATACATATTGGGATGGATGGGATTTTTAAATAAAGGACATGTCAATTTGATTTTACCTCGCCTGATGGTAAACTAAAGGCAAAGTCTTGGAAAGAGTCGGCGTTTCTCTGGGGAGTTGTTGTCACTATGAATACTCACATGCCATCACACGCATGCCAACAACTATTCACACATCTGATAATAATGCATTGAATTCTATTGATTGCGGGTAATCGATAAACAGACATACTCACAGAGTTTTTATATTGTCAACAGCCTCGCGTAAACTCGGAATCCTGAACAGAGTGAGACATTTTTTCACGCCGGAACAGCGGTGTCTTCTATAAATTAACAAAATAATTAATTATCATAACAAAACGTTTATTTGATATCACCTGTATCTACATCTAAGTATTGTCGAATAATCGGATCTAAAATATTTTTCTTGTGTATTATTTGAGCTGATGGCTGATAGGCAATGATCTGAAGTTATCAGCATCACAGTCATTAGATCAGGATTTGTGTGCTGCCTGGAAGTTTTGCGAGTATGAAATTCCCTCAATTTTCTGATGTCTTTATGCCTACCTCTATGTATATCGCTTGCTCGCGTCTATGTGTATAGCTTGATTTATTTGCCCATTTAGACGCAAAATTTGTTTCTTCAGGTTGTCTTTCTTGAACGATGTCTAAGACTCGTCGCTTTTTAGATGCCACGCTAATTTAATCAAAACTTTTTTTAGGTCTGCTACGTTTTTTTGGTCGGCTTTGATGTTGTTTGACTTTGATTTTCATAAATATTGTCGAGTATAAAGGAACCTTTTCTAACCATGTCTTATATTTTGTTTTTAATACATTTAATTTTCGATAAGAACTTCTCCAAGTACTTAACGCCTGATCTCATCAAAAAAAAATGTAGTCTTCATAATGATGCCCGTAATTGACTGAGGACAGTCAACCATATGAAAATAAGTGAGAATAAATTGAAACACTGCATTTATTTTCATAACTGAGTCTTCTGAATGCCAAATTTCGAAGCATTGCTCATTTGTGATTTTACGCCTTACCTAAAAAGCAATTTTATTAATCTAAATGAGCTAATCTGCGCTAACTGGGCTTTTACATACATAAAGTAGACCCATTGGGATTCACAATATCAAAAAATTACGAATGTATTATGAGAAATATTTTTTAAAACTCTGAGCTAACATTTATTATCGATTTTTCCTTGTAAGATTAAAATGGTCATAACTTACCCATTATCGAATACATAGGGAAAAATAATCTTCTCGGGCGGGACTCAAACCCGCAGATTTTCTTACGAACTATCGTATCGTAAGAAAATCGGTAGATGACGCCACGTCGCCTCAAAGACGTATAAGATGGGAAATTTGAATCATATCGGGCGTGTCTCGGTAGCCGAATTGGTCAGGCATTCCCCCTGTAAGGGAAAGACTGCGGGTTCGAGTCCCGCCCGAGAAGATTCTTTTTCCCTATGTATTCGATTTGTATAGTTAGCATACTTAATGCTGTAAAAATTCCTTCAATTGTTTGGGCGCAGTTATCAAAAATCAATGTTTAAAAATGATTGTAACATCATTCATTGATTCCGATAGTTCGTAAGAAAATCGGTAGATGACGCCACGTCGCCTCAAAGACGTATAAGATGGGAAATTTGAATCATATCGGGCGTGTCTCGGTAGCCGAATTGGTCAGGCATTCCCCCTGTAAGGGAAAGACTGCGGGTTCGAGTCCCGCCCGAGAAGATTCTTTTTCCCTATGTATTCGATATGTATAGTTAGCATACTTAATGCTGTAAAAATTCCTTCAATTACCCATTATCGTTGCAAATAATATTTAAATAGCTTGCTGTCGTTAATACACACTTATTTTAACTAATAGTATTAAAAACAAAGGAATATTAATTAGTTCACTTAACAAAACAAATGATAAAGTACGAGAGTTCAGTTACACAAATTACAACTACAAATTTTTTGTCTGATTTCAACTGCTTATTATTTAGTGAAGTTTACGATAAAAAATATATAACTACCCTCATCAAATGCAGAATTTATCTATGATTGTATTGCCATATTACAATATAGTATTTAAGATATTTCGATTAAATGATTTATGATAAAGGGACGCGACACTGTGCGACGGTGGAGTAATCTACCGACGTTCTTACGAGCTATGTTGTCGGAACCAATTAATGATTTTCCAATCATTTTTAAACATTGATTTTTTATTACTCCGCCTAAATATTGGAATGAATTCCTTGGCCTGGACTGATCACAAAATGTTTCCTTTCAAAATCGATTTAAAAAGATATATTTATCAGTCACAGCTGAAACTTAAGCAATGGACTCAATTCTTACAAATTCACTTTTTCCCAATAAAATATTTCTCTCATTATAAGTACCAAGGCATAACTCTGGTGAAGTTTCATTCACCAATGAAAAGGCAGTTGATCATCAAGTTTTATATTCATCCATTAATAACTTAACGCCGTGTACTGAGTGCTTTCTTATGTCTTTAACGCGAGGAGGAGCATTTTTCTTCCTCTTCAAAAGATGGGAGTGGTCCAAGAGACAAGAGAGTAGCGGGAAATCGTAGGCGAAGGATGATTTATAGTCTTATATATTAAATAGTCTGTAATGATGTATGATTCTATGTAAATTCAAATATTGGCTAGCATTCTTTTGTGTTATATAAGGCTTCGTGGGCACCGTTGGAGATTGCGAAACAACCTTCGGCTCCACAAACACGGGCCTGAGAGCATCGTCACTAGTGATCCAGGCTAACCGCTGTCTAGCAGAAGTGGACCCAGGATATGGTAGCAATGTGTGGTATTTCTACGCGCGTCTATTTCTAATGAATTGGGTATTTTCATTCCCAATGAGTCAGCATTGATAAAACTGGCGGTCAAGGCTGTTTCGGGGTCCTAAGGACCGAAGAAGATATACCGGGTTCACCAGCAGCACAGGCAGACGTAAAAGAACCGTACGGATTCAATCGACTTGGGTTCGAATATCCTCCTATTATTTTGCTGTAATAGGAGAACTATTTGCAGAATCGAATAAAACTATTTAAACATACATAACATAAACTCACGCCTGTATTCCCCAAAGGGGTAGGCAGAGGTGCTAGCACCCACGTTTCGCCAGTTTATGTTTAGGTCCCAATGTAATAGGTGGCGAACCTATTGCCATTAACCGGGCACTTATAAACGTGCGATAAATACACACATAACTTCGAAAAGCTTCGAAAAGTCATTGGTGTGTGCCATGGTAAACCTGGGATCGAACCCGAGACCTCGTCTCAGCAGTCCATTACCCATACCACTAGGCTACCGCAGATTCTTTTTAAACATGACTGAACTGTTTCCGCCCAACGTGGAACTCGTCTGGAATGGAATCCGTCCAACGTGGAATCCGTCCATCATGGAATCCTTCCAACATGGAATCCTTCCAACATGGCCAGGAGGCTAATTTTTAACCCTGGTGAGGCGAACCCAAGCAAGTTATCGCACGTAAAAATACATTTTGATATATTTTGTGCTCCGAATTAGGAATATGAATCTACAGTATGTAACCCTTCTCAAAATTCGCTTTAGTTTATAAATTGCGAACCTTTCGTAAGTAGGGGAGACGAATGACGGGAATCAATTAGTTTTTGTGAAACTTTTTGTCCGCAGAACCATTATCATCTCTTAAGACTCGGGATGAAAATGTTATGAATATTTTATAGCGATAGATCAATTTCATTTGTTTAGTCCGGATTGTCTTGGCAAGTATAAACTAAGGGAGATGTGTGGGGTCTATGGACCCTCTAGTAACCGGGCCCGGGAAGCCCGCGAAGAGTCTGCCAGGGTGCGAGAGTTATACTTTCGGCAACCAAAGATCCAAGACGGGGTACGTTTTAGTCGGTTCGAGTCCGACATAACCACCTCCACCGGCTCCGGGGGAGGGGGGTGTATCCGTGGGGATTTTTCGCACTCTAGCTAAATCAACATCATTGGTAAACTGGTAAAACCTGCTGTTTTGCAGACGAAGTTCTGGCGTAGACTTTCTTCTTGGGGTTGGGAGGTTGTTTGGTCGTAGGTGTTAGGCCCTTTGACCTCTCATCTCCACGGCCGCCTAGTCGCGCCCACAAAAGGAGGAGAAAGGTTAGTTTTAGAGTGGGTGGCTCTTAACACCAGCCCACTAACTTTTTATAGGTGTCATACCTATACCCTAAGGTTTGCTGACTTGGTCAGAACTGGTGACAGTATAATACTTTGAGTCGCCTTTGTCTAACAGCTAAGCAATAAAAAAGTATTTAGTGTTACCATAAAAATCGAGTTTTATTTTTATTTCTTTTAAGTACTGGCGCACCCTTGTGGTATGCGTCGAATAATGTTCTACGAAAGCAGTAAAATTAAATTTGGAATTTAATTTTGTAATTCGAATGTTCTAGAGTTATTTAATTTCGCAATAAGAGTGACTAGAATATTTTATTTTTAAATCATTGTTATGTCTGTAAAAAGTTTATTCGGTTAATTATTTTATATATTCACGCCTCTAAATCCTCCAAGGGGTAAGGAGAAGTGTGTTATCACACCCACATTTAGCCAACTATGATTTCATTGATGATGTAGGTAATGATTACTGCAGTGTATAAGTTGTGGTTTTTCTTCAAATACTGCAAAATGAGCCAATTTTTAGACGCAAAACCCTCACTAATGATGATGTCACGCTTAAAGACTAGGATATATTGTATACATCGTGACACGTATCTTGGACCTAAGTTGTGAGAAAAACGAGGCTCTGGTGCGCGCAGATTGTTTTGTAATTACCTATGCTCTAAGTAGTCTACCGCCACCGTAGCACACCACGCTATCCTCAAAAGACATCCAAAATACGTTTACTGTGCGTATAGAGCACATTTTAGGTCCAAAATACATGTCCTGAGCAATAACAGTGTTTAATAATACGCTAGGATGAACGGATTGTAGTAACAGGCAGCCCTTAATCCATGACCTTAAACTGAAAAAAGTGTAACCAAAATTCCAAAGTACCAATTTTAATCTCGTTGCGCTATTCGAACGCAAAATCACTGGCCGCAGACAACGGCCGCTTAACACTTGAAAAATGAAAAACAATTCCAATTTGGAACGTCAACCGTTTGAATTTGGAAGCGGGGCGACGAGGCGTGCGTTTGTGCTGCGAGAAGGAATGCACCAGACATGCGGGCTTGCGGCGCTCGGAGGCGCGAAAACGTGCAGTTGGTAATAATTAATGGACGCCCACGGTTTTCAAGTAAATTTTTTAAAATAATACTTACTAATTACTTTCTTCCTTCTTTCTGTTATTTAAATACCTACGTATATAAATTAGTAATAATTTTAGTGTACACCACAAACTACCTGTTCTTGCAATTCGGTCCATCGAAACTGGTTGTCTGGAAGAAATCGCAGATCGCGATAAGGCCGCCCATTGTACAACTTTCTATCATGCGTGTATCCTCTGTATATGTTCTATGTTTGGTGTGCAATAAAGAGTATTCTATTCTATTCTATTCTATTCTACTAATATCATCAATGCGAAAGTAACTCTGTTTGTCTGTTACCTTTGTACGTTTGGAACACAGATTCAAATGATGGTAAATTATAATTCAACCAGATCATTTACAGTCTCTGGATCCATTGAAACAATAAAAAGCCTCCAACAACAGAACTGTTCAGTTCCTCCGTGATCATAATGCTTGCAACAGCACCGAAATATCGGACACTCGAAACTATACATGGTAACTAACCCGATATCTATATACGAGTATATAAAAATGAACCCATATTTCCTTTGGTCACGAGATGGTGCCTGAACGGCTGGACCGATTTCACTAATTCTTTTTTTGTTGTATTCGTTATTGTTAGGAAATGATTCTCATAAAAGAAAAAATGAAGAAGATTGCGCGGAAAATAAGAAAATTTAAGAATACTTAACCACCATATAAAATAGCTGACCCGACATACGCCATGTCTAAATTTTGAGTTTGGAATACGAATTCGATAAAAACGTGTTTATTATTCTAATACTGCTTTATGATATATTCTTCTCTGTGATCTGCGTATTATGGTTGCCATACACCCCCATAGGTATATAGGCTCCGTAGGTGTAAGTATGGGCCTCGGTGGCCTATTGGTGTCGGAAGCTCCGTGGGCGTATGGGGCCCAAGTCGAAAAGCTTTCCGTTCTCAAAAAAAAAATAGGAGAATTTGATGCAGTTAATTGAAGTGAACACAATATAACATCAGTGATTCTAATTTGTAAGGCGAAACGAAGTTTACCGGGTCAGCTAGTCTCCAATAGTAATGTCAGTGACCACGATGGTTTAAATACCTATATCATATCCAACAACTGTTCTTACTGCAATGCTTAGATATTGCCAATGAGTTGTGGAGGTCAGATGGCAGTCGCTTTACGGAAAATATCGAAATGTAATCAAACTTGCAGTTACACTGGAAAAAACAGACTCTGAACGCTTCGGGTACGACCGGGCTTAACATACATATAATCACGCCTTTATACCCGAAGGGTTAGGCAGAGGTCATTTAACACCCATATTTCTCCAATAATTGTAGTCGATCCCATGTAATAGGGGGTGATCCTATTGCCATAATATTTGATGTACTATTGTTGACTCGAGCCTATATCTGAGGCGGAGTCTGGGTTGTATATATCTGTCTGATGTTAAACAGCCCTATCCCTTAGTGGCTTTGTACGACATCGCATGGGAAGAGATGGGATGGCCCAATGTAGGTATATGGAAATAAAAATACATGTCGGCCGGTATTAAACAAGCTTGGGTTGGCCTAATAAAAAATATGATAAGTAGGTCTGTACTTTTAAAGTTATGAACATTTTTTCCGTTGACAGTACCGAACAAGGAAAACGACTCAAGGTAACATTGGTTTCAATTTTTCGTGCGTTAAGGCTTTTCATACAAAGTTGTGTTTTGTGTGAAAAGTCTTACCACACGACTTTTTTTGTGTTTCGAATTTCAGCTGTTACGAAATTGCTATTTATTTGTATGTTTACTAAAGCGTTGGTTGATTTACGTCATCTAGATTGCAATTAACGCCATAGTAAATTTACATACATACATACAATCACGACTTTATCTCCAGAGGGTTAGTAGAGGTGAATTATCACCCTCATTTCACCAAACAGTGGATTCGGTTCCACGTAATAGGAGGTGAGCTTATTGCCGCCTTCCGGGCACTATTGGTGACTTAAGCCGTGCATCTGAGGCTGAGTCTGGGATGTATATATCTGTCTGATGTTAAACAGCCCTATCCCTTAGTCGCCTTGTAAGACACCGCATGGGAAAAGATGAGGTGGATCAAATTTTACTCAGCCGGGAACCACGCTGTTTTTTTATTTTAATAGGCGATAAATTTGGCACAAACGTAATACTAAAATACATCATCCAAGTCAAAGTAATAATCTTTTTTTTCCTTCTGTATAGGTCTTTAAACGACACTTAAAACACGTCAAAATATGAAGGACTAGTTTGCCTAATGGATCACTGGCTCGAAACGAGGCCCTAATCTGAGAAGACTCCGATATGAAACTCATTTTGTCTTTTGCTGGTCTATCTTGTCTTTTGCTGGAGTGACTGAGGGCGTCGTCCGTTAATTAGCATGTATTACAGCTAGCAGGTAAAGTTGGCTGAGTAATGAGATCTTGGTTGGAGCTCCATACATCCAAAGGCAATACGTAAATTCTTTAACATCAAAGATTTTATTCATACAGTCTTATCATCATTCATACATACAACACACATCTCTATCATCAATTTCATGTACAATAACATATGCCCTAAGAGTTACCAAATAAGCGCTAAAATAGCATGCATTTCATTATCGCTCTGTGCGATCTGTGTCAGCGGGTGTACGGACACATGTCCTGACGTTCCCGACAATCGAGCCCGCTCATTAACTTTTATTAGCACTAGCCGACGACGTGCATTGGCGGTTTTGGCACGTGTACATTGTACTAAGGTAAATAATATTGATTAAGTTATCACATTTGTTGGTGACTATCTTTTTATACTTACCTATACTTGAAGAAACTGAGGTGTACCTACAATATTTCTATGTACAATCGAGTGAAAAATATTAGGTGATATCTTTAAAAAGGATTAATGAAAGATGGCACTTTATTTTGGTTAATTTTCATCTATCAGGTAGGTGTGTTGTGTGCGATTGTCAAAATCTAATTTTCTTCCAATCAATTTCTCATATAAAATGATAAAATGGTCTGCGGTTGATCAGATCTTAAACTTAATATGAAAGGTATCCAAAGTAAGTTTGAAACAATTTTTTCATTAGTAAAAACAATAGTATTACAAGAAATTGCCTTGTTAACTGACATTTGAAAAGAGAGGTTCTCAATTCGTATTTTTTTTTTAACGTGTGCTTCTATAAATCATTATAATACTAAAAGTTCTGCTTCTGATGCGCTTGGATGTGGCATGGACTATGCATGGTAGATACATTGTATTTTTGCTACGCTTTAAGCGTAGCAGTCTACATACAACCTGTATTATAACAATGAACTCCACCAAGTGCCTTCAATCAACAGTATAAATCGTATGTATTTTTTACATTTATGCTAGTGTAAAATGTTGTGTTGTATTTCTGTTAACATTTTTGAAAGATTTTCTTATTTTGTATTTATATTTATTTTTAATACAGCAAATTTAATACAAAATATAAAAAATTTGTGCTCGGTCCAGGTGGGATTTGACCCCGCGATCCTTTTCTTACAGGGAGAATGCTCTTCTAGGCTTCCAAATCCTACCTGGACCTGGACCGATCACCTTTTTTTCCTTTCTACATCAATTTGAATTAATTAGCATACTAAATGCTTAATTCATTCATAAAAATTGAAAAAGTAGTCATAAATATGTCGAAATTGAATCAGCGATTACAACTGTCAAATACTTGTACAGTTAGCATCATAAATATCTTGACGACGAAGTCTCAAAATGATCTTAAAACTCTCGTATTATGAACAAATCAGCTGACTGTACTCTGTTAAGCTGATTTCTAGCAATCACCCAAAAAATCCATTTCAATTAAAATCGTATCGTCTATCAACGAGCACAGTACATTAGCACAAACTATCGAATTACGTGGTGCATGTTACGTTCGGCGCATAACGTTTTATTGCACTCCAGACGTGTTATTCTGCTTGACAATCAGTTTTGATCGCAGTCAACGTAAGTAGACCGTAGATTTAAATTAGTTCACATAGTCATAGAAGATACAACTGCAGCCTCAGCTTAACAGACAATATACGTCCATACTATCTATACTATACGTACATAGACGATACGATACGTCTTCGATCAATGATGGCTTCTGTGGCATGGTGGTTGTGATTTCACTGCTACACAGAGGGCTACGCAGAGGGGGCGTGTTCGTTTTCCGCTCAGTACAAATATTTGTATGTCTGAATACTTATATGGTATATTTACGTTGGCCTGAGAGTGTTTCTATGTAATTACGAAAATAATATAAAATAATATTTGGCCACAATTTAGAACCCGTAACAAAGGTCTCGGGAGCACAGTGGAGAATGTCATAAAAAGTTGACATTGAAGAGAAACGAAGAGATTATGCTTAAGTCATAGTCTCGTGATCCTCACCGTTTTCCCTATTACATTGGTCCAAGAAAAATAAAAAAAACCGATGGTACAACTACCTATGTCGCCATGCTGAGGCAGCTAGCGTAAACTAAACCGACTTGAATGTGTTGATTAACATAACGTTATAGAACAAAACACGGAGAAATTAAAACGCGCGTAGTTACGTTACGGTTAGTCAAGCAGAATAAAGCCTGATAGCCGAATCAAATTCCACACGTTCTTGTTACTTGCCAGCCTTATTTACAACCACTGCCCTTTTATTGACAGCTTTTAACGGCAGAATTACAGAATTAATGGTATTAGACTAATAAACTTTTATGGGGACGCGGCCTCAATGGCAGCTGCATTGGTTTATTAGTAGCAATTAGGATTCAGGAACTAGATTCTTAGATACTAGGGGTGATATTGGTGGATATTTACATAGTGTGATGAAGATTATTACTTTGGCAACACCAGCCCTTTGACGCAAAGTGAGATAGTACATTTGTGGTCAAATGTTAACTCTTCTAATTTCGAAATAGAGCGGGAAAAAGAAGAACTCAAGTGGGTCTTGAACCCACCAACTTTCCCTTACAGGGGGGAATGATCTTCCAACTGAGTTATTGAGTCACGCCTTTATATCCGTCTTAATTGGGCGACGGTGGAGACATCTACCTACTTTCTTACGAATTATTGGAACCATTGAATGATTTTTCAACCATTTTTAAACATTGATTTTTCTCATTGAAACTTCTAATCTACTATTACTCCTACACATTTCTGCACAATTCTCTTGCCTCAGTGACCACGTTAAGCCATCGCTATCGGCTCCGGCTCCCATACGTAGATGGACATTTCTCAATGGGACTCTGAGAACCTGGTCGAGTTCAATGCCAAGAAGACGATGGCATGTGCGTTTACAGCAAAGGTATCTTCTTTCCTTCCCCTTCCCACTCTTCAGATGACGCCACTACCACTACAGGGTCACCTCAATATCCTCGGTATGGATGTTCGCTGCAAACTGAATAACAAAACTATATCGAGAGCATCATCAAAACAGCCTCGGGTAAACTCGGAGTCCTGAACAGAGTGAGGCGTTTTTTCATGCCGAAGCAGAGGTGTATTCTATACAAGACCCAAATTCTTTCCTGCGTGGAATACTGCTCATATCTCTGGGATGGTTCCGCAAACTACTTACTTTTCTCTCGCTCTCGATGGATTGCAGCGACGTGCGGCCCGCATTATTGGGAATCCTGAATGCCACCATTGATAACAAGGTACAGGTTTATAATGGTGACCCTCTTTCCGAAACTTTACCTTTAGCTTACCATCAGGTGAGGTGAATTCAAATTGACATGTACGTCATAACAAAAAAATACGAACGTCCATAGCAGTCAGTTGCCTTACGTTTCGACCGGGGGGCCGTGGTCACAGGCTGACTGACTCAGTAGTGCACGCCCGCCGTCTTCGAGTCCGTGAGGTAGTAGGTTCTTCATCTACCCGCACATTCTCGATATTTTGTTTTCGCCATGTACTATCACATACCATACTCACCGTGTCCCTATTATGTAAGCAAACTATCTAGTGTTTATCCGACTGCGCATGCGAGGTTGCATGCTTTGTATTACAAGGATAATGATGATTACACAATTTTCTCATTGCATCTTTACAATAGTAGGGTTTTGTTGTTTTTCCCATCCTGTAAATCTTGACTTAAGTTAAGTAGCATATTTAGACTGATATAATAACTATGGGCCTATTATGACGTCATGATAAGTGATCGACATCGTATTTGGACCGTGATCCAGAGGGAGAGGGGTTTATTGGCAGTAGCACACCGGTAGTCGCAACAGAAGTGAAAGTTTGGCCAATATTTTATGCAGATATTTGTATACATTGGCTATGGTTCTCGGTGGAGTAGAATAGGACCACCCCAGCTCTTCCTGTGTCGTAAAAGGCAACTTAGGGATAAGGCTGTTCTCCATCCAACAGTAAACATACAGCCCAAGACAGAGCATGCTAGACGGCAATAGACTCACACGTCGTGGGGTCGAAAATCATAATTGGTAACGTGGGTGCTAATATACCACAGCCTACCCCTTCGGGGATTTCCAGACGTGAGTATATGGATTGGTTGTACTTGTATACAACTATCATTTTAGTTTTCCTATCTCAAAACATGTCCAAACCTGTACCATCGTGACCTATTAGGTTGGGGAAAAAGTCTTTTCATATAGTCTCTCATATCTATAGTATGTATGAACTTCTAATAAAATCTCTTTGGCTATTTGCATCTGGCTGGTTTTGGTATCATTAAAAGTTAAAACTTTAAAGAACATAATTCCAAAATCAAATTGGGAAAATGTGTGATTTTCATTTGTTTTTCGTACTGTCAAGATGAGTGAATCTGATGAAGAAATTCGATACATTTTGAAAAAAACTTTTTCCTCTACCTATTATATTGCGTCTAAAAGAGTTTCTACAAAAATGTCCAGTTTCTGTGTCTCATTCACAGAACAGAAATATTCATTCATTACAAAGAGGTTACATAACTTGCTTCAATAAGAACCTTTTTTTTTTCTTCTTTCTTGCATACGAGTACATGTCTTTCAGCATCAACCGTACATTTTGAACGTAGAACCTATTGTTAGAGACCCGATCTATAAAGAGTATTATGTTACTCGTAATAAAAATGGCGGGATGTTTGTTCACCGAGGGTATTTCCCGGTGATTACGTACTTTGTTTCACTATAAGGCTGTTTAAGGGTCCTGGGCTACATTGTGTGCGCTTTGTTAGCGAATGTAGGTCATTTGTTCGGATATTAAGGTTTTATCATCACTACAAAGTATTAGAGTACTTCGTAACCATACTCCTGAGCCTTTTTCCCAGTCATTTGAACTCGTATTTATATCAAATATACCTTGGGGAATGTATATTTTGGACCTAAATCATGAGACAAACGAAGCCGTGGCGAGCGCGGTCTGTTTTGTAATAATATGAGCTTGATGAATTTAGTTTCGTCCGCCGCCGTTTTTCAGCACATTTTAGGTTCAAGATATATGTCCCGAGCTATACGAAAAAAAGAAAGAAGAAAGAAAGAACATATGAAACGGTTAGTATGTATGGTATGGTATCACGGGCTGTTATCCGCAACTCCACGACAAGGCGCGGATTTTAGGGAGGGCATTCCATTCGATCCACCCCAACTCGTTGAAGAACGCCAGCAGGCTATTCACGCTACTGGTGATCTCCCGGAGCGTACTTGCATTTCCGAAGTACTTAGCCCTGCATGTGGCTGTTTCAGGACAGTGTAAGAGCACGTGTGCCGCAGTTTCGTCCTCATTCAAGCAGGCTCAGCAGAGAGGGCTGTCGGTGATACCTAAAATATAAAGGTGTTTATTGAAGGAACCATGCCCCGTGATGGCAGCCGTAGTAGCCGTGCATAGTTGCCGTTTGGTCAGTTGTCGAAGACGCCTGTTCAATCTATTTCAAGCCAACCCATCTGCATACTTCCAGGTTTATCCAGTGTCTGTTGCGTTGATCTCTCGTTCGTTTATTCACTGTAAGACGGTTAAACTTCGATATTTCCTGTGAAGCCACTGTCCTCGACCTTCACAACCCATTTGCAATATCGATGTTCTATTGTTAGACCAAGATTGTCGGACGTCTTAGTACTCCAAGTACCCGTTACGAATGCTACATTAACTGTCAATTAGCTTGCTCTTCTAGACAACTGGCAAGTTTTACTAACCTGGCTAGAACAAGTCAATAAGCATAGGTTTAAACATCCACCATACTTAATATTATAAAAGCGAAAGTAGTAGTAGTCTGTCTGTCTGTCTATCTGTATGTGACACTTTCACGCCTAAACAACTGATTTGTCACACAATTTGGTATAGGGTAGATTAGACCATGAGAAAGGACATAAGCTATGTTTGGACATCCACACGGGCGGAGCCGCGGGCAAAAGCTAGTATTATATAAAATCAAGCCTCTTTCTCATTTGGCGTTTTTCCAATTTCTACGATCCTGGCATCGTTATAATAAAAATCAAACATAGCTTTTTATAACATTAATAGATATACATATAAGAGCGTAAACAGGTATCAGTTCGGTACAATGGCACGCAGATATTAATAATGCAACTCTAACTGAGGCGGGCGGCTAGTAATAATTGAAGAGGGAGGCTATGGATTATGTCCACGTATCGATCAGCACGTATAAGTACACTACTTGGAATGGAACACCCCGGTTGTTAGCGTTACGTCACAGAATAGATAATAGTATAGCTTATATCTTCAAAACTACGCTACAGATTTCAATGCGGTTTTTAAATAGATAGAGTAATTCAAAAGGAAGGTTTATATGTATAATACATGCTTAATATAGTAGAGGGTGCAGCGGGAACGGGATCTGACGCCACGCAGGCGGATAAAAATTGGCGGAACGAAGTCACTATATGAAATAATGATGCCATACTCAATGTAATAGTGATGCATTCAGTTCTCGTTCACTCATGGCGCAGCAACGCCACCCTCAAATTGTCTTAACTTCCTTGCCAGATCAAAGAAGAATCAAAGACTGATTTTAATATGATTGTCATAATCATTCACTTCGTCACAAATATTTTTATTTCATCAGAAACTGACAAGAAAGAAGAAATTGTTTATTGCGAAACAACGCACACGGCTATACACAATATCAAGCACATAATAACAATATCAATAATAGTAAGCAAGAAATATAGAAATAATACATTAATTTAATCATAATTCTGTCCAGCCAGAGTCACCACTCCACCCACTTTCATGACCACGCTTGAACATCCAACCAGTGCAGTTAAACCATGGGATAAATTTAAATATTGTCATAAGTGATGCCTAAACGTCAGCTGACTCTGTCTAATTAAAAATACGACTTTGATTCTCATCATCCACATAGAGACGTTAGTCCTGATTGCATTCGAGGCCACGGTGCCCTCGGAGCTCAGGGTCCGCCTTCCGGCTCTTCCTCCTCCACTTCGCACGATCTTGGGCGTCCAAGGTAGTGAGACTTTGATTCTATCTAATACTAAACTGATAATTCTACTTACTTCGAAGTCGTCAACCTACAGGATGTTTTTATTAAATGTTAATTGGGCCAATCGATTGCTACATACGATGACGGTAATGCTATACATACATTCTATTGTATGGCGTACAGGGTAATCCCCGTTTCATTTCTATTAGTCTGATTGGCTGTTATTGGTTGTTATTGGGTCTCTAGGGATGTGGCATGAAAGGGTTTGATTGTTATTACCCGTATAGAATAAAAAATTAGGAATAAATTATCTATTGATATTGTCGGGTAAAATGATTTTGCCCTAATTTCCAGTTAAGTACCCAGATATTTTTTGATATTCTAGAATATTGTAAACAGTGCTATCTAGACACTAAGCAAGCATGGCTTCATTAGCTTGTGTTATTGATTTTAGAATGCATACTTAGATACATATTTTGTAAATACGTGCATAGAAGCACCCAATACAATGCAAATTATTATAGATAATGAATATCTTCACGGCACGTGTTCGATACCTACTCAGTGCATATAAATATTTGCACTGAGTAGGTATCGAATACGCGCCCCCTGTGAGGCAGTCGAACGCTCTTCCGCTGCGCCATAGAGGCCGTTATCATGGACACAGCCCTGAGAGGGCCATTTCAAAACCGGAGATGGTCTGGGTCAGTCGGTGTGCGAGGGATATGGCAATGGCAATCCCACTTCTGGCATTCGACGACTCAAGACGTTTTATTTAGTTGATTTGAGTCCGTCATAATTGCCCCCACCCCTAAAAAAACATTACAGTCAGCATCAGAAAGATGTTGATGAACAGAGTGCTCAAAATAATCTTAATTACGTTTTTTGAACCCGTTCCAGTTGACCGATTGTTCTGGTATTTGGTACACACCTTTAGTTCGGACAATAATACCATATAAATCAATAAAACATTTTAATTGCTCTTAATACGAGAGTTTTAAGATTATTTTGAGACTTCGTCGTCAAGATATTTTATGACGCTGACTGTACATACTTACAAGTGTATAACCCACTAAAATTTTCGTGGACAAAGAAAAATGTCGCCTACAAGCTGGTATAGCTAATGCACCATGTCCTTTGTCTCGTTTTCGGAGTTCAAGAGGTCAAGCGGTAGTCATTCCCGTAAAATCACGTACCAAATCTTGTTACAAAAGTAATTAATTTTATCCACATAAAATGCATCGATCAATTGAAAAACCACAAACCGTGTAATGCTTCTTAGTAATAAATACGTAATCTCATTCCATTCCTCAAAAAAAAAATTAAAAGAAAATTATGTGAGCAAAAATGGTACCAAAAATACTTCTACTTCTTATGTTTTGCTGTGCGTCAAAACAATCTAGTACAAAAGACAAAAAGGAATATCTTCACAAACTAAGTCCGGAACAGGTTATGGAAGCTTTTGATGGTGTCATGTCAGAGGATTATATAAAAGTACTGGCAAAGGATTTCGCGGCGAAAGCAGCTGCACATTTCATGACTGAAATAAAAAATCAGAAAAGTGCTATTATTAATGAAATCAAACGTACACGTTTAGAACACAGGTAAATTGTGAATAAGGATTTACTGACAGCTAGCCCTTGGGTTTATGGTAGACCTAAGATAGTTCTGGTATCTCTAACAGTGTTACAACTTCTGCGGAACGGCATAGTGCTAAACTTCTCCTACTGACCACGGAGAACACCTGGTCTGAGGCCTGTTTCGAGGTTATGCTAAAACTCTACTCTCTTGGCGACAGTCTAGTGTCACAAGCCAAGCCAATGCTCACGGATACAATGCATGTGTTTTTGCATTAGCATTGCCTACAGTGGAATCCTTGAATAGCTGCATCGGACAGTTTGCGATGAAAAATGAGTACCTATATGGAAAGGAAAAAAACAGGACATTAGTTTTTGATGTGTGAGTCAGAGTAGCATCCCTATGATGCATACTGGGCGTTACTTGAAAGATATCAATAGACTGAGTTTTCTAGCCGTTTTTGTAGACCAGAATTAGTTAGTGATCCTTGCAAGTTGTTCTACTACCATTCCACTAATTCCAAATTATATTTTACAGAAAACCTACACCAGCAAAGAAATCTAAAGCTGACAGATTAAACCAAGCCAAGGAAGAAGCAAGTGAATCAGTAAAAGAAGACGAAAAGAAAGGAGATGAAGGAACTAAAGCAGCACTAAACGAAGGAGAAGCTCTGAGGTTATTAGAAGCCCCTTCTCCAGATGGGGATAATTTGGACACCAAGTCCGGTGAATTGACTGATGAGAATAAAAGCAAAATACCCGTCATTCAACTCACAAAAATTAATGGAATTTACTACAGACGATTACTTGGAATGATTTAATAATGCACACATAACTAATTATCTTTTTAAAGTTAATTTGTAAGTGGTTATGAAATAAATTGCGATTTCATGTTTTTTAACGCCAACGTTACCCCAATGAAGGATGATTATATTATAGACATATTTTTTAATACTAAAATTAAATATTACTTAGAAATTATCCTGGCTTATGAGGTTCTGTTGCGTGGAAATGGTGGCGACTGCTAAATCAGGAGTCTCAGTTTCTACCCGTCATTCAGTTCAAATTATTTGGTTTGAATATTTTTATGATTTTTTTATTTACTAGCTTTTGCCAGCGACTTCGTTCGCGTTAAGTTCGAAATATGAAGGTTTTACAATGCTCCGGTTTCTGCGACCCAGATAAGTTCCTTAAAATTTCTCATGCCAATGTACCAGGTTCACAGAAATACTGATCCTGTGACCACGACCCGCAGCAACCTATATCTTAAGTATGTATGATTGCAATCAAACAAACGTAAGATTTTAAGTCTGATCAAGACCTTTCTATTAAAAAAAACCGCATCAAAATCCGTTCAGTAGTTTTTGCGTCCATCGCGAACAAACATTTCCAATTTACAATTATATAATAAGTATATAGATAGATTTATTCCTGGCCGCCACTGGATGATAGTCGGGACAAAACTTTGGCTTACATAAAATCTTTTATAAACTATGCACGGTATGAGTCAAAATTTTAGATGACTAACAATCTCATAAAATATAAAGTGAGCTTTTTACTTAAATCAAATCAATATTCATTAAATCAATATTATTACTATAAAAATGAAACCAATGTATATTTAAATTGTAATCAACAAAGGGCTACTTGTCGTCATACAGCACAAAACTCCAATGAATAGAGAGGCACAAAAAAGTACGCTTCGCCATCAGCGTTCACTTATTCACTAGAGTACAAGCCCGAATTTCCTTTCACCGGCCTTACATTATTGTAAATGTATAGAAAGCCGTGTATTTATTAAATATTTACGGGTACCTTGAAGGTGTTATCCTTGGTCCGACCGGGATTAAACCTTTGGCCTCTGATATAAAACATAAAGAGGGTATTACAATGCGATATTACTTGTTGTATTCACTTATAAATTCTTAGAGAGATGAATTACATTATTGAAAGAAAAATGTTTACAGGTGACTCCATAATGTCGTATACAAGGTGATTTTATAGTCGTTTCGGAAAAAAAGAATTTGGGCAGTTTCAATAGCAAAATCATCTCGAAGTATTACCTACTTTGGCGAAATAATTTTTTTTTTTTGATAGCGTATGGGAATAATGTTCAGGTGAAAGGAAAAATGTATGGCGGTTATAATTTTTTTTTATTTTATTTCACCAAATTAATACTTCCGAATGATTTTGCTATCGAAATTATTTTTTCCCGAAACTACTATAAAATTACCTTGTATATCTACAATATCTTCTGCCACATTATAAGTACTCATTATTTTAAAATTGTTTCATAGCCAAGAAATTACCAGATTTTTAAGAATTTGATCATTTCTTAAATCACACACTTTTTACAAACCCATCATCATTTTCGAGCATGACGAAGTCCTATTAAAAGTAATATTATGCCGCACAATAGAGCCCAGATATCCTGAAGAAAGTGATGAGAAATCCGTTGAGACCGTGGCGACCATAATTCACATTGCACCATGAATTATTGATGAAAGACTGAACCTGGATTGATTCAATTTTGATTTTAAATAAAATACCTGGTGTTGTGGATTTTTTTATTTGGAATGGGGGAAGGCAAAAGTGATTTCGTAATTATAATTTTAAATTTAAATCGGAAAAAACAACAGTAAGGACTTAGAACAGCTGCAGCATTCCCTTCTACAGTTGTTAGTGTGAGCTAGTGTTTTTGATCGCAAGGATATCCATGCATTCATAAACACTTACTACTTGTGTTACTTTCAGTGAAAATACGTACATAAATATCTACATCAACCTGTAAGGTTCCTCTTAGCTTGCATCTATCTTAGAACACAGAGTTCGCTCTCCTTCACTTTCATTTTCTTCTTCATTCAATTTATTTCGGCTTTTTTTGCTTTTACGGAACTAACGGCTGACTAACAAACCCAACCCCAGATAGAAAACTTCCGCTACAGTCTCATCTATATGTAGTCCATACCTATAAATGTCTACGTAAGTTTTCCAATCACTAGGTAACAACATCGTCTCTTGGGAGACACCCGTGTCCAATTGTTTGGCTGTCGATATCATGTATAGTTTCATCCAAACCCATTTGCTAATTATGCGTCCGTCTGCCATTGTTCACGTCAGATACACGAATGAACCTTTTCAATAATTCACCATGTGTCGGGTTCGTTGTGTAAACAGTGTGGTTTTACGCATTTCCGATATTGCGGAGCGTATTGTGTTTGTGCGATGAATGTTTAAGAGATTTTAATCTAGGACTATTTGGGTGTTGAATATAATATTATTGTTTTAGTAACAATTGTTGGAAGTTTACGCAAATATTATACATTAGCATGGCCCTACAGTTTCACCCGTGTAAGGAATAAAAAGTTGCTTATGTTACTGAGGAATGGTGTCAATTGCTGAAATTGGTTCAATAATTGCAGAGTTTGTCGATTACAAATCCATTATAGCTGCAGGTGCTGTTGATGTTTGGTTTGGGAATACCCAATTTTTGATACAAAATATAATTCATAATTCATAATCATTTATTTGTGGAACATAGGTTAGTTACAGGTCTTATAATAATGTTAGAATGTCCTCTATATTCTACCACATTGTGTGATGTACAAATATTTTAATTTTATTACAAAGTATGTCGATTCATGCAATGTCAACGAAATAGTAGTATTAAAAATTTCAAACAATAAAATAAATAATAAAATAAAAAGCACACAGCAGCAAAATAATAAAAGAAAATTAAGTCTAAAAATTAAATAGCCAAAAAAAAATTGTATTAAATTAAATGTCCTTGTCACTGAGATAATCATCAATTGAGTAGTATGCTTTATCGAGCAAGAATGTTTGTACTTCTTTTTTAAACATTAGCATGTTTTCGCTAGATTTTATGGCTTTAGGTAGTTTGTTGTAGATCTTGGGCGCCATAACAAATATACTTCTGTGTAGTAGGACCGTTTTGGCTGGCACGAGGCATAACTAATATAAGTGGCAGATTATAATTATCTATAGAATACAGTAGTACATAGAGCATGCGTCAATTAATAAACTAGCAACTATTAATAAAGAATTGTAAGTTTTCATATACCTTTATTTTCGTGCGGAGATCCCCTCGGATACCTGCGGAAGGGGAGGTTGAGGAGGACTCGAACCGACTAAAACCGCACGCCGAGGTCGTGGTGCTAGACCGGAGGTGAGGTTGTCTTCGACATATCCCTCGCACCCCGGCTGACCCTCCTCGGGAGTTTTCATAGACCAAGGTAGTCGCTTGCCATATCACATTACCTTGGAAACCTATTCCTTATCACGTTGATACTACTCTGCCCTACTATTCATTCCCAACTTATTTCTAAAGAGAAACTGTCCCATTTGTCGCTATTACACAACTTTTACGGTTACATCACGTTATTATAATCCGCGTCACTCACGCTTACGACCGAAGATATTCCAACTAAGTGGATTATGTAGCATTACCGTCAGATCAATAAGATCCTCAGTTCGATTCTCGCTAATCCTACCACCAGTTCTTTACATTCGAAGTTTAGTCATGTGCTTTAAAATTGATATGTTTATTTAAAATTTTAGGAACAGCTATTCTTGTAATATTTTGAACTGCTTTCTTAAACAAGTTTTGAAGTTTTGAATCGAATTTAGTTGAATAATTAGTAATAACATTTGTATTTAGTTTTAAGTGTTCAACATTTGTATTCTGTATTCCAGTAATCTTATAATTCGGTTGGACCACCCACCAAAATGTTTAAACTGTAGTGTACCATTGTAGGGATTTGTAGCATTTGCATTAATGAGTAAAAATCTCCTCATAATAAGGGCATTGAAATGATTAGAACCATTGACTTACTTTTGCCCTGGGTGGCAAAGGTATTTGTTTGGGTTTAGATTTGACAATATTTATGCAAATAAATACACTATGCATTAGGAATGAATTAAATATTTAAAAAACCGCTTTTTATGGATTCTATCGCGGTATATGTGTGTTTCAGCAGCCACTGACCTTACTCACAGGTAACAAAATATACCATGATAGACTCCTTAAAAAGTGGTTTTATTTCAATTAGTGACATTCGCGTAAACTTTAGAAAATATCAACTGAATACACGGACTAAAGGAAAAAAGGGAGCTATTATATACTGAATGTGGATACACTAGGAGCTATTCGCACAGGTGCTATCCAGCTGGGTGCTCTAAGTGGACTACACCAGAATAACTATGTCAAATCATGGAATGCAATAGGCTAATAATAATTCATAATTTGATTGACTGATTACTTTTAAAATTATTGTCGTCGGAAGCAGAAGCTTTTCAATCCACTGTATATGTCTATTCAAAGTTGTTATCTATATGCGAAAGTATAAAAGTTTTTATGAATTTAGATTTTACACATTTCAAGTCCATTATAATTATTTTTGCTTTAGAGAAAGTAACATTAATTCTTAAAGAACCATCAATCCATACTAATATTATAAATGCGAAAGTAACTCTGTCTGTCTGTCTGTCTGTCTGTCTGTCTGTCTGTATGTTACGCTTTCACGCCTCAACCACTAAACCAATTTTGATGAAATTTGGTATAGGGGTAGATTAGACCATGAGAAAGGACATAGGCTATGTTTGGTCGCGATAACCAACATCCACGCGGGCGGAGCCGCGGGCAAAAGCTAGTCCTCTATAAATTTTATTGATGACTCTTTGAGAGCGTTTTTTGAGTAGGCAGGCTTTCGACTATACCAGTGAATACGTCTTTGGATCGTAAAAAATACTCATATTATGCCTCATTTAATTGACAGTAAACTTGACTTAAGACATTAGTGAGCAAAATAAACATTTTTAGATTTTTTATGGTTCTGCTTGAGAGAAATGTCACACTTTCACCTTAATATAGACGATAAGTATCTGTACATGCTATAATCATGCTATATAAGTACGATACTTCATTTTACAAGAGTGTCTGAATTGTTTCCCTTATTCACTTTATCGCACACCATTTTCTTTAGTATTTCTAATACACAAAATAAGAGTTTATTGTAAGTTTTATATTTATTTTGCATTTACTTTATTTAAAAGGTTTTTATAGTCATATTACTTATAATAAAGAAAAGTAAAAAAGTAACTATATGAAAACGGTATTTAGTTCGAGTTACCTTTTGTATCATGCTTCTTTACTTCCTTCCTTTAAACTTAATAATATCTGTGTACTAAAACTAAACACAGACTTAAACCTGTAACTGTATACTCTAAATGATGTAATTGTATACTCTGTCTTCTTTACGGAAGTAAAGAAGCACTAGACCAGTAACCAACTACCAGTAGTGTAGACATAATCACATTTTATTACAAAGATATTTTCACTTCTAACAGCAAATCAGATCAACACTTCTTTTTTCGTGAAGAAATCCCCTCGGATACCTCCCACGCTGGAACTGGAAGGGGAGGTTATGTCGGACTCGAACTGACTAAAACCGCACGCCGACCGAGGGTCGTAGTGGTAGGCCGGAAAAGACACCACCGGTTGTCTTTGACATATCCCTCGTACAGTCAGCATCAGAAAAATGTTGACGAGTAGAGTACTCAAAATAATCTTAAAACCAAAATTTCAATATTATATTGATAATTAGAGTACTCAAAAAGTTGTAAGCATCCAGAGTAGTCAAGCTATCTTAACAATCGATCTTCCAGAAACATGTAAGTAAGCAGAGTGTTCATTTTCATATACACAATCACGCTACTCAATGGTATCTAATCAAACAAAGTGTTCAAAATATCTGGACAATGTCATTTAATCGCATTTTATAGCGCTTTTTTACTTATGTAGCCATCCTTTACACATGATGATGGGATGATGTGAGATAGGTGTATAAGTTAGAACAGGATAGAAAATTTGTCAAATTAATGACAATTTCTTTTGTATTTTTTATAGTTGCCAGTTGCTTAAGCCATAAACTATCCACTTGAATTGGTGAGAAAAGAGTATGAATACTTACGTAAAAAATAAAGGGTCCTGCAACGCAAGATACACCTATGTACTCAAAAATCCACTTCTCGTATTCTCTAATACGCATTATGACTACATCGACATGACATAGACGCAAAATGTCTGCTCTTTGAAAATAGGTACAGTTAGATACGAAACTATTGTGTGAGTGTTTTTTTATAATAGATTATAATTTATAATAGAAGTTTTTTTTTAATACGTCATAAACCGCAATTTTCGCCTTCTTGCTCTTTTTCTTTCTCTCTGAAATAGTTATTAAAGTTAAACCATTTTATTTTTACTTTTTACCCGAATAGAGACCTTAAGGCTGAAAAGATTTCAATGAAAGTGGTCACAAATATACCTTATATAAGAGTGCATTAGAGATGCGGTTCTTAGCATTCCATGGATTCACCGTGCGGTCGCCGGGTCCATGGCGTGGTACAGAGAGGAACACTGTGACGGCGCCTGGGACTTGCGACCCAGGTGTAGGTTTAGGGTGGCCACCTTGTGATGCATCAGCGCTCACCTCCACCGTCAGTCATGTTCCCCCCTCTACCTATCCAAATTTGGTAAGATCCTATCAACGCCGTTTTAGATATTCGTTTGAGTAAAGAGCTTACTGAAGCTCTTGGCAATCCGAGGTCTTTAAATAAGTTATACAGGGATTTATCTGGAATTCCCCTTGCTCCTACTTCCACGGCGTAGAGTTTAACCACATAGCCATTTTTGGTTAACTCGTTGGTCAGGTCAAAGTATTTGTTTATTTTTATAGCGTGGTCTTTAGGTATGTTAGTTTCCCACGGTACTGTGAGTTCTACTAGTACTGCACGCTTTTGCTGTTTTGAAAATAGGAATATATCGGGTCTGGATGACGAGGCACAAACATCCTCCGGTATTTTATAGTGTTTCTCATACGAATCTGCGAGTAATGTCCAATCAGCGGCTGCTATCAAAATTGAGTACGGCTTTTGATTTGTCTTTTTTGAGCAGCCTTCCTTTACAAACGCGACATCATTTCTTTGGTTTGTGGTTAAACCCTTTTTCGCTCTAGCTATCGCCAAACTTACCGCCTCACGTACGATTTCTAATACCTTATCATGTCGGCGCGAGTAATGACCCCGGTCTAATAGCGTCCTACAACCCACCAGTAGGTGCCTAGCAGTATCAATTACTTCACCACATAAGTTACATGTTTTATCTGTGGCTTTTCCCCATCTGACAAGATTGCTTTGGTCGGGGAGGGTCAACTGGAATGCATTGAGATAGAATTTAAGGAGAGCCGGTGACCAGTCGTATATTAAGGTACGCCATTTAAGGCTATGGGAATACAAAATTCACCTAGTGTTAACCATTCGTTTTGTATTTCTAGGTTCATTGCGTGCACTTTGTAGGTATTATTTTCATCTACTTGAAGAAAAGATTTTGTTATATCTTTGTCTGACTGCCTCCTAGTATTACCCAAACCTACCCTACCAGTCTGCGAGCCTATCATGAATTTTTTATGGAATTGGAGGCGCGACTCGAGCTCTTTAGTACTTTGGTCTTTTGGAAGAGCTTGCACGATTTCGTCTTTTGATTTCGCTAGGACGTGCATTTTGGTTACTCTTAGATGTTTATAGAGTTCCGATGGTTTCTTGAACGTCATTCCAAAGTTATTTGAGGCTCTATATAATGTCGATGGGTCTGCCGACTGAACTAGCCCCAGCCACGACTTCAATGTCTTCGTAACATTCGCATCTAGTTTTTTAAGGAGGCTCTGGCTTATATCATAAACAAGAAACGGCCAGTTAAGACGCGAGGTTAAATAGTTGTCGTAAATCCACGCTTTTTTAACATTACTTAGTGGCTGTTAATCTACCTTTTTATCCCATGAGCCGCAAGAGAAAGCAAATTTGCTGGTCAATCTCTTCGCGGCCAACTCCCGAGTCGATGATTGTGGTATGCAACCACGGACAATGCCCACTGGTGACCACGCAATGCCTGATATACGTATCAGGCAACGCGATATCCGTGCAGTACTGCAATCACTCGATGTCCGGAAAGCCAGTGGTCCTGATGGTATTCCAGCGGTCGTACTTAAAAAATGTGCAGCGGAGTTATCTCCTATGCTAACGCGACTGTACCGACTGTCCTACAGTTCGGGTACAGTGCCTTCGGCTTGGAAGGAGGCGAATGTCCAGCCGATCCCCAAGAAGGGGGATCGCTCGGACCCAGCCAACTATCGACCCATAGCCGTCACCTCAGTGCTGTGCAAGGTGTTCGAGCACATAATTAACACACAGCTCATGCGCCACCTAGAGGATCACTCCTTGCTTAGTGACCGGCAATACGGTTTCAGACCGAAACGGTCAACGGGTGATCTTCTGGCGTACATGACCCACCTTTGGGGTGAGGCTATGGAGAAGCACGGTGAGTCACTGGCAATTAGTCTTGACATCGCCAAAGCTTTCGATAGGGTATGGCACAAATCGCTTCTTTCCAAGCTACCAGCCTTCGGCCTGCCTCATAGACTGTGTAACTGGGTTGCAAGCTTCCTGCAGGGGCGCCGTATTCGCGTCCTTTGTGATGGACGAGCTTCGGAGTTCTTGCAGGTAAATGCTGGCGTGCCGCAGGGTTCCGTCTTATCTCCCACTCTCTTTCTTCTGCATATCAATGACATGCTCTGTAACGGAAACATTCACTGCTATGCAGACGACAGCACCTTACACGGGAGTTATTACGCACATCCTGCGGCCAAGCAGTCTGATATCGCGGAAAAAAGGCAGCTTCTTGTCACTGACCTGGACCGGATCCTGGACCACATTTCTCAATGGGGCGCTAGGAACCTGGTCGAGTTCAATGCCAAGAAGACCCAGGCATGTGCGTTTACAGCAAAGGTATCTCCTTTCCTTCCCCTTCCCACTCTTCAGAGCACACCACTGCCACTGCAGGATCACCTCACTATCCTCGGTATGGATGTTCGCTGCAAACTGAATAACAAAAACTATATCGAGAGTATCATCAAATCAGCCTCGCGTAAACTCGGAGTCCTGAACAGAGTGAGACGTTTTTTCACGCTGGAGCAGCGGTGTCTTCTATATAAGACCCAAATTCGTTCCTGCGTGGAATACTGCTCACATCTCTGGGACGGCTCCGCAAAGTACTTATTAGATGCTCTCGACAGGTTGCAGCGACGTGCGGTCCGCATTATTGGGGATCCTGAGGTCACGAACACCCTCGAGCTTTGCAGATGCGTAGAGATGTTGCGTCTTTGGCAGTTTTCTACCGTCTCTACCATGGTGAATGTTCTGACGAGCTCTTCCAATTAGTCCCACCCTCCCCTTTCCTTCACAGGACGACACGTGCAGGGCTAAGATGTCATCCATTTACGGTGCAGAGTATACCTGCTAGAACCAAGCGTTTCAGTGATTCATTCCTATGCCGCACCACTAAGGCCTGGAATTCCCTGCCAGTTCACGTGTTTCCTTCTTCCTACAGTCCTGGGTCCTTTAAGCGGGGCGTGAAAAGGCATCTAATGGGGCCGTCAAGCTGAGTGCCACCACTGTTAACATGGTAAATGTTTACGATGGTGACCCTCTTTCCGAGACTTTGCCTTTAGCTTAACATCAGGCGAGGTGAAGTCAAATTGACGAGTCCTGTATAAAAAAAAAAAAAAAAAGAAGTTATTAATTACTTCTTCTTAAGCTGGAGTGCAACTTCTGTTATCTATTTTTCTTCCGAGAAATTTAAAAGGCACGGTTTCGCATATAGTCGAAACGTTTTCCCCGCCTATACTAAGCCCTGGATCATATGAGGTATATCTGGTACCCCGCCTACCCAGACATAGACAGTAGCATTTGCTAGGTTTTGTTTTCATTCCATCTGTCCATGTACAGAAATCATCCACTTTACGCAACAGATACTAAATCGTGAATTTTTGGCGCTATATCTAATGGATTTTGTTATTATTTAATTAAATAAAGTATAATATACAAAAAAATACATAAAAAAGACCAAAAAAGCAGGCGAAGGTACCCATTTGTAATTCATAAATCCAATGATAATCAATGGGTTCCGCCTGCTATCAAACTTATTTCGGTCTTTTCAGGAGCAGTCGTGTTTTTTATTTTTAATAATTATTCAATCGACAGAAAAATTTTGAAATACGAAACCCTATTTCATACTATGATTTATATTAATACTACAGTCCATCAAATCTAAGAGGTACCGTTTGACGTTTCATATTTTTCAAACCGAAACAACTTTGTTCATACGTACATTATTCAGTTTCGATAACCTTTTTCATAAAACCATGAATTTAGAAAGATTTCATTATTGTATCTAAAAATGTACAATTCTTAATATCTAAATGTAATTGAAAACTTTCAAACAAAGCAAAATAACACATATTTACACAGTAAATAATTTCTAATAGTTATTTATATTCTTGACCTCATTACAAAGTTACGTAGTTAGGTCACTGCACGTAGTGTTGCGACTCTTCGGATACACTTGTATGCAAAAAAATCGTTTACATATACGAAAAATCGAATGTATTATTTACAAATTACACTTGACAACCAAACAAATATTTTTTCATGTGAATGGGATTTATCTCACATATTACGATTACATAACTAAATAGTTATGTAATCGTAAAATATGAGATAAAACCCATTCACCAAAAATACGTATTTATAAATCAAATATATTTGCTTCTTTAAAAAGTTGTCGAAAGCGATTTGTCGATTTTTGATTTTCGCGCCCAAATAAGTCGGGGTTTCTCGCGCTAACGCTGTCGAAATAGTAAATGGAGTCAGGGATAGTGTTTTTTACATTTATTTTTGTGTATGATAGTATGGGTTTGCATATTACAGAGAAATAAACAAATTTTTAACAAGCACATCCATTGATTTTACAATTACAATTTTTTCTTCTAAGTCTTATTTCTACGTCTAAAACTAATAAAAATAAGGTATGTAGAACCCATTCACAAAAATGTTGTTGCCTGATGTTATAAATTAACGACGTTACTGCGCGACCGCATAATGCACTGAATACACAGATACCCTAAAATAAATTAACTTAATTATTTTTAGGTCAATAGGCAAAATCGCAGGTGTCCAAGTCTCTACAATTTTTTTTTTCTGGCAACACTGCCAACTACAAGCGCACGCGGTCCGCTCGGTCGGTTCGGCGTCAGCAGTCTCTCGCCATCTTGGAAGCTGACTGTGCGCGTACTTGCTTTCTCGTTTGTGTTTTACAATTTGTGACTTGGCTATTACTTTTCTGGACTGATCATTCTTTATCTGTTTACCTTGGCAATATTTATACTGGACTCCGAACTAAGCAAGTGTTTATTAATAATGTCGAAAAGAGGACGTACTTTGAACAGCCAGGCTCGTGAATTGGTGGTGAAATTACACGAGTATTTTGAGCGTGAATCTCAAAATGGTGGACTTCTACTGCCAGTTACACAAGTTCGGGATCGCGTCGGTGAAGCTCTCGGTATTGGTAGCCGCACCGTTGGCAAAATATTAAGTGAAAAATATGGGCCTTCGGGGAGTGACAGTAACGTACTTCACACACCGAAAAAACGAAAAAGAAATAAACCTGTGACAGGCATCGATGAATTCGATAGTCATGCTATTAGAAACCATATATACGGGTATTTTACAAGAGGCGAATTTCCAACATTGGCAAAGTTATGTGCAACTTTAAAAGATGCCGGGCTGTATAAGGGAAGCATAGAGTCGTTGAGAACGGTAATAACAGGAATTGGCTTCAGATACAAAAAAGTTGACAAACGAAAAATTGTTATGGAGCGACATGACATAATTATGCAGCGACTAACATTCCTGCGCGAAGTTAAACAAATTATAAACTGGGATAATGTAATATTTTTGGACGAAACTTGGCTAAATTCCAACCATTCTGTGCCGAAAACATGGACTGATGATTCTGAAGCTTCGTGCTCGAAGGTGCCGATAGGAAAAGGTGGACGCCTCATAATATGCCATGCTGGGTCAGCGTCTACAGGCTTCGTGGAAAACTCTTTATTAGCTTTCCAATCCAAAAGCACTAAAGAGTATCATGAAGAAATGGACGCAGTAAGGTTCCGAGAGTGGTTCTTAAATTTATTACAGAATATCCCTCCTAACAGCACAATTATAATGGATAATGCCCCATACCACTCTGTGCAAATTGATAAAGCACCTACGTCAGCCAATAAGAAAGCAGATTTGGTGGCATGGCTGCAAAGAAAAGGAGTGGATGCCGACATGTCACTATTAAAAGCTGAATTATTACAGTTAGTGAAATTGCATAAACCACCAAAACCGACATATGTAATTGACCAATTGGCCGAAGAGCACGGGCACAAAGTCATACGACTTCCTCCGTACCATTGCCAATATAATGCCATTGAACTGATTTGGGCCCAAGTTAAAGGTAATATTTTATAATATTATAATAATAACACGAGTACTTCTAACATTTATAATTTAAACAATGGTTTTCGTCTGCTATCAAATAGTTACATTATTGTTTTACAGGTTATGCAGCAAGACACAACACAAAACCACCCTTCAGTGTCAAGAAAATGGAAGGTTTATTAAAGGAAGCATGTGCCCAAGTTACACAGGAAGATTGGAGTAAAGTAGTACAAAAAACAAAGAAAATAATAATGGACGACTTCGAAAGAGACGTACACTTTGATAATGTAATGGACAATCAACTGGTCATTAATTTAAATGACGATGATGACGAAGACGACGATACTAGTACTAGTAGTGAATAAAAAAATATCCTAAACATTTCTTTTATTTAATTATAACAATTGATTTCTTAAAATTCGGATATTATAGTAATCGATCTCTCAAAGTTCGGATATTATAGTAATCGATTTTTTCATCCCATCCCTATCATTCAATTGTCAGAACTGTCAAACGGTACTTCTTAGATTTGACGGACTGTAGCTACCGCGTGGACATATATCTACTTATGTAGGTTTCAAGTAATTTACACATCATACGAGTATTTATTTCTTACGTATTCATACTCTTTTCTCACCAATGCAAGGGGATAGTTTATGGCTTACAACTGGCAACTATAAAAAATACAAAAGAAATTGTCATTAATTTGACAAATTTTCTATCCTGTTCTAACTTATACACCTATCTCACATCATCCCATCATCATGTGTAAAGGATGGCTACATAAGTAAAAAAGGGATGCAAAATGCGATTAAATGACATTGTCCAAATATTTTGAACACTTTGTTTGACTAGATACCATTGAGTAGCGTGATTGTATGAGGAGTATGAGACAAAATGAGCACTCTGCATACTTACATGTTTCTGGAAGATCGATTGTTAAGATAGTTTGACCACTCTGGATGCTTACAACTTTTTGAGTACTCTAATTATCAATATAATATTGAAATTTTGGTTTTAAGATTATTTTGAGTACTCTACTCGTCAACATTTTTCTGATGCTGACTGTACCCTGGCCTACCAGGGACCATCCCTTACGATCTGGCCCTCTTGGGAACCAGATCAACACTGTCAAGGCAATAACCAATTCAACACAAACTAAAACAGTGAACTAAATGCATCAAATCAACAAGTTCTGACAGACACTAAAACGATTAAGTAATAATGACAAAAACTTCATTAAAGTACGACAGGCACTAGAAGAAATAAAAATAAGCTAGCAAGGCAAAAGAAGCAATATGCGTTGCGATATCTGAGGCAGATAAGCGGAAGTGAAACGTGAGAGAGGCTGCCGATGAAAGGATGGAGGCGGTAATCCTTCAGTATGACGTCGTAACTATTTATAGATTTGAATGTATTGATTATAGATTCACCCACTTCTATATTTATATTGTTAGGATAAACTGAACGATTACGACCGATAGCTGATTCAAATTCAGATTTTAAATTTTGATTAGCAAGTCTTTTTATTCTAAAATGCAAAGATTTGGTGCAATTTATACATCTTGTAGAAGTTACTTTGTGTTTACTTACCAATTTTGAAAGAAAGAAAGAAAGAAAAATGTTTTTTTTATTTAGACAAGCTGCAGCACACAAAAAACCTATGATGCCTAAATTACAATTATATTTTTTTTTACACACTCCGTCTGTAGGTGCTTAAAACTAATTATTATTAAAAAAACATAATACACAGTAATAATATGCAATGGCAACACTGACCTCCTGATCTTTGAACTGAATTTCATCAATGTATCATATAAGATTGATCTTGACTAGTCTGCTTAGAATTTTGATAAGTAGGTATCTATAATAATTTCCACTTATAAAAGTCATATTTATACATTTAGGAAAGTTGTTGATGAACACTTGCGTTTTTTACTTGGTGACGATAAGCTGGCTGGCCATAATATGAAGAATATTTTTTCTTTTTAAAAATATTCTACGTTCCACGTTTCCCCACAGGAGACAGTAACTGAAGACGTCGACCTACTTAAAATTTTTCCTTCGACAACATAAACAAAAAAGTGTGTTTATAAGAAAACGCAACTCTCCGATTCCCAATGCAATGTTTGTGTTGCCGCGAGTTCTTTGCTTTAAAGACGGGATTCCAGATAGATGGAAAGCAATATCTGATCTTCTTTTACCCGATATTGAAGGCAAATATATGTCTATGACGTATTGATTTATTGCTCTTGTGGTACAAACTTGCATTAAATTTTTTTTTGTTACCTCCTTGAAAATTATCAAAAGTGATCAACAGTTACAAAATGAAATATGCAATTACCAACTAATTATAGCTAATTCAGAGAATATAGGTACTGTATGGAAGCACCACCATGATTACAGGGTCCAATTTAGCCAACATGATAGGTAGGTATTTAAGCCACCAAACGGAGTAAACTGTCCCCGGACTCCATGGTGAAAGCTATGGAGTCCGGGGTCCAAGCAACGCTAACATCATGACCAGCTCTTCCAATTAGTCCCACCCTCTCCCTTCCTACACAGGACGACACGTGCAGGGCTAAGATGCCATCCATATACGGTGCAGCGTATACCTGCTAGAACCAAGCGTTTCAGTGACTCATTCCTATGCCGCACCACTAAGACCTGGAACTCCCTGCCAGCTCACGTGTTTCCTTCTTCCTACAGTCCCGGGTCCTTTAAGCGGGGCGTGAAAAGGCATCTAATGAGGCCGTCAAGCTGAGTGCCACCACTGTTAACATGGTAGGTACATGTTTACGATGGTGACCCTCTTTCCGAGACTTAGCCTTTGCTTAACATCAGGCGAGGTGAAGTCAAATTGACGTGTACCTACTATATAAAAATTAAAAAAAAAATTTCGCTACATTAAAATTCGTAAATACGTCTTTAAACTATTATTGTTATTACAGAATCAGATGGAAGTTACAAGAAAACGTAGCAAGGGGAATTAACTATACTAAAATACCAAACATTCTAATATCTTACAGAGCTATCAGGCAGCACATTCAATTAAACCACATTTTCCTCTTTGAATATTATGACTTACGATGTCCTGAAACCAAAATTACACCAATAAACGTAGAACAATACCCAAACAAAGCGCATCAAATAACAATATTCCTTAACTTCTGCTTCAATTTTTTTTAGAATCAGATTACAATCTTCAAGCAAACGGTGCGCAACAAAAGTCAAACGGCCAATTCCAGTTACCTGTTTCCTGAATTTCAGTGTTGGAATGGCCTAATTTCTATTCAAAGTCTGGACTGCAGGTACTACGTGATGGGAATGATTCGTGCAATTGCCCTTATTGTGTTACAACCGGTTTGGACCGGCTCGAACTGGCGTGAACTAGATCGACCCGGTTACGGGGTGAAATGTGGCTTCGAACGGATTTTGTTTATAACTGTCTATCTGTGCTATTAGTGAAAGAGTATTGGATAACTTTCGTGTATGAAAATTAAAAATATAAATAATGGAATTTTGCGAAAATAGTATTAGGCAATATGCTACCTTTACCTAACAAGACGAAGGTATAGAAGAATTAAAAAGAAAAGGTTAAGCTTACTGTTTATGGAGTTGGCCTTAGGATCGAGAGGTCCTGGGTTCGAATCCTGACCATTACGCTACCAACCACTCCTAGCACAAGCAATTTAGCTAAGTTGGAGGTGTTAAAGTGAAAAATAAGTAACTTCGATTGCTAATTTTATTAGAAAAACTAGCATCTAAGACTTCTCCATGTAGCTCAATTGGTCAGAGCACTTCCTTGTAAGGGATTAGTCGTAGGTTCAAGGCCCGACTTAGATGTTCCCTTTCTGTATGCTAACTTTTCCTATAAATCTAAATCGGAAAAAGCCAAAATCCATGATGGAACTCAAACCCAATAATATTCCCTTTTTCGTGAAAATACTCTAACCAACTGAACTACCCGCAGGCATGTATTGTTTCAAAGCTGATTTTATACTATTTCTAACTTTTAGAAATCCAAATAAAATCTAATACACATACATAAACTCACGCCTGTATTCTCCGAAGGGGTAGGCAGAGGTGCTAGCACCCACATTTCGCCATGTTTAGGTCCCAATGTAATAGGTGGCGAGCCTATTGCCATTAACTTATAAACCTGCGATAAATACACACATAGCTTCGAAAAGCATCGAAAAGCCATTGGTGTGTGCCATGGTAAACCTGGGATCGAACCCGAGACCTAATCTAAATATATCTACTTATATAAAAAATATACATAAAAAAAAACTAAAATTTAATAAATATAGTAATATTAAATTCTACTCATGAAGCGTTGCTAATAATACATGTTACAATAAAACGAATATAACCCGCTATATCCCAAAGAAAGACCTCTGGAACATCTTATAAAGTAGTCTTTATAACTCAAAGGAACGCGTCTGCAGCTCGGTAATTAATCTTTCAACTCTCACGTCTTTACTATTAGGTAGCGGACTTTTTAACAATCGCAGCGATCTGAAGATAAATATAAGCGAATGCAAAATTCAATAAGTCTTGGATCACATTGGTAATGAAACAACTTACCGTAATCCGTATCAATTCAATAGAGAGCCACGTCATTATCCTCGTACAAATTCTCCTGATGCGTACAATGTTTTTTTTTTATATTTGGTCCGTCAATTGACTGCACCCACTAGATGGTAATAAAGCTGACGTGCAGTCCAGAAGATACAGATCATCATTCTCAGTGCTATTGGACGAAAATGGTGGTCCCTAATGACAGCCTTGATAGATGCCTTTTCACGCCCCGCTTGAAGATCCCGAGACTGTAAGAGGAGTTTGGACTTTGGAGGCCAGAATTCGCTTTATTTTTGATTGGTATGACGGCTTTTGTGGAAATGTTTTTCGTCTGACCTCCCAATCTCGAAGAAAGCCTGTCTGTAAGTGATAAATTAAGAAAGGCTCACATCTTGCTTGGTACAGTTGGTGAAATAGCGGAAGAAATCGCTTTTAATTTCCATATAACCACAGCCTTATTCTGTAACTAACTATACGTTACAGTTAGACACAAAGTTCGCGATACGAATATAACGAGTTTCATATCTGAACTTAGTTTCAGAGTACCTACTCGGTACTTGGGTTTCCAGGTTAAGAATAGACGGAGAAATAGCTTTAGACCAACTTTGGGATAGTTATGTAACTGGAAAGGCAATATTATTATGTAGATAAACTTTAGATATTGTATGCTGTATTTTAGGGACTTCACTTAGATCAATCAAAACAATCTCTGCAACGCATGAGGAATAATTGCATTGTGGTGCACAGAGAAACCAAATTTTTCCTAAGTCTGAGAGGTTCTTTCCGTCTTCCTACAGTCCCGGGTATTTTAAGCGGGGCGAGGAAAGGCATCTGATGAGGCCGTCAAGCTGAGTGCCACCGCTGTTAACATGGTACATGTTTACGATGGTGACCCTCTTTCCGAGACTTTAACTTTAGCTTACCATCAGGCGAGGTGAAGCCGAATTGACGTGTCCTTTATAAAAAAAAATCTGCTTCCGAGTATGGGCAGTATGGGACTAAGCAAGTCAAATTAATATACTGGTATACGGTATAATGTACGGCAAAAAGATGATAGCAGTACTCCATGTGAGGCTGCTCTTTTGAAATACTGCTTTACCCTATTGGTTACTCCAAGTTTTTACATATAATCACGCCTATATCCCCGGAGGGTTAGGCAAAGGTGAGACGAGACACCCACATTTCATCAATCATTGTATTCGGCCCCACGTGAGGCTATTGCCATATTCCAGGCACTTTGGTTAAATCGAGCCTAGATCTATCTGAGGCTGAGTTTGGGCTGTAATATCTTTTTCTTCATCATCTTAGCGTTAATTCCAGTTGCATCCAAAGCCTTCATCTGGGGTCCGCTTTACCAGTTCAACTGCGGATTTAGCTAAACAATATCTATCTGATGTTAGACAACCCTATCCCTTAGTCGCCTTTTTAGATGTCAATTTAACTTCGTCTTACGACTTTGACTTTGACCTTTTGCAAGTCGATGACCACAGAAATATTATTCGCATGAGAGCGGCAAACGCGTGTCCACTTTTTAGACAATTCCTGTCCTATGAGACAGGAATTTTCGAACGCTTACTCGGTAATTTTAAAACTAGTTGTAATAATATCGTTAAAAATACCGTCAATCTACCATTTCGTGCTATGTCAACTCTAGAATAAAAATGGAGAAGTAAATTTGAAAAAATAGAGGCATCTGTTATCTCTCGTGATTATTTATTTATGGTAAAATGTCGCCACGCATGATATGCGGGTGAGCACTGCTTTTAGCCGTTCTATCATAATATATTTCTGTGTCAATAACCTTACCTACCTACAATTACTTTACCTAATTAAGATTTTTTTCAGTGCCGGTAAAGCATCGCAATCAAGAACCAAACCCTTATTGTAAACCCAAGTCAGGCGGTCCTTTGTCTCGTTTTTTGCAAACACATCTTTTTACAGGATTTCTTTTGTTTTTATACGTTTAATTTAATCCCTTTGTTAGTACAGCTGGCTGGGACAAAGAGAAATGTCACTTAAGAGCTTACTTAGTATCTCGCAATATGGCCCCCGTGTTTAGAAAATTCGGCTCAGATGTTAAACTTTTATTCTCAGAGTTTTCTTTTTTTTTTAATAAAAATTTCATCGTTTCAGTTCTTTATACCTATCTGTGGTGTACTAATTATACGTTAGTACTATTATCTGTTCCGTGGTAACAATAAGGGTGATAGGGTTAAGGTTGTGGATTCGTTTTCCGGGTCAGGTTAATACATTCTCAATAGCTGCACCAAGTAATGATTTTGTTACATATTATGTTAAATGGAACGAAAAATATACCTAGAGACAATATTTGGATGTTAGTCCGAATTTTTGGTGACTGCCATCTGAAGCTCCCCATCCAAACCTTAAGATGACGTCTATTCCCAGTTATCGCCACTGGCTTTGTCGCCCCTGCTGATAAATGGGAAAAATATTCTCGACTGTTACCAGTGATGACGATTGACACATACTTTCCCAGTTGTAGCTACTAGCTTTGTCGCCAGTGGTGACAAATGGTAAAAAAACATCCCCATTGTTACCAGTGCGGACAAACGACACAAAAATAGTCTCAAATGTCGTCTGCCAGGCAGGACATACACAAATAAAAGTAAACATACATAGTATAATCAATACCATATTATTATTATTCGTTATTTTAAATTACAGTTGTTAACAAAGGTAAGGTAATGTAATATGGTTTTGACATATTTCACAATTTCACATAAATTTTAACCGGGTTTTATTTATTACATTAAGTATTTGCCGTTGAATATGTCAGAAGACAGTGACTCTTTTTGTATAGACAGGGGTCGAGGCAAAGTCATATTATGTACTGGTTACCAGAACTATAAAAACAAAAATTATGCCAACGGCTCTTTCCTGTGGAAGTGCTCCAAATATCGAAAACTTAAATGTCCAGGATCTATAACGATAATGGTATGTATTTGCTTGTACCCAATTGGTTTGGAAATTTGATCGATTATGTTCATACATAAGTCTATTCTCAGTAGTTCAAGGAACAGTTCAATTAATTGAACTAATGATACTTTTTCGATATACTTAGACTCACGTCCGTAATCCAAGTCGTGGTGGGCAGAGCCACAAACCACGAAAAAACAATTTGCGGCCAATCTTGGTATAGCTCTCCCATAAGATGGATACGATTAACCGTATTTTTCTTACCCCTAGTCCAGAGGAGGTCGATTGTGTATCTCTCGTAATATCCGTTATGTATTATCTTATTATTTATTTCAGAATAATAGGATAATCAAGAATATAAGTCATGGCCTAGAATGCCTCCCTGATTTTGCTCAAAATGAATTGGATCTTAAACTATATGAATGCAAACAAGAAGTAATAAATTCAAATGAACCAGTTCCTTCAATTTATAAGAAAACAAGAAAATCTTTAAAAGACAAAGGTAAAATTCCCCGTTTTCAAAATATTAAAACATCTCTTTATGACAACAGAAATAAGGCAGCTGGATTGTCAAAAATGTGTTGTACTGACCTTTAAGATGCACTAGTACCACCGAAATATGATAATTTCTTACTAGCCGATTATTGGGACAGTAGCACTCGCATATTAGTTTTTTGTTCTGAAACTATCAGAACTGAAATAAATTCGATAGATCATTTCTTAAGTGATGGAACATTTAAAAGTTGTCCGCCGCCCTTCAAACAATTATACACAATACATGGCGATATTGGCATAAGCACGGAAAATGAAACTAATATTGTTCCGTTAATTTACGCATTTATGTCCGATTCCACGAAAAAGTCTTACGTGATTTTAATACAATTGTTAAAATCACAAACGCATCAATGCCAAGAACATTTAGGTTAGGTTAGGTTAATAGAAAGAAGAACAAAAATAATTTTAACAAAACAAAGGAACAAAGTAATTTTTTTTAACACATCATCTCTAGGAAATGACCAACACTGATTTCACCACTGACAAGCCGCATCTGACAGTCCTGTATGTATTGGTCTTTCATTAATTTATTTTCAAAGTATCATTAGTTCAATCAATTGAACTGTTCCTTGGACTACTAAGAATAGACCTATGTATGTACATAATCGATCAAATTTCCAAACCAATTAGGTACAAGCAAATACATACCATTATCGTTATAGATCCTGGACATTTAAGTTTTCGATATTTGGATCACTTCCACAGGAAAGAGCCGTTAGCATAATTTTTGTTTTTATAGTACTGGTAACCAGCACATAATATGACTTTGCCTCGAACCCTGTCTATACAAACAAAGTCACTGTCTTCTGACATATTCAACGGCAAATACTTAATTTAATAAATAAAACCCGGTTAAAATGTATGTGAAATTGTGAAATATGTCAAAACCATATTACATTACCTTAACTTTGTTAACAACTGTAATTTCAAATAACGAATAATAATAATATGGTATTGATTACACTATGTATGTTTACTTTTATTTGTGTATGTCCTGCCTGGCAGACGACATTTGAGACTATTTTTGTGTCGTTTGTCCCCACTGGTGACAATGGGGATGTTTTTTTACCATTTGTCACCACTGGCGACAAAGCTAGTAGCTACAACTGGGAAAGTATGTGTCAATCGTCATCACTGGTAACAGTCGAGAATATTTTTCGCATTTATCAGCAGTGGCGACAAAGCCAGTGGCGATAACTGGGAATAGACGAAATCTGTGCATAAACTTGACAGCCTCTGTAGCGTGGCAGTAGTGAATGCGACTGCTACGCAAATATTTGTATGCATGAATATGGCTATTTGCATTGGTCTGGATTTCTCTATGTATAATATGTATGTATTTACAAAATAAGAATCTATGTATGTTTATCCGCATTTTAAATTCCATAACACTAGCTATTTAAGCTTACCATGGGTCTAGATAGCCTTGTGTAGATTATTGTGGAATATTCATTTATATTTATTTATTTATTTAACTTGTTCGTCAGCAGATGTACCAACTGGATGGGTCAATATATCCTAGACTAGACTAAAATGTGTCAATTAATATGAATATTTAATCTATTATAAACTAGAAACCTACACAACAATACAACTTCCTCCTCCAATAAAGTACAAAACCGATATTACTATTATTATAATGATGTGTTCACACTGTACAATTCGCATTAGCATAGTAATGTATGCCCCGCCCCTTATTATGAATCACGACAAGTCGTTTAATATACAAAATAGTGATGTGACACCTCGAACAGTTACGATAATATTCCGGGACTTTTTGGAATCAGACTTCAAAAAACCGCCAAGTGCGGACTTAAGCTACATAAACCCCAAAATATTTTAATAACGTTGACTCTGAAATTAATTTTTGCACATGCGAAAGTAACTCTGTCTGTCTGTTTTACGCTTTCACGCCTAAACCACTGAACCGATTTTGATGAAATTTGGTATAGGGATAGATTAGACCATGAGAAAAGACATAGGCTATATTTGGTCACGATAACCGACATCCGCGCGGGCGGAGCCGCGGGCAAAAGCTAGTGTGGTATAAATTTCAACTTGATGCCTCCACGCATTCCTGGGAAAAAGGTTTTGATTTAGACAAATAAACAGAAGTGATTCTGTAAGGGTTCTTTTCCTTTTGAGGTAGGGAACTCTAAAAATAAGGCTTTTTGATTTAAAAGGAAGCGTTATATCCTAAGTAAGGGGGTTCAATTCCCGCTCATTGCAAAGATTATTATACCACGTGGGTGAAGCAAGTAAAAGTTAGTTATAAAATATATTTGCATTTATGTGAGCACTGTTCGATTAAGAGTGCCCGTCACGATTTTCGAAGCAAAACTTTTGGACTGTAGGAAGTTAGTCTCGGTAGTTTTAAATTTTTGCTTCTTCATCTTTGGTTTAGTTTTATATGAAATGGAAGACGCTTTTATAAAGCAAAGAATAATCGTTTCGTATTCGTTAAAAGGCAAATATAGTTTCAGCACCTATTGTCTGCTGGCATTAGTAGTCAATGTCAATCCCGAGTCCAGGACCCAAAGCTTATTGCCAGGATAGAGAGAGGAAATCATGGACTCGAGTAAGGAATATGCATTTGGGATGGTTGAAGAAAGGGATGAGTTTTGGAGGTATGAATACGGAACGACCCTTATCATCGACCTCTTGGCCAAATGCGTTCAGTTTCTCCATTCTGGCGTTATTGAGTTACAAATATCCAGTTACTTACACATTGAATCATCAACATTTTCAATTACAATATTAGTAAGGATTAATATTCAATGTAAAGCAACCTTTTGCCAAATGGTTACCGTCACGTAAATGATCATAATCTATAAATCATACGACTACTAACTTTTGCCCGCGACTCCGCGCGCGTGGACGTCGGTTATCGCGACCAAACATAGGCTATGTCCTTTCTCATGGTCTAATGTACACCTACACCAAATTTAATCAAAATCGGTTCACTGGTTTAGGCGTGAAAGACAGACAGACAGACAGGCAGACAGAGTTACTTTCGCATTTATAATATTAGTATGGATGATATTGAAAAATATGTAATGTCACAACTAATTACAAACCAACGCAGACAATAATAAACCTACCGTGCATAATATAAGCACGAATGAGACACAGTCTGCCACCGGAGCCCCGCGACCCTCCGGAAATTGAGAATTCTTCCGGTCTGAAAAGTAGCCCCATGTTGTTTCCGGGTCCACTGACTACCCAACGGCAATTCTCGTAAAATTGTTTATCAATTTGGATTTCAAAAGAAGTCGGTAGAATAGTGAATGGGAAGCTCAATAGACCAATGAAGCGACGCTGTTGTCTGTTAAAAGTTTTTATTTTATTTCATAATATATTTCTCATTTGAATCTTTTGATTGAATGTAAGTTGGAATTTGAAATCAGTAAGAAGAGGTAAAGTTTTACAATACAAATCATACATAATTAAAAAAATTTGAAACTTCTTTTTTATTCTATCTCGACTTAGGTGACGTCAAAACAAGATTATAAGGATCAAATACATCAGGAAAATTAATCTTCTCGGGCGGGACTCGAACCCGCGATCTTTCGCTTACAGGGGGAATGCCTTGACCAACTAGGCTACCGAGATTTTCCAAGACCAAAACGGTGGGGTGCAATGAAATGCTTTGACCAACTAGGCTGCCGAGATATTCCAAGACCAAGGCATTCTCCCTGTAAGGGAAAGATCGCGGGTTCGAGTCCCGCCCGAGAAGTTTAATTTTCCTGATGTGTTTGATTTCTATAGTTAGCATACTTATTGCTATAAAATTCATTCAAATATATAAGTGTCAACCGGGGTGCGAGGGATATGTCGAAGACAACATCACCTCCGGCTCAGCACAACGACCCACAGACGGCGTGTGGTTTTAGTCGGTTCGAGCCTGACATAGCCCCCCCCCCCATTCGGTTCAACAAATTACGATGAATAATAAAAAAGTACAGGTATTGTATCTTTTAATGTTATCGATGTGGAATACCTACTAAAACAATTGATTGCGTGATTGAAATTGTTATATAAAAAACACTCTTAAAATAGCGAAGCGATTTCGGAGTTTTAAACACTTGACATCACTAAAACTTCTCGGACCAGTCACTTAATACATTCTGTGGGTGTTGTTTACACTCCGACGCGACCAGCCGAAGCAAATGAAGCCGTTACTCGTGTCAACTTGTTGCGATACCATTGTATACAGTGCAAGGAAAGCCTTACAGATATGGAGCATTATAGGTGGGAGTTTAGCTGCACAGTCCTGAATGAGTATTCAAATATTTGATATAAGTAATTATTTCCTATGATATTAATGTTGATACACCAATAATATCATAGAAAATATCATTAGCATAATAATACCGACAAGTCGACATATTGCTTACGTCAACTTGTGCGATACTATAATATAATATAATATTATATTAAGTGGGATGCAATGAAATTGGCGGATAGAATAAAAATATTATGCGTCTTCTCTTTGAATCTCTTGTCTGATCTATTCTTCAACCTCTCTTTTGAAGTTTGGTAAGTACCTACTTTATGTAATTGGCTGTATTGTAGTAAGTAATTCAATTCGAACGGATTTGATATTTTACCTGACTCACTCGGATCAAAGACCGCACTTGACTTTGCTTTGCTGACCAAGGAAAGCGGTCCACTTGAATACTGCACATTATAGATATGTAGTAGGTATTTGGTTAGCAAAATAAAAGTCTTTTCGAGGTTAACCAGCAACAACCTTTCTGTCTGAGCTTACTTGAACCGTAAATAAAATTTTAAGTCAACTTTTGTGATTGATGAAGGCATATGAGGATATGCCAGTATACACTCTTGTGAAGAGTTACTGTCAAGGACCCCTACACCTGCACAATTGCCAACCTGAACGAAGCGACGGAAGGTGCAGTCAAAGTCGCCGAGTTCGGGGCTAGGCTAGGCGTATTTTAAATTTTTGCCACTGACACAGCGAAGAACAGAACTACCAACGCACAGAATGTAGAATTAAATTGCATCACTTACTTCCTATGAATTACTACGGTGTAACCGACATCCAATTGAGGTGCAAACATAGTCAAAAATTCCAATAAATTTCTAACTATTGCACCGTGCAATTGCAAAGTCAAAAAGCAATACACACAGCGAAAACGTTGCATGCAAACTAACACTAGTTAACAAAATATTCTACCGTCATCAAACTGACGATTCGATCGCAACCCAAATATATTTTCTCTATTTTTTAGTTTCGATCACAACTTTAAATTACTATTTCGAACTAGTAACGTTCTATGCAAGTTTAATAGCTTCCAACAACATCGATACTTCTACTAAAATATCACTAAAAATTCAAATGCAACTGTGATTTTCTCTTATTTGTCATAGATTCCTTGTTGAGTTGGTATAGTTGATCGAACGCTTTGCTAAAGTCAGCAATGTATTTTGTATGAAATTTTATACTGAAGTTGATTAAGCTTAGTGGTAGAGGGCTGTGTATATTTGTTTTACGCGGTTCATTCAATCAACCGCCCCAGTGAATGCTGATTGGTAAATAAGGTGCCAGTTTCCATGTATTTTTTGCAATCGTGCCCGTATCACGCGGCTTAACAATCTGTCAACAGCAATACAGATTTTAGTTTTAAATATTATCCTGTTCTAGATAACTGTTCGCACGGAGGAGAATTTGTAATGAAGGACCAAGTAATTATGAATATTTTAACGAAATAGAATTTTAAGTATCTAAGACGCTACCGGTAATTGAATTTCGTCGACATTAGAATGTAATCTTCGCAATTTTAATCGAAACTCAATCTGTAAAGAATATTCATTTTTCCTAGAGCAACATAGTAATCCAGATTAATTGTTATTTTATTAAAGTTTTAAGGTTATACTGTTTCATAAGCTTGTTTTTCTAGTGGTTTTGCATGAAAATATTTGAAATTCTCAAGCATGTAAATATTTGAGATTCTCAAATTTTAATAATAACTTCAAAAAAAAAATTTCACTAAATTTCTCTGAAGAATGTTTGAGACCTAATCTTTAATTCCATTCGTAGATATTGTAACATTGAAATTATGTAGATTATCAAGTCGTAATGATTTTACAAACATCAATGTCTTGTTATTCTTGTAAACAGAGCCTGATACATTAATGTCATAAACAAATGAATGTTCATTATCGGGTACTTCCATATTCATACCCCTAAAACTCATGACGTTTCGAATTTTTTAATCCAAACCGATTTGCATTACACTGTTTTTTACTCATCCCACTGTCCCATCTCCATCACTATTTTCATGAACCCATATAATTTTCTCATTTCCCTCATTCATACCTATAAGTTATTACCAATATTGGATGATCAGCTCAAAGAGAACGAATTTTGTTATATTTCATTAAATATTCATTACTGGTCTCAAGGAATTTTCGATCAAGTAATGACACGTTTTTAATTATCTGCAAAATTATTAATTAGGTTGCTTCAAAATAAATCAATTTTGATAAGAAAATGAAAAATGTATAAAGACAAAAAATATGTTGCTCCAACTTCTGCTCTGGAAACACTGCTCTGTTTTTCATATACCTTACTTGTTGAACTTCGATACGGGAAAACGACATCATTGAGAAATCGCAATGAATTAACTCATTAAAACAATAAAATATTCAGATCTATTTCATGGTAAGCTGTATCTGCAGTTGGCTATAAATTCGTATCTTCGGTTGTAATATTTTGAAAAAGATCTATTATTAGACTTATAGTTTCTGTACTCGCTATACTTATATCAGTATTTTTCTAGCTTATACTATTACCTGCTTGTTTATCGAGGCATACACAATTTAATGGTCCAAAATGCATGTTCAAAACTTAAAGCATCGATCGTCTGCCCGTTTTTAATAAAAATATTCAAGTTGTATACGTGAGGGCATCCTATTCACGTCCTGTCACTGAAATATGCAGCCGGTTCGTACGAAATATCTTGCTGGATTTCATAAGGCGGCGAAACCATTCAATTTTAAACTTTAAAGACCTTTGTTAGCATCCCCTATACATACAATGCGTGTGAATTTGTTCATTTTGCTGTGTTTTTGACCATATTTGCCACTTGCCAGCATCTTTACGTTTGACGTTTTTTGGTGGATATATTACTAGGTAAACCTATCCTTAAAATTCGAAATACATCGGGAAAAATGAAGCACTCAAGTGGGACTTGAACCCACGACTTTTCCCTTACAGGGGGAATGCTCTCTAACTGAGCGATTGAGCCACACCTGAATCATTTAAAGGGCGACTTTAAAAGTTAGCACAATAAATGCTATAAAAATTTCATTCAAACTATCCATAAAAGCAAAATAATATTAAATTTATTCATAACCAAGAGTCAGGTCCCTGAATTTTCGGATAAGGTCATTATCCTGACCTGGTTAGGAAGACATCGAGTCAAGGTAGGAAAGTCAAGTCAAGAGAGAAGTATAGTTTAACTCTGCCTATCCCTTAGAGGATTTGCTTTCAGTACATTTTTTACTATTAAGCTAGATAATATGAATAAATGTTCTTGCCTATAAAATTATTATTACATCATAACAGCAATTCCTATAAAAGTAGTCGTAGCTGTTATTTCCAGGACGGCAAAATTATTATGATGATTATTTACATATTGGAAAATTTTCAGTACCATTATAAAATCTATAACCTTCTGTAGATACATACACGTACATTCGCCTCGGAATGAAAAAAAAAGGTGTTCGATACAATACATGGAAAAAAACCAAACTCCCCAAAACTATTTGACAAGATATCTCCATATCACTTTCCGTCATCGAGTGCTGTAATGGTGTCGTTCGTCGCGACCTTTCAGCGAATACGATGCAAATTGAAAATCTCTCTATTTGAACTTCAAACGATCCCTGCCCTTTGTGGATTTTCCATAACAGCGCGCACATTTCACCGCCATATTCGACAATATTCTTGATAACATCGATCTTTTGTCTACAATATTTTATTTGTTTTGTTATGTGTTATTTGTTCTTGTATGATGTGAGTAGTGCCTAAATGGACAATCAAAGATCATCATGGTCTTTATCATTGCGTATACCTAGTTCCTAGGTCATATTAAAAACCTTCACCTCGTAGTCTAGGAGCCGCATTTCGACTTTTATTTTTTCACATCGTACGGTCTTGGGCATCCATGGCAGTGAGAGTACGTAAATCACTTTCAACGACATCAAGCCATCATTTCTTGGGTCTGCACTCTCATACCGGCACCCAGCGGCGGCGCCATTGCCGGACATTTGGATAACCAGTTAAGTAGTACTATATTTATTATTTTAACACCAAGACGAAAACCTTGGCCAGAACCTCGTCTCATAATATAATCAGTACGTATACCGGCTTTATCCACATATTTATGGGATTCTATTAATTTAGGGCTAAGCCAACTGCATCTCAAGTCGACACATCTGCTGATTGACGAAGTAAGGGCTTCCTCTGTATGTTGAGAGGTCATACGGCAGTGCTCTAATAAAAACTCTATAACTCAATCAAAAAAGTGTAATAGTAATAAATGGATTTTGGACTCTGGGGTCTGCCTCGAATGTAACCGAGAGTAGGATGGGTTTCCAAATCTTATGGATTCTTAATTCTTATGAATTCTTATGCTCATAAGGTTTCTTTCTCTCGAGATACGAAACACTAAAAAGTTAGGCAAATTGATTCTCTCTAGCATAAAGACGTTAATTCTAAAATAGTATAGAACCGTAATTTTATACGAAGTAGTACTGTAACTCCATTAACTCGATATCAAGTTGAGCGTTAGTTCTGGGTACTGAATTCCATACACATTGCTGAGTGACAAATCATGGAAGCTTGACTAACTTGTGCAGAAGCGGTAATGGAGGGTGAAGTTAGCACATGCAAATGTGTCACAAGTTTGTGATGATTAGAGCGAGTGTTACAGCTTTTGATATTAGACTTGGTGAAGTATTGTATGCGAGTTGTATGTACGTATTTGTTGGTTATTGTGCTGAAGTTTCAGCTCATATACTTACGTTTGTTTATGTTGAAAGGGGCAAACAGATGTGTAAGAGTAAGTAGTATAAAACATTCTTGTCAAATCCACATCCATACTAATATTATAAATGCGAAAGTAACTCTGTCTGTCTAAACCACTGAACCGATTTTGATGAAATTTGGTATAGAGGTAGAAAGGACATAGGCTATGTTCGGTCACGATAACCGACATCCACGCGGGCGGAGCCACGGGCAAAAGCTAGTATGACATAATTGTAAAATTTTGACATTCAAATGTGCTCTTTATGTGCCTAAACTGAATAAATAAAATTGATTCTTTAATTCTTTGATTCTTGACCCGCATTTAGACAAATATGTTTTAGATGTGTTGCTTTGTATAATTTGATGTATTTTAGGACCGATTATACCTATTACTCAAAAAAGTAGGTTGGTATGTTAGTAAATAAGTTTACCTAACCGTTTTTTTTACATTCTAAAATCCATATTTCGAGCTATGATGAGTTTGGCACGACGCCGCGCCGTAGACTAAGTCTAAGTAAGACTAAGTATACGTCAATTTGTACACCATATGATTTAGCGAGGAAAAACTTGGAGATCGCAAGTGAACAGAGGCGTTATCTAACAATGTACACTGTATCCTAGAATATAAAAGGTACCTGAAAAATGTACTGCAATCCATATACCTGTGACTTAGGATATCTTTTTTTTTATAAAAGGACACATCAATTTGACTTCACCTCGCCTGATGGTAAGCTGAACGCAAAGTCTCAGAAAGAGGGTCACCATCGTAAACATGTACCATGTTAACAATAGTGGCACTCAGCTTGAAGGCCTCATCAGATGCCTTTTCAGGCCCCGCTTAAAGGGCCCCAGACTGTAGGAAGAAGGAAACACGTGAGCTGGCAGGGAGTTCCAGGGCTTAATGGTGCGGCATAGGAATGATATTTAATTTAGGACAAGACGATCGCACGTTACCGCGTCTAGTCAAATCCTAAATAAGTATGGCCCAATTCATATATTTTGGATTTAAATCGCAAGATATAAAAGGCCCTGGCGCGCGAGGATTGTTTTATAATAATCTACACTTGGTGAATTTTAGCTCGTCAACCGTAGTAGTATTCCGTGCTGTATTCCTCCATACTAATATTATAAATGCGAAAGTAACTCTGTCTGTCTGTCTGTATGTGACGCTTTCACGCCCAAACCACTGAACCGCTCTAATAAAATTTGGTATAGGGATAGATTAGATCTTGAGAAAGGACATAGGCTATGTTTTGTCGCGATAACCGACATCCACGCGGGCGGAGCCGCGGGTAAAAGCTAGTTCAAAATACATCCAAGAAACATTTACTGCGCGTATACACCACATTTTGAGCGATATACATTTGATATACACTACAATGCCGTTGGATGAAGCAGAATAGGACCACCCCATTTTTTACTGTTGATGTCGTAGAAGGTGACGTAGGTATGGGGTTGTTCTTTAACCGACGGTATACATACAGCCCATGATAAATATACCGCATGACGGCAATAGGTTCGCACCCGACGTGATATGGAAAATCAGAGTTGGCGATATATAAACATAAATATTGCACAAAACTTTACACAACGCTATCTAGACCCATGTTAAGCTTAACTACCTTGTGTTATGGAGTCTAGAATGCGAATAAACATACTAAAATACTTTTTATAAGTAAATACGTACATATTATTCATAGAACTGCCAGACCAATGCAAATTAGCCATATTCATGCATACAAATATTTGCACTGAGCGGGAATCGAACCCGCGCCTCCTAGCAGTCGCGTTCACTACCGCCACGCCACGGAGGCTGTCTACAATGCTATCTAGACCCATGGCAAGCTCAACTAGCTTGTGTTATGGAATCTAGAATGCGGATAAATACTTAGATACTTTTATTTGTAAATACGTAAATATCATACATAGAAACACTCAGACCAATGCTAATAGCCATATTCATGCATACAAATATTTGCACTAAGCGGGGATCTAAACCTCGCCTCCGAGCAATCGCGTTCACTACCGCCACGCTACAGAGGCCACAGAGATAAAGACGATAATGCACCTCTGCCTACCCCTACAGATTTACAGGCGTGAATATATGTACATATACATTTAACAGTTAATATCTCCCCCGTATCCGGAGGGTGCACACAACACAATAGGCCCGATATTGACATTCCACGCCTCCAATACCACTATTGTTGGTCGGCTAATGACAGCCGCTGAAATCTCTGACGGTTGAATAGCTATTGATTTTCTGATATATTGGTAGTTAGCGATTAAGCTTAATCGCTTTGTTGGTACGGCGTAAGTTTCCGATAAGGGCACGTACTTAGTACAGAACTTATTGGTACTGGAAGTGTACAATGACATACATAAATTAAATAAATATTTCCCAACATTCTACAGAACGCTATCTAGACCCATGGTAAGCATAGCTTAACTAGCTTGTGTTATGGAATCTAGAATGCGGATAAGCATATTTAAATACTTTTTTTTTGTAAATACATACATATTATACATAGAAACACCCAGACCAATGCAAGTAGCCATATTCATGCATACAAATATTTGCACTGAGCGGGAAACGAGAAAAAAAATTGAAAAGTCGATGTGGCGGTACTCAAATCGACTTTTTCAACGACTCGACTATGTGGGAATAAAGCGAGAGTTTTCAAAGTAGACGTAGCGGGACCTCCACATAGTGAGACTCGACCTCGTGGCAATAAATCGCTTCATGCGTGGTTCGGTGGCTCAGTGGCCATAGCATTTTCCCGGTAAGAGAAAGATCGCGGGTGCGAATCCGACCTATTCAATTTTTCCTTTCTCCATTGATTTGAATAATTAGTATAGGTAATAAATTGTTAAAAATTTCATTCAAAATAAATAACGTGATACTAAAATGTAAAGTATTCAATGAAATCATTACGTAAGTATATGGTCAAAATTACTTCTTAATTACATAAGTTTCCGTCACACGTATTTGCTTCTTTGAACCTGACTGTACTTTGCCAATTATAATGAGTTTCAGCGAAGAATAAATCATTAGTTTCTTACACTCTTGTGAAATTTTCATAAAACGTGCAGTTCGAAATTTTCAGTGTTATGAAAACTGCAATGTTTTAACTGCAATATTTATTTTCATAACTAGCCTTCTTACAGTCCCGGGTCCTTTAAGCGAGGCGCGGGCGTGAGAAGCCATCTGATGAGGCCAACAAGCTGAGTGCCGCCATTTGTAACATGGTACATATTTATGATGGTGACCCTCTTTCCGAGACTTCGTCCTTAGCTTACCCTCAGGCGAGGTGAATTGAAATTGATTTCTTTTTATAAAAACAACAATGTTTTCAACTATGCCACAGGAAATAAAAAATATATTCATAATGAACTGTGCAACATTTCAACCAAATTGATAAAATAAGTGTATCTAAATTCTATACCACGTAAGTGCCGTGACTGCCGTGGTCAAAAACCTAATAAATCCATGTCATTAAACGTTGTAAAGACACTCTCTAAAAAGTCTTCATAAAAATATCTATCCACAACCTTATTTATATGCAAGCTACTTAATAATAAAACAAGCAGCCTGTGACGGGTGATCTAACGATCATAAAAACATGGCTACAAAACAGTTTTACTGCAGGATTCCTGCTTTATGATGTTTTTAGAACAACTTATCATTTTTCTCATAAACTTGGTATAATGGATTCATGAAATACCAAGTTTGTGACCGTGCTAAGGAAATTTTTATTACCTATTTCAATGCTTATAAAAGTCGACGTGGATACTTTAAAAGTCTATTCAAATACTCTGAGTCTGGGATTTTTGTGGCTTGTTGGTTAATTAAATATTAATGACAATTCTGTTGTTAGAAAGCTCTCCAAACAGACCTGTATTGTAGAACGATGCTCAGTTTGATCTGAGGACTAGATTCCTGAGAAATTCGATTCACTATTGAGCTTTGTTCTGAAATACAGGACTTTTTTTCTATTGTGCAGAAATCCCCTCGGATACTCCTCCCCCCCCTGCCGGAGCCGGAAGGGGAGGTTATGTCGGACTCGAACCGACTAAAACCGCACGCCGACAGTGGGTCGTGGTGCTAGGCCAGAGGTGAGGTTGTCATCGACATATCCCTGGGACTGGGAAAATTCACATGGTTACAAAGCCATGTCATATTTAAAAAAGAAAACATTTCGTTGCGAACAGCAACACTAATTCATTTAATTTTACTTTTTAATCTATACCCTTTCTTTCTATTGTGTAAACAACAAAAAACCCTCTCTTCCTTCAAAACTTTAAATCGAAAGGACGTGTTTCTAAATCGTTTCATACGCTTCTTTATAAGATTATACCATCAAGTAAAGATTGTAAACCAGCTCCTGTGTTTTGTATTTAAGACCAACGCCCACCAGAACAGAGCTATCGAAGCAACACATTTTTTTTAATCCATCCATACTTTTTTTTTTTTTTCGTGCGGAAATCCCCTCGGATACCCCCCCTGCTGGAGCCGGAAGGGGAGGTTATGTCGGACTCGAACCGACTAAAACCGCACGCCGACTGTGGGTCTTGGTGCTAGGCCGGAGGTGAGGTTGTCAAAGACATATCCCTCGCACCCCGGCTGACCCAGGGCCATCCCTTACGGTCTGGCCCTCCTCAGGAGGGGGGACAACGGTGTCCCCAACTCGCCCCCGAATCCATCCATACTAATATTAGGTCCTTACATATGAAATTGGCGTTTTGTATGGGAGGAACAAAAAGTCGAATATTTTTAAATATAATATATTTAATTAATCAAAGTATGAACCATTGTTTTCTATGCACTTTTGCCATCTCATAGGTAGTTCATTGATCCCTTTACTAAAAAAACCAGTCGGACGGGAATCAATAAAATCTGTGAAGGCGATTTGGACGGCCCCATCAGAGTTGATTTTTTTCCCTTGCAAGAAGTTGTCCAAATTTCGAAAAAAATGGTAATCTGTTGGAACAAGGTCCGGGGAGTACGGAGGATGTCTTAGACATTCCAATTGAAGCTCTTCTAATTTGGTAGCCGTCTGTTGTGCGGTGTGTGGTCTAGCGTTGTCGTGAAGCAGCAGTGGCGTGGAGCGATTGACCAGCCTAGGTTGTTTAGCCGCTAGCTTTTCCATCATTGTTTGCACTTGCTGACAATAGACATCTGCCGTAATAGTCTGGCCAGATTTGAGAGAACTGTAATGAACAATACCGGCACTAGTCCACCAAACGCTCACAAGTAACTTTTTTGGGGTTAATTTTCGCTTGGGGCAGGATTTGGCTAGCTGGCCAGGATCCAACCATTGCGCTGAGCGCTTCCGATTATCGTAAAGAATTCATTTTTCATGACAGGTATTGATTCGGTTTAAAATACCTTCATTATTGTGCCGGTTCAGTAATGTAACGCAGCAGTCGACGCGCGTTTGCCGGTTTGCTTCAGTCAATTCGTGAGGTACCCACCTTTCAAGCTTTTTAATCTTCCCAATTTGCTTCAAGTGAATTAAAACAGTTTTATCACTAACACCGCAGCCTGCAGCTAACTCGGACGTGGTTTGCGATGGATCCGCTTCCACAATAGCCTTCAATACTTCATTATCAACTTGGGTCTCAGGCCGTCCACGGGGCTTGTTCTGCAGGTCGAAATTTCCAGAACGAAAACGTTGGAACCAAAAACGAACTGTGTTTTCTTTTGCAACATGACCGCCATAAACATCATTCACCCTTCGAGTCGTTTCCGCAGCACTAGTGCCACGGCGGAACTCGTATTCGTAAATAATGCGATATTTTAAGTTTTCCATTTTGTAAAAATGAGTGACTCAAACAGAAAAAAACAGAAGAAAAAAAACAAATGAATGACGGTCATCGAAGCAAAAATACATGAATAAATAGCTGTACAAATTTGAATTTGGAATTCCTTAGCAAAGAGGAGAAAATCGTGATTAAAGTGGCCAGTACGAAAAACGCCAATTTCATATGTAAGGACCTAATATTATAAATGCGAAAGTAACTCTGTCTGTCTTTCTGTATGCTACGCTTTCACGCTACCACTGAACCGATTTTGATGAAATTTGGTATAGGGGTAGACTAGACCATGAGAAAGGACATAGGCTATGTTTGGTCGCGATAACCGATATCCACGCGAGCGGAGCCGCGGGAAAAAGCTAGTTTTTATATATAGTTTAGCTTGGTGAGATGCGCTACAGAATCCGCATCGAAAACAATTTTGTCGGCTTATTCCGAATTTACTATTCATGCAAAATTAATGTCGGCTTTCAGTGGTTGATAAGATAGGCAAGTAATTAGTTATTTATTTTCTATAACATGTTTTCACATAGGTACTTCAATTTATATACAGGAATACCATTTTATAGATCACTTAAGTGTGAGATAAGATAGTAGATATTTTTTGGCTAATTGGTTAAACACGTGTATCCTACGTGTAGTAAATTAATTATATTCCATCTATATTTAGCCATTTTATATCGTCGTTAAATGCTACATTAAATCATTTGAGACGTAAAGAAACTGTAAAAAAATATGAAACTTATTTATGTCAACAGCCTCTGTGGCGTGGCGGTAGTGAACGCGATTGCCACGCAGGAGGCGCGGGTTCGATCCCCGGACAGTGCAAATATTTGTATGCATGAATATGGCTATTTGCATTGGTCTGGGTGTTTCTATGTATAATAATGTATGCATTTACAAAAAAAAAGTACCTAAGTATGTTTATCCGCATTCTAGATTCCATAACACAAGCTAGTTAAGCTTATCATGTTTGTTATAGCGTTGTGTAGAATGTTGTGGAATATTATAATAAATAATATTATTTATTATACTGATTTTTTATGTCAACGGTTTACTGATTGTTAAAATTCATCATATCCGAGCGTTTCATCTCGAAGTCAGGGGTCAGTTTCTCTGTAAAAGACCTCAATTTCGTTCGAACTTGAACTTGAAATTGAAATTCTATTGAATTTCGGTCGAATTTCATAATATAGTCGGCAGTTTTTTTTGTTAGTAATACGAATCTCAAAAACGAACTGCTTCAACATTTATTTTAGTGATGGTCCCAGTTACATCCGAAGTTTACACCTTGGAGATTGAGGTCTGCTTTTCATTTCGCATCTTTTGGCAATTTTGGGTGGTACCTTTACTAAAAGGCAAGGTGTGCCGTGCCAGCTAGCAGGTAAGTTTTGGCCCCGAAAATTTTAGTAGATAATATGCACTTCCATATCCATAATCCATACTAATATTATAAATGCGAAAGTAACTCTGTCTATCTGTCTGTCTGTATGTTACGATTTCACGTCTAAACCACTGAACCGATTTTGATGAAATTTGGGTAGATTAGACCATGAGAAAGGACATAGGCTATGTTTGGTCGCGATAACCGACATCCACGCGGGCGGAGCCGCGGGCAAAAGCTAGTAATCGATAAAAGTTTGTGATTGTGGCTAGCCAAGATCCCTTGCTCGGTGTCCGGCGTCTGCATCTTGCATTTCAACTGCGACGCGGCTGAACATCTCCACAATCTTTCTCTACTATATGTGGAAATATTTGCAATATCTCCACTCAACAAATTTCTTTAATGCATACGGCAGTTTTAAGTCTGGGTCAGACTTAAAATCTACCGTATGTTTTTTTTAATAAAAAGGCGCATCAACATCCGTTCCCTATTTTTTTATCTTACCTATCAGTATTCCATTATACACACACAACACACACATATGCAAACTAATGTACAATTTTAGAATAGTGAAAAAAGCTAATAAGATAAATATCCAATCTCCCGTGCACTTATACTTAAATCAATCTCAATTTGGTATAAAATCTTGTTATGGTAAACTGTAAACTTGTCAAACTATGATAGAAACAAATTGGTTACTTATTAAATTATACGTTCACCAAGAAAAAGCTTTATTCAATTAACTATATTGATAAAAAAATCCTCTATCCGCATATGTATAACAAGAGATGAAGATAATCTAATGATATTGTCATTAATCTCCGTCATTGGTCATCACTGTCTCATTGAGCTCATAGAATTGGATATCATTAGTGTCATGTAATTGATACAAATAAAAGAACACTTATCATCGTCAATATACGAAGTATATTTTTTACTTGCTCAATAGAATACGATATTTTTTACCAACTCTAACTGTATTTTTTACGCGACTGCTGAAGAAAGAAGGGTAATATTTTTCGAGACTATGTATATAGGTATAGGTATGTATGTATGTATGTATGTATGTCCATTTATTTGGCACGCCCTATAGCCTGAACGGCTTGACGGTTTTTTTTAAAGAATATTAAAACCGAAGTTACCAATATTCCTTATAACCCCTCCAATTAAGCTAAATTGCTTGTGCTGGGAGTGGGTTCACATCGGTAGTGTAATGGCCAAGATTCGAAACCGGGACCTCTTGATCGTAAGGCCGACTCCTTATTTCAATTTTTTGCCGCCTGCTATCCAACTAATTTCAATCTTTTCAGTGGCAGTCGGGATTTTTATTTCAATCATAGACACATAAATGTATTTATATGTATAATATGTATATATTTATAAAAAAGTATATAAGTATGTTTATCCGCATTCTAGCTATCACAAGCTATAAAAGCTTACCATGGGTCTAGATAGCGTTGTGTAGAAAGTTGTGGAATATTTATTTATTTATTATTTAAGCTTTTGCCCGCGGCTCCGCCCGCGTGGATGTCGGTTATCGCGACCAAACATCGCCTATGTCCTTTCTCAAGGTCTAACCTATCTCTATACCAAATTTCATCAAAATCGGTTCAGTGGTTTAGGCATGAAAGCGTAACATACAGACAGACAGAGTTACTTTCGCATTTATAATATAAGTATGGATTTTTATTTCTGTGTTTATTTATTTCTGACTTTCATTCTTAGATTGGATAACCGTGTCAAAAATTATAAGTACAGTCAGTATCAGATCGATCTTGATAAACAGTGCTCAAAATGATTTTATTTCCTTGGTTTCCCCCACTTCCTATTGAGGGATTGCTCTGATATTTGGTAAGTACATACCTTTAGTTCGGATAATAATATAATTTAAATAAAAAAGCAGTTTTATATGCTCTTAATTCTCAAACTGTTTTTCAAAGTCTCAATATTATCTTAAAACTTTTAAGTCCTTTATGTAACTTTAAGAACTTCAAGTAAAACTTTCCAATTGTATTTGTTAACAGTCATTATAATTACATAAATCACGGTATTTATATTGAATGGATATTTCTAAATAGCCTCGCGAATCTGGCTTTAGGTAACTAATTGTTTTTTGTCGTTCATAAGTGTTACTTTGAATACCTAGTTTTGTACAGTAGTACAGTTCAGCGTCAGAAAAAATTAGGTAAAGCCAGATTCGCGAGGCATTATAAAAAAAATATCCGTTCTTTATAAATACGGTGATTTATGTAATTCTAATGACTGTTAACAAATACTATTGGAAAGTAAGAGCCTGCCACTTGTAAATACCAATCATAAAGCATATTCTCAACATAAATAAATAAAATAAATAAGTATTCCACAACATTCTACACAACGCTATCTAGACCCATGGTAAGCTTTTATAGCTTGTGTTATGGAATCTAGAATGCGGATAAACATACTTATATACTTTTTTCTGTAAATACATACATATTATACATAGAAACACCCAGACCAATGCAAATAGCCATATTCATGCATACAAATATTTGCACTGAGCGGGAATCGAACCTGCGCCTCCTGCGTGGCAGTCGCGTGCACTACCGCCACGCCACAGAGGCTGTCAAACATAGGTAAGTAATATTAACACAAGACTGTTTTCATCATTTTTTTTTTCTTATGAAATTTTTGATCTTATGTAATATATGGCGGGCCTAACACTAACATAATATTATTCTTTATTTCTTACATTACATTAACACGAACTTTTCATTACATTAACACGAACGAACCTGCGCAAAAGTTAGTACCCAATAGTACTTATACCTTAGAAACTTCGCATAGGTGAAGCGTACTTACGAAATCGATGGCCGCAGTGCAAGGCATTCAAAACCTTGTCAGATGCACCCGTGCGTTAAGTACGAGACGTGGAGCTAAACTATCGCAATTTGTCGGAATACTTCCAGTTGCAGAGATTTTTGTTTTTGGCATGTTCTTGTTTTACCTTTCCAGGAATGAAAATGTAACATTTATGACTTTAAGTTCATAATTGTTAGTTTTGACGTTCATATGCGTTACTTTTGACGTTCATATGCGTTACCTTACATGGATAAAAATTGATTTAACCGCTTTTATTTCGTAGAACTTGATGGGGCCATTGTAAATACTAGTCTGAATTTCTACCAGGGGTGTTAAATCTATGACATTTATACCAAAGTACAAATAAGCAGCTTAATAATAAATTAGTTTAAACTGGTACCAATGGACTAATGGGCACCTACAGCACGAATTTTAGGAGATCAGTGATTTTGTCGCCGTTTTCACTGTAAATACGAGCAAAACAAACGAATTCCATAAAACAACATAAAAGTTCGAAAAACATTGGAAAAAATGAAATGCTCAAGTGAGACTCGAACTCACGACCCTTCGCTTACAGGGCGACTGCTCTGCCAACTGAGCCATTGAGCACCACTCGAATCACTCCAAATTTTCCCTCTCTTTATATCCGTCTATAAGGGCGACGGTGCAGCCATCTACCAACATTCTTATAGACGGATATAAAGAGAGGGAAAATTTGGAGTGATTCGAGTGGTGCTCAATGGCTCAGTTGGCAGAGCAGTCGCCCTGTAAGCGAAGGGTCGTGAGTTCGAGTCTCACTTGAGCATTTCATTTTTTCCAATGTTTTTCGAACTTAACAGTTAGCATAATAAATGCTATAAAAAATTCATTCAAATATTTGGGCGCAGTCATCAAAATTCAATGTTTAAAAATGGTTGAAAAATCATTCATTGTTTCCAACAGTTCGTAAGAATGTTGGTAGATGGCTGCACCGTCGCCCTTATAGACGGATATAAAGAGAGGGAAAATTTGGAGTGATTCGAGTGGTGCTCAATGGCTCAGTTGGCAGAGCAGTCGCCCTGTAAGCGAAGGGTCGTGAGTTCGAGTCTCACTTGAGCATTTCATTTTTTCCAATGTTTTTCGAACTTAACAGTTAGCATAATAAATGCTATAAAAAAATTCATTCAAACAACATAAAAGGTTTTTATCATTTACAATATTCGTAGGCATTTAAATGTGTATACTTTTTGCACGTTTACAAAGACATTCCCCCTACATTCGAACATAATACCATTACTAGGAGCTATCTATTATTAAAACGGAAGCTATCCCGGTACTTTCTACTTTTGTGAGTAAAAATATTAGGGGTGCATAAAATAACAATGTTGCACCTTAGTACCTACTGAGATTGTCCGGAGCCATTGTTAACGTTGTAACTGAAAGTTGTTCATGGAATGATTTCATTTATACCTACAGGGTTTTTTCTGCGGTTTCGTTCGCGTTATTGTAGATTTTGTCAATCAATACAGTATAAGGCATCATATTACATCATGTTGTGGAGTTTGTTGCGCTGTTTCTTCTCCACTGGTGCCTAGAAAGCGGTGGTAAACTTAGTTTTAAGCAGAATTTGACGTCAAAAAGCTGTAATAGTGCTACACCCTTTTGAGTAAATACTTTGAATTTGAATTAGTTGCAAATTATTTATGTCTGTAGACCAAGTTGTATGATTGTTCCAAGCAAGTACAATATGGGGTTCTTCTATAAGGGCATTAATAGGTTCCTACAGGGTTGGCAGCACGAGTATCATACCCCTGTATGATATGTACGTCCATAGTTCACGGTAACCACTTTTCATCACATGGGCTGTGTGATTGTATAAGTTATCAAGGGTTTGATGCAAAAATATCTTCTATAACAATACTATTATATAATTGTAAATTGGAAATGTTTGTTCGCGATGGGGTCGAAAACTACTGAACGGATTTTGATGCGGTTTTTTTTTTTATTAGAAAGGTCCTAATCTTACGTTTGTTTGATAGCACTCGGTTGAGTAATACCGTAAACCGTATAGGTTGCTGTGGGTCGCGGTCACGTGATCAGTATTTCTGTGACCCTGGTACACTTGCATGAAGTACTAGGCTCTTAGAAATCTTAAGGAACTTTATCTGGGTCGCGAGAACAGTGTGTCCTAAACCTTTCTATTCCGAACACAGACGAATCCGTTGGCAAAAGCTAGTGGATTGCTACTCTATTAAGCTTTATCTAAAAATAACCTCCTGATTCCTAAAACCAGACTGCGTCTTGACATGAAACAATCGTGCCTACACCACATGGCTCATACGAATATAATAGAACATAACTTCGCTAATATCCCTCATTACTTTCTGCTCCCCTAGTGTTGCTCCATTTTGGTTTATACTGTACCAGCCACGTATAACACATAACGTACGAAACGTAACGTAATTTCCCTTCACCCCTTCCCAAAATATTTCTGAAACTGGTTTTATAAACTAGCAGCAGAGCACACTTTTTGAAAAAGGACGCCTAAACTAAAAAAACGGTGATTAGGAGTTAACTATACAAAATTAATGCAGAAATTGTATTTAATCCATACTAATATTTTAAATGCGAAATTAACTCTATCTGTATGTCACGCTTTCCCGCCTAATCCACTGTACCTACCGATTTGATGAAATTCGGTATTGGGATAGATTAGACATAGGCTATGTTTGGTCTCAATAACCGACATCCACGCGGGCGGAGCCGCGGGCAAAAGCTAGCTATACTATAAAGAGGAAAGATTTGCATTTTTGTATGTAACGAATTAACTCAAAAACTACTGGACCGATTTCAAAAATCCTTTGCCATTAGACAGCTACGTTATCAGGTATCAACATAGGATATCATCACGCTAATATCAGCGATGCTCAGAATTCACGCGAGCAGAGTCGCGAGTAGAACCTGAGCAAAAAGGGTGTTACGACTTGCAGTTAAAGTTGACTTGGTGCAGAAGGTCTGGTTAGGATCTCATACACAAATACACAACCATCTTTACCAACTATTAACTTTAGTAATAAAAATCATTTCATTGAACTTTGATGCGCAATAAAAATTCCTCGTTATTCTTGAGGTTCTCTCCTTTTAGATCTCATCTAACACGAGAATAATTTCTGTTGTTCAGCGAGTTGATTAATAAAACACAAAACAAAGGATGTTCTGCAGGTATTCGTCCTATGAAGTGGTTACGTTTACTGCGGTTTGCGGTTCCGACATTTAAGCGGAACAGTTAGCAACGTAAGTAGCTCAACATTTTAGGCTATTTGACTAAGCGTCGATTCTTCATAATACCTACTGCTTAATATGATAGCTTAGTCAGAAAAAATATGCCTTGCAAAATAAAATATTGCTGAACTAAACTGAAAATATGACTTTTCATTATTTGAAACTAGCTTTTACCCGCAAACATAGCCTATGTCCTTTCTCATGGTCTAATCTACCTCTATACCAAATTTCATTAAAATTGGTTCTGTGGTTTAGGCATGAAAGTGTAACATACAGACTGACAGACTGACAGACAAAAAGACAGAGTTACTTTCACATTTATAATATTAATACACGAACACAAAACTATATTTTCCAACATCATATTGAGATTTTAAAATTATGATTACAAAGTATTTTTTTATAGGTAGAGTACATACTTAATTTTTATTTACAAATAAAACTGAACTTTGTGTTATTCATAAATATTAAATAATTATTTTATAAATTACAGTGCCATAGTAATTGAGCAGTAGCTATTTTAAGAATAATATATTCATTATTGCAATGGTTCTTTAATTTACTTTTTTTCTAAAAGAAATTAGATTTTTTGTGCAATTTTAAGCTGAAAAAAATGTACAGATGACATCAGATTTCACCTAAATAATGTTTCCAACTGAATTTCGAACCACTTCACGTTGAAAATAGGAAGCAAGTTTCAATTTGTGAAGTAGCCATAATAAGGTTGCAGTGCAGTTGGCAATAAGTGGCCGTTGGAGGCTGTCTGCAGGTCAACTTGTATGTAATACTCTAATGGATTGCTGTGGGAGGCGCCTTAATAAAATTGTGGTGGCGAGTTATTCTGTTTTGTAAGTCTTTTTCGTTCGTTTAGGCGGAAATATGAGTATCAACCAATATAGAACTGTAGTTCAATATATGAATATGCGTTTTATGACTGATAGTTCCGAGTTCGAATCCTGACCATTATACTACTGATGTGAGCTATACATAGCTATACAACATAGTAAAATCGTACCGAGAAAAAACTGTGCGTTGAATCGAATACATAGGGAAAAATGAAATTGCTCGGGTGGGACCCGAACCCGCCATCTTTTCCTTACAGGGGGAATGCCTTGACTAACTCCGCTGGAGAGACACGCCCGATGTGATTAAAATTTCCCTTCTATTTTATTCGTCCCCCCGGCGGCGGCATTCCCCCATCTAAGGCAAAGATCGCAGGTTCGAGTCCCGCCCGAGAAGTTTCATTTTTCCCTATGTATTCGATTAGTATACTTTAGCACACTTATTGCTGTAAAATTCATTCAAGTATGTATTGAATGTCGAAATTACGTGTTTTTTTTTAATTATGTAAATGGTATTTGCATGTCACACACCAATGACTTTTCGATGCTTTTCGAAGTTATGTGTGTATTTATCGCAGGTTTATAAGTGCCCGGTTAATGGCAATAGACTCGCCACCTATTACATTGGGACCTAAACATAAAGTGTCGAAATGTGGGTGCTAGCACCTCTGCCTACCCCTTCGGGGAATACAGGCGTGAGTTTATGTTATGTTATGTTATTTGCATGTCTATATTACATAATATTATCACACTATTATAGGTATGGTGCAAGTAATAGAGCTATTTCTATAATATGATCATTCTATTAGTGATCATAACTTCATTATTTCAAGATGTAATTGAAAGCGTGTATACTACCATACTACCCAAACATGGTATCGATCTGTTTCTCCATCCAAAGGTCAAACAATACATGTTTTTATCCTTTGTGTACACAATAAAGAGATTCTTTAGTTTAATTTATATGAATGTTTTTTGTTTTTTTTTTTCTAATTTTGAATTGCTTCAGGCGAAAGCTCGGCAGCTCAGTGGTCAGAGCATTCCTCTTGTAAGGTTAAGGTTGCGGATTCAAATCCCGCCTGAGAGATTCACTTTTTCCTGATGTAATCGAAAGCGTGCATTGCCTACATAATATCTAGAACAAAAATCATCACAGTCTAGCCAAAAAGTAATGAAGAAAATTAAAAAAATATTATACCACAATTAAAATCAGTCACATCACAAGGTCTTCCTCTTATTATAATATTTGCATAGAAGAATATAATTAATCGAAAATGTTATAATATAAATATTAAGTATATAAATGCTTATTTGTCTCAAGAAGTTATTTTTTTTTACAAACAATACTGTGCTATAAATTTTAACAAATTATATTGATACTGATTCCTAAACTAGGCCAAGACCTGCATCTTGGGAAACAGAATTAATAGAAGGACATCATATTATTTACAAGTTGAATCTAGACTGTGGCAGGAAACATACCTAAATCTATCCCGCTGGTCTATAAAGAAGTCGACGTATTGCAGTATCTTACTTATAGTTCGTTCGCGTTAAGAATGCAGTGAATCATAAATTGGCTATCGACCTAGCCCCGCCCCCTAACCAGTCAAATCTTTTCAAATTAAGTACAAGGTCAAGTTCACAGAGTCCAGTTGAGGGCATTGCCTCGAACGCAACAGTAATGTCCTGTCATTTGTGTTAACTGATTTAAATTATTAACGCGAATTCACTGCATTGATACACGAACGAACTATAGTTACTTCGATACTCAGCCCAAAAAATGCAAATCGCTATTCCACAATCCACAAACATACCCATCATTCAAACAAAGACCTTGAAACTTTGATCATTGGTTCTATCACTCTAGCACTGTCCATTAGGCAAATGGATCCAATTATGCATCCTGTTCAGATTTACATTGCAAATATTTGCACCAAGAGACGCGCTATTTTTAAATATTTCGCTTGAAGAAGAACTTTTGGTCACGAAAAGTGGACAAGAATAATTTGTCAAGTGGTATTGGGATGGACGTTAGTGATACAAGTAGCTAAGCGATTTCTAATTGAAAGAATGAAGGTGGAACATGAAAGGAATTAACTCCAGAGGCCAATTAATTTGGTATTAATTGGCCTCAGGGAATTTCGAAACTACGTAAGTACTCGTATATTGTATACTGCAATTAATTAATTAAAGAAAAACCAAACTAAAATTTAAAAAAAATGTTTAATGGCACAAAGTATTTTATAATAAGTGTAATGAAATTTTATGAATCCCGGACTTTGAAGTAAGGGTTTCGGATGCGACTGGGACTAACGAAGATGATGATGATGATGATGAATAACGTTAGTCAATATTTTAACTATGAAGAAATTTTGTTGTTAACTGTACGATCCAGCTAGAAATTGATCAAATAAAAATAACTGTGTAGCTACGAAAGTGAACAAAATTTACTTAATTTAATAACGGGTTACAAAAAGGATTTTTTTCTTGCGTAGCTAGTTATGACACGTGATTATGGAAACAACAATTTAATTCTTCTTTCGTAGGTGGTTAACACAGTAAGAAACAAATTGCATGTTCATGGCCAGTTATCAAAAATCATTTACGAAAGTGAACGAAGGAGGGGATATCAGCAAAGGGGAAAGTGAGACAAACGACTGCATCATAAGAATTGCACTATTTAGTTTTTTTTTATAAAGGACGCGTCAATTTGACTTCACCTCGCCTGATGTTAAGCTGAAGGCAAAATCTCGGAAAGAGGGTCACCATCGTAAACATATACCATGTTGACGGCCTCATTAGATGCCTTTTCATGCCCCGCTTAAAGGACCCAGGACTGTAGGAAGAAGGAAACACGTGAGCCGGCAGGTAGTCTACTAACTATATAATGTCGATAGATATTAAGTGAAATGTTACCTTGGTACTTCCTCAATCAGCCGGTGATCCGTAAATCCGAAATTCTGTAATATTTATATTGAAGAAAATATATTTACCCGTAATATCCACTTGGGAAAGTTACTTCATAATAACACAGACGGGCCTGAGCCTGAAGCCAATAAAAAGATGACAAGCAATATAAAGATTAGGTTCCCAAGACGTCTTAGATCAGATCCATCTCTGTCGGTTTACGTTCGTTTGGAGCCCTTCGGGAAATTCGATGCATTTATCGATTGTTGCTAGGGATGGGACGTGGCGTATCGATACTTCCATAATTCCATAATAATATTATAAATGCGAAAGTAACTCTGTCTCTCTGTCTGTATGTTACGTATTTACGCCTAAACCAATGAACCGATTTTGATGTTTGGTATAAGGGTAGATTAGGCTTTGAGAAAGGACATAGGCTAAGTTTGGTCGCGATAACCGACATCTACGCTGGTGTAGCCGCTGGCATAAGCTAGTTTGTTTATAAAAAAAACTTGGGAACTTTTTGGTGTTTTTTTTGTTTAGGTATTATATACAGTTATGAAATTCTGTTTAATTTACTTTACTTATTGTTTTTATTATTACATATATAAATAAATTATTGCTCCTGGTAAATAATCTGGAGATAGGTACTTATTACTTTATTTTCTACCGTATTTTATGCATATACGCAAACATTTTATTGTTAAAGTTTTAGGAAATGCCTTGAAATAAAAATCTGTAGATAACGTTTTGGCACAATGATTTATCCTCGCAACAATACTGAGGAACCTATTACCTATAGTACAGTATTTCTATTCAAAAATTTTGTAAACTGCACGTAATAAGTCAAAAGCTTTTAAGTAAATATTTTGTAGTATAATATTTCAGAAATACCGATTCATCTACATCACTAAAGCAAGTATAGGATTACAGAATGTCGGCATACCTGAAGATATTGGGAGGATTCCGCACCGCATCGCCGTATGCCAACTACTCGGATTACAGACTATTTCAGATTACAGCGAGAGATGTGCTCGCTACCAAATGCTGCTGAAGTTATGAAATAGCGATTAAATTCATGAATTTCTATAAATAAAATAAATATAAAATATTCCACTCGCATATCTTATAATCACTTTAATATATCGCATTGCAGGATCTGATAGTCTATGGTTTTTGAAGGTCAGTGGATATCATAGCGTATGCAGTACTGCAATCACTCTATGTCCGGAAAGTCAGTGGTCCTGATGGTATTCCAGCGGTCGTACTTAAAAAATGTGCAGCGGAGTTATCTCCTATGCTAACGCGGCTGTACCGACTGTCCTACAGTTCGGGTACAGTGCCTTTGGCTTGGAAGGAGGCGAATGTCCAGCCGATCCCCAAGAAGGGGGATCGCTCGGACCCAGCCAAATATCGGCCCGTAGCCGTCACCTCAGTGCTGTGCAAGATGTTCGAGCACATTATCAACACACAGCTCATACGCCACCTAGAGGATCACGCAGCGACGTGCGGTCCGTATTATTGGGAATCCTGAGGTCACGAACACCCTCGAGCCTTTGCAGATGCGTAGAGATGTTGCGTCTTTTGCAGTTTTCTACCGTCTCTACCATGTAAATGTTCTGACGAGATCTTCCAATTAGTCCCACCCTCTCCTTTCCAACACAGGACGACACGTGCAGGGCTAAGATGCCATCCATATACGGTGCAGAGTATACCAGCAAGAACCAAGCGTTTCAGCGACTCATTCCTATGCCGCACCATTAAGACCTGGAACTCCCTGCCAGCTCACGTGATTCCTTCTTCCTACAGTCCCGGGTCCTTTAAGCGGGGCGTGAAAAGGCATCTTACGAGGCCGTCAAGCTGAGTGCCACCACTGTTAACATGGTACATGTTTCCGATGGTGACCCTCTTTCCGAGACTTTGCCTTTAGCTTAACATCAGGTGAGGTGAAGTCAAATTGACGTGTCCTATATATAAAAAAAAAAACAAAAAAATGAACTTGACTCAGAGCAATCGTACTAGAAAAACAGCTTTATCAATCTTTCAATCAATCAATTAAAGAATCAATTTCGTTTATTCAGTTTAGGCACATAAAGATAATTTACTTTAATTACTAATAAAATCATCCCTAGAGAATGATATATTTGGAGTCCAGGGTCCGTTTACAAGATCAATGATACAATTGAAAGTTTTTTTACATCAATTTCATTTGGAAGGCAATGTACTTGTGACTCCTCTGGTGACACCGTTGCACGTTGTCCCCCCTCCTGAGGACGGCCAGACCGCAAGGGAAGGCCCTGGGTCAGCCGGGGTGCGAGGGATATGTCTATGATAACCTCACCTCCGGCCTAGCACCAAGACCCACAGTCGGCGTGCGGTTTTAGTCGGTTCGAGTCCGACATAACCTCCCCTTCCGGCCCCGGCAGGGGGGGTATCCGAGGAGATCTCCGCACTAAAAAAAAAGGGTGTCCATGGGCGGCGGTTATCGCTTACCATCAGGCGATCCGTCTGCTCGTTTGCCCCCCTATTCCATAAAAAAAACAATAAAATACACTTAAAGTATTACAAATAGCGATAGAAACCGTTAAAATTGGCTTTATTTATAAAGAATAACTGATCTTTATTAGTATCAACTGACTTTTAAACAAAATATTACCATTTAATCACGTTCTAATTAATAATTTTACAGCACACATCAGTACCCAGACAAATTTTCTTCAAAAAATTTTATCTCTCCAAAATCTTCACGTTCCAAACGAATTCTATAAATACGCAAAATAAATGTCAATAATATAACGACACAGATAAATACGTGTTTGGTACAAATCTCTTCCCGCCATTTTCTCACAAGTTCGCATCTTCGCCTAATAAGCAACCATTACCGAAATTAAAGCATCAATCTCCCCACCGCGTCGATGCTTTACGCGCTCCTGTTAAATATTCGACAAAGAGTAAGTAAGCTGTAGGTGTACCAATATAAGTAAAGCCATAAGGACATCCAACGGATATTACCTATGTTAGACTCCGTGATCAAATCGTAGCAAACGTTTTTGTCAATTAATTTCGTTGGGTAAGATGTGAGAGTGTAGAATATATTTTTGAGAAAAATAATGTGTGGTCTGGCCCTCCTCAGAGGGTATGTTACCCCCCGAGGAGGGCCAGACCGTAAGGAATGTTCGAAGACAACCTCACCTCCGGCCTAGCATCACGACCCTCAGTCGGCGTGCGGTTTTAGTCGGTTCGAGTCCGACATAACCTCCCCTTCCGGCTCCGGCAGGGGAGGTATCCGTAAGGATTTCCGCACGATTAAAGACTTAACTCTTGACATTGAATTATCTATCATTTATAAATCCTAAGAATAAATAAAAATGGCTACGGTAATTTTAAGTTTGTGATAATACAGCCTTAGATAGCCACCACCTTGACGTTAACATAAAATTTTGTACGGCTCGAAGGTAACCCAAAAAAATATTAGGCAGAAATCTAAGACTAATAAATTTAATGTCCTATCTGTGACTTTCTGGAATCTACGTCACAGGTGAAAGTCGGCTGTGGTCGCAACATAAATTACCGTTTAAGGCAATAAGCGCTTATTGCGCGGCACGGGACGCGGTTCAGGATTCTGCGCTTTTGAACAAGCTATAGAGAATTTGGGCCTATGATTTATTCGCTTTTTAAATAATGTCACATCTGAGTAGGCAGAAATCTTAAGATGTTTAGTATTACTATTTTAAAATTTACTTATCAACATATTAGCGTCGTTCCCGGGTGCATTTAAGGTTTTCATCTCGAAGCTCAGAGTCTGTTTACTCTTTGTCTACCTTTTGATTGGGTTTATATAGTTTTTATGGCAGTAACTGCCGCCTGACCTCCTAATCCCGAGAGGAATGCTTCCATCGGAGCGTCGTCCGTCAAACAGCAGGAATATTGTATTACACATGAGGCTGACTTAGTCCCAAAACCCCATTCACCATTTCATACATTGTATTTAAAGTTTTACATTAGAAGTCCAAAAGTATAGCTGATCTTTGGCCTTCCCAAACTGGGTAAGAATCTACTCAAAAATAAAATAACCTATATTGTTCTAGCTAAAAAAAACAAACATGTAATTTAATATCCGCCCCTTAAACACAGCTCTTCAATTTAAATATCTACAGCGAGATATTTATGTTGTTATACAACAAATACAAAAGATTTTCAATCATAAAATCTGACTCGAGGAAGCGCAGGGAAATTTACAAAACGTCTGGCCGCCATTGTTTACACTTGGCTATCGTGACTGACGTTATCTCGAGTTTCGCATTCATCTCTCGTCAACCTCTGACGTCAGAACGCTTGTGTGGAACAGATTATGAAATGTAAGTTAAATGAATGAAGATATCGTTGTGTATCGGAAATTAGAAGCGTTAAAACTGGGATAGGTGGTTGAATTGACATATCGTTTTTCTTTTGTTGATAAATCAGATAGTGCTATTTTTTTCTGTTTTTACTATTTGAAGTACACGGGAACGAGAATTTACATTAATTTATAGTAGACTTTTTCATTTTATACATCACTATTGGGGGAATTACATCAGATTATTGAAATTAAAATTTTTCAAAGAAAATTTTGTGCAACTGACATTTAAAGCCCCGCGTTCCTTCCTGTTATCATTATTGTAAAAAAATTGTTCGTAGAAAATTTTGGGTGAGCAAATATCCTAGAAGATACATCGTCACCTCCGATCACTCTGATGTCACAAGTATAACGTATGGTTACTTAGTTTTTATAAACTCAAACTCAAGGTATTTATTCAAAATTGTGTAGCACTACTACAGCTTTTTGACGTCAAATTCTGCTTAAAACTAAGTTTACCACCGCTTCCTAGGCACCAGTGGAGAAGAAACGGCGCAACAAACTCCACTGTAGCATTTTCTGGACGTCAATTTACAAAAAAAAAAGTAAGTTCTTAAGACTAAATATGGACGAATGTACATATGTCTCGTGTCAAGATAATTAAAGTATATAAAAAAAACTTATAATAAAATAATTAACCTAAGTTAACAAAAAAAAAAAGAATAAAGAAGTTAGCGTTCCTATTTAAACATTATGCCGTAGTTACAGCAATTTAGGAGGGGCCTGCACCATGCTCAAGCCAGACATTTTTGTCTTTAAGGTAATCATCTGTCCTATAGTATGCTTTTTTACATAAGGTGGTCTTCACAAAGGTTTTAAATTTATTGTCAGGCATACCAAGGACTGATTCAGGCAATTTATTATAAAAACGTATACCATCCCCCCTAAAAGAATCACTAACTCTGCAAAGCCGATAGCATGGTAGGAGCAGTTTATTTTTATTGCGCAGATTTCTGTCTGTAATGTCACTAACTTTTGTAAAATTAGATATATTTTTTCTGACATACAGTATATTTTCGAGTATATATTGGGAAGCTACAGTTAAAATATTAATATCTTTAAATCGTTCCCTAAGATAATCTCTCTTACCTAAACAGTAAATGGCACGAACTGCCCTTTTTTGTAGTACTTATAAAGATAGTTTCTAAATCTGCGGCATTCCCCCAAAGTAGTATTCCATAGGACATCAAGCTATGAAAGTAACTAAAGTACACCAGCCTAGCAGTATCTACGTCAGTCAACTGCCTGATCCGTCTGACAGCAAAAGCAGCAGAGCTGAGTTTATTGACCAAAGCAGTGATATGGTGACCCCATTGCAATTTCGAATCTATTGTGATTCCCAGAAAAGTAGTGCTATTTACAAATTCTAACCTTTGCGCCCCCAGCACGATATCAACCTGAGCTTGCCTCACATTAGGCATTGTAAACTTAATGTATTTGGTTTTTTCTGTATTCAACAATAGGTTGTTTGCAGAAAACCAATTTGAAATGACGTTTAAGATATTATTTACATTATTCGCATCTGTACTATTACGATCTACTTTAAATATTAGCGATGTATCATCTGCAAACAATACTATTCCGGCGTGTGCCTCGATCATATAAGGTAGGTCATTGACATAAACTAAAAAGAGAACAATCACAATTAACTATGAAATATATATTTATGGATGAATCTATATCAGTTAGTGAATATGTAAAATGTAATACAAGGAAATCAAATTGCAACAAAATAGAAATTCACCAAATAATATCGGGATAAATTCTCCTGATTCCGATAATTGACAAACCCTTTGGCGTGGCAAAAACATTTACGCTCAACGGGTTCACGATAGACAGATAATTAATCCTTGTCTAGCAAAGAACAAAAACCTCATATTAATTCCATATATTAAACATTGGAAATTAATTGTAGAGAGGGTACTTCTGAATGGTGTGCGAGACAATCGTACCGAACCTTTGTCCGGACATGTATTGTTTAAACACAAATAAATCAGTGTGCGCACAGTGGGCCCGTGACGGACCACTGATTCCATACACAATAATACATAACAAAATCCATCGATATCATTGTTATGTAAATTCCGAAATGAGATATTTAATTTTAATAATGTTAAATGTGGAATACATTGATATGGTTGTAATTTTGTTGTCAGCCGGTTGTTGGTTTAAAGCTAATCATTTATGCATGGTTGGTTTTCAGTGATGAATAGTGGATTTTTTTCTTTGAGACTGACATGATATGTATGGGCAGGTTTTATAAAATAAATTAGTGTCAGATTTAGAGAATACTAAATTTCTTCTTAGATTATGAAAGTGTCGTAGTCATCCTTCTTTTTCCATGGGATGTACGTACCTAGTTGTCATTTTTTTAGACTCTATGCAAGCAGCTGATAAATTGATCTATAGAAAAGTATAAACACATCCAAAAGAAGAGAAACAGAAAATTACGCCTTGGACACATTTTCGTGTTCGAGTCAGTAATAAATGTTCTGAAATATTTCGTGTAGTAGACTCAAAAACACTCATCCAGCAATATTCAGTAAAACCGAACCACTGTGCGTTACCACAGATCTATAATGAAATTATTAACAAGTGTGTACCGTCCAATTATTTTGGCATGCAGTGTATTGTAAGCGAAACAATTTGCTGACTGAACCAGCAACTAAAGTTTACCAAACAGGCGACGTACTCCAGCGTGCACATCAGTGCAAATAAAAGCGTACCGTGCGGGTAGCTAGTTAAAATTTCACGAGTCAGTCTAACGGTTGGGCGCACAGTTTTTCCAAATACGAATTTCGTTCCATTTTCGACAGCCATTTTTGAATATTTCAGTTAACTGTCCTGTACGATGTTCGTTTGTTGGTTTCTTTGTTTTGCATTTCAGTATGTAGAAAGTTGATACGAAATAAACCAATTTACTTCTATTAATTACGTAGTAGGTACTAATTAGTAGAAGTAAAGTAAAGTATTTTAGGTTTAAACTTTGTAGCGCAAAAAACTATAGTTAACTTCATAAAAAAAATAACGAGGTAATTGAACTTATAGAATTTGCTATAGGTACAAGTCATAAATATCTTTAAAGTCCTGTCTATTTTTTTAAAATACCGTTTTCCAAATTGTCATACTGAATATCTAGGAACAAATGAACTGTCTATCATCAGCTCAGTATTTAAAAAAGGAATGTAAATGTAAAGCAGTTTCGCAATATTTGTTTGCCTGTCTAACAGAAAGATGGACAGACATGCAGATGTCAACGATTGTTAATACGATGAAGATTTCTTTGTTATGGTTATATATGTGTCAATGCCCTGTTTCATTTAAAGTATAGTACGACAGCCTCTGTGGCGTGGCGGCGTCTCCTGCGTAGCAGTAGCGTTCACTACGCTACTGCTACGCAGGAGACGCGGGTTCGATCCCGCTCAGTGCAAATATTTGTATGCGTGAATATGGCTATTTGCATTGGTCTGGATGTTTCTATGTATAATTATGTATATATTTACAAAAAAAAGTATCTAAGTATGTTTATTCGTATTCTAGATTCCATAAAACAAGCTAGTAAAACTTACCATGGGTCTAGATAGCGTTGTGTAGAATGTTGTGAAATATTTATTATTTATTGTATATACTAACCGATGCCCACGGCTACGCGTGAAATAAGGATCCCGTTTTTGGAAATCGTTTCCGGGATAATAAGTAGCCTACTACTATACGCTATCATTCAGATCCATTCAACCGCAGTTCGCACGTGATTATATAAAAAACATTCATGCTCGAACCCATGAGCCTATTGAAATGCCGGTTACTATAACCTTGTCGTTATTGTAAATAATAGCATTTTTCTCACGTTTACGCTTATTTCCCTCCAGGATAGACAGAGAGTAGAGACCGCCATTGGCTACGGTTCTTATAATATCCTTCTCGAGCTTCCTCTGCTGTCATAAAAAATATATAAAGTTTAATATACACTTATCACCTAAAACCACTTAATTTTCTACAGTAATGAATAAAAACTAAGCCTTCTACAAAATAAAGTGTTCTAATGATTCTGAATTGAGAGATTGGATTTGAGACTCTTCAAAGCCTAGTATAGTATAGTTTCGCGATTCAGGAACCGATCGATTATTTAAGTTTATAATAAGTACAATCCAAGATTTAGTATAGAGAATTCAGATATGCATTCTCCTGAAAGCGCAAAGTTTAATAATGCACTTGAATGATATCGTAGCAGCATTCATCGAGTAAGAAAATTTAATTCCGCGACTCTGAGTGACTTTACTTACAACATGAATGCATGAATATTATGAAACGTCAAGTGGTTTGACTTTTATATTAATCTTAGGCCACTACTTATGCCATCTATTGAATACTGCGAAAACTATTTTACTATAGTATTCTACATCGCGACATGAAAATTCTCTAAACCAATTCTGTGAAATTTGTAAAATCGATTATGTTTTTAACGATGGTGATTATATTGACCCTATTGCCTACTGCTCATGGGTATTACGGCATAATTTTATGCTGCTGCAAAAAAAATTGAAACAGAAGAACACAATATTTTAGACATTCGAAATTATGTGTACGATGTGACGCGCTTTCACACTAACGTGAGCAGTGTTTCCATAATTCAACAGTTCAACCTTTTTGAACTACGTAATTCAGTATAACAGTCAGAGTTCCGGTGCCAACTCAACCCAAACAGATTTGGAAAAGGCTCGAAGGATGATGAGTTGGCAAGATATGAGTTTTAAGAATCTTTGAGTATGAGGGCCCAAGCCAATTTCACCTGCTAGTTGCTGCGAAATAACGGATGGGGCTCTGACACTGGCCAGGTAGGACATTGTCTCGGAGTTGAGAGGTCAGACTACAGTCGCTCATAGAACAGCCGTCAAACCAATCAAAAATAATAGGCAGACCCTGGGAAGGCAGCAGGATATATCACTTCCTACTCCTTCGAGAATTTTCGAGTACGTGTCTAGCATTTAATTAAATGAACAAAATAGATACCACCTTCGGAATTTTTCTTCGTTCATAATATCTCGAAAGGCTAAACCTAGTAAATTAGTTTCATTATCACTGTGTCCCAGGTGCTTCACAAGGCGCTTGTATTTGGCACCCCCCTTCCCCTCTACTCGACTTCACCCCCTTCGTCTCAAACATCTTAATTAACTTCAACTCTTTAAAACTGTTTTAACTTAGTAGCTTGGTGGAAAGCGATAACCATTTTATTTTTAAAAGTCTTTTATTCGCTCCTTCTGATATTAAAAATGTTTATGTATAGTATTGTTTACGCGAGCATTATTTTTTTTTTGTCATTTATTAGTTACCTTTGACTATTGTTGTTTAGCTATTGTTGTGGTTTAAGTTTGCCTAGAACGAACCTACTTACGAAAAAAAAACGTTGCATTGATGAAATAAACCCATTGAAAATGGCACTTATGAAGCAAGTGATCTCTCAGTGAATGTATATAGCGTTTTAATAATAACGAGGTCCGGTTCTTAGCATTCCATGGATTCACCGTGCGGTCGCCGCCGGGCCCATGGCGTTGAGGAGGGCCAGACCGTAAGGGATGGCCCTGGGTCAGCCGGGGTGCGAGGGATATGTCGATGACAACCTCACCTCCGGCCTAGCACCAAGACCCACAGTCGGCGTGCGGTTTTAGTCGGTTCGAGTCCGACATAACCTCCCCTTCCGGCTCCGGCAGGGGGGGTATCCGAGGGGATTTCCACACAAAAAAAAAAAGTGTCCATGGCGTGGTACAGAGAGGAACACTGTGACGGCGCCTGGGACTTGCGACCCAGGTGTAGGTTTAGGGTGGCCACCTTGTGATGCATCAGCGCTCACCTCCACCGTCAGTCGTGTTCCCCCCGCTACCTATCCAAATTTGGTAAGATCCTATCAACGCCGTTTTAGATATTTGTTTGAGTAAAGAGCTTACTGAAGCTCTTGGCAATCCGAAATAGTATTGATATAACTATGAAATATTGTTATATGAAATACAAAGTTTAAATAATATGTGAATTGGGGTAATTCTTATCGATAAAAAAAAAATTCACAGGCAATCCATAAGATGAACCATACCCATACAGGCTAAAATAATATTCGTCAACTGAAAAGTTTTAAACATAAAGTTTATTACTTAAGTGAGCTAATTCCTAAACTGTCCAAACACACTTTTAAACCACCAACAACTTGAATAATAAATCAATAAAAAATTAATTAAAACATAATTTTATTTCATCTCTCGAGCGCTCAAAACATGTCGTAGCGCGTCCATGTTTTAATTAAACGACAATAACAGGGTATATTTAAAATTAATTTGGTTGAAAAGCTGGCATTATCGCAAGGAGAGGTGAGAGGTACGAATTTATCAGGGCACACTCCAGTGCTCTCGTGTAAAATTAAATGACATTTGATGTTTGGCGTAAGTGATAAGCGATTCAAAATAATGATTAGCAAAATAAATGGTCTAGGAGATTTTACTCAGGCTATCTAGACCCATAGCAAAGGTAGCTCCTATTATTGGTTACATGCTCTGGGTGATAAAAATGACATTTTTTAATACATTACATAACATAAACTCACGCCTATATTCCCCGAAGGGGTAGGCAGAGGTCCTAGCACGCACATTTCGCCAGTTTATGTTTTTTTAGGTCCCAATGTAATAGGTGGCGAGCCTATTGCCATTAACCGGACACTTATAAACCTGCGATAAATACACATATTATAACTTCGAAAAGCATCGAAAAATCATTGCTGTGTGCCATGGCAAACCTGGGATCGAACCCAAGACCTCGTCTCAGCAGTCCATTACCCATACCACTAGGTTACTGCAGGCTAATGCAAACAATGATTATATATAATTTCACACTTTATAGACATGATTCAGTACGAGCTTACGTAACATCGATTTGTGCTTGTGTGGAAATTTTATGGATTTCATCTACAGTTTCTTATATTTGATCATTTTGAACAACAAAATTAATGTAATCATCAACACTCTCGGTTGAATTCGTGGCTTGACAGCCTTAAATTCGGAGAAGATTGGAACCTTGGTAAGTTTTTACCTTTTATATATTTTAGCTATTACGAGACCGATTGCCAATGAATGAGGCTCCGATAGCCGTCATTCGTCTTTCAAATTAGCAGGTGAGGTTGGATGGACTTCTAAAATCCCATACACGCACTACAACAAGTTGCTAGCTACTGAATCGATGTCCGTGACTGATAGAGAAACGAAATATCTATATCCGCTGTCGCTTATCACTTGAGCTTGCCCGCATTCAGGTACAAACAAAATTTAATGCAGCGTTGAAATTCGAAAATGCTTATATAATTAGATGTCATAATTTACTGGCGGCTCTTATCATTTTTACCTGAATTCTGGACTGAAAGGGCTTTTGTTCAGAACAATTTACGAGTTGAAAGGTAATCTTGGCTTTTTGCTCTAGTTTGTTAATGTGAACGATTGTCGTGTGCTAATTATGAGGGTTTCAATATTTTGCGGGCTGTTTTGGTTTGTAGATTTTGTAAAAATTATAAAGTAAAGGGAAGTCCTTTTTGAGCTATTGATCTCTTCTCTGTGCCTGTTTTGTATAAAATGCAGAAAAAAAATCAATAGGACGAATCACTGAAGGAAAACTTTAATATTATTTTTAATTTCTGTGATTCGTCCTATTGAGCCGAACCCCTATAGGACGAAACACTGAACTTGTCTTTTTGAATTTTGAAGTCGGTATTATTTAAGTTTTTTTTAATAACCTATCAATTAATTACCTATAGCAGTGATTATGATGTTTAGAACCAAGGCTTTGGAAGAATGAGGTTCAGGCTCATTATTTCCTCTCCAGATTACTAGATATTTTTGAGAATGCCGTAAGGCGAAATCGGTCAGGTTTAGAAATAAAATTAAACTCTGTGGAAAACTACAAGTGTATTATTAAATATGAGTAGTAGATTTCACCAAGTGCCATCAATCTCCAGTATAGACAGATTTAAATTATATTACTGTCCAAACTAAAGGTGTGTACCTAATATCAGAACAATATATCGACAGGAAGGGAGGAAAACCAGGGAATTAAGATCATTTTAAGTACAAAAAAACGCTGATGAATAATGATGGTGACGATAAGTAGTAAGCACTTCTACCATATTTTGCAGTTATAAACGAGTTCAAAGTTCCGCAATTAACCTCTCTAAAGGATGTCGTCAACTTACATCAAGTGTATAACAAGAGTGTAAGTACTTTAGAATTGTATAACGACGAAGTGTGCTCGGCGAGTGTAATTGGGGACGATAATAGCGTGATGGCCTGGATCTAAGCGTGTTGGCTAATTTGTTGTAATGATAATAAAATGTTTAGTGTATCTAATAATTGAGAGGATCAGAATCCGGAACGTGGAATCCAGTGATAAAAACACTAAAACTCAACAACATTGTGCTGACCAAAACTGCCACGGCGGCGGCGAAAAAAGCGGCTCCCCATTCCGGGGGCGAATCGGGGACACCGTTGTCAGGGGGGACCCAAGGAGGGCCAGACCGTAAGGGATGACCCTGGGTCAGCTGGGGTGCAAGAGGTATATCGAAGACAACCTCACCTCTGGCCTAACACTACGACCCACAGTCGGCGTAGGGCACGCCGTAATAGCGGCGGTAAGACCCATCATGGAGGAGTGGCTAGAGAGGCCACACGGCAGCCTCTCGTACCGGCTGACGCAGGTGATCACCGGACACGGGTGTTTCGGGAGTTACCCGTGTCGGATCCGGAAGGAGCCAACGTCCGAGTGCCATCACTGTGATGCGAGCGAGGACACGGAGCTGCACACGCTGACCGAGTGCCCGGCGTGGGACACGCCGAGGTGGGTCCTAGTGGCGGCTCTGGGGGTGGGAGTCCTCACACTCGCCACGTTGCTCACAGCGATGGTAAGATGCGCGAACGCTTGGGGTGCGGCTGTCTCCTTCTGCGAGCAAGTAATGCTCGAGAAGGAGGCGGCCGGTCGGGTCCGGACCAGACTCCGGGCCCGGGAAGCCCGCGCAGAGCGAAGACGAACCGGACGTCGGAGGTCGCAGAACGACCTCCGTCCTCCATGAGCGCTGGCCTGGGGGTGACCGGTGGAGCCGCCTGTCGCCCTAGCAGAAGCAGGCCGCGGCGGCGGCGCAAAATGCGCCTCCCCGTAACCGGGGCTAGATGGGGACACTGTGGTCCCCACAACCCGAAGGGGGCCATCTCGATAGAGATGGTCCTGGGTCTGCCGGGGTGCGAGAGATATGCTTTTGGTAATCTCACCTCCGGCAACCAAGGACCCAAGACGGCGTGCGTTTTAGTCGGTTCGAGTCCGACATAACCGCCTCCACCGGCTCCGTGGGGGTGGTATCCGTGGGGATTTTTCGCACGATAAAAAAAAAAACCCACAGTCGGCGTGTCCGACATAACCTCCCCTTCCGGCTCCGGCAGGGATTATCCGAAGGGATTCTCGCACAAAAAGAAAAAAAAAGCTGTCCAAAACTGACGTAGTGAGTGTTATGTGTCGCCAGCCTTACTTTCATTCTGAAAGTAATGGAGGGTAGACGCACAAACAATGTTCCGCACACACCATGCGACTCTCGCCTGCCTGTCAAGTGGTGACCACGGGTGCAGCATCGCACCCAAAACGTCGGGAAAAGTAAGTAAATTTTTTTATCGCGTGAAATGTCGTATTGTCATAAAAAACATAGTTGAGAGGATACATTGGGAGAGGTTAAGGTGGAATTCCAGCAGAATTTTTAGCATTTTGAGAATAAGATTGTATGAAAAGTTTGTGCCGAAGTTTCATACTTGTACTGGCGAGTATTTGGGGGTGACCCTTGGGCCGTATCTCTAAGTGTAAGGCTGTGCGCTGCCTATGACGGACCCTGAGCTCTGAGTACACCTAAGCCCCAGAAGCAATCATGCAGTTACGTCTTCGTGATGATGAAGGACGCTACTTTTTGTGTTTCATGCATGTGCAAATCGTATGTATATTTTGCACGATACTTCACACCATCTTACATGCGCGAAACACGCGTATGAGGCAGATTACTGCCGACGGAACAGTGCCCTTTGAGTTTTTTCGTTTAGTAAGTATCATATGCATTAAAAATCCTCAATAATTTCCCTAAAATGGGGAAAACCAAATGAAAAAAAAAACGTATTCAATATGAATTCCAAAAATGTACACCCTGGTAAAATATTTTAGCTTTTATATCTGTTTTTATCTGACTTCACTTCAAAATGACAATGCATTTCATTTTAAATTCTCTTCAACTGCTAAATAAACATACAAACAACGTTTTAAACAAATATAAAACGCTGTTGTGCGGATATTTTTGCAAACAGGACGTGTTTTTTTCAGTCTGCGGAAGCTTTGTGTAGCTACAAACTAATGCTGAACAAAAACAAGAGAACGTACTATAAGTCCGCTTTTATTACAATCGAACATTTCAATTTAATTTTAAATGACCAAGTATTGGTTTTTCTGTTTATTTTGCAAATTGTTTATGTATCTCTCAGTGACTTAGAAGGACCCAGTGAGTTAAAAGCCGCAGTTATAAATAGTATTTTTAGCGTCATAAATATCTTGGCTACAAAGTCTTAAAATTATCTTAAAACTTAGGTATTAAGAGCAAATTAACTATTCTATGAGATGCTTAAACGTACTTATATGTAATAATTATTATAAATAAAAATATAAAACAAGATACCTATGTGCAAAACTGCAGATTCCGGCGTCAAAGAATTCCTCCCCATCGACGTCAACCGGGAGGGTGGCCAGAAGGCTGGCGGCATTGCCACGTTGAATGGCAATGACAAAAAAACGGGTAGTGTCTATTAAACGTCTTGATATGTCTTTGAATAATAGACGTGCACTTGGACCCCATAATCCAAGCGTCTCGACTCCAAACGGCTCAAATATGTAAAAGGCTGGTTTTATCGTCACGCCGCTAGGCGCGCTGTTGAGCAGCGCGCTGTTAACAGCTCGCGTTTGAACAGCGGTGCACTATAAAACGAGATTAGTAGCACGCGTTCCGCTGCTGTGAGGCAGTCGTGTACATACAATATTATGAAGGTTAATGCGAGTCGAGTACACTGGCTATTTACTTTTTATGGAAAAGAAGGCAACGGCGAAAAAGAGTAGTTCCAATTCCTTTCCAATTTCTTCCCAGGCTTTATTTTTTGCATCCTTATTTTTTGTATAATTCATCGGCCGGGTCCCATAAACACCTTCTGGATCGAACTTCCTCGATTACTCGTCCCGTATCGATGTAATTCATTTCTTACACAATTATACCTACGGCGCGTCTCAACAGCGTCACACTAAAACGCACACTGGCCGTAGAAGCGAATGAGCAGCGCGCGTTTGGACAGCGCTGTCGAACATCGCGCGTTTATTAAACGGCGCTGCCCAAGCGCGCGACACAAAAACGCAACTTCTACTCCCATATATCTCTGAACGCGCGCGCTCCAACGGCGCTGCCGAAACGCGTAACGATAAAACCAGCCTAATTACCACTGTTCTATTGATTTAAATTGTACTATTGTCCGAACTTAAGGTAACTTTAGTTTACATACTTTTAGGTATGTACAAAATACTTGAAAAATCCGTCATCAGGAAGGGAGAAAAACCAAGATATTAAGATCATTATGAGCACTTTGTTCGTCAGAATTGATGTGATGCTGTCTACTTAAATATTTCAAGTTCAATTCCTACAGTCCCTGGTCCTTTAAGCGGCGCGTGAAAAGGCATCTAATGAGGCCGTCAAGCTGAGTGCCACCACTGTTAACATGGTACATGTTTACGATGGTGACCCTCTTTCCGAGACTTTGCCTTTAGCCTAACATCAGTTGAGGTGAAGTCAAATTGACGTGTCCTTTATAAAAAAAAAGAAAAAATTACGAATATCGATGCTTTGGTAGTAGTTGAAGCAATAAACAACAATAAAATGAAAAGTAGGCGGTCTCTTAGTATTCAGGAGATACACTTTAGAGCCTTAGTTATCATCGTTAGTTCAATATCTCACTTTAGGGTCTTGACAATTACTGAGGCAGGAGTTCGCTATTTAGTATGCAAATTAAAGTTGTGGAGCTCATGATGGCGGCATTTGTCTCACGAATGTTATTGTAGTTTCTAAGGGGTTTAGTATTTAATACTATGTTACAAACTTCTAATAGCACTGTTTGATCGTAATAGAGATAATGTACTTATTTTATAGATACTCCTTTATTGATCTTACAACTAATATTCTTTTTTTTTTAATGAATTTTTTATAGCATTTAATAAGCTGACTTTTAAATCATTCATTGGTTCCAACAGTTCGTAAGAAAGTTGGTAGATGGCTCCACCGTCACCCTTAAAGACGGATATAAAGAGAAGGGAAATTTGAAGTGATTCAGGTGTAGCTCAATAGCTCAGTTGAAAGAGCATTCCCTGTAAGGCTCCACTTTAGCGCTTCTTTTTTCCGATGTATTTCTAACTAATATTCTTGTTTGTCCTATCGATTATAATCAGGATTGTGACCTTTTTAGGGTTCCGTTCCTCAAATGGAAAAACAGAACCATGATCACTTTGTTGCCAGTCTGTTCGTCTGTCAAGACATTTTTCTCAGAAATGCATGGAGGCATCAAGTTGAAATTCATATCAAAAACTTAGACCTGCAATGCTTTGAAATTTTTAAATCAACGCCCTCAAATGATTGAACAGTAGTTTATGTAACAAATTTAACCAAATGTATGGGGGCAGTCCTTCATGTGTACAATAATTAAATTTTATAAAATTCTAAGTCTTGTCGTTTGAGCCAAAAATATTTAAAACCCTAAAAAACCGCGGTAGCCTAGTGGTATGGGTAATGGACTGCTGAGACGACGTCTCGAGTTCGATCCCAGGTTTACCATGGCACACACCAATGACTTTTCGATGCTTTTCGAAGTTATGTGTGTATTTATCGCTGGTTTATAAGTGCCCGGTTAATGGCAATAGGCTCGCCACCTATTACATTGGGACCTAAACATAAACTGGCGAAACGTGGGTGCTAGCACCTCTGCCTACCCCTTCGGGGAATACGGGCGTGAGTTTGTGTTATGTTATGCTAAAATGGCAATGTTGATCTTGCCGCTCGCATGAAGAAGGAATTCAGTACATAAATATTGAGTTAAATCCTTATGAAAAAATGTACATACGACACAACATGGACCACGTATGGAGAACCAGAGTACAATAGGAGCCTTTCATAGGTTTCCTTCCGACCGCGGGTTTCCTTTACATTGTTAAGAATTTTTGACGCTCGCATTGTGGAAATCTATACCCCACGATGCATTTTATGAAGAGAAAGCTTCCTTAAGCGCGCTGTGAATATTTTCGTTGAACATTTTTTGAGATGAAAAAGAAAATCCTTGAACTCGCGGCACTGTTACCAGGAGTCGATTCGCACGTTACGTGCGAGTCCAATTCGTGCGAATCATCCAATAAGCCTTTCCCAAAACCTCTTGAGACAGAATGAGACAATGGATATGTGAAACATCCGTGCTCCAGCCGTGGATGTCAATGGACGACTATTGGTCGTATTTCTGATTCTTTTCAACCAGTTGTAGTCAAATATACATTATCTATACGTGAACCAAACGTGAACCTAATTCAAGTTGTTATTAAATATGGCAATGTTCATTCACAATACTACGTAAGTACACTACTGGCAGCAATGAAAAGAATCTTTATTTGAATTTTAAAAAGGAATGTTACAATAATGTTGGTACTATTTTTTACTGTCTGTTGTGACTGAATAAGCGAGGAGGTTGTTGTATTGTATATAATTATAAATAATAAATAAATAAATATTCCACAACATTCTACACAACGCTATCTAGACCCATGGTAAGCTTTTATAGCTTGTGTTATGGAATCTAGAATGCGGATAAACATACTTATATACTTTTTTTTTTTTTTTTGTAAATACATACATATTATACATAGAAACACCCAGACCAATGCAAATAGCCATATTCATGCATACAAATATTTGCACTGAGCGGGAATCGAACCCGCGCCTCCTGCGTGGCAGTCGCGTGCACTACCGCCACGCCACAGAATTATTAAATTAATAAAGGAGTGTATTGCTATAAAGTGCTGTTCGTTCATTTCATAACATCACAAGTTAAAATTATTGTATACGTGAATGTAACGTAACCTTAGATAAGTGTAAAAGAGTACGAAACGCTTTTTCAATTACAGGCACAGATTGTTACCAGGTAATTACTAGCGGTACTATCGGTAACCGGAGTCAAACTAAAAAAATATACTAAAAAAGGTTGTTATGCCCTGGTTTCAAATAAACTCCCAAATAGTAAATTGCAGACGTTTCCACACCTGATCACAACCCACAAACCATGTAACATATTTCAAGGAGACGATAACAAAACTCATTTACTTGGGACGCATTGTCACCCTACATGTCAGTGTCGCTTCGGAAGCCGCTGACGTGTAGGGTGTACACGCTGTCACCGCGAAGACAGATAAGTCTTTGTACAGCGTTTTAATTGTGGCAAAATGAAAATATTCGTTATATGTGGTTGTATGTCTGCGTTCGCATATTTCGACTTTATGAATTTCGCTATGACGTCATTCGGAATGCTTCTTTTGTTATGTTATTGTTAAATGGAACGTGGAGACGTATTGTTCATGAGAAGAGTTAATGTACATTCCTATATAAAGGAATGTATTCATTTATTGACAGTATTTTAATGTTATCATAAAAAGAAGCGAGCGGTTGTCTTGGAAAATAAGTTTTTTTTCCGGAAAACACGAAATCACAAAAATTGCATGTTTTTACCGGTTTGTACGCAATGTCGGTAAGGAACTTGCCACAGGTTCAATTACCGTCTTGAGCATTCCCTTTTTTCAATCTAAATAGAATTAATATTATTTTTTTATAAAAATTCCCATAGTGATTTCCCAGTTGCGTCCAAAACGACTGCCATCTGACCTCTCAACACACGAGAAAAGCCTGCACTGGAACCACCGTTATTCAGCAGGTGCACCGGCTTCAAGATGAGGTTGGCTTGGACCAAGGATCTTAATGCGGCCAATGTCCAGTCGCGTTTGGTCCAATACGCGTTTGGTCTCATTGTCAAAAATAGGAAAAAATCGCGGACTTTCTATCTTATTTCTGGGTGGTTATAAAAAAATAACCACGAAGGCCAACCTAACCTATTCAAGTCGTTTTTTGACAATTGGACCAAATGCGACTAAACTCGGCCAATGTAGCCAAAAATAGTGTAAACAATATACAGATAAACTGCACAGCCTACAGCCTTTCTCACAGTTTCACACACTATAACTTGTGTCTACAATATTCATCCTTCAAGACTAACATGTTATATAAATCTAGGTAAAAATAATAGTGCGAACACGTATCTCGTGTTCCTGTAAAGTGTAACGTATGTATATTGCCAGCGGGGGGTTAGTTTACTCGTACATTATGCGAAGGTTTGTCTTAAGCCACACTCATAAAGCCAAATTAGGCGCGTCTTAGGGACATACTGCTGTTTGGAGCAGCAAGCATGGGTTAATAAGGTACAATCGGCAAAGGAGATAGGGTTGCACGTTTATATATTGTTTTAGATGAAAAATTACAACCGTATCTACTTTGTCGGCTGTACAATCTGTTTATTATGTATGTTTTTGGGTTCTTGGGGTGAAGTCACAGAGGCCATGTTTTGTTTAGTTTATTGCATATTTACTACATAAAAAGTAAGTAAGTGTGAGCTGTTACTAATAAACGATGTGCTACTCCGATTCTATTGGGTCTATTCTGTATAATTGTACATAATAAAAAAAATATTGTAAAAACTTCAAAATATTAAGCGTCAAGGGTTTTATTATATTTTGAGATTACTGACTTCTTACCTTGTGGCGGAGTATTGTCAATTGCTGGAGGGATTATAAAGAGAAAATACGCTTGTGGATATTGAAAACTAAAAATGTAACGATTTACCAAAATACTAGTTTCCGTCATAACATGAAAGTAAATGGGTTCCGTCATAACATTGGAAGGTTTGATTCCGATTTCCTGAGGTGAATTTTTTTTTGTGACATCCTCACGCAAAAAATGTGTCCCTGCCAATTTGTCGTCTAGTAAATATGGTGCCAATTTCCGCTCTATTGCTGAAAAAATATTAATAAAAACACTTATAATTAAGCAATTGCACCTAGATTGCCTATTCAATAAACATATTTTTAGCTAAACAAACTTAATCCCCGTGTGTCACGACCACAAGACTTCCCTGAAACGCTCCACCAAACATTTGCGTTTTTCCGCATCCTTCTTCATTCAATATTCACCCTTATTCCGTACTAATAAGCATCACCTTCTCATTTTCATATATACATAATTATATTTGTGTAATGTACCTGTATACGTGTTATACTCAAGTTTTAATGTTGTTGGAGCTTATTTCTTTGTTACGTGATCGCCGTGCAAGGGTTCTCATTACAAATTACTTCTGTTATTCTGAACTAACTGTGGTGTATTGTGAGATAGGAGACTTTGCTTAATAAGAAACAAGGAACTTCTTCAGAGCGGTGCGGAATGCGTGATTCTGTTTGTAATTGCGGTTACAGTAATCGAGAAACAGATAGTACTTTTTGTTATAGTTTGGTGTGATGGTATGGCCGGAGATAGGACATTTTGTTCTTTCAACTGAAAGAAATTCGAAGTAAGTTCATAGTAGGTAATCTATTCGTATTTCCACTATTCCGAAGTTTCGGCACAGAATAGATAATAGTACTAGCGTAGTTTCGGTGTATCAGTATTTTGTTTGCAACACCATCCGATTTTCCAGGTTCCGGCAGAGTAGAATACATCATCTTTTCCCATGCGGTGTTGTACAAGGCAAATAAGGTAAAGGGCTGTTTAACATCAGACAGATATATACAGCCTAGACTCAGCCTCATATGCATACGACAGTTGGCTCACCCCTTATTACGTTGGACCAAATACATAGATTTTTTTTATATTTAGTCCGTCAATTGACTGCACCCAGCTAGATGGCAATAAGGCTGTCCAGAAGATCCAGACCACCATTTTCGGTGCCATTGGACGTAAAATGGTGGTACCTAACTCGATTGGTGAAATGTGGGTATTAATTCACCTCTGCCTAACCATCCGGGGATAAAGGCGTGATTATATGTATGTATGTCTAAAATATGCTCATTGGAGCTTTGGGTCTTTGGTAGCTGTATTATCATCTAATCTAATATTATAGTATGAATATACACATATTATAACAACCACCTTTAGCCAGTCACATGACATTCATATTGAGAATTCCCAAAAACACAATACATAAAAAACAGTCGTTACGTCACAATTAATTCAGAGCCGAGATTAAAAACCATATCTTTGTTTATGAAAGGGGGAAAATCATCAAAAATTCGCATTTATTGGGAGGGATTGTGTGGATCCGTGCTCATATTGTATTGCTCAGGGTTCCGCCACCAAAATCTACTGGCATCAAACGTTCATTAAGCCGAATTAAAGGGTTAGGATAAGTACACAACGAAGGCCTTTTTTGATTTTAATCTCAACTTTTTTTGATCTTGAAGAATTGAGTGATACTGTAGATACTTTTTTTTATATTTTTACCTTTATTACAAATCGAATACATTCTGGTGTAACTATGATCATTTTTTCTTTTTTTTTTCTATTGAATGTATGATAAATATGCCACCAGTTGGTATAATGTAATAATCGTAGCATGTTTGAGAATTTTCTTTTCGTGGTGGGGAGATATAAAGAAATAAGATTTCTTTAATAGGTCTACCATCTACAGTGCATGACTCTATCGACAGACAGATGGCGCTTTTAAACATGGCGAATGTGCTGCGGTGATATTTTATAACTGGAGAAAGAAATACGATAAATTAAATAATTTGAAGTGTAAAGTGGGAATCGACATGCCAAGAGTCTCTTGCTCTGCAGTAACAATTTTCACTGGTAGTCTCTTTAGCCTGTAGCCTCAGCTAAGCATCAGGCGGGTGGCAGTCAATTTGACGACTTCATTAAAATATTAAACTGCTACTAAAAATATGTAAAATTCAATACCATTGCCTGATTCGAGGAACATACCAACAGATAAGTACTATTCTTACTTTTTATCCGTACCTTTCTATAAAGGTATAACAAACTAACAAACTGATTCCGCATTCCAAAACCGCACGGAAAAATACATGATTTATGTGTGTACAAAGCCTAATCCAAATTAAAGGCAACGGCCGCCCTTTCCGATTCCGGAGTCGCAGGCCGGAACTCATCCACCTAAAATTGCTCTCAATTTATTAGGATTCCCAGAATAATTCCGTGACGGTCGTGGACAAATTCTAAATGCGTTTCTGTTTGGTCAGACAAGAATATTGTGATGCGATTTTTAAGGGCCTGTTGGAATGGGGGGGGATTGCTTTCTAATAAGATGAGGAAGGTTGTAAGCAAGTAGGTTTCTAGTTTATTAGCGAATTGTTACCGTAACTTTTCAATCTTTGTAGGATTCTTGGAGACTTGAAAGCAGTTCTAGCCAGATGAACTGACGACCTCAAAAAGGTGGCTGGGATAGACTGGGATAAGCATACCTATTCACAAACTTTAATTATAATAAGATTAAAAGAATTCAATAAAAAAAACTGTTAGCATAGGTACCCAAGTACATAATATCAAAAAATTAAATTAAAAATTTAAAAAACCCCCGTCACAAAAAACACCTCCAAAAAATTCAAAATAAATGGAGTTTACCTTTTAACTTTAACGGTTGCCATGTCGGGGGACCCTAACTGGTTAAGCACTCCGTTATATTATCGGAACAATTCAAGGTCCCCCGACATGGCAACCGTTAAAGTTAAAAGGTAAACTCCATTTATTTTGAATTTTTTGGAGGTGTTTTTTGTGACGGGGGTTTTTTAAATTTTTAATTTAATTTTTATTTTATACTTTTTAAAGTGATCTGCTAGTCAAGCTCTTTCATTTGATACCCATATTGAGGGAGTTATGAAGAAATATATATTCCGACATGTTGTGGCGGCGGCCATCTTGGACCGTTTTTTTTCAAACATAGCTAAGAACACTCCCGACTAATATACCTTTCAAACAAAAAAAACTACATCCAAATCGGTTCAACCGTTTGGGTGCTACGATGCCACAGACAGACACACACACACACACACACACACACACACACACACACACACACACACACACACACACACACAGACACGTCAAACTTATAACACTCCGTCGTTTTTGCGTCGGGGGTTAAAAATGATATGATTTATGGCAACTTACTGTGATGTATGTTATAATCATGTCAATAGTGGGTAGTTACATTACATTACATTACATTACATTACACGCGCCTCTGTTCGGTACAGGGACCGGTGCACAGTCGAGGATTATATGCGTTACAACTAAGCGGGGTTTTATTACATAGGTACTCCAAAATACTTCACTTACGAGTAGGTACATATTTCGACGTTATTCTAAAACTACCAAAGTTTTAAACTTGAAGTGAACTTACATAATCTTATTTGATTCATTTTTAACCTGAAACTGCTAAAAATCTTACAAAATCCAGCTATATTTGACCTGGTTCTAGTCAAAAAGGCAGCTAACTAAAAAGTACACATGAAGAACTTGGCTTCTTTCAAAACTTATTTATCGACGTCAAAGAAAAAGTTCTGGCAGCATTTTCATATTTTTACGAGCTGGGTGTGAAAAATGTTACGCTCATACATTTAGGACTGACCCAATTTTCTTTTTAATAGGTACCACACTTTAGGGGAAAAGCCATTCCATTCACACAATTTATTTGTTTTAATAATAGCTTGGTTGAATGGTTAATCAGCATTAATCCCTTACGGAGGGGGACCTGTTAATTGACGGTCTAGGCTCTAGTGTAGGTATTCCTGTCGAGTTTGGGACGTAACTTCCATAAAACTATAGTTTTTCTAAGTGACTACAATTTGAGGTTCTATAAGAACAATAGCATTAGAAGGTTATTACAGCGTTGGCAGACTTCCCTGTTGTCTACTTTCTATCAGGTGGGCCGTGTACTTGTCAGCCATCTAAGGGGTATAAAAAACCTGTTTAAAACCAAAAGAAGAAGGAGTAAGTAGACCTTGTGACCTGTGGCGAAAGCCTTGGACGTAACCAGAAAACCGCAAAAACGCATTCACGGTTCAGTTTCAAAAATACTTTGCAAAAGGTTTCAAGCTGAAAGGATAGGGCAAAAAATAGTAAATGAATTATCTGGGACCGTCGTTGTTTCTGCTACCATAACAAAAGGAAACCATACGTAGCACTGTACCAGAGAGCGCAGAGTGTGCCTGGCGGGGTTAGAGTGCACCTGTTAATGTCATTTCGCAAAATCAAACAATGTGATCTAAGGCAGATGCAAGTTGTTTCTTTTGGTATAGTACGGTTTGGTTAGGAACAGAAAATATTGGAGTGACTTAATTGCACACTGACTGTTAGCCTGATAATAATTCAAGTGATGAGGACCCGGTGAAAGTAGCTATTGTTAGTTGAAAACCTAAAAAGTTCGACAACTCCAATTTGTTTTGAAGGTCAGATTGCAGTCGATTCATGGAAAATATCGAATTTCAATTGCACATTTAGACTACAAAAATATCTACCAAAAAAATCACCTTCTCCCACTTCACGAGCGTAGAAGAATTGCAGACTTGACATTCTTGTTCAAAATCATGAACGGACCGGTTGATACGCCGGAGTTGGTGAGCATATTTGGCCTAGGTGTTCCATCTACATACATGCGTAGGTCTAACCTGCTTCATACTCCCATAGCAAGAACTACATATCTTTTTTTTTAGATTGACATGGTCATTTACATTCAAAGTAAAACACTCGCCATGATCACGGATGCATCCGTGATCATGGCGCTTGAAACAGCAGCGCCGAAATATCGGATCCTCGAAAAATAAATACATGGTAAATATCCTGGCGAGTGTTTTACTATGAAGGACTACATATCGCCAAAATTCGTATGTATTCAGAGCTGGTCGCATGTGTGTTGACATTAGTATTTTATAACCAGTTTCTCCAATTGAAATAAAACCACTTTTTACGGATTCTATCGCGATATATTTGTTATTATTTACAAAGGTGCGCCTCATTAGGTGCGCCTCAAAACGGTGGCGCTTCGAGGAATACCTCTTTAAAAGTGGTTTTATTTCAATGAGTGACATTCGCGTAAACTTTAGAAAATATCAGTTTCTCCAAATTAAAAATAATGTCCTGCAATCACCACTTTGGAGATGTTTCGGTGTAAATGCTAAGGAGTTCAATTGGGACTTTCTCACTTCTCTTTACTTGTCTTTGTTTCAAGTGTTTTATGTATGTATTTATCGATGTATTCTATATATATTTCACTTATATATAATGTACTTCTTTTCAAGTTGTTGTTTACTGGAATTTAATTCCTTTTTTCTTGTTTACATGTGAAAACTTTTAAGTGGCCTTTTAATGGCTTTAAAAAAAAAAAAAAAAAAAAAAAAAAAAAAAAAAAAAAAAAAAACTTTTATGTCAGGATTAACTGTAAGTTTTCCGTAAAAATTAAATTGATTAGATGATATTTATTTAATCTTTAAACTTTCATAATAATTTCTCAGAATATAAATTAAGAAACATCTCGTTACACAATCAGTAAAACACGGATCTCGGTGAGATCTTTCCTCAGGCTAAAAGGTTCAACATTCAACTAAACAAGTTGAACTTTAACTTGTTCTAAAGACCGGATTGAGTCAATATTGAAGTCGATTTGATCAACATTAAAACACGTTAATCTGTTAAATATGGCATATTTAAAGAAGACAGCTTTATATGCATACTGAGTAAATAAGAACGTGGGAATCTCAAACTTTGTACGGTATACGTACTTTTTAGTGTTTGTGTTTTGAGAAGTTCTGCTATGCTTTATAATTACCCACTTGAACTAGAGGAATACCAGTAGAGGAAGCTTGTAAAGCAAATGACGACCTGTTCTATCTCTACCTACCCCGGATCTGGAGCATCGTTGGTCTAGTCGTTACATTGTTTTCTTACTATTTGGACTGTAGATAGATCATTTGAGAGAACTCGTTAAAAATGCAGAAAATCAATAAACTATCAGTCTGAACTTTGTCGAATGCTAGAGTTTGTTTCCTCTGACAATGATATTCTTCTATTGAGTCGGTCCAATCGCGCTGGCAAAAGCATAACTCAATAACGTATAACTTGATTTATTTATCGTGGACCTAAAATGTGCTTTATACGCGCAGTACACGTTTCTTGGATGTATTTTGAAGATAGCACGGCGGTGGACGAGCTCAAATTCACCAAGCATAGATTATTAGGTAATAACAATCCGCCAAGGCCTTTTATATTTCGCGATTAAGGTCCAAAATATATGATTCAAGCTATACTACTTAGCAACAATAACGTGAGCGTTACAGAGGTAATTAATGCCGTAGACATTTGCAGTTTGCATCTTCCCCTTTGTTTGACTTATACAGCTTTAATGGGAGTACCTGCCGCTGAACTCCCAACCCCAATATGACACCTAGCGCCAGAGCCTCGTTCGTCAATCAGTAGGTATACCGGCTTGTAGGTGATACATACATACAAACAAACATGATCACTCTTTTGTCCCCGGAGGGTTAGGTAGAGGTGAATATTAACATCCAAATTTCACCAATCACTGTACTCGGTCTCACGTAATAGGCGGTGAACATATTGCCATCTGAGCCTGAGTCTGGGCAGTATATATTGTCTGATGTAAAACAGCCCTATCACTTACTCGACTTGTACGAAACCGCATGGGAAGGGATTGGGTGGCCCAAATTACACGCTGCTGGAACCACGCAGCCGAAGAAGTAGGTTCATAGGTGACAGGGCTCCAAATATCCATGCACGGCACGGTACTACAGTGATATTTTTGAATAAAAACTATTCCAAGGTATTTTGTCCATTTATTCTTTATTACCCGCCATTTTCTCAGTTTAACTTCCTAAACGGTAACTGACTAAAACTAAATCTGTTTACTTCCAAACTTAAATCGGTAGTTAAGGGAATTTAAAACTACAAACCCGTTAAGGAGTTGCCGACGTCAAAATAAAAATATGTAATAAACTCTTTTTATTTTACCGTAAATGAGTTCCGGAGCTCGACCGCGCTGACGGGGGATTAAGAGTTAGGTACCAATGGTTCTCGAATGAAACTTCGAGACATATATATTATTATTGAAATAAAACCATTTTAAGGTCACCCCGCGACCATGGCTGGTGAAAAGTAACCGAAACGTTGGGCTAAATTTACATAATGCCAAATAAATCACAATAGAATTCGTTAAAAAAATTAAAACATAAAGAATTAAAAAATAACCAGACATCAATATTGATTTCTTACGATACCAACAATTTGCAAATTTGCAAAAAGTAAGTTTTGGGGCCTCAAAAATATTTTTTATAGAACCACCATGTACAATTAATAATAAATGGCAGATCAGTTAGCAATTAACTGTTACGGTTTTAACTATGCATATATTAATGTGTATCTTAGACATCGTAGAATATTTAATTTCTTAGTTCCTTTTTTACAAATTTATACATTTAAAATTACTTGTCCTGACTGACTGACTGATTCATCAACGCAGAGACTAAACCAGTGGACCTAAAAACTTGAAATTTTGATAGTAGATGCAATTTATGATGTAAGCATCCACTAAGAAAGGATTTTGGAATATCTGCTACTAAAGAGATAAAATAAGGAATGGAAGTTTGCATGAAAGTCCGTCATTTTCAGAGCTAGATGCACTAATCATAAACCTGTCTTTTAAGAAATTTTCCCGGGCAAAGCCGGGACGGATCAGCAAGTAAATAATAAGGAGAAACAATTTTTTTGCAAAAACATTCAAGGGCAGGTTGTCAACGCATCGACTACGAATCGAGTTAGATATCTAGTAGGGCCCCACAAAAACTGCAACGTTACTTGATGGGCTGAATCTTTTTGCTTCTATCGTAAAGGTGATTTAGCAGAGAAATTAATAAGAAACCACCTTTCAGATTGATTAGGAGTGAAATTACTCCTTGTTTATATAAAGGTTCTTGTAGCTATTTGTGAGAAACGAGCAACAATGTCAAACAACATGATTTGATATTGATCGCTGTAAAACATTGAATGATTATCAGTTTTGATGATCTTAATGTTGTTGAATTATCGTACTATCTAATGATCTTCCCGGAGAAACAGAATAGAAGGGCCAACCCATTTCTTGCCGTGGGTGTTATCGTAGGAGGCGACTAAAGGATAGGGCTATGTTTCATCAAACAATATGCCACTAATATTATAAATGTGAAAGGTTAGCAATGAATAAAATCAATGCGAGGTTTGAAATACAACGCATAAAGCATGTTAATGTAAATTTAGAGCTATTATATTCAATTGCTAGTAATTACAAAATTACAATGGATGTTTACAAATTGTATGGCTACTAAGAAGTAGCACGTTGTACTTTCCTTATGGAGAGATTAACACTGAAGTATTTCAGATTAAAAACTGTGAATTAATTGGTTTCTATTGTTTACACTCGGCCAACTGTTGAAATAGTTTGTTCCGTATTCGCCCCATGAAGTTATGCCTCAAATAACAATACCATTACCATATTTGTCCCATCTTGTTCCTTTTTTCATTAATCATCATCAAACCATTTATTATTTTATTCCTATCTAAATTGTGAATACTTGTCTCCATGATTGATCTTTTCTAATCGAAACAAGCAAACGGCTGGCTTGATGGTAAGTGGTTAACATGGTCTATCGCTTTATGAAATTATGCAGTCATTGTTGCCGCCTGCTAATAGACTTTTGAATCTGGAATAAGATTGTTATTATTGTTTGTTGGATTAGGTGTTGAACTGAATGCAATGTGTCACATGTTGTGAGGACAAGTGCGTTTATATGAGCAATGATGATAACAGAATCAAACCATAATCTCAGAATACAGTTCATTCAAAAATGCAGGGGATTCTCTCCCGGAATCATTACTCTACCGAAACGTTATTTTGACTAATTTCAATCTGTATACATCATCAGACATCTGAACCCATCCTAATCCAAGTAATATGGTTTAGCTGAAATCACAGGGTGATACTAGTAATTTTGACAACAAACATTTTTTTTAACTATCGCGGTGGAAACTCGTGGTTTTTTATGACAATTCGCACCCGAAACGACGCGCGTCGGTAAAAGTAAGGTTAAATTCTTAATCGTGAAGTCCTTGTCCTGTTCTGTTGGGTCCTTGAATTCACATAAAAAACCACAAACATTCTTCTAATAATAATAGAATAACCCTCTCCCCGAAGCATTTCAATTTCACTTGTATAATTGTTCCTACACTAAGTTATATAAAAACAGTATAGAGATTTGGTAGTATCGTGGCAGCGTCGGCTACTCTCCACAACGGATGCGGTATCGGTAGTAGGAAGCTTTATGAGAGCATGCGGCCAACTTTGAACTACTAACAAACCAAGGAACCATCTAATACGAGCCGATACAGGAAACTAATAACTTACGAGTATACGTAATTAACACAACGTTTATTGTGCAAACATCGTATTTGTTACGGTTTCATTCATTACCATTACTTTCCGATTATTGCGTGATTTGTTTCATGGCTGCACACTATCGTGATTTTATCGATATTATTACTATGTTATTGCTTTTATTTATACTAACTGTGCTTGGTTTCAATAATGGTATAATTAGCGCCAACACTTGATTTTGATTACACAGATTTATTATTTGAAAACATTTTTTATAGTGTATATTTCAATTTGACTTCATCTCGTTTTATGTTTCAGGAGCTTATGTCTGCATTCTTCCTATCAGCAGCCTAAGCGCCTTCGCTGCGATAAGCGGGTGCGGGTCGCGGGCGTCCGCGTCGCGTGCTTGTTTCATGCTATTTCAAGAGCAGCGCTGCGTGAGGCGGATACCCGTCGCACGCGGCGCGGGCAGCGGGGCACGCGACGCGGGCAGCGGGTACGCGACGCAGGCAGCGGCGCACGCGTAGTGTGTACGCGATAGATGGGAATCTGTCACGGACGCCCGCGACGGAGCAGGCAGGCGCACGGCGCGTACGCACGCGCGCACGGCGCGGACACCCGCGACCCGCACCCGCGGCCCGCACCCGCTCATCGCAGCGAAGGCGCTTATTCCACACATTCTGCATAATGGTCTCATTTCAACTGCGTTCGTGTTGCTTTTTTGTTTCTGCTGTACCCCCAATTGCATTTGTAATCATGTTAGTTGCTGTTCCCAGTTGTATCTCTGGTTTTCATCTAAGAGTCTGGGGTCCACTTACTTCTGTTTCTACTTTTGGTTTGACGCATACAGCAGCGACTGCTGTCTTTTTTTTATACGACATAGGCGGCAGAAAACACACGGCCCACCTGATAGAAAGTGGTTACCGTGTCATTTGGACGTATGCAACATCAGGGGCATTACCCTCGCGCGACCTACCCTGAAGAAACCTTCCAATGCCCTTCTTGAAGAACCCCATACTGTATTTGCTTGGGAAAACCACGGCAGGTAGTTCGTTCCATAGCTTAAGCGTGCGTGGGTTGAAGTACCTTTCATACCGCACGGTGCGCACCGTTTTCGGTTGCAATGTGTGGGGATGAACATGGAAAGGAAAGCCTGTGCCGGAAAGATGAGGTTACATGCCTAAAACGCCAATGGTGGCGGACCCTTAGATATCCACATTAATGTGGAACCATGACACCAAGGCTTTATTGCTTTTTCTAGCCTGTGTGTGCTGAAGTTTTAATGCTCACATATATTCCACTTAGGTAGCCATAAAATACTTTTACGCCTAAAAGAAAATTACTGTATAAAGTGCTGATATTGTCGAAAGTTCATTCCTTTTCTTGGCAAAACGATTTTTCTTGAAGTTCTAGCCCAGTTGTCGCTACATGAGGTGTACCTACTGAAGGCGAGGGATGTAATAAAATTTGTAAACATACGGGTTTAAATTCTTAACTTGCACGTTTCATTTATGATTTATTTATAAGTACATGGTTTTTTCTTATTTGGCAACTGGTTGCATATTAAGACAAAATATTCTTCATTCACAACTGGTTGCCAACAAAGGAGGAAAATTCTACCTTTGCAACTGGTTGCGAAACATGGTTGCGATGGTGGCCGAAGGGTTATTGATACCTTTACTTAGTAATAATAATACAGTTTATATTGATACTACAGCGCAATGACAGCATATATAGTTACAGTTTTGGGTTCATTTAGGAGCACGACTAGTATTATTGAGTTTCCTTTTACTAAAATTCTTAATTGCAAGAAATGTGCCTGGTTAATGGCAACAAGCTCATGCTATTACTAAATTATATAATATTTGGTGGAGCGCTTATGTACTTTCTTAATTGTTTCTCACATAATTTGATTGTATTTCAATTTTTGTAATTTGAAAAAACCGCTTCTGTGAACGAATAATGTTTGAGTATTGGCGCTCCTTTGTTGACCACTTAGTGTTGAAGAAGGCCAATAGATGGCGCTGTGCACGGATTTTTCGAACTATATTTTTGAGACTGAAGTTCCTACGAGCGACACTCTCAAGCTTCACGGCGGACGATCTACCCGCTCGCATTTTTTACTTGTCTCTGACCCGCTGCCGCTCCGAACGGAAGTTGAGTAATTCAACTCCTCGTTTCTTTTTCTGTGTAATTCTATAAGTTCCTTTGGCCACATTCTCAAGTCAGTATAAGTGAAGTGTATCGGAAGAAAACGACTAACTCAAGAAAGTCACCGGCCGGTCGACAACTACCTACCCACCAGCACGTGCCAGGAACCACGCCTGTCTGCAGCTGAATCCTCACGAGGTGGAACTCAGGTCAGTGCCGGTTCTCTTGCGTTTTCATTCATAGAAGCGGTCACATGTGTATTTTCTTTCTATTACAACCAAACTTCAGGTCACAGGTTCTTATACGCTCTGTGTGCAAACACACCAGTGGTCGGACTATTTACACGTCCTACCATAATTTATGGTCCTTACGAGTCGGATAGGCCAGTAAATAACATATTCACGTAATTATTGGTGAATAATATTTCTTTCCTATTCATTTAATTAAAAGATTCACGTAATTTTGGTGAATTCTTTCCGCCGTCTTAGTTTCATTACTTTCATTCGCTAACAGATTTACGTAAATTATTTGGTAAATTCTGCATTTAAAACGCTAAATCTACGTAATAATTGGTAGATATTTATAATAGTTGGTGATTTACGTATTAATTGGTAAATACTCATCATTCTATTCACATACGCGTAACTTAGTAGGTACCTATCTAGGTACGTAGGTAGTTACATTCCCGCTCCGCCGTGCTACTTGCGCTATTATATAATAAGCCGTAGTACAATTTTCAATAAAAAGTATATCTAAACTGTTTGTGTTAGATAATCTTCTTGTTATATTTCAATAGGTAGGTCCTACCTATCGTTAATTTGCAAACATGTCGTCAGATCTCGAAACGAAGCTTATTCTGTTGAATCAAAAGAAGGAATTATTGTTTGCACGCATTACTCGTTGGTATAAATCGTCGAAATCCATTGTTTGTTTTGACATAACGACGCGGTCTAATGAGGATTTTTTGGCTGAGACCGAGACCATCGATGATGTTTGCGATAAGTTCGAGTCGATTGTAGATCAAATAAATAGCTCAAATTTATCATTAGAATCCCCTGTGGAATCCGACTATTCTTGCCTTGACTCATTTGATGAATTGTATTCGAGAATAAAACGCATTAGAAATAAATTATCTACTCCCAAGGTCAAGGAGGTCGCCTCACACGGGTCGAGTGATTCGAACGCGTCTGTAGTGAAATTGGAAATGCTTGTTATTCCGAGTTTTGACGGACGCCCTGAAAACTGGAATACATTTTATCAGTCCTTTAAGGCCAATATTCATTCAAACAAACAATTGTCTGATTCGCAACGTGTGCAATACCTATTCTCAAAACTAACCAATGACGCATTAAAGTTCACTGCCGGTATTGTTCCGTCAAGTGAGACCTACAGTATAGTTTGGGACGCCTTGGTCAAGAAATACCAAGATAAACGTTCATTAGGTTAATATTATCTTAATAATATATTAGACTTAAAGAATTGTTCACCTAGTGTGAACTCACTTGATTCATTTATAGGTATATATTCCTCCTCTATCGCCGCGCTTAAAGAGTTAGGTATAAATTATTTAACGGACTTCATGTTTCTACAATGTGCCTTGAGGAAAATGGACACTCTAACCATCCAAGCCTTCGAACTTTCTGTTCGAGGTGTCGATATACCTACGACGCATCAGCTGATCGACTTTGTACAAGATCATGCTAAGATGATTGAACGGTCAAACCCGCGGTCTTCGTCATATGCGAAGTCGTCCACTGCTGGGACGCCACAGTCTAGTGATAGGCATGTACAGCGTAATTCTAAGTCGTTTGTTGTCAGTGAGCCGATTAATAATAAGTCGAATGCGCCCGCCGCAGTTGACGCGTCCTGTTGTTTATGTGGCGGCAGCGACCACCGACACCTGTATGACTGCGCTCAGTTTAAAAATATGCAAAATGCAAAGGCTAGATATGAGTTTATTAAATCTAAGCGTGGTTGCGTCAATTGTCTAAGCACATTACATAATCTCCCGCAATGTAAAAGGACGTCAGTTTGCTTCTGTCAGAAAAAACATCATAAATTATTGCATTTTTATAATAATGTTAATAATTCGCACTCGCATGCGACGAATGTTGTCGCCTCCCCGCCGCCCCAGTGCGACCATGTTAGTCTCACTCCTGAGTCACCGCTCGCTTCAAGCACTGTGCATTCGTATGCCTCTAGCCATAAGTGTGATATTCTCTTGGCAACCGCTCAGGTGTATGCTCGCCCTAAAGGTAGCACTGTAAATAAATCTGTAGTCAGATGTCTAATTGATAATGGCTCACAGAATCTATAATATAAAAATGAATCGCAAAATGTGTTGGTAAGCGCATAACTCACCAACGGCTGGACCGATTTCACTAATTCTTTTTTTGTTGTGTTTGTTATTATCGGGAGAAGGTTCATACGAAAAAAAAAAAAACAGTTGTACAGAAAATTTCAGAAAGTAACTTTTCTTTTTCTCATACAAACTTTTTCTATTATGTGAGAGAAGTTTATGTTTACGTTACGGGATTAGTATTTAGTAGTAGTAGGTAGTAGTAGGAATGGGAATGGGAATGGGAATGGGAATGGGAATGGGAATGGGAATGGGAATGGGAATGGGAATGGGAATGGGAATGGGAATAGGAATAGGAATGGGAATAGTAATGGGAATGGGAACGGGAACAGGAATGGGAACGGAATTGCACGCGGGTGGAAAATATGGCGGTACGAAGTTCGCCGAGACAGCTAGTAACTTAATAACATTGTCCTGTTGTCGTTTATTAAATTTACCAATAATACCAATGAGTAATTCTGTTGTCAAAGGTGTTGGTTCCACTTCGCACCCGATAGTAGGCTATGTGTATTTGGACATTGAATCTCGTATTTATGCAGATCATAAGTATACTATACATGCGTTAGTTATGAATAGCCTTACGGATCAATTGCCCTCGCAATTAATTAAGTGTGATCGCGAGTTAAATCTTCGCGATTTACCGCTTGCTGACTTAAGCTGGAACATTCCAGGAAACATTGATGTAGTAATAGGTGCACAGCTCTTCCCGTATATCTACTTAGGAAATAGAGTCGAGTGTGGTCCCAGTGCCCCTTGTGTACTATCAACCGCGTTTGGGTATGTACTTATGGGTGATTACCCACGTAAAGTTGTTGTGCCTACAACCGCATCCTTTTCTGCGCTAGCACTAAATGATTTAGTGCAAAAATTTTGGGAACTTGAGGAAGTTCCTATGAAGCGCCTATTGTCTCCAGAAGAAACCGAGTGCGAGAATATTTTCACTACTGTGACTCGCGATGACGTAGGTCGTTATACTGTTGCGCTGCCGTTCTGCAAGGATCCCTCTGAACTAGGGAACTCGCGCGGCGTCGCTCACCGCCGGTTTTTGTCGCTCGAGCGTAAACTTCGTCAATCACCAACCGTACGTGAAAATTACAATAAGGTTATTCAGGATTATTTAGAGAACGGTTATCTTATTCTCGTTGATGACTCTAATTTGTCTATGGATGGTTATTACATACCACATCACGCAGTAGTTCGACATGACAAACCGATGCCACGTATTGTGTTAGACGCGAGCGCTAAAACCCACACTGGTCTTTCGCTCAATGATATTTTACATATTGGTCCCAATTTACAGGCAGACCTGTTTTTATTATTATTAAATTTTAGGCTATTTCCTATCGCAATGAACGCTGACATAAAACAACGTTATTTACGTATTGGCGTACCTGTTGACCATCGTAAATACCTGCGCATCTTATTCAGGTTCAAGGAATCGGATGAAATTCAGACCTATGTGTTTAATCGACAGGCGTTTGGTCTGAAGTCAAGTCCGTATATAGCTATACGTACTGTGCGTCAGCTGGCTACTGACATGAGTCCGCACTTCCCTGACGCCGCGAAAGTGGCAGAGACCTGTCTGTATACTGATGATTTAGTTCATTCCGCACCTGATGAGGACACTGCTGTACACTTAGCTCGCAACTTGATAAAACTGTTCAAGGCTGGCGACTTTGACTTAGTGAAGTGGTCTAGCAATTCTTCTGTGCTGCTAGACTCACTTCCTGATACTCACCGCAAATCGCTTGAGTTTGATGTTGGCAGTCATGTCGCAAAGGTTTTAGGTCTCTCGTGGGAGCCGTGTGGAGATAATTTTTATTTCACATCTACCTTGGTAGATGAGAAGTGCACTAAGAGAAATATACTCTCTATAGTTGCGCGACTATTTGACGTGCTCGGGTTGGTGGCACCTGTGATACTCTACGCCAAGTTGTTAATTAAGGAACTTTGGCTTAGTAAGAGTGATTGGGATGACCCTGCTCCAGAGCATATACGCTCACGCTTTTCCACTCTCGTTCAAGAATTAAAATTGCTTGACACATTAAACATTCCGCGATATATAGGTGTCGAAGTTGATTGCGAATTACGTCTTGTCGCATTTTGTGATGCCAGCCTGAATGGCATGGGATGTGTTATTTATGCACATTGTACCTACCCATCTAGCATTCAAACTCGCATTTTGTGTGCGAAATCAAAGGTCACTCCGACAAAGATTACTACGCTTGCTCGATTAGAGTTATGTGCTATTTTGCTTATGTCAAAGTTAATAAGAACTGTACGTGATTCTTATGCATTACGCATTCCCGTTACTGACATTTACGCCTTTTCTGATTCCACGATTGCCTTATCATGGGTTCACTCGTCACCACATCGGTGGTCGATTTTTGTTAGCAACCGGGTCGCTCAGTGTCAAGAAAACTTGAACGCTAAACATTTTTATCACGTCGCCGGAGCCATTAACCCGAGTGATTGTCTATCACGCGGCATGCTCCCCTCGCAACTTTTGACTCATGATTTGTGGTGGAACGGTCCAGCATGGATCCGCGGCCCCCCTGATGAATGGCCTATTAAGTCATTCTCTCCCGCCAACTGTTCTGACTTACCTGAGCATAAGGCAAATGTGTTGAGTGTGACAACAAAACACACAGAGTCGCCATTGTTATGTACATTAGCACAACGTGTTTCTTCTTGGCAGAAACTACTACGCATCATTGCATACGTTTTAAAATTCGCACGATTTAAATCTAAGATCGAACCTCATTCTGTATCAGGATTGCCAATCGCTGAGACGGCATTGATTCTCGCCGTTCAATCAGTTCACTTTGCTGAAGATATAAAATTGATAAAGGCTGAGAAGTCACCCTCGAAGAAGCTGCTGCGTCTTGCAGTCTTCTTAGATGAAGAAGGCATTTTGCGCATAGGTGGCAGACTTTCTAAATCGATGCTTCCATTTGAAGCTAAACATCCTGTCCTTCTCCCTAAACGCGATCACGTTGTTGATCTAATAATTCAGCATTTTCACGTTGTCAATTGTCATACTGGACCTGGACTCCTCATGTCTATCATACGCCAACGCTTCTGGATATTAGACGCTAGAACTGTTATCAGATCTAAGTTACGAAAGTGTAACATTTGCTTTAAATGCAATCCAACGCACCCTACACCAATAATGGCTGATCTGCCCAATTATCGTGTATCAGAAGCCAAAGCCTTTTGTCATACTGGGGTTGATTGCGCTGGTCCAATAAAGACCATACTTTCTCGTCGCAGAGGTCAGCATTCTCAAAAGGCATACATTATATTGTTTATCTGCATGGCCACACGTGGCCTTCATATCGAATTGACCAGTGATTTAACCACTGATTGGTACTTACAAACGCGCTGTAACCAAATTGTATCCTATCCCAACGCAATAACTTACAACGCTAAATAGAATCTTAAACTTTAATTTTTTACTCAAACTTTAAACATACTTTAGATAGAATATTGTTAGTCTAAGTTGTTATTTTAGCTATGTGTATTATTATGTTATACAAATTCACTATGGGCTCTAATCAGCCAGTGTTCGCTTGTTTGTTTCGTAACATCTTGCGACGTTCCAAAGCCGGGTGCATGGTGGAGCGCTTATGTACTTTCTTAATTATTTCCCACATAATTTAATTGTATTTCAATTTTTGTAATTTAAAAAAACCGCTTCTGTGATCGAAATGTTTGAGTATTGGCGCTCATTTGTTGACCACTTAGTGTTGAAGAAGGCCAATAGATGGCGCTGTGCACAGATTTTTTCGAACTATACTTCGAGACTGAAGTTCCTACGAGCGACACTCTCAAGCTTCACGGCGGACGATCTCCCCGCACATTTTTACTTGTCAACCCGCTACCGCACCGAACGGAAGTTGAGTACTTCAACTCCTCGTTTCTTTTTCTGTGTAATTCTATAAGTTCCTTTGGCCACATTCTCAAGTCAGTATAAGTGAAGTGTATCGGAAGAAAACGACTAACTCAAGAAAGTCACCGGCCGGTCGACAACTACCTACCCACCAGCACGTGCCAGGAACCACGCCTGTCTGCAGCTGAATCCTCACGAGGTGGAACTCAGGTCAGTGCCGGTTCTCTTGCGTTTTCATTCATAGAAGCGGTCCACCAAACTTGAGGTCACAGGTTCTTATACGCTCTGTGTGCAAACACACCAGTGGTCGGACTATTTACACGTCCTACCAATATTTACCATTTTAGAGAATAAAAATATCGTTGTTATATTATAGTGATTGTAACTATTACCATTTGTGACATTAAATGCATTTCATTGAATCGGAATACACAGTTGTTTTCTTTTTTTACCATATTCTTGTAAATAAACGTTTCTATTCTATTAGTAGTATTACTTACCGGGATATTTACCATGTTTATTATTTTCATTGAGGAACCAATATCCCGGTGAGTGTTATATACTAATGTTAATGACCATGTCAATCTCAAATCATACGTTTCTTTTCTATTCTATTCATCCTCGACAGTTGATGAAGAAATCATATTCTTAAACAAAAAGTAGTTTGAATATTTGCATCAATTTGACAAAAAAAAATTATTAAATTTCAAATTCCAACGTATATCTCTTGCGGTTTTTCCCGCAATGAACCGACGTATATTTTCACTCACAGTTGGCGTACAACTTATTGGAGTGTTTCCTTTAAATTTAGGGCACAGTACGTGACCTAAAGGGGACGGCCGTAGACGAAATACGAGCTAAGTTTGCAGGGTTGAGCATAGTCGCTGTGGGCCCCGAGCCGACTAATGTGGGCAAAACTTGGGTTATAGTCGTGTGTTTTGATAACAAATTTTGAATATCACGTATGTTGTTTTTGGTTTGCTATCAGACAAATAGTATTTAAAAATAAAATGGTCGTATCTATACATTGGAAAGAGGTATTTCATATAAGTAGGTACTTGGGTTATTTCAAATTAATAGCGTTGGTAGGTTAGTGGTTAAGGAGTCGGCCTTACGATCGAAACGCACCGGGTTCAAATCCTGGCCATTATTCACACGAAGTGAACCCACTCCTGGCACAAGTAATTAAGCTCAGCTGGAAGGGTTAGAGGGAATATAATATTAGTAATCGGCTGTTAATATTCTTTTATATAAGAAAAACAATATTCTGAACCTAAAAACATATTTTTAGAATTCTTGTCGGCCGTTAGTCACAAAAATTTATTTAATTAGAACCGGAAATATGATTAAAAGTCACAATATCTCAAATCAACTCCGGTGGAACCAGTGGAAAATATTATTCAGAATAAAACAACCATCCTAAAGTTAGACAATGATATGTTATACGAGAACAGTTCCAACGCGAATAAACTTGGATAATATTCTCATAGTTGTTTGTGATTTGTAGTGTTTTGTACAGAGCCTTGCTCTGAGCTCAACCTTGAGTGTGAAACTTAGTTCGTGTGCTCATCGGCTCAGAATGGATAGCCGCGAGCTAGTGAACTTATTTCAGCAGTCACTTTGAAATTAAACCTTTTTAACCAACTTCAAAACAATACTAAAACCTGTGATGTTTTGATCTAATTACTATCACTCGGCTTCTTTTTTATTTATTTAGGACTCTTGTCAATATGACTTTACCTCACTTGATGGTAAGCTGAAGACATTTTTTTAGGAAATGTGTTACCATTACACGCACCAATGTCCGAGCGGTGGTATTGAGCTTGATGGTTTCATCAGATGCTTTTTTCACTTAATTTTATAAGCATTCTTGTATATATACAATACATTTAAACATTTATATACATTTTTGAATACCCAACCAATACATTTTTGAAATATGTTTTACTGGTTTCAAGTTTTGCTAACAAATTAACCTGATGTCAGTATCTTAACGAAGGTCGCGTTTCTAAAACACATAGTTTTCAATAAATTCATAGAAAGTCGGGAAAAATAATTTGGTATTCAGTAAAACGTGTCATAACAAACTCCAATCCACAATTAACCATCAAGTCGATTACGTTTTAAATTACATACGTTTTAAATTAGATTTAAAATGTTACAGCTTTCCGTCAGTTTTCAAATCACACGTATTAAAACCGCAACGCAACTGAATCGTACCATTGTACCTAAATCACTCCTATTTAAAATTATAGCTCTCTGTTTCCCCCCAGTCTACAAGTTGCGAGGAAACGGCCACATTAAGATAAACGTAGATGTTAATTTATTATTCACGAGACATTGAATACGTCACAGGTTGGTTGCACAGACGTCGTAATTCATACAAATGCATGATATAGTCTGTTCAGGTTTTGGAATAGCAAATAAGGAGGTTCTATGTAGGGTTCACGCCTTACAGGCTGTGGTCAACGATTGAACGATTGATCAGTTATAAAAACTTTCATAGCGCGATGTAGGATTTGTAGTTTCTTAGAAGTTCAGCTCGCTAGATGGCACTAAACTGACGGAATATGTCCATATCAGTTTTAAAGTTTGATTAGCCAACAATGTGCGCCTCTCAGAATTTTATTTTATTCATGTTTTATATTTAAAGTCATTTCAGAATGCTAAATGATACTTTTGGAAGTCTACGCGAATATCAAGAATAAAATCAAACACGCTGCAAAAACGAATAACTGAACATAATAAAATTTATAAGCTGGCAGATATATATAATATATAATATTTCTTTTTATAAATATAAATTTTCACATGAAGTAATTTCCATGAATTACATTGTGGGTACCTACAATATTAATAGGAATTGCTCTATATTTACCGTCGAATATAGCAAGAAAACTTAACAATAAAGTAGCTAATTACTCCAATACGTTTACCAGACCCGAAACTTTGAAGTCTTCAATTATCGCGTTAAGGAATTTGGTTTAACTTAAACGGGGTTCCGTGCGAAGTACCAACTTGGAACCCACCGGTACTTGAAACTTGGACCCGCAACTTTGCGGCCCTTCAACTAAGATGATTGATACACTGTTCGCACGCGCCGAGGATTTTGTTATTGTAAATTGTGACGATTAATTATTACTATGAAGTTAGCTTGATGGTGAAGGAGTAGGTGTTACGATCAAGGAGTTCAGGATTAATTGGTATCCTAGCCATTATGATCGAGCTGAACTCATAACACAATCAATATTTCGAAAAACATCGCAAAAAATTAAATTCTCAAGTGAGACTTGAACTCACTACAGGGGAAATGCTCTTCCAACTGAGCTATTGAATGAATGAACCTGAATCACTTCAAATTTTCGTTCTCTTTTTATACGTCTTTAAGGGCGAAGGTGGAGTCATTTACCAACATTCTTACGAAAATAATTCATTGCTTCCAATAGGGAAGCAATGAATGATTTTTCAATCATTTTTAAACATTGAATTTTGATGACTCCGCCCACATATTTAAATGATTTTTTTATAGCATTTATAATGCAAACTTTAAAGTTAGCATAATATAGTATGGAGTTATGAGGTCTAATATTTTGCTTACGATTTTTTTTAAATTTGTCATTATCAATGCGTGAATCAACTGCCCTTCAAAATACTGTGTACCAGAATCAAGGCCAAACCGTCATCAGAGCCGTTTTCATCGTATTTTGAACCTGGGAACGGGGGGGCTGCAAATTGCAAGCATTGGATGCAACCGGGATTGCTGCTAGGATGAAGGAACAAAATATTCTTCTTTAACCTTTCGTTAATTCCACTCACAAATTATGAATGTTTTACCTCAGAGTCTGGGGTTCGCTTTTCCAGTCTAACTGCGAGTTTGGCCAATTTAAGATATTTTTCGTGGAGTACCATTTGATCTCCACAATCCATTGGTTCCTCATCACCGTTCTGTTCTGTTCTGTTCTGTTACTGTTGTCTGCCCACGTGTAAAGTAAAGACTGAGGTAAATAGTATAGGAGCAGGTACACACACATTATCGTGTATATCTAGATGTGCTATTGAACCTCCACCCTGCACTAACAATATCTCACGTAATACAAGACTGGCTTATTACAGTCTGCCGAGCACGTTTTCGGAGCTCGTGCCGCGAGTGAAAATTTTCCAACGAAAATATCAATAACAATTTAATTAAATTTGAAATTAAACTCGAGAACTAAAATATAGTCGAAGCGATTCCAATAATAGAAAGTTATTTCTAACCGTGTCGTAAGCAATTCATTAACATCATGGAGAGATATTAACCTTATGATTGCATCCAAGGCTAAAGTGAACTTAGATCTCAGGGTCCATCTTCCGGCTCCTCGTCCTCCACTTCGCAGGATCTTGGGCGTCTACGATAGTGAGACCTTTGGCACGCATGTCACCCTCTACGACGTCAAGCCAGAACTTCTTGGGTCTACTCCCTGCCTGGACCCAGTGGGGGCTAAATATCGGAAGCATTTATTAGCGCAAAACTAGATCACTCAAATTTTGTTCAAGCCACATGTATAGAGTGATAGTTTTGACAAAGTCTTCCTATTATTCTGTTCCCCAACTATGCACATCGTCTGTCTTAAGTTCTTGCTGTAACTTGCCGTGTTTCGCTATATTCTACTAACAAGCGTGACGACTCACATCATGCTCGTTAGGCATTTAGATTGTGGCAGATTGTTCACCACTTTCCAGATAGTCAATCTTTTAAAAAGTAATATTTAGCATATTGACCATAGTATTATAGTACAGAAAGCAATTCAGGAAGTTAACGGCTAACTTTTAGGAATGAAAAAATAAAAAAGAAGAAAAGGTGGTTAGCTCCGATACTCCGATATGGCCTCCCGCGTAAATATGTGAGTATTCGAAAAACATTGGAAAAAATGAAATGCTCAAGTGAGACTCGAACTCACGACCTTTCCCTTACAGGGGGACTGCTCTTCCAACTGAGCTATTGAGCCACACTTGAATCATTCCAAATTTTCCTTCTCTTTATATCCGTCTATAAGGGCGACGGTGCAGCCATCTACCAACATTCTTACGAACTGAACTTGAGTATTTCATTTTTTACAATGTTTTTCGAACTTAAAAGTTAGCATAATAAATGCTATAAAAAAATCATTCACATATATAAGTATTTTTAACTTTTTTGATATAGGAACGATATATTAAATTTAACTAAAACTTCTGTCATAAATTGCGACTGTGATGAAATAATCTCGAGATGAAATAATATTTTTTCCTAATTCAAGGTTTTGTGAACCACATATACCGGTTGCAATTTATGAATACTTGCAAATTCTCTGCTAGATACGAGATTCGTCTACGATTATTAGCTAAAAGCAAAACGTTGTAGCAGCGCCGCCACTTCGTGCATATAACGTTAAGAAATTGGACTCGTTCAGTGAAAGTTTCCTATTGACGCTACATTCAAACCAAATATTTAAAACATGTATTAGATATTGAAAATTTCACTTTAGTGGGCGGGACTTATACGTTGTCATCCTTCTTGGTAGCATGTTTTCTTGATTGCATCCGTAACCAAGGTGGACTCGGTACTTTGAGTCTGCCTTCTGGCTCTTTTTCCTCTACTTCGCACAATCTTGGGCGTCAATCGTGGTGAGACTATTGGCATGCATGTCACCCTCCACGACGCGCTTTAAGCATTTCTTGGGCCTACCTCTTCTACCTGGACCCGGCGGGGGCACCATTGCCAGGCATGATAATCAAGATGATAATTATGAGTTATTGCATATGTAGAACACACTAGATATAGAGATAATTTCTCTTTCTTGGACGTTAGTTATTACGTCATCATTCTTCATGGTAACGTGTTTTCCTGATTGCATCCGTAGTAAAGGTGGACTCGGTACTTTGGGTCCGCTTTCTGGCTCTTCCTCCTCTACTTCGCACAATCTTGGGCGTCAATCGCACTGAGACTATGGGCATTGGACGTCACCCTCCACGACACACGTTAGGCATTTCTTGGGCCTACCTACCTGGACCCGGCGGGGGCACTAATGCCAGGCATGATGATCATGATGATAATGATGAGTTATTGCATATATTAATCACGATGTTTGGAACCCAAATCTATCATTTACAAGCCAGTACACCTGTTATTTGATGGATGGTGCTCTAGCGTAGATTTTCTTTTAGAGGTTCGGGATGGAAGTCATTCTATAAAAAGTCAAAATTTACCACATCATGTAAAATGAGAGAGAAGAATGTACTTACCACGGGCTTTGTTTTGGATTTTTTTGGATATAACTGATAATTTCAACTAACTACTGCAATATATTAATATATATGAATTACGTGCAACGTTGTTTGTCCGCGATGGACTCCTAAACTACTTAACCGATTTAATCAAATTTTCACACCGTGTGCAGTTTGATCCAACTTTAAAGATAGAATTGCTTACATCTAAATTTAGCGATAAGTGACAGCCACGCGGGCATTAGCTAGTTATTATATAATATATTATATAAGGGCTCAGATGTACTAGATAACAGAAAAACTTTACTATTCTGTGTAGAAGACACACAGGTTTATGAAATCCCAATTTTTGGCTTCAGGTAAAGGCAAAAAAACATAACTCACCCTCCACTATACTCAACCCGCTCAAAACTACATTATTCGCAGGTAAGACGTAAAAAACCTAATTTACCCCGTTTTACCCCCAAAACTTTCACCGTCACCTACTACGCCGTACACAAATCATCCGAATGGCGTTTCCGCGCACTTGGGGACAACAAACTGCTATACATGCACGTAATGGCGCCACTAGTAGCTCTAATGGCACCCGTGTGTACCACTGCTTAGATTTCCTACACATAGTTTTATTGGGCTTTATGAAAGGATGCCAAAAAAAGTTTGTTTTTTTCTATTAATACTTGTTTTTGGTTTATAAGTACGTACTTGAGAGACCAAGATTCACAAGGATTTGCGTTTTTATTTTAAAAAAAGTGATATTATTATTTATAATATTTTTATTTAGTCTTTTTACATTGGTCTATGTGTTTTCGTGCCTCAGGCAGCAGTGTAAACTATGTGGGATCAAAATTGTGACTGTTGATACACCTCAGTCTCCCCTTTGAGCGTCTGTATGTAACATCAAATTAGGGGCACATCTGCCACAGCTTACCATACTGTGCTGTGACCGTGAAAAAATTACAGCCAAAATTTTCATACCTTAATATTTTACGACACAAAGTAGGTACAGACATATAATATTTCCCACTTCACATAAATGGTACAGAGGCTCAGAGTATAGGCAGGTGGTGTGCCATGAATACGGGATGAATACCAAAACTGCGCCAACTAGGACGCTAACAAGGGCATTTAATTAATTTTTAATTGATTTGGAAAGTTCGTGTCGAACCGTAATGCAATGAGGTTATTTGGAGGATCGATAGTGTGGTGATATTGGGTTGTTAGATTCTGCAAGGTGGTGCTTCTAGTTTAAGGTATCTAAGAGAAAAAAAACTTTATAAACTTTACTACGACTTTACAAAAGTTTTATATTTAAAAGTTATGCTTATGATTCACAAATGTTGATACGAATATAAAAATTTATTATTTATATAATTTGTTATTAATATTAAATTTAATACATAAATTTTCAACACTCGTCTATCTCCCAGATAGCCGGAATTCAATTTTTTTTTTGTTATAATGCTTGGCTAATGTAATTCTGGTTTTAATAGTTTGACATTTTTGGTGTTAATCAATCTTAACTGCATCGAGTTATTATATACATTACATTATATTGTACAATGCGTATATAAGTATAATTAAGCACAGTCTAATGTTGATTATCTGCGGGTGGTCGTGTCGGCGGCCTATCTCTGAGATTATTATTTTCTGTTGAGTTGTTTTGCTTCAGCGCGTCACTAACGTGAGTGAACTACAAACGACATGCCCACACTGCCCGGGGTCGTCGCGCACTTTCAGCACGCGCGGCCTCAAAATCCATATTACCCGCATGCATGGTAGGCTGCCACAAACTGGACCGGTCAATGATGTATCCCATGTCGATGTCAGTCGGCAGATGCACGCGGAGGCGGTTCCTCCGCTGCGGAGCCCTTTGGAAAAGTTAGCCACGCTGAGAGAAGGGATACCGGTGATGCGTCACATACCGAAGGGCGCACGTAACCAAGCAGCTGGTAAGCTGAGCGACGCTATAGAGAGGTGCGTAAGCAGTAACTGTGTGGAGGACTGGTACGCGCTACTGTCTTTTGCTTATAGCGCGTTAAGGGTGCCCTCTAAGTCCCTGCCAGGCAATATGACGTCGAAGGTGAAGGCGAACATCGATTCCTCGGGTTCCCACAGATTCGAAGACGAATGCGACAGTCCGGTGGCGAGTCGGGGGTCGTATTCTATGAAAAAAAAAATCGAGTCTAAGGTATTCGAGGGTGACCTGAGGGGGGCTGTTCGCCTGCTGATGTCGGATGACAAATTCGCCCAAAGCAGTCCCGAGACGCTGGCTGCTTTGAAACTCAAACACCCCGGGCCGTCGTGCCCTCTCAGTCCCTCACCTGAGCCCGATACGTCGTGCACGCCTGTCACGGCAACGCCTGACGATGTGGCTAAAGCACTGAGCTCCTTCTACAGCGATTCCGCGGCAGGTTTGAACGGTAATCGTCCGGGGCACCTTAAGGAGCTCACCTCTAGGGCAGCTGGCGAAAATGGGCAACGCTTGCTGGGCAGTCTGACCAAGCTGTCTAACTTCTTACTTGGCGGTCAGTTAAACTTCGAAGTGTGCCCGTTCATGTACGGGGCTTCGCTCTGTGCCCTTAATAAAAAGGATGGTGGAATCAGGCCGATCGCGGTCGGTAGCACTTACCGCCGTCTGACTGCTAAGCTGGCTTGTTACTCAGTCAGGAAGGAGATGTCTGAGCATCTGCAGCCGCGCCAGGTGGGTTTTGGCACGCCACGGGGCTGCGAGGCAGCTATCCATGCCACTCGAGCCTATGTGATGGAGCCGCAAAATGCCCATTGCGTCGTGTTAAAAATTGACATTCGCAACGCTTTTAACACGCTAGAAAGAGATGTTCTGCTGAGCGCAGTCAAGGAAAAATCCCCTTCCCTCTACCCCTTCCTTTTCCAAGTCTACCATTCTCCCTCGAACCTCTTCTTGAACAAAGACCTCGTTCTTTCGCAAGTGGGAGCTCAGCAGGGGGACCCACTTGGCCCATTAGTCTTCAGCCTAGCCATCCACGAGACCATCTCAGAGCTTGAATCGCCTCTTAACCTGTGGTACCTAGACGACGGTACAATCGGCGGTGAGCCTGGGGTGGTCGCCCGGGACCTCGAGGTTTTGATCCCGCGCCTCAAAGGGCTGGGCTTAGAGGTGAACCCGGCCAAGTGCGAGTTTTTCCCCTGCAGTACAGAAGCTCGCAAACACTTCACTCACTTCAACACACTCGTTCCTGGCCTCAGCGAACTTACTACCGGTACCTTTAGCCTATTGGGTTCTCCCATTTTTCCGGAGGCAGTTCCTGAGGCCATCACTTCCCGTCAACTTCTTCTCCTTGCCGCTCGGGAACAATTAAAGAACCTTTCGGCCCACGTTGCTGTCCTCCTGTTGCGAATGTGTTTTGCGGTTCCAAAAATCACATACCTGCTGAGGACTACACCAACCTGGCTCTGTCCGGAGGCTGTCTCCGCTTTCGACAGTACTTTGCGAGATACTGCGGAGTCAATCCTCAACGTCTCACTCGACGAACGACAGTGGCTCCAGGCCTCTCTGCCAATAAGGCGTGGGGGTCTCGGTCTACGGCGTGTGACGGACGTTGGCTTGCCGGCCTTCCTGGCATCAGCTCATGGGGTGGCGGACCTGGTCACTATTATGCTTTCCACGGATGGTGCTCGGGTAAGCATACCCTATATGTACGAGGCGCTGTCGGCATGGTCCGCCCTCAACCCTAATAAACCGTGTCCGGGAACCCCAAACGTGCAGCGAGCATGGGACGAGATTGGTGCTGAAGGGGCGATGAGTGATATGCTGGACCGTGCGACGGGCGTCGATCTGGCGAGGCTCAGGGCTGTATCTCAGCCTGAAGCGGGGGCATGGTTGCACGCACTACCATCACCCCACCTGGGCACCTTATTAGACGATGACTCATTGCGTGTGGCAGTGGCGCTTCGCCTGGGCTGCAAGGTGTGCGAATCACACAGATGCATCTGCGGCTCCATGGTGGAGGGGGACGGCCATCACGCACTGAGTTGTCGTCGCTGCACAGGCAGGTTTCCGCGCCACCATGCCCTCAACGACATAGTCCGAAGGGCTCTTATTTCAGCCAACGTACCATGTGTGCTGGAGCCCCCGGGTCTTGACAGATCAGACGGGAAGCGACCTGACGGTTTGACTCTGGTGCCGTGGAAAAATGGCAAGTGCCTGGTGTGGGACGCTACTTGCGTCAGCACTGTCGCGGCCACGCACTTGAGTCGCACCGGCGGCGGCTGCTGAGGATGCGGCGAGTAGGAAGAGGTCTAAATACGCCGCGATGGAGCCACAATATTATTTTGTGCCCATCGCGGTGGAGACTTTGGGTAGTTGGGGCTCGGAGGCAAAGAGGCTGATCGCAGAGATTGGCCGCCGTATTCACGACCAGGGTGGTGACTCCCGCTCTGGCTCGTTCCTGGGGCAAAGGATGGCTATTGCGATTCAGCGAGGCAACGCGGCCAGCATCATGGGCACCTTTGCGCCGGGAACGATACGGGGCGGGTTATTTGATACGACATAACCACGGAAGCACTCCGTGTATTTATTTTTGTACCGTGTATTTGATTCATTTAATATTAGTGTATTAAAGTATTTACATTCTATTTATTCAATAAATTATGTACTTTTCTTTATTTTATTGAATTGTATTTAGTTTGTTTTGATATAATTTAAATATAATATGTTATACTTTAGTTGATTTCAAATTAAATAATGTAAATATTGATATTCTATAAAATTAATAAATTTGATTATTTATTAGAATATTATTATATATTATAATATTATTTATATATTATTTATTATTTATAACATTATTTATTAGAATATTATAATTAATAATTATAATAGTATATTTTTTGAATGAAAATATTATAACCACAAATTAACATTGGATGATTCTTTTAATTTCCAAATATAAATAAACATTTTTGAAAACTTTTGTTTTATTTATAATCTATTGTAAATTAAGTATGACATTTTTCTATAATTATTTTTAATTCCGTTAACTTGTTCCTAAAATTTAATGAAAACAAAACAAAAAGTGGATAGAATTAAGATCCGAACCCACAACATCCAATTTCAACGCTATCCGTAGTAGCCTCGTTACCGACCTTGCTACGCGCTGCCTTACGTAGTATCACAAATTTTTGCATCACTCTAAATAGATTCAGCGCAGTGCATGCTTCGAACATAATAGTATGAAAAGGCGAGCATAATGTTATCTTTGTTTCGCATCACACACATATATATTTTCTCATATTGATACTGTATGACGTATAAATGTATGCGTTGAAACATGACATACACATAGATACGCGTTTAACCGGACAAGTCATTATAAACATTACGGTACTAACGCACTTTTGAACGTTGACTATGTTTGGTCACGATAACCGACATCCACGCGGGCGGAGCCGTGGGTAAAAGCTAGTTATAAATAATCCAATAAAATCATTGCCAGTTGATGAGAGATATAATGACATTGTCACAGTAAATTATAAATTAATTTTCTTCTCTATATTCGATAATAAATAAGTCTAATTTTGTTTGACAAGCTGTCAATAAGTTATTGAGTTACGAGTATGCGTGTCGATTAATTCATGAGATGTAAATAATATTTCGATATATTCATTGATTTCATTAAAGCTCTATAGAATTCATATAAATATAAATAGTAATATCGAGCAAGAAGCTATTACATAATATGAATAATAATTGGGATATGAAAAAGATGACTCGTGGTTAAGGCATTTATATTTTTCTGGACAAAACACTGTTCGACTTCCATGGCAGCCCGACTGACCATTGGAATGGTATGGATTTTTTCAATCCCATTACCATATACGCCTATGTAATAAAAAAAATTATACCTCTAAGATGGCGCACTAGTTTGCGGCTCACCTGGTACAAAGTAGTAGTACACAAAGGTACGAAAAGATTGTGATATCTTGTCCCAATTCGTATTTAATTAAATTATCATTATTTTTCTTAATATGGATGCACATAACATTATTGACCATGGTCATAATTATATTCTTTCTTGCAACAATATCACTTCTACATTTATAATAGGCCATCGTTGAAATTATGACGACAAACCATTCCAGCGTCCGGGAAACGTATATCGTTCATGACCGGACGACAACGTTTTAATACCGTTCTCGTGATTACCCGTCTCACAGAGTTCTTTGGCAATTTTCCAACTAGGAGACTGTGCATTATTCTAACGGCGTTCTTAAGTGAAATATCGACACGGTGCGACACGATAGCGCTCTCTTTGTTATACCATGTTTGGCGTGTCTTAATTTCCCTCATGATTTCAGAGGAAGGAAATGCGGTGTGTCTATTAAGTACACTTTACTTAGGGACGTTGTAAGTGTTCCGAGAAAAAGTAATGGTAGGTAAACGATGAATGAATTAGAAAGATGCTTATCGATATCAAGTATATGACATATAGATAACAAGTGTACTTAGCGGGTTTAGAAATATCTTTATGGTAATATTCTTTTTTTTTTCGTGCGGAAGTCCCCTCGGATACCCCCCTGCCGGAGCCGGAAGGGGAGGTTATGTCGGACTCGAACCGACTAAAACCGCACGCCGACTGTGGGTCTTGGTGCTAGGCCGGAGGTGAGGTGGTCATAGACATATCCCTCGCACCCCGGCTGACCCAGGGCCATCCCTTACGGTCTGGCCCTCCTCAGGAGGGGGGACAACGGTGTCCCCAACCGGAATGGGGAGGCGCGGTATTCAGCGCGCCGCCGCCGTGGCCTGCTTCTGCTGGGGTGACAGGCAGCTCCACCCGTCACCCCCAGGCCCGCGCTCATGGGGGACGGAGGTCAGTCAGTGCCCTCCGACGCCCGAGTTGCCTGCCCGCGCGGGCGGCGCGATCCGCGAGTCTTTCTCGCTCGCGCCACCTCTCCCGCTCCGCCGTCTCCTTCACGACCATTACCTGCTCGCTGAAGGAGACGCCGGCCGCCCACGCGTCCGCGCAGCGGACCATTGCTGTGAGCAGGGTGGCGAGGGTGAGAACTCTCACTCCCAGGGCCGCCACTAGCTCCCGCCTCGGTCCGGCCCATGCCGGGCACTCGGTGAGCGTGTGCAGCCCCGTGTCCTCGCTCGCGTCGCAGTGATGGCACTCGGACGTTGGCTCCTTTTCGATCCGACACAGATATCTCCCGAAGCACCCATGCCCGGTGATAATCTGCGTCAGTCGATACGAGAGGCTGCCATGTGGCCCCTCGAGCCATTCCCCCATGATGGGCCTTACCGCCTCTATGACGGCATGCCCTGCGCGTCGTTGCTCAAGTCGTCGCTCCCACTACGCCACCATGATCCCGTGGAGCCGGGACCTCTCGGCCCGAATGTCTTCGGGCTTTATGGTAATATTCTAGTGTCTAGAAAAGTAACTTATGAGGTTAGTTGATTTGACTTAATTTAGGGTAAGTAAATGTTTGTAAATGGACCAAAAAAAATACCCACTGAGTTTCTTGCCGAAGTCTTCTCAGGTTTGGGCCGCGTTTCGAACCGTTGCTAAACTAGTATTTAATATTTACTTTATGTTGACGTGTTGTAAATTCCGATTTAATGGTCTAAGCAGAAAAAACCATTTTTGATTTAGATTTTTTTAAATCTTGATAATGTGACATGTAAATCCTGATGAGTTTTTCGTTATAGGTAACATTAGTATAAAAAAATGCGCAGAGTACCTCGAAATAGTAGGATTTACAAAACACAGAGATCCGGTTCTTAGCGTTCCATGGATTCACCGTGCGGTCGCCGGGTCCATGGCGTGGTACAGAGAGGAACACTGTGACGGCGCCTGGGACTTGCGACCCAGGTGTAGGTTTAGGGTGGCCACCTTGTGATGCATCAGCGCTCACCTCCACCGTCAGTCGTGTTCCCCCCTCTACCTATCCAAATTTGGTAAGATCCTATCAACGCCGTTTTAGATATTCGTTTGAGTAAAGAGCTTACTGAAGCTCTTGGCAATCCGAGGTCTTTAAATAAGTTATACAGGGATTCAGTAGCGTCGGTAGCTTAGTGGTTAAGGAGTCGGCCTTACGATCGAGAGGTCCCGGGTTCGATCCTGGCCATTACACTACCGACGTGAACCCACTCCTAGCACAAGCAATTTAGCTTAGTTGGAGGGGTTAGAGGGAATATTAGTAACTTCGGTTCTAATATTCTTTTTATATTATTATATCTAATTTATATACATAATTATATACATACATAATTTAGCTGGAATTCCCCTTGCTCCTACTTCCACGGCGTAGAGTTTAACCACATAGCCATTTTTGGTTAACTCGTTGGTCATGTCAAAGTATTTGTTTATTTTTATAGCGTGGTCTTTAGGTATGTTAGTTTCCCACGGTACTGTGAGTTCTACTAGTACTGCACGCTTTTGCTGTTTTGAAAATAGGAATATATCGGGTCTGGATGACGAGGCACAAACATCCTCCGGTATTTTATAGTGTTTCTCATACGAATCTGCGAGTAATGTCCAATCAGCGGCTGCTATCAAAATTGAGTACGGCTTTTGATTTGTCTTTTTTGAGCAGCCTTCCTTCACAAACGCGACGTCATTTCTTTGGTTTGTGGTTAAACCCTTTTTCGCTCTAGCTACCGCCAAACTTACCGCCTCACGTACGATTTCTAATACCTTATCATGTCGGCGCGAGTAATGACCCCGGTCTAAAAGCGTCCTACAACCCACCAGTAGGTGCCTAGCAGTACCAATTGCTTCACCACATGAGTTACATGTTTTATCTGTGGCTTTTTCCCATCTGACAAGATTGCTTTGGTCGGGGAGGGTCAACTGGAATGCATTGAGATAGAATTTAAGGAGAGCCGGTGACCAGTCGTGTATTAAGGTTTTAAGGCTATGGGAATACAAAATTCACCTAGTGTTAACCATTCGTTTTGTATTTCTAGGTTCATTGCGTGCACTTTGTAGGTATAATTTCATCTACTTGAAGAAAAGATTTTGTTATGTCTTTGTCTGACTGCCTCCAAGTATTACCCAAACCTTCCCTACCAGTCTGCGAGCCTATCATGATTTTTTTATGGAATTGGAGGCGCGACTCGAGCTCTTTAGTACTTTGGTCTTTTGGAAGAGCTTGCACGATTTCGTCTTTTGATTTCGCTAGGACGTGCATTTTGGTTACTCTTAGATGTTTATAGAGTTCCGATGGTTTCTTGAACGTCATTCCAAAGTTATTTGAGGCTCTATATAATGTCGATGGGTCTGCCGACTGAGCTAGCCCCAGCTACGACTTCAATGTCTTCGTAACATTCGCATCTAGTTTTTTGAGAAGGCTCTGGCTTATATCATAAACAAGAAACGGCCAGTTAACAACATATTTACAAAAATATTTACAAAATATTATGTAAAATTCTTTGTTTTACATTTCAATTAGAATATTATCAAGTACGATGAACTATCATCATATAACGTATACGAGCCCCTACTAGTAGGAGGAAATTGCTTAATAGTTGTAATTAATGTCCAAACTGTTCTAGTGGATATATATCCCCCCCCCCCCCGGTGAAAAAGACATAGGTACCCAAATTCCTTGAATCATTGAATGAAATTTTATCATCCCTGGCATCCTACAGGAATATATTTCTTACCGGTAATATCAATATAGATATATCTCAACCCACATATAATACAATTACCGACACGTATCTCAATATCATGGCCTCCCATGGTATGTTACCAGCGTACTATACCCATGACAAAACATGCCTAGACCACGTCCTGGTCAAAGCAGGGTTACCTGTTAAATGCCTTATTGCACACACAACCCTCACCGACCTTTATAGCCTCATTATAAGTGTCTCTGGTATGCCTGCTTCTCGTCAGGCTTCTAAAACAATTAAAATAACAGACTATGCATCACTTGACAGGAAAGTTAGAGAACTAAACTTTGATAAAGTATATGCACTTGAAAGTTCCAATGAAGCCCTGACTTACTTACCTCCACAATTAGTAGCTGCACTAGAAGCGTCAAAGTCCTTAGACGCAAGCGCATAATAAAACAGTGGATTACGCCTGGGTTATTGCGCTGTATGAGGAATCGAGATAGGCTGCACCTGAAATGTAAAAAACATCCAGATAATGATGTACTTAGGGTAACTTACACCCGGTACCGAAACTTCTGCAATGATTTACTTAAAAAAATAAAAAAGAATCACGACAGAGACGAATTTGCACAATGCAAGGGAAATACAAAGAAAATGTGGGAGAAAATTAAAACTATCACATCTACTAAGAAAGATACTAGTCCACCTACAGATTTAATTGATATAAGAAACCCGTTACAATCTGTAAACGATATAAACCGGTTCTTTGTGAACATGGCTAAGTCCTTGGCTGTAACGGCTCTACAAATAAGCAATTCAACTGGCAATGACTATACTTCTGGGGTGTTGCCTTCTCGGTCCTCAGTTGTTCTTCTCCCGACTGATGAATATGAAGTAAAAGCCATAATACCTTCACTGAAGGCCAACTGTGCTGTCGGTCGTGCCAATATTCCCAGTAGCTTGTTAAAAAAATACTCCAATATATTAGTGGCTCCTATTACATTTATTTGTAACCTTTGCTTTTCTACGGGAGTGTTTCCCGAAGCTCTTAAAAAGTCGCTCATTCACCCAATTTACAAGAATGGTAGCAGAGTCTGTGTCAATAACTACCGTCCAATATTTATCCTTCCGACACTATCTAAAGTCTTAGAAAAAATGATTAACAAACAACTAACGAACTACATGGAGAAAAAAAACCTACTATCCAAAAACCAGTTTGGGTTTCGAAAAGGTAGATCTACAGCCGATGCAGTGCAACAATTAACAGACACAATAGTGAATAAACTTGATGAAAAGAAGAAAGTCCTTGCAGTGTTTCTTGACTTGGCAAAGGCGTTCGACACGGTCTCTACGCCACTCCTACTGGGCAAGATGGAGAAACTTGGAATCCGTGGTACACAGCTGTCATTGTTCGAAAGTTATTTAAAAGATAGATTCCAACGCGTCAAAGTTGAGGAATGGCTCAGTGATGACTGTGCGGTTGACATTGGTGTACCGCAAGGAAGTATATTGGGCCCCACCTTGTTTCTAATCTTTATTAACGACCTGTGTCAACTAAACCTACTAAATGGAAGGATCGTTACCTTCGCAGATGACACAGCGCTCCTTTTCTACGGGGACACTTGGGAGGAGGTCTACCACTGTGCGCAGTTGGGTTTTAACAATGTTATTAGCTGGCTGACAGAGAACTCACTCACACTAAACACAGGCAAAACTAAATATATTCAATTTTCATTGAACAATCACCCTTCCACACGCAATCATCTACAGAACATAACCGAACACATATGCAACAATCCTTCCCATTCTTGTACATGCCCCAAACTTCAAAGAGTGGATTCAATCAAGTATCTGGGTATTATAATAGACCAAAATCTAAACTTTCATACACACATCAACCTTCTGTCCAAACGAATAAGAAAGCTCATCTATATATTTAAAAACCTACGTCATGTTGCTGATGAGACTGTACTGAAATCTGCATATTTTGCACTATGCCAATCCCTATCGACTTATTGCATCGCAACATGGGGCGGGGCCGGTAAGACGTGTATGTTGAGGCTCGAACGAGCGCAAAGAGTGGTTCTAAAGGTTGCTTACTCTTTGCCATTCTTTCATCCCACAAATGAGCTTTATTCTATGTGCAAAGTCCTCACTGTTCGCCAACTGTTCATTGTGCAAGTTAACTTGCACAAGCATACCATGCTGACTTATAACCCATCGCACTTTGAGAATAAGCGCAAAAAGACCAGGGTATGCATTCCTAAATTGTTTAAGACCAGTCTTTCACATAATAGTTACTGTTTCCTAGGCACTTATTTGTACAATAAGCTAAATGGTATATTGAATATATATCCAATGACAAGGGCAAAATGCAAACTAACTCTTTCATCTTACCTTTTAAATCTTGATTATAACTCCACTGAAGACTTATTAGCCGTCCCTAAGTAGCGAGCATTCTCCCTCACACACATACACACATGCGCGCACACACACACACACACACACACACACACACACACACACACACACACACACACACACACACACACACACTTAATTTTTTTAATTAGATTATCCTTTAATTTTAAATTTAATTTCATTCTTTTTTTTTTCATGAATCTTAAGTTTTTTTCTTTAGTTATGTTTAATTTTTATTGAAATGGACTCAATTTGTTTGCGCCAGTTTACAAATATTCATCTGATGAGGGCCTGGTAATCTGTGTGACAGGTTTTACAGATACCAGTCTCCCACAAAGGATTTAACTTTATAATTATATTGTATGAATTGATTTGTGTACCTACCTTTGTGGAAGAAAAATAAATAAATATATTACTATTACTATTACTAAGAAATAAATATCATCATCATTGGTACGTACAACATCTTAAAAGATCATGATTTTTGCAGCGTTTGCACTATCACGGTCACCCGCATCGATGCAGGGTGACAGTGTAGATTATTTTGAGTGCGACATTTCTTGCCGCGTCAATGACAAGTATGTTGATGATGTCTAATTTGTGCGAGACGCCGCCGCCATCTTCCAGCTCCTGCGGACTCGCGTCACAATGAACTATACAATACACATAAAATACCCTCCTGACACTATCTTCTTTTATTCTATAGCATGTTTGATTACTAAGAACCTAGAACAAAACAGGATTGAACTAGTAGAAACAAAGGTAAAGTCTCATGATCAAAACTTAGTTCCGTGGTATCATTATAAAGTTAGCGCGGATTGGAATAAAATTCGCGCTAACGCTCTCCGAGATTGTGTTTGATGAGAACTTTCTCATATTGAAAGCACTTTTAATTAATGTTTCGAACTCATTATTACTTATTATTTAACTTTATTCAACTTTTTAGAGTTCCTTACCCCAAAGGACTCTCCTGAACCGCCGAACCCGGGAAAGGCACGTGCGCATTGGAAGCAACTCAAACGTAGGATGTAGTAGGTCACTCAATGAACTCCGTCTCCAAGGCTAACAAGAGTGTCAGGTGGACTCGATTGTCACCCTAGCAGCATCAGGGTGGGAGGGAGGCGCGATGCGCGCCCGCCTTTCCGAGGGCAAAATGGGGACACCATGGTTCCTACACTTGAGGGGGGCATCTTGAAACCAGATATGACCCTGGGTTGACCCGTATGCGAGGCATATGTTTTAGGCATTCTTACACGGGTTGTAAGAATACCTAAAACATATGCCTCGCATCCGGGGCCGGGTGGTGAGGCCGGACCTCAGAAGATCCGTGATAGTGTATGGTTTTTTATAGCATTTGGGTGGCAGACGAGCACAAGGCCCACCTGATGGAAAGTGGTTACCGTGATTTATAGAAGTGTGCTACACTATGTGCGAATCGCAAGCACGGAAGTACAATTTAACGGAGGTAAGACTCCACTGTTTGTTTGTTTGTTTGTTTGATACCAGGCTGTATCTCATGAACAGTGATATTTAGCCAGTTGAATTTAATTTCAAAGATGACGTATTTCTGTTGCGGCTGTAACAATAAATGCTCAAAACCAAAATTGCACAGAACCTTCGCGCTAGTCTGACTCGCACTTGGCCAGTTCTTTTACATTTCCTTCAGTAATATATTTTTGAAGAATCTTTTTTAATTAATTTGTGAATTTCTCAAGGCCCCGAGGCTTTGATCTAGATCGCGAGAAAAGTATTGGCTGTTAATAATGTTTCTTTTGTAACATGGTGTGAAGTTGTTTGTAAGGCTTGGCTTTGTTGTGTTGTATTATTATAACTTTGGTTGTATTTTGAAGAATATTGATTATGAACGATTTCGAATAAAATCTATTTATTTTGTGTAAGTAGCCGCTATTAGATATAGTGATAAAAAATTGGCTGCCAAGGCTCCTTCCATTCTGATGTTCGGTGATGGCTCACACGTTCGGTGAAGATGATGTTTTGTAAATAAACCACAAACAAAATGCCCGCTGAGTTTCTTGCCGGAGTCTTCTCAGGTCTGGGCCGCGTTTCGAACCGGTGGTCCATTTGCTAGTATTAGTTAGTATTTAATATTTACTTTATGTTGACGTTTTGTAAAATCCGATTTAATAGTCTATGCAGAATAAACTATTTTTGATTTTGATTTTGATGTGAGATCCATGATTTTTGCTCACCCAAAAAAATGCTCAATTCGCCTAAAGACAAAAAGAAAATATTTATGAAGAATATAGGAGTTAAAGAAGTTTTCACTTCAAAAGATAATCAACTATCAATTTTCGATACGTAGTATTTTGGAGGTTAAATCAATTATTAAAAATGATCAGTTGCATATGAGGGTTGACGCGGCGCGAAAATTGAAAAGAAAAAGAGCACGAATTCATAGTTGAGAAAATTTCCGTGTCACATACCTCTCTCTACCTCTTCAAGGTTATAGGCGTGCGTTAATCCTTAATTTCTACGATACGAATACAAGGGACGTGTCCAATTACCACCCGACCTGTTGCTGCCGTAGTATGGTATTCCCCTGTCACGTACCAGGGCCTAGCTAGGGGATACTAATAGCATTTGGATAATGTAGGGTAGGTGGAAAAGAACATGCGTGATTGTTTTTGTATGAATTTGGAATATAATAAAATTGCAGACGTGAGTTGAAAGGAGGTAACTAACATCCATAATAAGATAGCGAAAGTAACTGATTCTCTGTCTCAAAATTCAAAAATAGTTTATTCTGCATAGACCATTAAATCGGTACTTACAAAACGTCAACATAAAGTAAATATTAAATACTAACTAATACTATTAAATGGACCACACCGGTTCGAAACGCGGCCCAGACCTGAGAAGACTCCGGCAAGAAACTTAGCGGGCATTTTTTTTGGTCTATTTACAAAACATTTACTTAGCCTAATACTTATGGTCTAGATACAATGTTTTGCTTGAGTAGCATAGCTGAGCGAACAGCTCATTTCCAAGCTTGTTTATCGTTTAAATATTCTTGGATTTTATAATAGCCTTTCTGACACAGTTTGCTCTTTACTGTATTTTTAAATTTATAAACAGGTAAATCTCTGATTTCATTAGGAAGCTTGTTAAAAAAGCGTATGTCTGTCTGTATGTTACGCCTTCACGCCTAAAAAATCAATTGTCTTTCTTCCCTGTTAATTTGCTGGAGCATCCTGACCTGTGTATAGTGTTATGACGCTACGCAGGAGTCTGAGCATATTAATAGGTGTTGTTTTGACAAGATGGATATATTTCTAATTTTTCTAATAACGAAATAGTGCACTCGCTATCTCAATACTGCCACGGCCAGCTACGTATTCAATTGTACAAAACCCAAATTGTAAAACCAATTCTGACGCGAATAGAATGCTTTAAAACGTAACACTTCAAATTCTTCCACCTCAACTATTTTTTTGCAATATAAAGAAGGAAGTTGTCATTTCATCGTAACATTCATTGAATAAATACTATCCAACTTCCCCTACTCTGATCCACTTAATACCATCTCTAAAACTAATCTTCTGTTTGGTCTCGTCTTTCATCGATTGATTATTATTTTCAGTTTGTTCGGTATTTCGTTTATATTTCAGAAATGTTCAGTCATGTCTTCATGACATTATTGCAGGATGCTTAGCCTATGATTTCTTATTATTGTTTAGGTGCATATATAGCTGCGTGTTTGCGCTAAACCTTCTCAATGTGATCGAAGTCACTATCCGAGTCTAAAAAGTGTGGCGGACTTACAAAAATTTACTGTCGATTATTTTAAAATACCTTTTCGTGATTATTTATTGATATAGTGCTATGACGTTAAAAAAATTGTTTTGACCTGCGCAAGAGTTTCACTATATGTTAATTGTTTTGACAATGTAGATATATTTCAAGTATTTCTACATAACGTAACAGTGCACTCGCTACCTTAATACTGCCACGGTCGGCCACATCTTTGGTCCACGTGCAACAAACCACATTTTCCAATTATTATGTTTACCTCATCCATCTGGAAGTGGGGCAGAGACACCACTCTCGATTTTTATAACTAATTACACTAACAAGTTTATTGTATGATATTTGACATAGACCACATAAGCCTAATTTACACATCTCTTTTGTTATGGCTTCGTGTTTAAAATATTTGAACGTGACATAGTCATGGCTTTTATTGTTAGCCTATGGTCGTGCAACAAGCTTTTCAACTATATAGTTAAACAGCATTTTTACTATTTATATCAAGACTGTAAAAATATTCAAAATCAATATTGTCATCCTTCCATGTTAAATTTGCTGGAGCATCCAGACCTGTGTATAGTGCTATGATGTTAAAAGTTTTGACCTGCGCTGGAGTCCGACCATATTAGTAGGTGTTGTTTTGACAAAGCGCATATATTTCTAGTATTTCTAATAACTAAATAGTGCACTCGCTATCTCAACACTACCACGGCCAGCCACGTCTTCGGTCCTAGTGCAACCGCTTTTTATTTCATCTGTTCATATACATTAATACCCAAATTGTAAAATCAAATATGACGTAAATAGAAGTTGGTATTTTAGGAAGGGGCATAGTTTGTTGTAAATCTATTGTTATTTATAAAAACTATTATAGTTTTTAGGTTTGTTTCTGTCATTAGCCATTGCTGCGATAGCAACACGGCAATTTGATTTATGCTCATCATTAGATTTTTCAGCATCACAAGTTGCACAACTGTCACTCTTAGAATAACCAAAAGCTAGATTAAATTCCGTTACGAAGATGATATTGTATGTACTATTGAATTCTTCAGATAGCCCCTCCTTTGCATACATGATCATTATAAAGATTGTACATTTTGATTTAGTTTAAAATAGATTACAAATAAAGTTTGTTCATTATTTTCATTGCGCGAGTAGTGCGATTGTTCAGCCGGGAAACTTTAAATGTACAGTTTTATGCCTTGAATAACATTTTCACATAGTTTATGGGGTCGATTATTATGTATACTTCTTCTATCTAGAAGTTGGGCACTTGATTTTTTCTAATTATAATATCAAGTTTCTGGTATGATATTTGATATAGACCAAATAAGCCTATTTTACATATCTCTTTTGTTATGCCTTCGTGTTTATTGAATTATTTGAACGTGGCAGACTTATTTCTAATACAAATTCAAAATTAAATTTTGAATTTTGAATTTGAATTCATACAAATATTTCAAAATCAATAGACTTTCTTTCTTGTTAAATTTGCTGGAGCAACCTAACCTGGAGTTTCTCCTGCATAGTATATCATCTTTCAAGGATTATTTTTTTTATAAGACACATTCCTCTCAACATGTACCTACAACACTGCAAATTCTTCTACCTCACCTCCTTTTTTTTCAATGTATTTACCTTTCCGAAAGGTGCCATTTCATCGTAACGTTCTTAGAATAAATACGATCCAACTTCCCCCACTCTAATTCACTTTATACCATTTCTAAAACCAATCTTCTGTTTGGTCTCGTCTTTTTTCGATTGATTATTTTCAGTTTGTTCGGTATTTTGTTTATGTTTCGGAAATGTTCAGTCATGTCTTCATGACATTATTGCAGGATGCTTAGCCTATGATTTCTCAGTATTGTTCCGGGTCATATACGGTGCATGCGTGTTTGCGCAAAACCTTCTCGACCGTGTGAAAGTGTGCCAGACTTTCTAAAATTTATAGTCGATTATTTTTTTAAAACTTTTCATGATTATTTATTGATGTAGTGCTATGATGTTAAAAAATGGTTTTGAGCTTCGCTCTTGCTGTTTTGTTTAATCTGAACAAATTATTATGTTGATTATTTTGACAAGAAATTATTGAAATAGGTATATCCAATTACAAGAATTTCTATATAACGTAACAGTGCACTCGCTATCTCAATACTGCCACGGTCAGCCACATTGGTCTTCCACATTTTCCTTAATGTGTTCAACTACATGTATACCTATATTTTAAAATCATATCTGACGTAAATAGAATGCTTTACAAGTTGGTATTTTGAGAAGGGTATAGTTTGTTGTAAATTACAAGTTGCACAAATATCACTCTTGGGATAACCGAAGATGATATTGTGTGTACTCTTCTTTATTTCGTATTCTTCAGATAACGCACATTCTGTACACATAATCATTATAAAGATTGTACATTTTGGTTAACTTTATAATTGGTGGCAAATAAAGCTTGTTCATAATTTTATTGCACGAGTAGTGCGATTGTTTAGCCAAGAAACTTGAAATTATGCAGTTTTATGAGTTGAATAACATTTTCACCTATTTTATGGGGACAACTATTATGTTTACTTCATCCATCTGGAAGTTGACCAGAAACCCCACTCTTGTTTTTTACTAGCACAATTATGCTAACAACAACAACAACAACAATTATACTAACAAGTTTATTGTGTGATATTTGATATAGACCACATAAGCCTATTTAACATTATCTCTTTTGTTATGCCTTCGTGTTTAATAAAATATTTGAACGAGGCATACTCATAGCTTTTAGTGTCAGCCTATGGTCACGCAACAGCCTTCATAACTATACAGATAAACAGCAAAGCACTTTACCATTTATATCAAAATTATTAAAATATTCAAAATCAATTATTGTCTTTCTTCTCTGTTAAATTTGCTGGAGCATCCTGACCTGTGTATAGTGATATGACGTTAAAAGTTGGGACCTGCGCAGGAGTCTGACCATATTAGTAGATGTTGTTATTTTGACAAGATGGATAAATGTATTTCAAGTATTTCTAATAACGAAATAGTTCAATCGGTATCTCAATACAACCACGGCCAGCCACGTCTTCGGTCTTCGTGCAACAAACCACTTTTTTCAAATAACCCTTCCTCTGCATACATGATCAATATAAAGATACATTTTGGTTAATTTCAAAGTAGGTGACAAATAAAGTTTGTTCATATTTTTATTGCGCGAGTTGTGTGATTGTTCAGCTGGGAAACTGGAAATATGCAGTTTTGTGCGTTCTTATCTATTCCATCTAGAAATGGGGCAGAAACACCACTCTTGATTTTTTTATTATAATAATAAGTTTCTTTTTCAACATTTTATAAATTAGGCTTATGTGGTCTACATAAGCCTAATTTATAAAATCTTTTGTTATGTCCTCGTGTTTAATAAAATATTTGAAGGTGGCAGACTTATGGCTTTTAATGTAGCCTGTGGTCGTACAACAGGCTTCTTAACTATACAATTAAACAGCAAAGCATTTTTATTATTTATATCAACACTTAATAAATATTCAAAATCAATTGTCTTTCTTCCCTGTTAAAATTGCTGGAGCATCCTATAGTTTTCGCTGCATAGTATATCTTTTTTATGGTTTGAGTTTGACAGCTGCTGTCAAGTAGTAGACACTGATTAAATTCAGCTCCGTAATAAAATGTATCCAAAATTAGTATACTACCAAAACAGTACTCAATAGTGAAGTAAAAGTGCTAATCCACCCTGGAACTGTGTGCGAAATTGTTATCTAGTGAAACAAAATAGTTTAAGTTAGCTGTTTTTGACTTGTGTTAGACTGTGCAGCAAATCAGTGTAATCAAACAAATGTACTTTATCTTTCCATCCTCTACCAAAATAAACTGCAGTGCTGATAATAACAAGCAATTTACCACTAAATATCACACACAAACAACTTAGAGTGTAAAAAATAAATAAAATTCGACTGAGTTTGTTAATGAACTTGGTGGAGGGTAAACAATACTTAAATAACAAGTTTATGCTATTACCGCTATCTACAGCAAATCTCTTAAAAATCATAAACTCAAACAGGGGCAATTATGAGAAGACCAATTTAAACATTTGTCAAGTATGTACAGTTGGTCTAGTGGTTTAACTACACTACTCCACCATCACGATACAAAGGTCTTGAGATCGATCCCAGCGGCCGCCAAAAAAGCTTTTTGAAGTTTCATCAAATTTCTAATATGAATTTCTTTGAAAACATAACGTTTAGAAAAAGATATTCTAAATCAATGTCAGAGGAGCTGTCTTGTGATGAAAGTAGTAACAATAGCTCGAAGCTAGATGGCAGCACTAGTACTATACCAGACATATCAGATGATGAAAATAATCAACAGACAAAAGACTTAAAGGAACAAATAGAACAACTCACGATACAGTTAAACTCGGCTCAAAAGGAAATCGGTGCTTTGACAATAGAAAACAGTAAACTAAAGACAACTATACAAGAATTGACAACATCAAAACAAGAGGATTTACTAAAAAACACTTGTAAACAAAGAAATGATTCCTCAATTACGAACATTAGAAGGTCAACTCCTTGTAATAAGATTACAAAGAAAACTCAAACACAAAACTCCGTCATAGAACTCAAGAACGGACATTTAAACCCAGACAGAACTGTGATCTGTGACAGGACGAAATTATGTATTATAAGCTCAAATAAAACAAACAAGGTTCTATCTATTGCTCAAAATATTTTCAAAGATACAGAAATATGCCACTATATCTCACCACAGTGTGGGATCATTCATCTTATCAAAAATCTGAGAAATAAATTGTCTGGTTATTCAAGAGATGACCACTGCATAATACTAATAGGAGAAGATGACTTTTTCAAAACAAAGAACTACTATAATATAATTCAAGAAGTAAGAACTACTCTGCAACAAATTCAGCACACTAATATTATACTATGCCTGCCAACATACATCTATAGTGACTATTCTACATTATTTAACTGGAGAGTAGAAAAGTTTAATAACCTACTGAGTGTAGATGTTCAGACATATAAGTACGCTACTTTAGTTGACTCAAATCTGGAACTAAGCAATGACCACACCATGTTTCTGCGGTACAACGGCAAAGTAAACAATCATGGAATGGAAAATATTATGTTGAATGTTCATCACTGTGTAAGATATGATCAAGCATTAAACATGACGACGATGTCGAAAACTAATGTAATAATAAATGATGAGGTCCCTGTCCTGGAAGATTCTCCCAAGTCTGAGAACCCTGACTTTTTTCGTTTTTGACTACTTAAGTATAATGCATATAAATATTTCCGGACTACTAAACAAAACAGATAGGTTAACGGTACATATTCAGAATCTTTTGCTAAGTAAAAAATTAAATATTGACGTTTTGTGTATTACGGAGCATTTCATTAAGTCTGGTCACGAATCCTTATTACAACTACCTAACTATAAGCTAGCAGCATGTTATTCAAGAAATGATAAGACAAGGGGTGGAGTTTGCATTTTGGTTAAGAACAGTCTCGAATGCAGTGAATTAATAGACATTAGGAGATGCACTGTGAAAGGAATGGTTGAATGCTGTGCCGTAAAGTTAACTAGACAAAACATTATAATTGTTTGTATATATAGAACTCCTTATCAATGTAACATAGATATTTTTTACCAAAAACTAAACCTAATCTTAAAACAACTTTGTAGTAACACAAAAAATAAAATAATTATATGCGGTGACTTTAACATTAATAGATTAATAAAAAATAAGCTTGCTAGGGAATTTGAATGTTTTCTCTTGGCCTTCAACCTTAAATTGCAAGTCTGCCAGCCCACTAGATTAATTAGTGGTACATGCATAGACAATTTTGCTCATAACTTACGACAGACAACAAATTGTGAAGTGATTGATTTGGCCCTCTCAGACCACACAGCCCAGATCTTAACAATCAAAGTGAATAGGTCTTACCACCTAAAATCTTGGAGGAAAAAGGTGCGGGATTTATCGATTGAAAACTTAAATAAATTCAATGATTACCTTCGAAGTCTAACTTTCGCAGACGTATACCAAACTGAGAACCCTGACATAGCATACCAAAATTTCATGGACCATTTCAAACTTCTTTATGACCTATGCTTTCCCTTTAAGATGATTACAATCAGACCCGAAAAATCTATCAAGTGGGTATCACGCGGAATCCGTGCGTGTAGTAAAAAACAGCGGTACTTACTGTGGAAACAAAGACTGTATCCGACCGCACAAAATAAAAAGAACTTTCAGACATATTCTCAACGATACCGAAAAATTATAAGATTAACACAAAGAGCACAAAATAATCACTTAATTCAAAACTCAACTAATAAATCAAAACATCGTGGCAAATAATAAAAAATTCCAAAACAATTATAGAACCCATTGCCAAGATACAAACACAAAGTTCGACTATAACCGATCCCAAACAAATAGCCGAATCCTTCAACAATTACTTTATTGACAAGATAACAGATATTCCAAAAATTAGTTTACCGGAGAGACTAAAGCCAATAGATTATAACCCGCATTCCATTTTCATGTCTCCAGTTGCACCAGAAGATACAATAAATGCCATAAAATCTTTGAAAAACAAAAAAAGCGTTGGTTACGATTGTATATCGACAAAGGTTGTAAAATTTGTAAGTGGTTGTATTGCCAATCCCCTAACTCATATTATTAATGCCAGCCTATCGTCAGGAGTCTGAAGTTTTAAAAACTGTGATTATCAAGCCCATACATAAAAGAAACAGTAGAGAAGATATGTTTAACTATCGTCCAATAGCCCTAATTTCTGTCTTTTCCAAAATAATAGAAAAAATAATCTATGCGTCAATGTATAGTTTTCTAACCAAATTTAATATACTTTGTCACGAACAGTACGGTTTTAGAAAAAATAAAAACATAGATATGGCTATTTTTAATTTATTAAAAATGACAATGTCAAATATTGATACCAAAACTCCTGTATGTGCCGTTTATACAGATATGTCCAGTGCTTTTGATTACGTAAAACATGATCTATTATTAGATAAATTAGAGGCTTACGGTATCAGAGGAAATGCTTTAAACTTAATTAAATCTTATTTAAAAGGCCGGATACAGGTCACAGAAATTGATAGGATATGCCTAAAGACTAAACGGGAAGAAAAATATGTATCCTCTTCCCGTACCATTGAATATGGCGTCCCACAGGGAAGTGTTATCGGGCCTCTTTTGTTTATACTGTACATAAATGACTTTCCCCTCCAAATAAATCACCCTATGGTCCTATTTGCAGATGACAGTACGGCACTAATTAAATGCACAGACAAAGAAAAATATGACAGTGATATAAACAAAACGATTGATACTATGGTAAACTGGCTAAATAAAAATAATCTTCAAATTAACATAAACAAAACAAAATTAATGCATTTCCATCAGAGATTACGTCCTGACGACCTACATATACACTATAATAATCAAACAGTAGAAAGAGTTGACAGTACTAAATTTTTGGGAATCATCATTGACTCTCAGTTGACCTGGCGTGCTCAAGCTGAGGACATATGTCACAAACTGAACAAATCTGCCTATATACTTTTCAACTTAAGAAAAAAAGTAAATATTGATACTGTACTGGTAGCATACCACGGCCTCGTCCTATCCACTTTGAGGTTTGGCATCATATTTTGGGGTAACTGTGGTCAGATAGAAGCCATTTTTAAATCTCAAAAACGCTGCATAAGATCTATGTTCAACTTGAGAACTACAGACAGTTGTGAACCAATTTTCAGGGCTAATGGGCTGTTGACTTTTCCATGCCTATATATACTGGAAATTTCCCTGTTCGTAAAAAAGAACCCCGATCTATTCAGAACAGTCAGCGAAACTAGAATAAGAACTGCACCCATGAGATCTCAACACCGGAATCGACTATGCACTGGGGGTTATAATACTGCGTTACTACGAAAAAGTGTTATTGGCATGGCTCCTGTGATTTACAACCAGGTACCAAGCAGTATGAGAGAACAGCCGTTACAAATATTTAAAAAGAATTTAACCGCTTTGTTACTAAACAAATGTTATTACTCGGTATCGGACTTTCTGGATGACAAGCTGATATCAAACTAGAATAATGTACCTAAACTTTTGTGACACAAACTTAAATACTAGCAAATTAGATAATTCATTATAATTGTAATTCTGAAACTGACATTTTAATTATATTTTTGACTGTAATTTGAACTTCATTTGACTGTATGTATTGACTAAATTCTTTGTTTAAGTGCATGATTAACATGTTTTTAATATTTGTATGCCTAAATGGTAGAATGTATCAGGAACCTTATTGTTAAAATGTAACACCTCATGTAATACCTACATTCCATGCAAATAAATAAATATTCTATTTTCTATTCTATGGTTTTTGTTTGTATTACTATTTTTTTATAAGACACGTTTTCCTTGCATTTTTCTTCATTTTTCGTAGGTTTTTCTGGATTTATTTTCCTTTAACGCAGATCATATCGCAGTCTCTTAACGGAAAAGCTGCAACACAGTTATACTGGAAAGTCGACCCCAACTTCGTTAGGCAAGGACTCGGAGAATGATGATGTCAGTTTTGTGGAAAATAAATATTCCACAACATTCTACACAACGCCATCTAGACCATGGTAAGCTTTTATAGCTTTTGTTATGGAATCTAGAATGCGGATAAACATACTTATATACTTTTTTTTGTAAATACATACATATTATACATAGAAACACCCAGACCAATGCAAATAGCCATATTCATGCATACAAATATTTGCACTGAGCGGGAATCGAACCCGCGCCTCCTGCATGGCAGTCGCGTGCACTACCGCCACGCCACAGAGGCTGTCATATCAAATAGATACTCTTAAACGGTCTTCCACTGTAAAAAATAATTTCCTTACTGCTTCACCTCAGGCGTGGTGGTAGTAAGTCATGACGAAGGCATCCCCACCGGCGGCGGTCAAATTATATGTGTTCGGACTTTACGGCGGACGTGATGCATTCCGCACATTTTTCAAACTGGCGCAAGTTATAAACGGAGCGGGTTCGGGTTACTGTATATGAATGTAGATAGATAGATAGATAGATAATTCTTTATTGTACACCAACAGATTTACAGTAGGTCATATAAATAATACGCATCTATACAGTTTAATGTACAATGGGCGGCCTTATCGCTGGGAGCGATTTCTTCCAGGCAACCTTGGGATGGACATGTAAAACGGTTAGGTATCTTTTTCTTATGAAGAAGAGTCTTATAAATAGATAAGAAAATATTGTGAAAAAAGATTGAGACTATGTTTTCTGAATATTTCCCAATGCTTTTTTTTAAATAGCACGCCTATGTATTATCGTTTTTTTCTCTATTTAGTCTAGTAGAATTTCAAGACTATTAGGCTCAAACTCATATTATATGATATATCATGCCCTGGAAATAAACTTGTCTTTCTTCCCTGCTTGTCCTTCTTTAATTTTTTTTGAGAGGCGTTTCTATTTTATGGGCATTTTCACCGTTTTATTAATTATATATGTTATTAATTATTCCCAGTTTCACATTATATTTCGGTGATTATTTCAATTAACCCGTACGTTTACAACTTGGACCAACAATTTTAAAGTGGAACTTTTCCAATAAATGTTACGCGAACGAGGGACGAATGTCGCTGCGGTCGGTCCACGCATTGTTGCGCGCATCATTGATTTAGGCTCGAAGCTCACCACTGTTAGGCTACCCGTACACATACAGTTTCCATACCTACCTCACAACTGATGGCTTGGCAAGCTGCTTGAAGAAAACATAAAAACTTTCTGACGTAACTGAGAAGTATATGGGGTGTTTTTGAGGAGATTTTCACAAAATAAGCCAACCTCATCTGCAAGTATAGCTTCTGATTGACGAACAAGACTCTGGCACAGGCCCTCCTCTCGGAGTTGGGAGGTTAAATGGCAGTTACTGCATATAAGGCGTAGAAGCTAAATAAAAAAAAAAGAAGGAGAAGTAAGCGGATTCCGATTTCCAAGGTGCAAGCGAGAAGAAAGATAATGTGTTTCTTTTTAGATAGACTGTAAAATCTCATTCTACGGAGCTGCTGTAAAAAATAAACGTATTTTCTAGCATAACTAAAAATGCATTGGGTTTAACGAGCATTCTGTATAACCGGATTAAAAACTGAAAGTGTGCGGTAGCCTTAGACTCCTAACTGCCCATAACCGACCACGACCAGTTGTAAGCGGTTTTAACTGCTTTTAGCCAGTTTTAATCTTTTAACCCATTGTTTGTAATTGGAATTGGTTTAGTAGGGTCAGGTGGGGTGTTAGCGACCTCTTCGGGAAACTTTCATTGTTTTATTAAATGTGTGTTTGGGGGTTAAGCGTGAAGTTATAAATTTATGGACCATTTGTTACCTGATACCCTTCAGTCAAAGTTAGATAAAACAGAGTAATGAAGGGATTCATTTTGTATTCATCCCTTCGTTATTCGTCTTTATACAGACACTGCTGATAATTGAAATAGTATAATTATTATTAACTACCGACTTCCACGGCTCCGCCCGCGTGGATGTCGGTTATCGCGACCAAATATAGTCTTTTCTCATAGTCTAATCTACCCCTATACCAAATTTAATCAAAGTCGGTTCGGTGGTTTAGGCCTGAAAGTGTAAAATACAGACAGACAGAGTTACTTTCGCATTTATAATATTAGCACAGTATAACGAGAGATCTTACAGTAGTTCATCGCGTTTGATGTTTGCGGAAATGCCGCCTTTTGCAGTTTCGTCAGGGTTGTCACTTCAGTTTTTATATATAATTTTTCTGTAATATTCTATATATAACTCCTATTCGTTCTCTTTGTTCTGTCAAGGCACATCAACTCACGCTAATTTATATTACTAGGTGATGCCCGCGGCTCCGCTCGCATGGATGTCGGTTATTGCGACTTTTGGTTATATCTCCGGTTCTACTCAACCAATTATGATCAAGCAAACGTAATATTTTAAGTCTGAGTTTTTGGATTTTGGTTTCGATTTCGATTTCGATTTCGGTTTCAAATTCGATTTCGTTTTCGATTTCGAATTTCTATTTCGATTCCGACTTGAATTTGGATATTCGGGGTTGGATTCGGATTCGAATTCAACCCCGGCTAAATTGATGATATATTCTTAAGGAGCCTATCCACGATTAGTTCGCCTGCAGTTTCAAATCATATCGGGCGGCCTGCAGTCCTAAGTCGACAGTGCCCACTCACGAAAGCGATTTTTGCCTGGTGGCCATGCCCTGCTGTCAATTTTGCGGCTACACACGATCAGTTGGGAGTCCACAGTTTCCCATCGTATGATTACCTGCCGGCAATTGTCTGCTATCGGGCTTGACGACCATGTTACCGACGATCAAAGATGGGCGGACTTGAAATTAAAAAAAAAAACAAATCGAGGTTTTCGTGGTGACTAATTACGTATAATAAAATCCATTTAGCGATCCAAGATGGCGGACTTGAAATTTCCCACAAAGTCAACATGAGCATCGTTTTGGAGGTTTTCAGAGTTGCTAATTACGAATATATCATCCATCCAGTCATCTGGGATTGCTACATGAATAACATATTCGTAATCAGCAACCCCGAAAACCGTGAAAACGATACCCGTATCGATTTTAGTAAAAATTTCGAGTCCGCCATCTTGGATCGCGAAATGGATGTTATATTCGCAATCAGCGACCCCAAAACCCTGTAAAAGATACCCATATTGATTTTAGTGAAAAATTCGAGTCCGCCATCTTGGATCACCAAATGGATGTTATATTCGCAATCAGCGATCCCGAAAACCCTGAAAACGATACCCATATCGATTTTAGTCAAATTTTCGAGTTCGCCATCTTGGATCGCGAAATGAATGTTATATTCGCAATCAGCGACCCCAAAAACCCGGAAAACGATACCCATATCGATTTTAGTGAAAATTTCGAGTCCGCCATCTTGGATCACCAAATGGATGTTATATTCGCAATCAGCGACCCCAAAAACCCTGAAAACGATACCCATATCGATTTTGGTAAAAATTTCGAGTCCGCCATCTTGGATCGCGAAATGGATCTTATATTCGCAATCAGCGACCCCAAAAACCCTGAAAACGATACCCATATCGATTTTTGTGAAAATTTCGTGTCCGCCATCTTGGATAGCTAAATATAGAAAACGAAAAAAAAACAATTTTAACAAACAAAACGAGCCTTAAAAAAAAATCACGTGATTAGTGTGATTACAAAAATGAGACAGCCCTGAATCCTTAGTACCGAGTAAAATGTATGGGCGTACCGAGTAATACCCCGTCCCCCACCACCCCTCTCCCCCCGCACGATTGCTCTGTCTAGACGGCTTCGTTGACCGACTGTATGTAGTATGAATCGTTAGACTGTGATATTAGTATGGATAACAACAATTACACTGACAAAAATCCGTGAAATTATTGATAAAAAGCAGCCTATACCTATTACTTCTGAATAAATAATTATCTAGTTTTCGTAGAACGTTAAAAACGCTTCATTACCATGACATACAAATATTTCCTCTATAAAATATTAGTATTGATAACCAAGTTACATAAATTACAATTAGAAATTCATCAACACCTGCATTCATTTAGTTACCCAAGCAGATGCAAAGCTGTCGATAAAATGTATATCAATAAGTGAAAGATAAAGATAAATTTATTTGTAGAAACATTTGTACCTACAGATGATGTCACAAGTATTAGTACATTGAAAGTTTCATCATGTTCTGTCAATTTAGACATTTGTCTAAATGTTGTATGAGCATTATAAAATTAGTTTTTGCCCGCATGGATGTCGGTTATCGCGACCAAACATAGCCTATGTCCTTTGTCATGGTCTAATCTACCCCTATCCCAAATTTCATCAAAATTGGTTCAGTGGTAAGCGTGAAAGCGTAACATACAGACAGACAGCATTTATAATATTAGTATGGATTATATTATAATTTTCCTTTATTAATTACATAGTTTTCATTACAGTGAACTCTGCGCTCTATAGAGCACAATATCCAATCCACTGGCATACAGCCTTTCTATTGTAAATTATTTTTTTGCAAATTAACATTTGGTAGTAACTAATCCTTATTCTGTTTATGAGCAAAAAAGTGATAAGCCATTGAATTCGAAGGAACCCATCAAACACCTGATACCGGTCCAACTGTTCACAGAAATGTTGTTTGTGGTGTATGATACAAGATTGTAGAGGGTTCTTCATATTGTAGCTCTGTGACGTTTATTAAATTAACCTTATGTGCGCCTCCGAGAACGCCATACAGGCAGCACACTGGGAGAAGATAATTTGAGGGCCGAGGCGCCATCGCCCGATAGAAGAAGAAGAATTAAAAATAATATAGGTTGACATATTTTTACGTAAATAGACGCTTTTTCCAAAACGTAGAGAATAATATGCAGGTCATCCTTTTATCGCCACTTTACAATTATTTTCCTCCCACGTAATTGAGGGAGTGATTATTGCTGCCCACTGGGTAAGTGTTTAGTTAGTTTCTACTAAGAATTCTCAAGAAAAGACTAATAGGTCATGAACAGACCAGGAAATGGAACCCGTACAACTTCAAAATGAATAAAAAACGAATTACTTCTTCATCCTAGCGTTAATCCCGGTCACGGACGACAAAATATGATCCGGGTCGTATGCAAAGCTTTTCTTTCACCTCGGTGTCTGGGATTCACTTTTTCCAATCTAGTTTGGCTGGACTTCGTCATTTTCCGTCAAATGACTGCTGCTGACTGCAATGACCTCCATAACATTGAAAATACACCGGAATCATACTTATTTATACTTGTGAAATATATCGCTAATGTAAAGACCGTGTCCTGCGTGGTGGACACTGAGGCGGGAGCTGGTGGCGGCCCTGGGAGTGAGATTTCTCATCCTCGCTGCCCTGCTCACGGCGATGGTAGCGGACGCGTGGGCGACTGGCGTCTACTTCTACGAGCAACTAATGGTCGTGAAGGAGACGGCCGAACGGGAGCGGCGGTGTGAGCGGGAGAGACTCGCAGATCGCGCCACCCGCGTGCGCAGGTTACTTGGGAATCGAAGTGCGCGACAACCTTACCTCCAGTCTAGCACTCGATTCGAGTCCGACGTATCCTCCCATCCGGCTCCGGCAGAGGAGGTATCCGTGGGGATTTCCGCACGAAAAAAAAGCTAATGTAAAGACTAGCAGTATATAATAAAACTTTTTGTATATGCGAAAATCGCTTTTCGCACATGCCTTGTTACCCAAAACAGTACGCAGTCAGTATACATTACAGATTACATTTTTTTCTAATTCCCGCCACACGACACCGCTGGCCAGTGTCAAATATAATTTTCCTCGTTAACTGGTCGCAACTCGATACCTATAATCGAGTCGAGTATCGATATCGGAAACCTTAGAAAGTTCTAAAGAAGACGTTAAAATTTTACGCGTTCCATGACAGCTGTTTTGTTCCCTATTTATTAGGAAGCATTCGAACTTTGCCATTATACTGTGTAGTCACAATATACACAGGTGCCGTTTGTGCCCCAACAACACGAGTTACTTTGTTTCAGTTTTAGGTCAGAAACTTGTATTTTTTTTCTTAATGATTATGAACTTGTTAGTTTAGTTCCCAATTCTAACCTACACATTCAAAAGTGACCTTATGGACCTAACCAAAATATAACCTATTAAGGTCGGCAATAGCGCACAGACTTTTTATCCAGAGGGTAACAACTGTAGGTTACAAGAAAGGAATCTATATTCCACGAGAGTAGGTTCACAGTAGGTAATCTTGAAAATTTTATAATTCAAACACAGTCCATAAGTTTACAACCTCTCATAATTTTATTGAGCAACACAATATTCCACAGTACTAAGCCTTATCAGCCGTTTATTTCTTCAGATTAGTGTGATGGTATGTTTATTCTTTCTTAATAAGCTATTTGAATATTAAAACCCCACGACATGTGTGATTATTTAAATAATTCGATAATCGAATGATTATAAATTAAGTAAGTACTCGTATATTGTTTGTGCCGTACACTCTGTGTAATTTCTGAATTATTCATGTTATGATAAGATTGGATGGAAGTTCCAATTAAGAAATTAACTGTTATCCGAGTTATCCATACTTCCATACTTAATATTATAAACGCGAAAGTAACTCTGTCTGTGTGTCTGTCTGTCTGTCTGTATGTTATGCTTTCACGTCTAAACCACTGAACCGATTTTGACATCCACGCGGCCGGAGCCGCGGGCAAAAGCTAGTATTAAATGAATAAATAAATATTCCAAAACATACACAACACTAACCATGGTAACCTATGGTAAGCTTAAGTAGCTTGTGTTATGGAATCTAGAATGTGGATAAAAACATACTTAGATACGCCTCCTGCGTAGAAGTCGCGTTCACTACCGCCACGCCACAGAGGCTGTCTGTGTATTTCTACGTAAATATGAAAATTTATACTACTCGACGTCAATACGTGAACCGTACCTTGGACCACGTCATGCATCACATTCAAATCCGTTATCACTACACCACTGATACAGTTACTTAAGTTAAATACTTTTTACGTGCCAACCCTAAACTGATAATACTATCTATCACTTAAGTGACTTAAGTGTCTCGTGTGAAGATATCAAGTGTTCTCTAAAAATGAACTCGAACTTATTTAGTTATCTTAACTGTCGCTCTTAGGGCACGGCTCGCGTGTAATGTGTTGAAAGCACTCTAAATATATTACATGTTTTACAAGAACAGTTCCACATGATTTCTTCTCCCTAGATAAGTGACACCATCGGTAGAAGAATAGAATAATCAATGCATGGGATTGACATCTATTTTGACGTTTATGACAGTCGTAAACACATGTGTGCAAGCTGTGAAATGAACTCACTGCTGTGATTTACCAAAGCGACTACAACATGGGATTCTTCAAGAAGCGCAGTAGAATGTTTCTTCAGGGTTGGCAGCAGGAGTGTAATGCCCCTGGTGTTGCATACGTCCATATGCCCTCAGGAGCAGTTCACCAGATTCTCGATTCACCAGATTCACAACTTACCAGATTCTCAACTCACCAGATTCGCAGTTTACCAGATATTGTGCTATCAAATAGAAAATGCGTATCAGTATGACGAACATAAATATTATATTATAATATGCCACTTTTCATTAGGTGATCCGTGTATTTGTCGTCCACCCAAGTGGTATAAAAAAAATGACAATGCCTTTTTTTCGTGCGGAAATCCCCTCGGATACCCCCCACGCCGACTGAGGGTCGTGGTGCTAGGCCGGAGGTGAGCTTTTCTTCGACATATCCCTCGCAAACGAATTGCTACTTCTCTAGTAAAGAAGTTTATAGTTAGTAACATTTCAAATATGCATTAATCATTATCTTGGCGTGGTTCTCAGTTGCATGGAGTAGCCCCTTGGACCCTGAGATTCACTTACTCGTTCTCTTCCTTTTTTAAATAGCTAATACGGCTTTTATGTGAGCAACTGCCCTGCCTCTCTGTACAAATATTTTGAACAAGTATCAAAGTATTACTTTGTTTGCTGACGGTGCGTTCTGATAACATCATAAATAATTGCCTAGCTACAATACGCGAGGGTAGACTTTGGAAAGAACTTATGCAGGAGGTGGAAGATGGAATATTTAGCTTGTGGGTAGGGTTTTGTGGGTACAGAATGGAAGCACTTCGGTCTGAGTGTCTCGTCCGTCAATCAACACGTGTCTTGCAGATTAGGTTGGTTTGATGATGATATAATGCGAGTTCCATGATATTTGCTTACCTAAAACTGTACAACGCACCTAAAGTTTTCACTTAAAAAAAAACGTCCGAATTGAGAAAGTCCTCCTTTTTAGAAGTCGGTTAAAAATATTCATGATATTGTCATAAACCAACCAATCGGCCAAACGTAATATTATTATGGGTAATTACGAGTACGTGCGTAAATGCCCTAAAACAGTAAAGCCATTATAATTTTACATGTAATGTTAATGTATTAGGAAATTTAGACACTAAAACACTAGTAATTTCATAACGACTATTGGTTTTAGGAATACGTTTAAGTCGCTCTTCTATTGTGGACTATTGTGGACTGTTGTGGACTATTGTGGACTTATTCATTATCGGTGAAATTACATTATGGCTTTGTGGTCAGAGGTATGGAGTATAGTATTTCGCGGAACAATCGCGGAAGTGGTAAAACTTATGTTGGCCATATTAACTAGTGAGACTGGTGACTTAGGACATTATTAAATAAGATGTGTATATTGAAATAATGGGAAGTATATAATAATGAAGCGTCAGTAGCTTAGTGGTTAAGGAATCGACCTTACGATCGATAGGTCTCAGGGTTCGGATCCTGGCCATTACACTACCGACGTGAACCCACTCCTAGCACAAGCAATTTAGCTTAATTGGAGGGGTTAGAGGGAATATTAGTAACTTCGGTTCCAATATTCTTAAAAAAAACCCTGTGTATTCATATATTTTTTGTTTGCATTTCTTTCACTTTCTACAGGTTTGTGTGTTTGGTTGGCCGAGGTAAATCTTTGATATTTATATGGTCCGCACTGGTTTATGGTTCACCTAAACTTGTCAGACGCTACTTCTGATTACAAGCAGGGTGTAAAGAGGGACAAACGCCCTTGTCCTATTACGTTACATTTTATATAAAGTCTTGAGCTGTAGATTAAAATTCGTGGGAATAGTGATTTAAATGGTACAGTCAGTGTCACAAATATCTTAATTACAAAGTCTCAAAATGAAATTAAAACTAAGGTATAATTAGTAAATCAAACTATTTTATTGATTTAAATTGTGTAATTATCCGAAGGTGTGCAAATAAAAGAAATAAATAATCAAGCTAAATATCAGAAAAATCCCTCAACAAGAGAGGACTACCAAAAAATTAAGACCATTTTGAGTACTTTGTTCATCAAGATCGATTTGATACAGACTGTCTCGTACTATTTCTCGATATGTACAAGACCAAAGTCACCGTAGTCTAACTCTCCTTCAGTAACTGTGACGAATCTCTCATTTGAATTTTACATCGTGTATTGGCTATCGTTACCTCTGTGTTGGCGCACAGAGTTATTGTTCGAATTAACACATTTGTTCAATGAGAAACTGTTCTGTTTCGCCTTGAGGAAGCTATAAAGTTGGTGTTTGCGTATTGTGCCACGGTCTCGTGGATTAGTCAGGGAAAACGTGCAAAAAGGACGTTGGACACGCGTGCGGTCTCAGTTGTACGAGTATTAACTGTCATTTCCCTAGGATAACGTCGTGGGCGACTAAGAGCATCCTTCCCCAATACTTGTTAAAATAACGGTTTTTAAATACTAGTTGTTGTTTGTGAATTAAGAATAGGTGACCTTTTACTTGCGGAAATCGGATACCCCCGCCTATCGCAGTGGTTATGTTAGGTTATGTTGTACTCGAACCGATAAGATCAGATAGATTGTCTAGGGATTATTCCTTGTACCCCGGCAGAACCAGAGGCATCTCTGGTTTCGAGATGATTCCCTCAGGTAAGGATAGGTATTGGCTAGGATTTAGATGGCTTTTTTTTCGTGCGGAAATCCCCACGGATATCTCCCCCGCAGGAGCCGTAAGGGGAGGTTATGTCGTAGTCGAACCGACTGAAACTGCACGCCGGCTGAGGGTCGTGGTGCTAGGCCGGAGGTGAGGTTGTCTTCGACATACCCCTCGCACCCTGCCTGACCCAGGGCCATCCCTAATGGTCCACCTGCCACCCCCAGGCACGCGCTCATGGGGTATGGAAGTCAGTCTGTGAGGATTTAGATGCCCGTCTCCTTACCACTGTGCTAGAGGCGATGCGAGCCTCCCTCCTAACAAGGTTCTGTTAATTTAAATCCGTATATTCCAACTACGCTGTTCTGTTTTAATTACTTGCAACGTTAACGTCTGGACATTTTGAATGAAATTCGATTTAGTGGATATTATTAATTCAATAGTTCGCGGACATTTCAGTTTGAAACCGCTGCGTCGGTAATACAGGAAATTTCATGGTGGTATCTAACCGGGGACGTTTCCGTAGCGCTGTCGGATATAAGCAGAATAAGTCCGGCTGTCGCTTTGAGGATAGTTTTTGCTCGATTTAATATTGATTTAATCACTACATAAAACGTAAAAAACAAAGTCGCTGTTGCTGTCAGTCCGTCCTTATGTACGCTTAAATCTTTAAAACTACGCAACGGATTTTGAAGCGTTTTTTTAATAGATAGAGTGATTCAAGAGGAAGGTTTATATGTATAATACACGCTTAATATAGTAGAGGGTGCAGCGAGAACGGGATCAGACACCAGTGGAATACAACTGGTGGTACGAAGTTCGCTGGGTCAGTGAGTAGTAAAATAGTACTAATTGAGGTTCACGGCCCCACACGCGCGGTTCGTGGTCCGCATTTTCCAGTCTAACTGCTACGCGGTTGAATTTCGATATTTTCTGTGAAGGGATTGCCATCTGACCTCCATTACCTATTGCCGCTATCTAATAATTGCGATTAGACAAGTTGTTGGTCTATTAAGAGCTCCAACTGCCATATTATATTACGACGGCCATAGATGTTCGTATGACAACGGTGTCCGACGGCTTAACGTGCTCTGAAACACAGGAATCTAAATAGACTTATTCATTCGTACAAATATTTGCACTGAGGGGATCTAACTCGCACCCCCTACGTAGCAGTCATGTTAACTACCGCCACAGCATTTCGGCTGTCGCCGTCACTCGCGTGGATTTCAAAAAAAAGTTATAAGCTTCTTTTATTTTAGAAAAATACATAGAAATAACAGTAATCGCCCAGCTACGTGGGTATTAAATACCCCCACCAGGTCCAGGTAGAAGGGGTAGGCCCAAAAAGTGCTGGCTTGGCGTTGTGGAGGGTGACATGCGTGCAAACGGTCTCACTACCTTGCACGCCCAAAATCGTGCGAAGTGGAGGAAGAAGAGCCGGAAGGCGGACCCTGAGCTCCGAAGGCCCCGTGGCCTCGGATACAATCAAGACAGGACTAACGTCTTTGTGTGAATGATGACTTACAAACAAATAGATCCTCATAATTGAACTCTGACCTATCTCCACACGGACGTATTCGCGGACAAAACTAGTTAACAATAAGTTGGACGAAGTAACCCTCACAGGATCCGCCCGTGTCAGCACTAGGATTGTGCGCCGTACGAAGTCAATAACACGGAAAATTATATCGCTTGCACGGAACAGCTGTGTTCCAAATACAGGACGGTCAGTATCGGTCAGTTGAAATTTTATGAAGGTTCTTGTGAACTACTTGTTGTGTGGGCTTTTTTTTTCTTGGACAGGGGTCCAGATTTAATTCAAACTCGGAAAAAGATTTTCTATATTCTATACTCTCATTAATGCACCTACTATTGTCTCTGCACCGCCTTTTGTCGACTGGTAGAGAATAGTTAAAAAATAGTTTGATATCACAACACCTGACACAGTTGCATCAACGGATATAGCCTGTGACGATAAACTGTTATTGAATTCCCCGGTAAGATTAGTTAGTAGCGGCAGAAATAAGTATAAGAAATATGTTAAATTAAATAAATTTATATGTAAGTCACAGAAAAAGATCAGGTATCTCAAAATGGGCATCAACAAATGTCGTAGGGCCTGTAATTCTAATGTACAATTAAGACAGTTAATAGAGGTAGGTAAAACCCAGACAGACCAATATGAGTCTGATCTATATCAGCTCCAGTTAGAAATCTCACATTTAAATGATTCCTTAAACTCTGTAACATTGAAATACCAAACCGCACAAAAGGAAATAGGAGAGTACATTGAGGCATTAAATAGTCTAGTGGACTCATGTCATAGCAATGAAGCAAGATTCAATTCACTAGAAAATCTGTATAGGCAAGGATTTGAAGACTGTGACAAATCCTTGCCATGCTTCATCCCCCCTGTCGATGACATCATACCGGCTACCTCAGGCTGTACCAGTACTCTGGACTCTGTTTATGATTCTCCTGTCAACACTGAGCCGCCTAGTAATATAATGGTGTTTTCTGACAGTGTGGGTCGTAACATGGGCTCAATGTTTAATCATCATTTAAATAACTGTTTTCATTACTGCCTGCCCAATGCAACTTACACTCAAATAATAGATAAAATTGTACTTTCCAAGTTAAATAGTAGTTCCACTATTGTATTGCTGGTGGGTGAAAGTAGCAGAGTAGGCAAGAAAGAATTAATGTACTGTATAGACAGTCTAAGTAAATTAAATGTCTTTAAAATAATATTATGTGCATTCCCATATGTGTCTAGTCAGTCCTCATGTCATTTAAACAGAAACATACATTACATGAATAATTTTATTCATACCATGACATGTCGTCATAGTGACAAATTTGTATTTTTTGACACTAATAATTTTATTAGTAATTATTGTTTTAAGACGAAAGATAGTATCTATCTTACAAAGTTTGACAAATATAAAATTGCTACATTAATAGCAAATAATATTAAGTTTTGGAGAAGTTTACATTGTAAACAAACAAATAACCCAATATCTACAGTTTTACCAGGTACTTGCTCTGGTAATCTTATATGTCTAACTACTAATACGACTGATTTAAACTAAATGTTCAGACAACAGGAATGCCTGAGCTTAAGATAGCTCATCAAAACATACAAGGCCTTCCCGGCAAGGAATTAATAGTAGAATTATTCCTAGAGGAATTAAATGTGGATGTTTTGTGTTTGACTGAACATTGGCTCAAGGAGAGTGAGATGATGTTTAGTATAAACAATTATAATATTGTAAGTTGCTTAAACAGAAAGTCTGCTATTAGAGGTGGCTCCATGGTCCTTATAAAAAATGGTCTCCGCAGTAAAGAGCGGGTTGACATTGTTAGACTTTCTGTTGAGCGCTGCGCTGAGGTGGCCTGTGCCGAGCTTGATAGTTGTATAGTAGTCTGCGTATACAGTCCACCCAACAGTGATTTTCGAGCTTTTATTAGGGTCATGGATCAAGTTCTGGGGATTGCATCAAGTAGTAGGAAAAATCTTATTGTGTGCGGTGACTTTAATGTAAACATCTTACAACAGTCTAGGGAAAGTACTCAATTTCTAAACATGTTCAGAAGTTACAATCTTGAGAATATTTTCTGTGAGCCGACTAGAAACACTGCTACGAGTGCCAAATGCTTGGATAATTTTTTTAGTGATAGTGGATACTTAAGGAAGTCTCTAATTAGTAAGTTGCCCTCAGATCACCAGGGTCAAATAGTATCCTTTTCCAAGGGTATTAATAATCAACCTAAGGAGAAAATTATGTGTAGGCCCATAACCTCAAGTAAAATTAAAAAGTTCAAAGATGTGTTAGAGGAGGGAGCGCCTTATTTCGTAGAAAGAAATTTCATAGAATTTCATTTTACAGAAAATGTTTCATATAATATTTGGTTCTTATATTTTTATTTCGAATATTATTGTTTCAAAGACAATTTACCACAATGAATCACTTTTCACAGAAACACAATTTAATGAATTTTTTTTCACATATTTTTGTTTAACATACTTATCAAACTGTAGAATTATTATTTAAGGAATCTTAAAAACAACCACTAACCACCATCTATTTCAAGCAGTAAAATTTAGATACATTTTTTTTCCCGATTGCTTGTAGTAATTTAATTAGATAATACCCCGACTCGGATAGGTTAGGTTAGAAGGCTAAGGCGAGGGCGAAGCGAAGCGGAGCTCTCGCCTTAGCCTTCGTGGTTATTTTTTTTTAAACCACCCAGAAAATATCTTTGCGCAAATAAGTTTTATATGAAATAACCAATATAAAAAAGAAGAATATTTGATTTGTTATTCTATGAAATGATTATTCTAACATTAAAGTTTATGTGAAACAAAAGTCAATGATTTAAAAATCTTTAAAGTAAGTATTATGTATATTGATTATTCTATGAAACGAAATTATGCGAAACATTTTCTGTAAAACGAAATTATATGAAACTTTTGTCTATAAAACAACGCACACCCGTTAGAGGATAAACTTGATTCTTTAGCTTATTTGGGTAATAATCCTGAGGCTCATTATAATAGTCTATTTACTACATTATCTGATGCTTTTTCCAACACATTCAAACAAAAATGTAAAAAGCATAATACTAAATCTAGATTCTGTGAATGGGCTACTGTAGGCATATATAAAAGTAGACGAACACTATTTGATCTATACGCCCAAAAACAGTACAGATTTGATAATGATTTCATTGAATATGTTAAGAATTACTCCAAAATTTTCAAAAAAGTGTGTAGACAAGCGAAGGCCATTCATATTAAAAGGAAAATAATTGAGGCCCCTAATAAAATGAAGGAAACTTGGAAAGTCATTCACAAAGAGTCGGGTAAATGTAAAATGAGGGATAGTATTACTAAAATTAAATTGGAAAATAAGGATTTAACCTCTCCAAAAGATATTGTAAATGCGTTTGAAGACTTTTTTACCAACATTCCATTTAAAATCACTTCTTCAATCAATTCTTGCGCCCGCAGTGCTGTGGCTCTTCTTGAGAGTAATATTAGTTCTTCTTCTAAATTTAACTTCAAACATATTGATCCCAGTGACATCTTAAAAGTTTTCAAGCAACTTAAAATGAAAAAGTATGAAGATTACTGGGGCATGTCAGTCAGTTTAATTAGTCATGTAATTGATATCATGGCACCTGATTTGGCACTCATATTTAATGAATGTGTTGATAACGGTACATTTCCTAATTTAATGAAACATGGTAAACTAATACCATTATTTAAGAAGGGATCCAAGTCAGAACTTGGAAACTATCGCCCCATTTCTATTTTGCCAGTTCTGAGTAAGGTGTTTGAGAGAGTGATGCTCAATCAGATGCAACTGTACTTCAAGACCAACAATCTTTTCCACAGCCAACAATATGGCTTTACTGGCGGGAAATCTACCACCGATGCGGGAGTGGCCCTAGTTAGCCTAATTTACGACGCCTGGGAGGGATCGCAGGATGCCATTGGAGTATTCTGTGATCTCTCCAAAGCATTTGATTGTGTTGACCATCAAACACTCTTACTCAAGCTACGTCGATATGGTTTTGATAGGAAATCAATAGCACTATTAGAGTCGTACTTAACGGATAGGCTTCAGACTGTTACTGTTAATAACGTAAAGTCAAATGGGTCAAATGTCAAAATAGGTGTACCCCAAGGATCAATCCTAGGACCCTTTCTGTTCCTGGTATATGTCAATGACTTGCCTTATATGGTCGAGGCACAAGCTGGCATAGTACTGTTTGCAGATGATACATCGTTAATATTCAAAGCAAATAGGTATAGTACAGATGCAAATAATATTAATAATATTCTGAATGCCATGTCAAATTGGTTTTCTGCAAACAACCTATTGTTGAATGCAGAAAAGACCAAATGTATGAAGTTTACACTACCCAATGTGAGGCAAATAGACGTTGATGTTGTGCTGGGGGGGAAGGGGTTAGAATTCGTAAACACCACTACCTTTCTAGGAATTACAATAGATTCTAAATTACAATGGGGTGACCATATCACTATTCTGGCCAATAAACTTAGCTCTGCTGCTTATGCTGTGAGACGGATTAGGCAGTTGACTGATGTAGCTACTGCTAGGCTCGTATACTTTAGTTACTTCCATAGCTTGATGTCCTATGGAATACTACTTTGGGGAAATGCAGCAGATTTAGAAACTATATTTATATTGCAAAAGAGGGCAGTTCGTGCCATTTATTGCTTAGGCAAGAGAGACTCCCTCAGGGAAAGATTTAAGGATATTGACATTTTAACTGTAGCTTCCCAATATGTATTTGAAAACATAATGTATGTCAGGAAAAATATATCTCATTACACAAAAGTAAGTGACATTACAGACAGAAATCTGCGTAACAAACATAGACTTTTACTTCCATGTTATCGGCTTAGCAGGGTTAGTGATTCTTTTAAGGGGGATGGTATACGTTTTTATAACAAACTGCCAGAATCGATCCTTGGTATGCCTGACGATAAATTCAAAACCTTTGTAAAAACCACCTTATCCAAAAAGGCATATTATAGGATAGATGATTACTTGAAAGATAAAAATGTCTGGCTTGAGCATGGTGCAGGCCCCTCGTAAATTGCTATAATTACAGCATGGTACTGTATTAGTTACGTGACTTATTTGTTACATTATGTAACTTTGTTTTAATTCTTAATTATAAAGAGTTTTATATACTTGTTGACATTTAGATTTAAGAAAATAAATATGTAAATTGACGTCCAAAAAATGCCGCAGTGGAGTTTGTTGCGCCGTTTCTTCTCCACCAGCGCCTTGGAAGCGGTGGTAAACTTAGATTAAGTAGAATTAAAATTGACGTCAATAAGAAACAATTTTATTGTTCTATATTGAAAAATAAATGACTATGACTATTACTATGAATACCTACGGCATTAAGACCGCCTGTGTACACGTGTGCATAAAGTCCAATATATTTCTTTTTTAAAAGAACATGTGTTGTTATATTATGAATGTTACTATGAGTAAAAACAAAATCTATCATGGTAAGTCACATTATTATTAGAAAGTATCGGGATATTTACCATGTTGTATGTTTCGAGTTCCCGATATTTCGGCGCTGTTGCAAGCACCATGATCACGAAGCAGCTCCTCCGTGATCATGGTGTTTGCAAAGCGCCTATACCTCTAATAATAAAATTATATTCTTTTAGAATAGGCTATTTGACTAAGTCGTCGATTCTTCCCAATATTGTTTAATATGATAGCTTGTTCTGAAAAAATATGCCTTGAAAAATAAAATATTGCATATCTAAACTGAAACTATGACTTTTCATTAGTTGAAATTCCCAAAAAAAGTCAAAATATATACAATTAAATTCAATTCAAATGTATAAGTTTTTAGAATCCTCGTTAAATTTTAAATAACTTTTATTATGATCTATATACGTGTAAACGCAACGTAGACCGAGATAAATGTGATATTCTCTTGCACTCCATACATTTGCACTACGCGCTACAGAAGTGTGGCATCACAATTTTGTACGATTTTGTATGTAGCGTTTTCGGGCGGCGCGACAGATTGAAGTTTTCAAAATCAAATATCTTGAAAACTATTTGTCGTACGAAAGTTTTACTTTTACAGTTCATTATATTATAAAAAAGTGGTCATTTTTCGAATGTAAAAGAAAAATAGTCAAATAGCCCATTCTTGCGTGTTTATTGGTTTGTTTTCAAAGGACGCCAAAAGCTCCTAAACGTATTTTGATGTGTTTTTTTTTGTTTGAAAATTATTAGCGAGATTCAAAATCAATTGTTTGATCACATGATATCGCAGACATTTGGGCTAAATATTAAATCCCTATTAATTGGATGCCCAGACAAGCACATGTGACATAACCCTCTGATGGGGAGTGGTTACCATGGCCATCCATGGAATATGGACGTTTCTTTCCTCGCCAGAAAATAATGTGACTTTGTTACAAGAATAGTTTGCCAGCTTACTGAAATAGTGAGATAAATCAAACAATATTTGGCAAATAACGAGACTCATTAATGGCAACACGTTTCGTCCATTACAAACGACATAGCCTAATGGACGAATGTGTACGTACGTCACTACTATTTCGGCTGAAATAAAGCCATTTTTTTAAACAAACATCATACATTCAAGACCTCAGACACTCTAATTCGATATTTTTAAAGAGTAATAATTACCCAAATTATAAGTGATTAGAACAACACCTGTTGAGCTCGATTGCTTCTCGTGATTGGTTCACTTTGGTATAATAAAGGCCTGGATTCGAATCCGAGGCATTTCGATTGTAAGGCCTTACTCCTTTACCATTAAAGTACCGACGCTATTTAAATATACGAACTTGCTAATAACCGGGTACTTTTTCCTAGACATTCATTTTTTATAATTTCATATATCAATAATTTAATTATTTATTATTATTTATTTGCTTTATTTTTATTTTTCCTAGATATATTATGTTTACTGCAGTAAATAACACAATCTCATCCCTAACTCGTTGACCACTTAATAATATACCCATGGGAAGATGTAAACTGGTCCTTGCATTGCCCTTCATCAGAGGGTATGACAATTTCTTCCCAATCTAGACATTTACTCTAGAGTTTGATGTTTAGATTGAGAAGAAATTGAAAAATGAGTCCTGATTATTCCAGTCGCAATTACTACTGGAATACCAACGCATACAGTTAATCAACACCATCCTTTATCTCCCCTATAATTTTGCTGTACTTTATAAGTACCTAAAATAAAGCTTTGTCTGTATCAACGCGTTGACGCGGCCACTGATCCGTGAACCACCGATAGAGCTAAGATAAAACTAACTTAGTTCAGGATTAACGCTCGCTCGATATTACAGAAGGCCTTGTACGTGTTTTGAGTAACGTGGACATGTTGATTATTGAAAACCGTGGTTTAGAGAATGATGTACCTATTATTTTAGAGAAAGAAAGAAAATATTTTTATACGGCAACAACATAAAAATGTACATAAGAAAATAAAATTAAAATATCACGTCACGTTATCACGTTTTATAGATACGTCATTCAAGGAACAGCTGTCAAAAATGGCGCAAATACTAAGTATAAAAAATTGCTACATAATATGTGCTAATCATACGTCAATATATAATAGGTATTATGTTAATTATACCTATTATATATTGACTATAATTGACTATAATTGATTATAAAATTAATATTGACTATATTGAATATACAATACAATACAAATCTTCTTTATTGTACACCAAAAACAATATTTACAGAAAAGTTAAATACAAAATACATATATTATGAGGCAGTACAAATGGCGGTCTTATCGCTAAGCGCGATTTCTTACAGACAACCTGTGACAATGGAGTCTGTGCAGTGGAGTTATGCATGGGCAGTTTAGTGGTGCACAAATGTCAACATTTTTGTTTTATTTATATTATACAAATACGATAGCTAGATACATACATATCTTTATATATAAATATATACACACACACACATACATACACACATACACATACACACATATATACATACGCAGAAAGATGAAATACCTATATAAACATAATGTTATATACCCAATGATATTTTATACAAGATATGTTACGTTCATAGTAACTGACTTCTCAAATCTGATCCAGCAGTCTGTCAGTGTACAATAGTTGACAATTAGCGTTAAAGTAGTACAAAAGATGGGATAAGCACATGAGTAAAAAAGATAGCTATAATTCGGAATGATTCGGACGATTGCGCTTCGAAGCATAGATTATGATTTTGTTGAACAGAAGGGGTATTTCGTTGGTAGGCAAGAAATGAAATTCGATGAAAAAATAATACGTCATTATTTATTTCGGAAAATGATAATAATTCAAAAAGATAATTAGGGAACTTCTCGAAAATAAAACCACAGTGCCGTACTGACGTTATAATCAAAATTAAACTCCTTCAAATAAATTTAATTTATTTCTTTTCTGCCTCTTAGAAAGTTTTTTATTTTGGGATTATTTTTATGAGCAGAATGAAGCCGAACAGTGGTATATTTGTCAGTTATTTATATTCTTCCTGAGCAATGTTCCTTTTTCCGAAGTATATCTCTCAGTGGCTTCAAAATTATTGCTACAAATTCTGCTGCTTTTTGAAGGTGTCCAGTCAAACTCATTTCGTTGTTCTTTAACAATTGCAATCCACTCTTGAAGTCGAACTTCATTAGTCGGAAACCTTGAAAAAAAATGTAGGTTATTACAATTATTTAAAGGACAACAAATAAATAAAACAAGATATATGTTACTGAATTTTGAATAACAAATAAAACTGAACAGCAGGTCAAAATTATCACTTTAGTAGGTAATAAACTGAAAATTATCCTATGTCGCATCTGTACTGATAATCTATGCAAGCAGTGTTGTTGTGTCCTTGTCGTGCTCATATCAAAAAGTATTTCTGTCCTTTTTCTTTGCCGCCATTATTTTAAAAATATTAATAAACTAATTTTAATGAAATACACTAAAAAATCGGTAATATTGTATGTACTTACATGTGATAGAAGGTCCTTCGTGTTTTATTGATTTTAGTATCGTAATTTGTACATTTTAAAAAATACACCATGGCATTTTTATTGCCATTTTATTATGCGCTTACATACGTGACAACTCGGCGTTTGCCAGACATATACTAAATGCGATACGTCCCAATTGGGACGTTTTCGCGTCTTCACCAGGCGCAGTCTAATAACATATCTGCCTCTTTTTTGTATGTAATATCATTGTATATACCTAATACTTTATAGATACTGAATACAAGTACGTATATTATACTTATACATATTATGGAAGACAACATAGAGATAAAGCCGATAAAGGCAGTTATAATGACAGGTAGTAGTTGTTAACCATATTTTTAAAAATTTGAAGAGATTGTGCACGCCTTATATGCACCGGTAGAGCATTCCACAGACGAGCAGCCTGTACTGTAAAGGATTTATCTAAGTAGTTCGTGGAATGCATTGGCAACTTCAGGCGCAGGTTTTCCGATGATCTCAGAACCCTAGTATGTGTATCACTAAGATACGAGAACCGTTCTTTAAGATAGGTGGGTGTGCAAGGATTAAATAATATATTGTAAAGAAGAAATAGAATGTGAGCATTTCGGCGAAGTCGGATAGGAAGCCACTTGAGTTTAACGCGAAATTCAGAGATGTGGTCATATTTGCGCAAGCCAAATATGAACCTAATACAGAAGTTTTGGAGTCGCTCAAGTTTATTAAGTTGTTCCTCGGTTAGGTCTAAATAGCTTGCATCGGCGTAGTCGAGGATTGGCAGTAGGAGAGTTTGAGCCAACGCAGTTTTTGTTGCAGTGGGTAGAAAATTACGCAGTCTCCTCAGAGACCCAGCCGAAGCGTAAACCTTACGGTTTACCTCTTGCAGCTGAGGGATCCATGAAATCGTGCTGTCGATGTAGATTCCCAGATTCTTAACTTTGTCACTAACAGGAATGATGTTACCATTGAATATAATGGGTGGGAGCTTATCCCATTCAATTTGCGCAACCAGTCTGGAGCCGCCTACAATTATGACTTGACTTTTTTGTGGATTTACTGTAAGACCATGTTCTGTGCTCCAGTCAGCAATATGCGATAAGTCTGTGTTTATTAAATTAATTGCTTCAGATAGTTGCCCAGGTGGAGCATGTGTGTATATTTGTAAGTCATCAGCGTAGAGGTGGTAGGATGAAAGAAAATTACAGGAAATGGAGTTAATAAATATTGTGAAGAGTAAGGGAGATAAGACGCCACCCTGTGGCACACCAATAGAAGTGTTGCACCAGGATGAAAATGTATCACTGATGCGCGTACACTGACGGCGGCCAGACAGGTAACTACGAAACCAACCAATCACCGTTGGAGATATGTTAAGCGAGCGGAGCATGGCCAGCAAAAGGTCAAAATCAACGGTGTTAAATGCGTTACTGAAATCCAGTAAGGCTAGCACCGTGAGATTTCCACCTTCCATGCTTGTTCTGATGTCATCCGTAATATTTATTAGTGCTGTTGTAGTACTATGCCCAGGCCGAAAACCGGACTGGTAAGGATTCAAAAGGTTGTGCCTATTAAGGAAGATGCTAAGTTGTTTGTGAACTTGGCGCTCCATGACCTTAGAGAGGAATGGTAGTATAGAGATTGGTCGATATTCGGAGAGGGATGAAGGATTTGCTTTTTTAGGTAAGGGTATGATTTGAGCGTCTTTCCATGCTGAAGGATAGGTGCTACTGGATAAGGAATAATTTAAGATATGGCATATGATGGGAAGAATTGCATCTAAGATAGGCACAATCATGTTACGGCTGACGCAGTCCGTTCCAACAGCATTGGATGTAATTGACAGTATGCTCTTTTTAACATCACAAGCAGCGATTTGATTAAAAGTAAACGGGAGATAATCAGGAGTTGGAAGTGATGAAAGATAATCTAAAGTCTTAGTTTTAGTTGTCCTATTAAAATTAGACGAAGCTGTGAAATGTTGATTCAATAAATCTATATTACAATTTTTGGGTATTGTTTCTTGCTGTGACTTTCCAACTCCAAGTGATTTTAGAAACTTCCAGACTTTAGCTGGATCACCATTTTGAACTGAATCGTGAATATGTTGGCGTTGTGCTTTCCTACACACCCTGCTGCAGAGGTTACGTATGGTAATGTATTTGTCCAGTTTGTCTTGTGTGGGTCGGCGTTTATATTTGGTTTTAGCAGCAGCCTTTTTTGCGATAAGTGTTTTTATGTCCTGTGTAAGCCATGGTGTCGGAAGGTGTTTCAGTCTTATCTCACGCACGGGGGCATGTATATCATATAGTCGCAGTAGCTGGTCAGTGAATATGTGAATTTTTTTGTCTATAGTTTCTGCGGCTACAAGTAGTGACCAGTCGATATTGTTGGCATCCTCCTGGAGTTTGCCAAGGTCCATGCCACCAAAGCAGCGCTGACGAACGACTTTGGGCTTTGCTTTAGGTGTGCGTACTTTGTAGGATAGGTAGAGTAGATCATGGTAGGAAAAATTGTCGGCTTCATATTGACCAAACTTAGCAACATGATTAGTTGAAGATACTATTATGAGGTCAAGAAGGGAGGGAAGACGGTTAGGAACGTGGTGAGTAGCTGTTAGAGGAAGGATAGATAGATTGTAAGAGCCTAGAACGTTGTTAATAGCAGATGAACGTGAATCATTTTTGAGAAGACATGTATTAAAATCTCCCAAAATTATCGTATGATCGTACAAAGAGACAAGATTTTCAAGTAAATTTTCAAATGACGAAAAGTAATTAACGCCTGAAGAATGTGAGTAATAAACACCGAGCAAAACCTTAACCTGGTTAAGCACTACTTCTATGAATATATGTTCACCGGCATTGGATGGTGGTGGTTGTGAAGATAGGTCAAGAACGGTATAGGGGAATTGATCTCTGAGATATATAGCAACTCCACCACCACGCTGTCCTGTGCGGTCGTTGCGTATGAATTGGTAACCCGGTAGTGTATAAGATTTAGAAGGAAGACAAGGCTTTAGCCATGTTTCCGATACAAGAACAGCATGAATATTCTGACTCTCAAAAGACGCCACCATGTCGGGAAAATGAGCCGGAATGCTCTGAGCATTGATGTGAACAACATTGAAGTTTCTGCCAACATCAGAAAATTGCGCCCGAAGTATATCCGGCAGTGAAGGATCCCCAATGCAGCTGTCATCGCTGCTACCCGCAGATAAAAACACATCAGAAATATTACTGATATCTAAATTATTCACAAAATCACACATAATTAATATTAAGAGAACAGAAGATAGTAAAACGTAAAGTTTAAAAATAGATATACAAAAATATATACAGTAAAATATATATATGTATATATATTATATATTATATATTAAATAATACTGATAATAAAAATAGATAGATAATAATAATAAAATTATACAATAAATTTAAATATAACAGAAAAAAAAAATGCACATTGTCCACCCGCCAGTTAAGTGTCGAAGTGTTCATAATATGTTGTTAATAATACCTATTATATATAATATTATTATTACTCATTTATTATTAAAGGAGTAGTTTATTAATTTTCTTCCGTAGCGCGCTATCGCCTCTCGGATTGGTGGACAAAATTATGACCATTTTTTTCATTCATTAGTCTTTTTTTCGTTCACACTTTAAAGTGAACAACATATCTATAGTTTATTTATTATATCATTAGGTTTAGGCGTATATGTTCAAAATGTAGGTATATCTAAAATGTAGGTATTTTATTAGAGTAGATGACAGATATAGGGTGAGTGTGGGGTCAACAAATTACTCTGCTAGTTCGGTACACCTGTCCGTTAATGGACAGACTCCGACGTGGTTTTTTGTTTCGTTTACAAGGTTTGGGGAGACAGATAGCAGTCGCTCTTATCTGCTATATGGGAGCCCTGTACCCCAGGGGCCTGAAATGCAGCCAGATTTGGCGATAAAAAAGGTATAATAAAAATTGTTTACCTTTGACTTTGAACTATCTTCCAAAATGATTTAGCTACGTAACTGTAAATCCTTATAGTTTGGATTTTATATATAAACATTAACCTATCGACCTCTTTGCACGATTTGAACCTTCAAACTTGGATTTTGCTAATACTTCACCATCCGTTAGACCTTCTATCAAACATATTTTCTATAAATTAAAAACTACAACGTAAGTCGGTTAAAAATATATCTATATTTTACGGTTTACTTAGATGTACTGTAACTTTAATACATAACTTATATCTGCCATAACAATACTTACCAAGAAAACTGCCAACATAGCGGTATGCCCAGCCGGTATGACAGCAACACAATAAGCCGTGCCTTACAATGTAGCGGGCATTGTCGAAAATGTCCGGCGAAGCCGTGACGGGCGTTGTGGACGTTTCCGGACGTTCTGCGGCGAATCTCTTACATTGTGTGTGTGAACTGTAGTACTGTAAGAAGAAAGGTAAACTGGCGATGTGGATGTGAAATATTATGTGGGTATCTCAATGATCGAGACTATAATGATATCGTATAGCCTATGGTTTTTTTTATAAAGGACACATCAATTTGACTTCACCTCGCCTTATGTTAAGCTAGAGGCAAAGTCTCTCAAAGAGGGTTACCATCGTAAACATGCACCATGTTAACAGTGGTGGCACTTAGTTTGACGGCCTCATCAGATGCCTTTTCACGCCCCGCTTAAAAGACCCGGGACTGTAGGAAGAAGGAAACACGTGAGCTGCAGGGAGGTCCAGGTCTTAGTGGTGCATAAAATAATACCGTGTTGGTTCCCGGTGCAGTAGAATAGGACCACCCCAGCTCTTCGTGTAGGTGTCGTAGAAGGTGACTAAGGTATAGAGCTAATCTTCATACGACAATAAACATACAGCGCAAGACAAGGGGCCCGCTAGACGGCTATACGCTCGCCCCCTATTACGTCATGGGAACGAAAATCATAATTGGCGAAACGTGGGTGTTAATAGGTGTATTAACACCCACGTTTCGCCAATTATGAGAGGTGTCTGCCTACCCCTTCGGGGATTTACAGACGTGAGTATATTGATAGATAGAGGTATAATAATAACTGTATCTACCGGTGTAAAACGTTCATAATATGTTCTGCATATTTTCGAAATAGTATCCTAATAAAAATCTAGTCCAATTTTTATTTTACGCGGGCTGCACTTTAAACAAATTCATACCACGTTCTTTTTTGAGAATCATACATGAAAGCATTCAGACCAATATAATTACACATTTTCAGGTTGGATAAATATTTACACTAAAAGGGAATTGAACTAGTGACCACATTTAAGTCGAATGCACGTCCACCAAGTCATTCGTTGCATCGACTTTTAACGATATCATAAATAGATTATATGAATTAATCATAGGTCGTTCCCATGAGAAACTAACTTCATAATTCCGAAGTGCTAAGTTATGACTTATATTGTAAATGCACATAATGTATGTGAACCTATAAGAAAAACTTCGCGCAATGTTTTATGTTTTCAGATACCAATATCAAAGAAAAACATAGAGTAGCAGCTGGTTTGTGCCTCTGTGAGTCATAGGAGGTAGCGGATAAAGTTCGATCATGTTAATATAACAACAAAGAACTTACAATATAGCTTAAGAGTCCGTACCACTCCAGCTCGAATTCAAATTTTACCCCCGCGCGCCTCAACAACGCACTCGCGCCGGTACTACTCGCGCGCAGATGCATCTATCTCACTCCCGCGATGACCCCGGGCCAGCCGACGCGAGGCTCGGCCGCCAAGTTCACGCGTTATCAATCGATAGGGTAAAGTAGCTAGTAATTTAGACATCAAGAAAGTTATGGCAATAAACAAACTTTTTAGAAAAGTGTGCATATTGTAATGATAATTTACATAAAACTTATAATATATTTATACTTATCCTATTAATATTATAAATGCGAAAGTTTGTGAGTATGTATCGCTGTATGTATGGATGTTTGTTACTCTTTCACGCAAAAACTACTAAATGGATCTGGCTGAAATTTTATACAGGGGTAAATTAGAACCTGGAATAACACATAAGTTGCTTTTTATTCCGGGTTAAGGTTCCCATGGGTTGCAGGAACGGGAACAAAACTTCACGCGGGCGAAGCTACGGGCAGCAGCTTTTTTTTTTTTTGACCGTGGGGGAAATCCTTCATGGATGTTATGCCGGACTCCTACCGACTAAAACCCCCACGGTATCGCCCAGCAGCCTATAGTTGGGAGCCCCGGGTAAGCCCTCGGAAGGATGTCCCAGGGCTCCCAACAACCAACTCGTCTAGGGGGTGGTTCAGGTGCTATCCCGCGTCTATGGGGGGTTTTCGGGTATCATCCCGCTTCATAGGAGGGGGAGGCGTGCGTGAGTCCGTCACGTCATGCTGCCGTCATGGGCCTGCTTCTGTAAGGACGATGAGCAGCCAACTCACCGTCCTCAGGTCCCCGGTCATGGAGGCCGATGGTCTTCGGCGAAGACACGTCGGCGGCGTCCAAGCCGCCGACTGCGGAACTCGGGTGGGAGAGTTCTCTCCCGCTCCCGCCCCGCCGCCTCCTTCACGAGCATGACCTGCTCGCAGAAAGAGGCGGCGCAGTCCCACTTACTCCCGCTGGAGACCATGGCTCCCACCATGGTCTCGAGCGAGAGAGTGTCCACGCCCAAACCCACCACGAGGACCTGGCGCTGTTGCGCCCACGCCCTGCACTCCACCAGCGTGTGGAGCGCTGTGTCATCGCTGCGGTCCCCGCAGTGCTGACAACCGGCCGTGGTTTCCCGGTGTCTTCGCCACAGATACCTACCGAAGCTACCGTGCCCGGTAAGCATCTGTGACAACCGGTAGGAGAGAGCACCATGTCTCCTCTCCAGCCACTCGTCCATGACCGGTCTGACGGCCGCGATTGTGGCGAATCCCCCCTTTGGTTGCTCAAGTCGCACCTTCCATTTCTCCACGGTTTCCTGGTGGAGCTGGGACCGCTGGGCCCGATTTCTCGAGACGCAGGCCATTGGCCCCGCTCCAGCGCCTCCTTGCGCCATTTAAATTGAGACGCAAGGGCTCTCGCTTCCAGGTCCCATGGAGGGGTCCCGGCTAAGAGACATGCCGCCTCACCTGAGATCGTGCGGTATCCCCTTATCACCCTGACGGCCATCGCCCTCTGTGGGCTCAGCAATCTAGCCACATTACTGGCCGTCAGGGTCTCCGCCCATACGGGGGCCCCGTATAGGGCCATACTTCGCACGATCCCCAGGTACAGTCTCCTGCAGGGAGCGTTGGGTCCCCTGATGTTGGGCATCAGCCGTGCGAGTGCAGCTGACACCCCCCTCAGTTTTGGGACCAAACTTCGGAAGTGATGTCCGAAGTTCCACCAGCCATCGAGTACGAGCCCCAGATACTTCATCGAGGGCTCGATGCCGATGCTGACGCCCCCTACCTGTAGGCTGGATCCCGCAGGTGGCCCCATCCGAGGTCCGTGGAAGCACAGAGCCTCGGACTCGAGACCAGCCGCCGTATCCGACCCACGACTTGAGCAACCCCTGCCGTGGCCTTTAGTGCTGCGTCTCGGTGCGTTGCTCCCCGCGCCGTAACGAGGGTGTCGTCGGCGTAACACGTTACGTTCACCCCCCTGAGCAACGGACCACGCAGCACCCAATCGTAACCGATGTTCCACAGGAGTGGCCCTAATACCGATCCCTGCGGAACACCGCACGACACATCCCGCCGACCCAGCCCTAGCCAACTCGGGTATGTAATGGCCCTCTCGGAGAGATAGGCCCCGACAATTCGACGGAGGTAGGGAGGCACTCCATGGTAGATAAGCGCCTCCCTAACGCAGCTCCAGGGCAAGGTGTTGAAGGCGTTGGCGATGTCAAGAGACACCGCCACTATCACCTCACCCTGTGAGACTGCTTCCTCCGTCAGGCCTCTAATGCGCATGATCGCATCCACCGTGGAGCGCCCCTGACGGAAGCCAAACTGGCTATCCGCCAGACCACGCGTGTGAGATGCCTGACGAGGCGTTGTGCAATAATGCGCTCAAAGAGCTTGCACACCTCGTCAAGCAACACGATCGGCCGGTACCCTGATGGAGAATTTGCCGGCCGCCCCGCCTTTCGGATCAAGACCAGTTTTCCTGTCTTCCAGACCTTGGGAAACTGGCCTTTTTCGAGGCATGCGCTAAAGAGCCCTAGAAGTCGAGGCCCAAGCTCCTCAAGAGCCAGGACCCACGCTCAGCCTGGAATGCCGTCGGGTCCAGGGGCGGTGTTTCTGCGGGATTTAAGCCGCAGTACAGCCGCCCCTAGCTCACCCTCCGTGACTACGGGCACGTTGTTCTCACTGCCTTCCGCGCTGGACGCCTGAGACGGAGCCATGCGCGGAGGAATGTGTTCCTCCGCTCTTGATGGAAACAAGGAGTCCAGGACCACCTCCAGCTGCTCCGGCTGGAGACTCTGGGTCAGTGGGGGCGCCTTAGCGCGTAATTTGCCCCTTACCATAAGGTACGGGCGCCCCCACGGGTTGCGCTCCAGAGTCTCTATCAGCTCCTCGCGGCCCAACTTTTTGGACCGCTTGATGGCCGTATGGAGGGCCCTCTTGGCCTCCTTGTACCCACCGGGGAGGCTCGGGGTGTGAAAACTCCCGCTCTCCGTGCTCCATCTAAGGTGACACCAACGGTGGTCCAGCTGCTGGAGGTCATCGAGCGACGCCTCGGCGTCCGAGGACCGGGCATACCGCCCACCGCTGGCGGCACCCGTCGTCGCGTCTTGAGCGACGACGGCTGCACCCAGTGGTGCTCCTGGTCCCAAGCCAAGGCCTCCGCCCCTAAGAAGACGGCACCTAGGGGAGGTGGTGGAGAACGACGTGCCCGTAGTTACGGAGGGTGAGGAACATCGGCTACGATTGGATGCTGCGTGGTACGTTGCTCAGAGGGGTCAGCGTAACGTGTTCCGCCGATGACACCCTCGTTTTTTTTTATCGTGCGATAAATCCCCACGGAGCCGGTGGAGGTGGTTATGTCGAACTCGAACTAAAACGCACGCCGTCCCAAGTCCTTGGTTGCCGGAGGTGAGATTGCCAAAAGCATATCTCTCGCACCCCGGCAGACCCAGGAGGACCATTCCTTTCGAGATGGCCCCCTTCGAGTTGGGGGGACCACAGTGTCCCCATCTAGCCCCGGTTACGGGGAGGCGCACCTTGCGCCGCCGCCGCGGCCTGCTTCTGCTAGGGTGACAGGCGGCTCCACCGGTCACCCTAAGGCCAGCGCTCATAGAGGACGGAGGTCGTTCTGCGATTCTACGTCGACTACGATACGTCCGGTTCGCATGACACCATCATTACGGCGCGGGGAGCAGCGCACCGAGACGCAGCACTAAAGGCCACGGCAGGGGTTGCTCAAGTCGTGGGTCAGACACGGCGGCTGGGTCTCGAGGTCACTCTTCACAAGTCCGAGGCTCGGTGCTTCCACGGACCTCGGATGGAGCCACCTGCGGGATCCAGCCTACAGATAGGGGGTGTCAGCATCGGCATCGAGCCCTCGATGAAGTATCTGGGGCTCGATGGCCGGTGGAACTTCGGACATCACTTCCGAAGTTTGGTCCCAAAACTGAGGGGGGCATCAGCCGCACTCGCGCGGCTGATGCCCAACATCAGGAGACCCAACGCTCCCTGCAGGAGACTGTACCTGGGGATCGTGCGAAGTATGGCCCTATACGGGGCCCCCGTATGGGCAGAGAATCTGACAGCCAGTAATGTGGCTAGATTGTTGAGCCCACAGAGGGCGATGACCCTTCAATAGAAACAGATGAATGGAAATTCATAATTACGTACTGTCTATAATAAATATAGGAATACGTATGGTAGTAGTACCTAACTACTGCTATATTTATATTATGATCATTCGGGTTGGTAGGTACTCATGTATTTACAGAAATATTCCGTTTATTCCGAAACTGACCCGAAAACTTGACCCGGTCGCGGGTTAGGTAGAAACTTTAAAAATTTGTTCCGAACGTAACCCTCTTCCTAACCTGACCCGACGGTCTCGTTCCTATCATAACCCGATCTGGCACTTCGCCGTCCGCTGCTGCGGCACGCTCGCTACGCTCGCTCGGCTCATGCGTTGGGGTCACAGTTCTAACCTAACCTACAGAAGTTGGAGTACCGCACTTCGACTTTCGGCTCTGAGTCGCCCAACCGCGTCGTCCGTCGCGTCGTCGCAGTGAGCGACCTGTAGTAGCCAGGACCTGCCTGAAAGACTTGGGCTGCTACTGCAAGATTATTTTTGTCGATACATAGGCAGGTATGCCTATTTCAATCCAAATTTTTGAAATAGGTAGGTTTTTACTGACCTATTTATTACTTTCTACTAATATAGTACCTATTGCAAATTGTTATGTACAGTATAAGCTACTTAGGTAGGTTGATCAGATACTTACTATAATAATAAATAAATAAATATTCCACAACATTCTACACAGCGCTATCTAGACCCATGGTAAGCTTAATTAGCTTGTGTTATGGAATCTAGAATGCGGATAAACATACTTAGATACTTTTTTGTATGTACATAAATATTATACATAGAAACACTCAGACCAATGCAAATAGCCATATTCATGCATACAAATATTTGCACTGAGCGGGGAGCGTAGCAGTCGCGTTCACTAACGCTATTTTTTTTATCGTGCGTAAAATCCCCACGGATACCATCATCACGGAATCATCATCAATACATACATATTATACATAGAAACACCCAGATTAATGCAAATAGCCATATTCATGCATACAAATATTTGCACTGAGCGGGAATCAAACCCGCGCCTCTTGCGTGGCAGTCGCGTGCACTACCACCACGCCACAGAGGCTGTCTACATAATACATCATTCATATGTTTTAATATTTTTTTACGCCAACATACACTTTTCCTCTTTCAGTTTACTTTATTACCCATTTCGCCTGTCAAAAGATAGGTACTTGAATACTTTCGTATCGTCTATCGTAATCGTCTGCGCAGAGCGCGTGCGACACAAGTTCCCCGTATGATAGCCGAAGCAACACTGAGGAGGAGGCCGGGCGGCAGGGCGGTTCTAAGTTTAATGGTATCGCTTGAGTAAAAATTTAGATATTTGCTCGTTACGCAGAAACCAATGTATATTTGTAAAATTTGAAACACATAATGTCTCTTAACCACTAAACTGCAATTTATTGTGTAAGTTTAGTGATCCTATTTTGCGTAATTAATCCATAATATCGTTTTATTTGTACGGTTTAGAGGTAACTTTGCAATGGTTTTCTATCAAGAAAATTTTACGTAATCGTGTTTTTGCCACACATAAACATTAGTATATATCCTCAACTTTACCACAAATGAATTAAAAAGTCCATGCTTTAGAACTTTTGATATTATACACGTTTATGCTATGTCATTTGAGGTAGTACGGACTCTTAATACATTTATAGGTGGGTGACTAACCCATACTAATATTATGAAGGTGAAAATAACTCTGTCTATCTGTATGTTACGCTTTCACACCTAAACCTCCGCATCGATTTTGATGAAATTTGGTATAGATGTAGATTAGACCATGAGAAAGGACATAGGCTATGTTTGGTCTCGATAACCGACATCTACGTGGGTGGAGCCGCGGGCAAAAGCTAGTCCAACCATTCCCAAATCGCCCACTTCCCAAAACGACAACTCCCAAAATAATAATAATATTATTATTTGCAATAGCACTTTTAACGAGTCTTAACAATCTAAATTACTTGTATGTATTCGTTCTAAGCTTGGCTTGTAAGAAAATCGCAATATTGAAAAAAATGTAGAGAAATGAAAGTCCTTTTTGGGAATTGTCCTTTTGGAAGATAACTGTACCTGCCCTGTACTCGATGCCGGTGGGTTGTTTTTTATATTTTTAAATATATTTTGTTGTTTTTAGGATATATTTAAAAATGTAATTTATATGTTATTTACTAAAATAAAAGAAATAATAATATTATTACAAACAATTAAACCGCTACCGCCTATTACTTGTACCATAACCTAAATTTGATATGTGGAAGCAAACTATCTAGTAACGATAACAGACCGCACGCTGCACTTTATTTACTGGCCGCTCACCGCGAAACGGCTCGAAACGGCTCGACCCGCGATCTACGGCGACAGCTAACAGATACAGTAGCCGACCGGTGACTCATAAGGCGAGAGCATTGCGGGCACGTATACGTATGTAGTAATGTATATTATGAGTATTGGTCATATATCAACCTTATGGTGCTAGAAATAAACTATTATTATGGTGCTAGGAATAAACTATCATTAGCTTTCCTAGATGTTCTTGTTATCAGAAATCCTAATAATACCTTGAGCCACACTGTGTATAGGAAAAAGACTCATACTGATAGGTACTTAAACGGTGAATCTCACCACCACCCTAAACAGTTAGCTACCGTAGGAATGTCTTTGTTTCAGAGAGCCCGTGGGATCTGTGACAAGGAACACCTGAACGCTGAGCTTCAACATGTCAAGCAAGTATTGCAAGACAACAAGCTCAAACCACCGCGCCTGAGTCACAGATCCCGAGAAAAACCAGCCACGGTCGAACGCCAGCCTGCTGCACTACCGTATGTACGAGGGGTCATTGACAAGATTGGCTACATCTTAAAGCGAGCTTCAATCAACACATACTACAAGCCGCCAACGAAGATAAGTCAATTTTTACCATCTGTCAAGTGCCAACTACCTCTACAAGATGCAGGGGTCTACAAAATAGACTGTGACTGTGGGCTCTCATATATTGGTCAAACCAAGCGAAGCATTGGCACTCGGGTCAAAGAACACATAGCTGACATAAAACACCAACGCTCAACAAAGTCAGCTGTATGTGAACACGCGCGAAAAGGCACCAACCATTACCTAAGGTTTGATAAACCACAGATACTCGCCAAAGAACACCGATATATTCCTAGAATGATCCGCGAGGCTATTGAAATTAAAAAAACACCCAAATTTTAATAGAGAGGATGGATGGACCGTACCACCAGCTTGGGACCCAGTAATCCACTTAATCAAACCCAGTAAGCAGCAAAATCCAGCAAGACTTAACAACACAGTGAGCTCATTCTGCGTTAATACGAACACCAATAATTCACCATGATTCAGGTATTTTGAGATAACTTATACTTCAAACTATGTGACAACTACCATCGTGAGTCACACCGCGAAAATGGCTGCTGCAAAGCAGCCGAAACGTCGGGTTAAAAAGTAATAATAACAAATATATCGCGATAGAATCCGTAAAAAGTGGTTTTATTTCAATGAATAAACTATTAGTCATCAACTCTTCCCGTAGGTGTCATAGAAGATGACTAAGGATAGAATCGTTCTCCATCCGTTAGTAAACATACAGCCCATGAATAAGAGCCCGCTTGTCGACAATAGGTTAGCCCCTTTGTAAACTAAGATTTTCGGTCACTTACGTCACGTTATGTAGGTACTACTACTGCCAGTGGAGACGCCGTTCGACCGGACGGGTGATCAGCCCTTCTGTGTGGGGCCACTTCACCCAATTCCCCTATAACGACTACCATACATGTTCGTATGGCAACCGGGACCGACAGCTTAACGTACTCTCCGAGGCACGACCAGACCAATGCGAATACTCATATTCATGCATACAAATATTTGCACTGAGCGGGGATCGAAACTGCGCCTCTTGCGTAGCGGCCGCGTTCACTACCGCCACGCCACGGAGGCTGTCACTTTATGTAAAGTGGGTGTAAATTAACCTCTGCCTGGCCATGTCATGTAAAATTCTGGATTAGCACATTAGACAGATGGATAGAAGCCATAGAAAATAGGTATTCGGTCCCAACAATGGTGGATGGCTATTTGGTGGTGAATGCTAGCCATTTCAGAGGAACTCCGGCTACGGCAGCAGTATGACGACATAGAAATTAATTTTCGTTTTTTTTTCAGGTTACTAGCCTTTCAGAATGTCTTTTTTCTTTTAATGGCAGATATTCACACGGTCCACCTGATGAAAAGTGGGTACCGTGGTCCGTGGTGCGAGGGATATGTCGATGACAACCTCACCTCCGGCCAAGCACCACGACCCACAGTCGGCTTGCGGTTTTAGTCGGATCGAGTCCGACATAACCTCCCCTTCCAGCTCCAGCAGGGGGGGTATCCGAGGGGATTTCCGCACGGAAAAAAAAATGGTCCGTGGCTTATAGACGTTTGCAACACCAGGGGCGTTACATGCAATTAATAAAGAAAGAAAATCTTAGTTTAATTTCGCCTTAACAACAATTCGGGTCGGAACAAGTTCATTAATAAAACTTAATTAATTTCCCATTACGTCAGTCTGATTGGATTAAGTGAACGTAGCTTAAACGAATTATTGGGGATTTGGCAAAATTATAGGGAATGATGTTGGAAATTCACGGGAGAAAATTGTGCTCGTCGTTCGTTCGCTTGGACGTTTTATTACATTGGCATTTTTGGCAAACAGTACGTAGCACGTATGAGTGGCAAGGGGTCCCTATAACCGAATTCCTCCAGATTGCTCTGAAAAAGAAAGCCGTGATAGAGATGTCTTACATTTATAACGAAAATTTCCATCAGCTACCCTTTTAAAAATGTTCACTCTTCACCACTGGCACGTATATTTATGAAGACTTTATCCTTGTGCTACTATTTTGGGGGTTTACTTGTAGATTGAATTAATTATTTCGAAAAGTATTATGTTCAAAGTTATATTTGTTTACAACTGCGTTATTCTTGTACAATAATGTGTTGCCTAATTATATAGAAGAGTACTGCATTTTGCATAGTTTGTGATATATCGGAAAAGGATGAGTTTGCCTTTAATTACAACTGTCCTAATTAAAATTGAAGTTTGTGAGTATCAACTTTCAGAACTTTGAACAACCATTTTGGAATGCCAATTTCAATTTGCATTCAGGTGTCATTCTTAATTTGTTTTAATAATAATAAAATAAGACAAAATGAATAAAGCTATGATTAAAATTGTAGGTATTTTTTCACTTGTTACACAACACAAATTACAATGATTTAGATGTATCATATTTGAGTGACCTTTCAACGATCATTAATCCTGTTTCAAAGTTACATCCAAATTCAATAAATTTAATTCTATTTTATTTCTCTACCAAACAAACATTTAACCGCGGCGTTTTGTTTGCTAGTTAAGTGCCGTATGTTTTCATTATACGATGGATTATTATCGACATCCCCCGCCGCTGTGACCCGAATATTTTTATATAGAGATACCTTCATTGATTGGAATTTTCCTCGTCGTATTGTGACGTCTTCGAGGCGAACAGATTGTTGTACCAGTAACTGATAGGAACATTGTTAGTTAAGAAGATTTCTAAGCGACATTAGTATTTATTGCTAATTCATACTATTCTATTTGCTTTTATAAAAATTCTGCAGTAGCAAATAAGTATGACGTTGAATGGTTAATATGGCCAAATACAGCGTTCAAAGATTTAATTTCCCCTCAATGCGAAGACTGATGTCATTTGCATTCTTTCCAATATTCTTCATGAATATGAAAAACGCAATTCCGAAAGTCAAAATTACGTATTTGGTAAACTGGAATACTGAAATTCAGACCTAAGTATATTTCGGAATTTTTTAGTATTTCGGAATTTGTCTGGTATATCTGGCTACCGGGGTGCGAGAGATATAGTCCCTGCATTCTCACCTCCGACAGCCAAAGACCCAAAGGCGGCGTGTGTTTCAGTCGGTTCGAGTCCGACATAACCACCTCCACCGGCTCCGGTGGGGGTAGCATCCGTGGGGATTTTCTGCACGATAAAAAAAAAGTCTGGTACATCTGCATTAATGTGCTAATGTAAGTTAAGTTAGTATAACTGCATCCTTCTATACAGTACAGCTCCTTCTGTGTGAGACATCCCTAACTCAAGTGGATATTCCACTTTGCCCTACATCTCTCAAACACGAATGCTCATTAATAAAAGCTGAACCCCTCACGGTTCAGGAGTTTCGTAAACATTAAAGTTGGTCAGGCCCATTAAGAGTCATTAATTCAGTAAGTTTATGCTAATAACCATTTTAAAACATCAACAGGGTTATTATTGTTTCTATGTTGAAAGGATTTAGTTATTTCAGGCATATTATTAAAGTGAGTTTTCAGTTTTTTTTTTATGTTTTTCCTTTTATATTACGAAATGTGAACTATAGGCCGTAACACATCAATAGCGAATAAAGAGGAGAAACTACCGAGATGAGGTGCTAGAGCCTGTAATCTTGCCCCACAGACAGCAAATGGGACATAATTTCCAGCTAATGCACGACAATGCCCGTCCACATACGGCGCGTATCGTTATAAGTTGGTTACAACAGCATGATATCCAAGCGTTAGACTGGCCTGCATAATCCCCTGACTTGAATCCTATTGAGGTTACCTGGGATATGCTTCAGAGAAGAGCTCTTAGGAATTTCCCTGAAGATATTGTGCATGAAAACCAGCTTTTCTTGCATCTTAGCAGGACATTGGACATTACTCCACAACAGGACATTGACATCCTTGTTTTGAGTATGCAGAATCGCTGCAGATGTGTCAGGAGAGTCTTAGGTGGATCCACGGATTATTAATTTTAAGTTTTCAACAATTTTTATAAAAATTTTGATGTTTCAAAAATAAAGTTAAGATTGAAATTTTGTCTGAGTTTTTCCTCTTCTACTAAGTTTTTTTTAAATTTAACTTTATATAAAAGTTTATTATCAGATTAGATAGGCTATTAAACAAGGTTTATTTTAATGTGTATTTTAATGTCTTAACAAAAAGTTAATAGAATTTTAGTTATTTAGGTTTAATTGAAATATCCCTAGACCATGTTGATGTGTGTAGTAGACAATTTTGCCAGTGTCGAGTTGCCATTTTCCTACACTTGTGTGCGTTGTCTAAGACGTAATGTCTAAAAATTCACCATTTTTATACTAAAAAACTCGACTTCACATCAATTTCGGAATATAAAATAATTCCGCGATGGGTCCCTCTAAAAGTTGACGCCAAGTTCAGCAGCTTCGTAGTTAGACTGAAAATCTGGTCCCAACTGAGTTAGTAAAAGGCACGGAGGATGTTGACTTGTGATCTTCCAGCAACACTGCAGGCGAGAGGTTCCTCTTCAGCCCCTAAAAAGCGGCAATTCATTGACCGGCGTATTGTAGAACAGAATGAGGACTATATGAGATTAATAATAATAATAATAATAATAAATATTTCACAACATTCTACACAACGCTATCTAGACCCATGGTAAGCTTTTATAGCTTGTGTTATGGAATCTAGAATACGGATAAACATACTTATATACTTTTTTTTTTGTAAATACATACATATTATACATAGAAACACCCAGACCAATGCAAATAGCCATATTCATGCATACAAATATTTGCACTGAGCGGGAATCGAACCCGCGCCTCCTGCGTGGCAGTCGCGTGCACTATTTTGACGTTTGTATTTTGACGTTTATGATAGATCTCAGCGTATATCAATCCCTCCTCTAGAGGACTTAGGCCCGAATTCTAGAATGACACTCAGCCTGAATCACGATTTATCTGATGACAGATTGTATAGACTGATTGAAAAATAGAGATTCAAGCTGAGTATCATTCTAGAATCTACACATTATTGCCTTACCTAGTAGAGGGGCTTGGCAGTAAGCTCAGTCTCCAGATGATGCTGCCCATTCGTGTTAAGGAAACTGTGTTTAAATGATAAAAAGTTTAGATTTCGGAATAAACATAAACGACACCATCTAAACGACATTGTTTCCCAATCCCTATATTGTCTTTCGTATGTCGTGACAACAACATTTGACGATATTTTAAACGCATTCAAATACAAAACAAACAATGTCACGTGTCACATCAAAAGGGACTAAACTAAAATAGTATTTGTTTAAACATAACAATTTATAGTTATTTTTAGATGTCCAGCAAAACTCCCTCTGTTTATGTTTTGTACAAAATTAGATTCTATTGTGATAAAAATAGGGATTCGTTTGGATGTTAAAAAAACATTGCATACTAACTATAAAATTGTGAAACTAGTTCAAAGAAAATACAACTCTATATTTAAGACCTTATGATTGTTTTTAAATGGTCACGTGAATTGATTTCCAAAATTGAATTTAAAAGGGCTAGTTGCGCATACGCGTCGATTGTCAGCTGTTTGTGCTGACAAGTCCAATCACAATCAGACGTTTTAAAATTAATAGTTTGAAACATTGGAATGGTATTCTATATTTAAATATTGGTCTCGTACTGGTATGTAAGTGGCATACGTACACTTTCCTCTGTTGAAAAACAGGGACGTAAAGCTTTAAGCTAATGTGCCTATTTCACAAAATTGAAATACAGGTTACTATAAAAATTCTAGATTACTTCACTATAAAGATTCTAGAGTCCCTACTTTGTGAGCTTTATGGCCATATCACTATATTTCTTCAGTTCTTTCACACACCATCTACACAACCGACCGACAACCACAAGTAAACATTTACAAAATCGAACAACGGAAGCGGTGAACTAGATTTAGATGATTTGCAATGAAATATAGCAATGTGTTTAATAAAAATATGTAGAAATAAAAATGTGTTCAGTATGCTAACTGAATTTTGTAATATTTAGGGCGAATCTATACCCGCTTGGAATATTAACCGCGTTTCCACATGTCATACGAATCACTGAAGAGCATAGGCCCGTTCAACAGACTTCAGACACAGTTCGTTCGAAGCAAAAAAACCAATTTAGGTGGGACTTCTTGGGTGTTGCGGAACTGCGGTGTGAATGTGGAGTTACTCCACATACCACCCGGCTAATTAGTGCCCATGCACATGTATAACTTACGGAGGAACTCACCAGAACACTATCCAGGTAGCAGCGCACCGGGTAAGCTAAATTTGAGAGTCGAAACGTAATCGACACTATAGAAGAAGAAGTATACGAACTTGATCCGACACTAATATGATTATCATCATATCAAGTATATGCCTCGTAGCCTGGGGTCTGCTTTCTCCGTCTTTTCCTCTTAGATTTGGCTTGTACAGACCTTCCATCTTTGAGATTAAAGCTTGCTGAAGAAAACTGTCAATCAGCAAGTGAGGTTGGCTAGACCCCAATGGTTTTTATAAAGCTCCAATTATTCATTTGGGTTAATCTATCTATCCCCAAGTAATGAACCACGAAATAAGTTTTCTCTAAGAGCCTTTCAAATCATCTAATCCGTTTGCCTTGATGTTGAAGTTTTTATTGCTTCGATAGACATATCAAAATTTCTGTATTATAGTAAAACACTTTCTTTTATCCCCTAGTTTATGATAAATTCAATCATATCTAAACACTGTCCGTCCCCACAGGGCCAAAGAAAACTATTAAAAAGAAATCCGCTTAAGGGCTCACATCTTCATACAATATAATCGATTCTCTAGTGCCCTTCGCGTTCTCGATTACAACATCTGTTACTAAGCATACCCTGCTACCTTACATACACTACAAATGCATACAAAAATGAATCTTATCTCGTTGTATTTAGGCATGTTCGAACTGCATATCTAGAATTTCATTTGCATTTTTCTAAAGCAGTATCAAACAAAATTGAACTTTAAAATCGTGTATTATGGTATGTTATCGTAAATCTTATGGGCAATGTTTATTAGGACAAGTTTGCCACATGGTTGTATTTCATGGCGAATTATTAAGAAATAATTGGTAATCCCGCCTCCTTTTTAAGGATGTATAGAGATTTATTGGACCGGTAGTTTCAATTTGTGTCGGGAGATTGTAATATTACACTTATAATATGGGTGAAGTATATGTGATTCAATTCGTAAAAGCCGTGGGAGCATAACTGATGTAATACCCACATATTATGCAAAACCATTTTCAGTATGGAAATTCTGTAAATGAAAATGGAAAGAACTGTTTTTTATTTATACAGAAACAAATAAATCTTGGGTAAAAAACTCATCCGTGCAACTAAGTATATGTGGGTAACTTAATTTCTTTTTCTGATAGGCATATTTCTTGTTACGTTCTGGGCATGTGTTCCGACAGGAGTTTTTTTTTTTACATAGGACACGTCAATTTGACTTCACCTCGCCTGATGTTAAGCTAAAGGCAAAGTCTCGGAAAGAGGGTCACCATCGGAAACATGTACCATGTTAACAGTTGTGGCACTCAGCTTGACGGCCTCGTTAGATGCCTTTTCACGCCCCGCTTAAAGGACCCGGGACTGTAGGAAGAAGGAAACACGTGAACTGGCAGGGAGTTCCAGGTCTTAATGGTGCGGCATAGGAATGAGTCGCTGAAACGCTTGGTTCTAGTTGGCTATACTCTGCACCGTATATGGATGGCATCCTAGCCCTGCACGTGTCGTCCTGTGTAGGAAAGGAGAGGGTGGGACTAATTGGAAGAGCTCGTCAGAACATTCACCATGGTAGAGACGGTAGAATACTGCCAAAGACGCAACGTCTCTACGCATCTGTAAAGGCTCGAGGGTGTTCATGACCTCAGGATTCCCAATAATGCGAACCGCACGTCGCTGCAACCTGTCGAGAGCATCTAGTAAGTACTTTGCGGAGCCGTCCCAGAGATGTGAGCAGTATTCCACGCAGGAACGAATTTGGATCTTGTATAGAAGACACCGCTGCTCCGGCGTGAAAAAACGTCTTACTCTGTTCAGGACTCCGAGTTTACGCGAGGCTGATTTGATGATACTCTCGATATAGTTTTTGTTATTCAGTTTGCAGCGAACATCCAAACCGAGGATTTTCAGGTGATCCTGCAGTGGCAGTGGTGTGCTCTGAAGAGTGGGAAGGGGTAGGAAAGGAGATACTTTTGCTGTTAACGCACATACCTGGGTCTTCTTGGCATTGAAGTCGACCAGGTTCCTAGCGCCCCATTGAGAAATGTGGTCCAGGATCCGGTCCAGCTCAGTGACAAGAAGCTGCCTTTTTTCCGCGATATCAGACTGCTTGGCCGCAGGATTTGCGTAATAACTCCCGTGTAAGGTGCTGTCGTCTGCATAGCAATGAATGCTACCGTTAGAGAGCATATCATTGATATGCAGAAGAAATGAGTGGGAGAGACGCCAGCATTTACCTGCAAGAACTCCGAAGCTCGTCCATCACAAAGGACGCGAATACGGCGCCCCTGCAGGAAGCTTGCAACCCAGTTGCACAGTCTGGGAGGCAGGCCAAAGGCTGGTAGCTTGGAAAGAAGCGATTTGTGCCATACCCTATCGAAAGACTTGGCAATGTCAAGACTAATTGCCAGTGACTCGCCGTGCTTTTCCATAGCCTCACCCCAAAGGTGGGTCACGTACGCCAGAAGATCACCCGTTGACCGTTTCGGTCTAAAACCGTATTGCCGGTCACTAAGCAAGGATATGTTATGTTAAGTTTAATTTTGTCTTAAGCACAGACACTTTTTTATTAGTTTAGAGAGTTAACAATAAACTTCAAGGTCATAAAAACATATCTTTGTACAGCTGGCAAATATGACGCATGGGGTTGCGGTTGGCGTGCTGAGAAGCGTGCCTCCAGATTCTGGGGGCGAGTTGGGGACACCGATGTCCCCCCGCCCGAGGAGGGCCAGGCCGTAAGGGATGGCCCTGGGTCTGGCGGGGTGCGAAGTATGTCGTAGACAACTTCACCTCCGGTCTAGCGCTACGACCCTCAGTCGGCGTGCGGTTTTAGACGGTTCGAGTCCGACACAACCTCTCATTCGGGCTCCGGGGGGGAGGTATCCGTGGGGATTTCTGCATGAAAGAAAAGATGCATGGGGTGCCGCTAAATCTTGTAAGTCAATACACTTGCTGATTGATGAACGATGCTCTGGTGTATGCTTTATTCTTGGTGTCACGGATGCACTCACTAGCAGATGATGTTATTTTGTTCCTTGCCAGTGAGGGTATGATCCTATAAACCCTAGCTGAAGAGTAGTCCTATACCTATATTGCCTTGAACAATCACTGACATATTGAAGGAATTTTTACAGCAATAAGTATGCTAACTATACAAATCGAATACATAGGGAAAAAGAATCTTCTCGGGCGGGACTCGAACCCGCAGTCTTTCCCTTACAGGAGGAATGCCTGACCAATTCGGCGACGTGGCGTCATCTACCGATTTTCTTACGAACTATCGCCTTAAAGACGTATAAGATGGGAAATTTGAATCATATCGGGCATGTCTCGGTAGCCGAATTGGTCAGGTATTCCCCCTGTAAGGGAAAGAATGCAGGTTCGAGTCCCGCCCGAGAAGATTATTTTTCCCTATGTATTCGAATCACTGACATAGTCTGGGTGCCTCCTATAATTTACATTACCGGAAACCACGCAATCTTACCACAGATACCTCAAAACTTAAAATCTATTAACGGACAACAAACAAATAACCAACAAATAATCTTATCAACTATGAAAGCAGTAAGATACAAACAGACCAGAAACGTCACAAATCAGATAATACAGTTAATCTACCACTAAACACCAATGAGGCTGCAGAAACAGATCACTATACATACATATATTCAACGGGGAATTTCTCTTTTGAGAAAAATAGTTCTATTGTGACTTCTGCGTTGTGACTGTTCAGATTGCGATACCAAATATTTTGTGAGAATGCTTTTTATGTTTCACAATTAGCTAAATTTCTTCAAATCTGTTTGATCTAAGGACTTACAGGATTCCTTACTACAACAGTCCTATATTGCCAAAATAGAGGCAAAATGATCTTGCAATTTTACTACCAATGTTTTAAGGTCTGTAAGCAATTGATTGCCAGTGTTAGCGATGCTCATATACAATAAAACCTCTGCGTTATAAAACCTTTTTGTAAATATTTGAAATACTTTTTTCTAAATTCTTTTTCTAATATATACACCGTCTTTTGTTTTTTTCCTGTGTCTTCGCTCTGTATTTTAGCCCAATAAATGTGTATATTTTTATTGTGATTGTGAGATTATTTATTTGACTCGGCTACGTAAGCTACAAGTTTAAGTTATCGTAATAGACTCGTGATTTACGAAAGAATTATTAAGGATATTTTTTGTACCACTTAGGTGGCAGACAAGCTCACGGCCATCTGATGGAATGTGGTTACCGTGGCCTGTTGATGTGTGCAACACTTGGGGTGCCATTCTCGTGGTGCCGACCCTTTAAAAATTCTATAATACCCTTCTTGAAGAACCCAATATTTATAATCGGACAGAACCCGGTAGCACTACTATATAGCTAGCTAAATACTCGTTATTGTGACTGTGACGGACTTGAATTCCGTGTAAGCTTTATCAATACATATAAAATTAAATTAAATACTAAAAGAAGAAAAAAAATTCATAATGATCTCTGGACATATTTTCCTCCCCCGTTCCCAACCGACCACCTGAGATGTCCACCTGGTTGGTCAGTTAGGAATAAATGTTCCTAACCATCCACCTTGTGCATCTGGTGGGTCAGTTAGTAACAAAATATACTAACCGACCACCTGTGACTTTATAAAATGCTGTGGCTCGCATGTTTAGATTTAAGCCGCGGTTACGCTCACGTTGAATAGATTTTTCCGTAAATTATAAATTTTCCTGCAGGAACATATTGTCCTACCTTTTTATTATTACGTCGTGGTAGGTAGCATCAGATGATTTATTACTCGTATAGATTATAGCACATTTTATCTTATTAAAAAGAGTTCACAACTATGATTTAATGACTAATTATGAATAGTAGATCATTGAATGACCTAATGATCCAATAAGTGCATACTACGACCATTTGTTTTTTTAGCAATTTATACAGTCATAGGTGGTCGGTTAGTATATTTTGTTACTAACTGACCCACCAGCTGCACAAGGTGGGTGGTTAGGAACATTTATTCCTAACTGACCAACCAGGTGGACACCTCAGGTGGTCGGTTGGGAACGGGGGATTTTCCTTCCGGTGCATGCCACCGTTTATTGACGCATAGAAAATTAAGCTTTCATTTGAAAATTATGTTGACACAGTGTAGTAAAATATTCATTATTATCTGTTATTCCAGACTGTCATAATATGAGCGTGCAGTAGGCTGCAAGGGGAAAACGCAATTAATTTCATCACAAAAGACCCATTCGACTCCGCGACTTATCGGGGAGGCAAAGAATAGTTCGAATTGTGATTGAGCAACGTCAAAGAATTAAGGACTTTCAATCTAGAGCCATAAGATTGATAATCGTTTTAAGTGGTAAGTGGTGCAGTTCCTAACTAATAGTTTTATAGCTATATTCGAGTTGTCAACAAACCATTCTCTGGTATAATTGGCGTATAATATCATTTCCTAATCCCCGAACATATTTATTGTATTATTTATTATCAGAATGAACGGACAGAATCTTTGCATCAATATTCTGGTAAATAAATACGTGACGTGATTTTATGATATGCAGTTATCGTAAACTTTGAGGAGGGAACTGGTAAACTGCTACCTGATTCACGGAATCCAGATTAAGAATAAGTTTACAGAAGGCTTGGAGCACAAAAGTCCATAATTGTCTCTTAACTATCTATAAAGCTTCATGAAGTCGCTGTGATTCTTGAAGCTTTGTAATTTCTACTTATCATCAAGAATATACCTTTTTCATTTGCAATTTCAAGGGTATTTTAGATTGGCTTGGTTCTAGCAGGTATATTCTGCACCGTATACGGATGGCATCTTAGCCCTGCACGTGTCGTCCTGTATAGGAAATGAGAGTGTGGGAATAATTTGAAGAGCTCATCAGAACACTCACTATGGTAGAGACGGTATTATTCAAAATGATCTTGTTAGTTAAGATCGATCTGATGCTGACTGTAATAATAGGGTAAGTCCGGGGTAGACGGCCGTACGGGAGAGATGGCCACCAGAAAAAAATCATAGTTCTAATAACTAGAGGGCACAACGTTTGCGTCAGTTCTCTTCGTGCAGTGTGAGGGAACGACACTTCGCACGAACACCGGCGAAAATAAAACAAAAAATGAGTAAAAAGTACGTATATTGTTTAGTACAGTACCTAAAGTTTTTAAAGAGTTTACGTTCCAAAGTTTAGTGATAAAATATTGCAAGATATTCGCGTTTCTAGAATTGTTGAGGCTAGTTTATGAACCAAACTTTAACCTAACCTCAAATTGGCGTCTGAATTGTTTATATATTTTTTAAATTATTGTGAGGCCAGCTGTCCCGGACAATTAGTAGAGATGGCCATATAATATCTGGGGTATATGGCCCTATGGCCATTTCACCTTGATCTAAGAAATATGTTTTGTAATTTTTTTTAATTTATTTCACATTTAACAAAACATTCCATAATTAATTTATATTTGATATTAGTAAGAATAAGAATAAGAATAAGGGCAGCTTGTGGCGAGCTGTTGGTGAGTGGCGACACCACGAACCCTGATTCTCCCGAGGGTTGGAATTTATTCCGCCCCGCCTCTTGTGCTTGCCTTTATTGGCCGGCCAAGAGTGGAGTCGCAAGAGCGGAACCTGTGCTCCAGTGTAAAATGTCATAACGCCGGGGGCCTGCTGACCGACTTCTGTATCGTGATCTTGCACCGCGCAGACTCACCTCTCGACAACCTTAGCCGCTCAACGGGTGTTGCTCCATGGCCGCACTATGCGTGGCTATTTTAATGGGGCCCATGCAATGAGTTGGCGAGTCACCACCTGCCTCTTTAACAATTTTGAGACTTATTGTCATGGCAGGCGTCCGTTAGTCTCCCCCCATAGCCCTTTCACCAGTCCATCCAATACTCAACCCCATAGCCCATAATCTAGTTTCCATTATTCCAATAGTCTCTGCACCTAGCGGGGACCATCCCCGGGTGAATCATATTGTGCGCTCGGGGGTGGTATCCGCCATGTGTCTATCCCTAGCATATTAAACTCTCTTATAAGGGCCTCTACGTCTTGGCTTCGGCCCGACGCACGCCTTCCAAAGGCCCGGGACTCCATAGTCCCGATAGTCACGGAACAGAGAATAAGAATAAGAATAATTAATTTGCCTTTAAACATGGTTACATGGATCTTATAATATGTACAAGCACAGCATGTTTAGCTGCCTGCTGCAGCATGCAAATTTTCAATTAATAATTTAATTTGTTATTGAACTATTTCAACTATTACATGCATACACTAATATAAGAAATTTAATTTAAGCGTAACAACATCTCGTATTGTTTAGGGCAATACCTTATTTATTTTCAAATTTTGTTTATTTCGTATTCAAATCAGTAGCCTAGTGGTATGGGTAACGGACTGCTGAGAAAAGGTCTCGGGTTCGATCCCAGGTTTACCATGGCACACACCAATGACTTGTCGATGCTTTTCGAAGTTATGTGTGTATTTATCGCAGGTTTATAAGTGCCCGGTTAATGGCAATAGGCTCGCTACCTATTACATTGGGACCTAAACATAAACTGGCGAAATGTGGGTGCTAGCACCTCTGCCTTCGGGGAATACAGGCGTGAGTTTATGTTATGTATGTTATTATTATATTATGTGCAGTCAGCGTCATTTAAAACTCTCGTATTATGAGTAATTCAAACAATTTTGTTGATTCATATGGTAATACTGACCGAATTAAAGGTGTGTACCAAATATTAGAACAATCTGGGCCTCGATTCTACTAAAGCAAAACTATTGTCAAACCGCAGAGATTGCAAAAAGCGGCATTAGATTATAGACTTTAAATCGATGCATTTAAAGTTCAATATTAAATAACTGTTAGCAGAGTGAAAAAAAGAGTGAAATGAAACTTTTGTCATTTAATTTTGGACCTTAGTGTAAAGAAATAAAGTCTAAACTTTAATGCCGCTTTTTACAGTCTCAGTGGTTTGACAATAGTTTTGCTTTAGTAGAATCGAGGCCCAGATAACTGGAAGGGGGTAAAAAACGAAATTAAGGTCATTTTGAACACTTTGTTCGTCAATATCTTTCTGATGTTGAATGTACAAGTTCATTCAATTGACAGCATGTGTGGCGTTGGCAGTAGTGAAAGTGACTGCTTCGCAGGAGGCGCAGCTTTGACCCCCGCTCAGTGTAAATTTTTTTATGCATGAATATGGCTATTTGCATTGGTCTGGGTGTTTCTATGTATAATATGTATGTAGGTATATAGGGTGTAATCGTAAAAACCTTTCTACTAATCTCATACTAAATGTATGGGAGGGTTAAAATTTTAGATACCTCTCGTTTGATTTTTAAAAAGTTATTGATGTCATTTTACTCATTAGGTAACGTACTTTTGATATCAGTTTACAGTTTTTTGATATCTGTAATAGTAACGGAATAATCGCCTGGACACACTTAACGATTACACCCTGTATACAAAAAAAAAGTATCTAAGTATGTTTATCCGCATTCTAGATTTCATAACACAAGCTAGTTAAGCTAACCATGGGTCTAGATAGCGTTGTGTAGAATGTTGTGGAATATTTATTATTTATTTATTCAATAGTGTTGTCGTTACATTATAACGTTGTACATTATGTGTGGTTTAGCGATGTAACCCTGTGGTTACCACACATAATGTACACTGCTGTCAGTGCGGCTGTTTCAATCAATTTTGTGGCGACTAGTGGCTAGTGAAAACGTATTGTAATTTTAGCATTAGCAATGCAGATTTTTCCCTGCATGACTTCACTCGGAAAATACCACCCTCTTACATAATATACTTTTAAAAAGCAGGACGGCCATATTGGTTCCCGGTGGAATAGAATAAGGCCCAGTGGCATGCCGGGGTGCGAGAGATATGCTTTCGGCAATCTCACCTCCAGCAACCAAGGACCCAAGACGTTGTGCGTTTTAGACGGTTCGAGTCCGACATAACCACCTCCACCGGCTCCGTGGGGGTGGTATCCGTGGGGATTTTGCGCACAATAAAATAAAAAAAGGCCTAGTGACATGGGGTTCCATATATCCCGATTCCCACCAGCTTGTCTTTGTCCTGCCTTTATCCATACCTAGTATTATAAATGCGATAGTAACTCTGTCTGTCTGTCGGATTGTGTGCTTTCACGCCTAAATAACTGAACCGGTTTGATGAAATTTGGTATAAGTGTAGATTAGACCTTGAGAAAGGACACCCACGCGGGCGGAGCCGCGGGCAAATCCTAGTACCATGATTGATACATTGAGCTATACTGCATCAATGTTTGTAAGAAAGTATTGCGTGTTTAGTGAGGGTGGCGTAAACAGATATACCGGTAGGTACAAACCATTGGATGGTGCGTGAACGAACTCTATCCAGGTAAAAAATACACCGCTTTATTTGAATTTTTTTTATCCTTCACCACTGACAAGGCCTCTCCATCTTTTCACGTGGTTATCGCAAAAGTTATGACAGTAAACGTATAGGCCATGACAAACTGCCCACTTCACGGCAATAGGCTCGCTCCATATTACGGTGGTACCTACCGAAAATCATAGATAGAGAAATGTAGGATTTAAGCCGAACGAAGGTCACATGCCATTTTCGGGCCCGATAGCGGAATAAATACTATACATGGTAATAATTATCCTGAACTTCGGTCTGTAAGTTCAGATACACGTTTATAGTGGGCCTAAGTACTGATTATACAGAGTCACAGATATACCAATCCAAACCCCTTATTCTGAGTGACAGACCGTTCCGTAACTACGCGTGTTTATAACAACCTACACATTTTAGTTTTTTTTATATATAGGACATGTCAATTTGACTTCACCTCGCCTGATGGTATGCTAAAGACGAAGTCTCGGAAAGCGGGTCACTATCGTAAACATATCAAAGAAAAATCAAAGAATCAATTTCATTTATTCAGTCTCGGCACATAAAGAGCACATATGAACGTCAGAATTTTACAATCACAGGAACAATAAATAAAATAAATCATTGGAAAATGATTCTTTCGTACCATGTTAACAGTGGTGGCACTCAGCTTGACGGCCTCATCAGATGCCTTTTCGCGCCCCGCTTAAAGGACACTCGGGACTGTAGGAAGCAGGAAACATGTGAGCTGGCAGGAAGATCCAGATCTTAATGGTGCGGCATACGAATGAGTCATTTGTAGTTTTACTTGGTCTAGTTTTCCACTAGTTCCATTGTTTATATTAACGAATTGAAATCTACCGCCTTCTCAAGTTACATACGTTTGAAACTCAATGACAATCAGAATAATACTCCAGTACTATTATGTTATCTTTCCTGCGTTTGAGTATTTTATTTTAAATAAAAATAAACTAATCTACTTTACTATTATTTCTTTAATCCGAATTTTCGGCATAAACCTTGGTTATGGCAAAGCTGGGTATGTCCAAATTCGGTAGCACCGAAACCTTTTACAATTAAAACGGACCATTATTGGGTGTCCCTAATCCGGTACGTTTAAGTGAATGGCCCACCTGACCGGCCCGACCTTTGTGCCCGGTTTAAATGCAAATTTTGTTCGTGAGGGTAGTGAGTTTGTGGAACGATATTGAAACGGTATTTCATTTCTAATCATATCAAATCAAATTTTATTTCAATAGAACATCGTTACAGGTATTGTAATATTGTTTTGGAGCAGCACATTCTGCCGTTACGTGTGGAAATATTTATACATGGAGTAAAATAAAAAAATAAAAAATTACAGACTTCATTAATTTAGTATTTATTACTTAAGGGTAGACAAATATTTAATTAATGTATTATAGAAAATATCGGTTGCTTATAGTTGGCTAAACATTTAGTTTCAAGTAAAGTTAAGTATTTGGTCACCTCGGCCATTGAAACAAATCAAGTCTACTCCACTAGCCTACGTTACTACTTCAAAGCCATTTTTACTATATGATTTTTTTTTATTTCTATTTAGACACTGTCTAAGAAAATCAGTAAATTTCTCTGTAATAGTTCCCTTTTTTTTAATCGGTAACATTAACGGCTAATTACTAGATATAATTATTAATAAATATCTATAATTTTAATAAGTTCAATTTCTAAAATAGAACTAGAAAAACAATTAGGTTTTACGCAAATAGTAATAACACAAACGATAAACACAAAAATCGCAAAGTCTTTCAATATCGTTGATCCAAATATCCCCGTTCAACATCTAAGTCACAGTTACCAGTAGTTCTTATCTCAATGAATTTAATTCAGACTAAGTTCCATAAGGATAGTCAGCAATTTAATTAAAGACATCCTTTATTTCACTGCAGTCGTACTTTATACTGGTGACAATTTTATTATAAAGTTAACTGGATTTAAAAGAGTTAATGGAATAAAGACTATTATCATCATCACGATTGGTTATAGGCAGGGAATTCATCTTCACTCATTGCAACCGAAAACGGTGCGGTGTTATAGGAACTTCATCCCACGCACGCTTAAGCTGTGGAATGAACTCCCTGCCGAGGTTTTCCCAACCGACTACAATATGGGGTTCTAGGGCAAAAGGCATTAGAAGGTTTCTTCAGGGTAGGCAGTACGAATGTAACGCTCCTGGGTGTTGCATATGTCCATAGGCCACGGTAACCACTTTCCTTATGGTACCTGCCAATAGTAGCTATACGTAGGTGACGTGGTATAAGAAAACATTTTCATAGAGATGTGATTTCCTGATAGCATTTGAGACCAAGGTGAATAAGCACGGCCTGTTTCTGGCTCTTCCTTCTAAACTTCGAACGACATTGGGCGTTAATGGTATACATGTCACCCTCCACAATGTCAAACCAGGAGTTCTAACTGGACCTGGCGTGGCCGCTATTGCCAGGCATTTACCCACATGAATAAAGAGTCACATATCATAGGGTAGGTATATGTAACCTCGCCTAGATCAACTGCATGAGACTCTGGCGCAAGAGTTTCTTGGGATTGAGGGATTAGAAGGCAGTGGTTCCCGTAAAAGCGAAGATAATAAATAAATGAAAAAGAGAAACTCGTACCCAAAATCCAAGGAATATTATAAATTTTCGGATCTGTGGCGGTACCACATGTACCCAGCGCCATCTAGCGTCAGCAAGCCGAACTACTATGTCACTAGGAATCCTGCATCGCGATAGTGAAGTTCTCGCGCTGGTACAATACATATAAGACAACCCAACGACAATCGTTGGGCCGCGGCCCGCCAGGCGTGATCACCTTGCCTGGTCGGAGGATCCTCCCTTTGCGTTGGAGGAACATCACACCTCGTTCCTCCACAGATCTAATATTTAAAAAAATTAAATAAAAAAAATAGGTTTAACAATACAGAATAACTGAAAAACATAAATTAAGACCAAAGTAATACAAAACTTAAGTTATGTTACTTAAGATGTAAGATATGTTATTATGTATTTATTTATGTTACGTATACGCTTCGCCCACCACTAGGTAAAAGTGGGAACCTAATAATATACCATTACTTTTTCTATTTAATCTACCAATTTTTGTACGTTTCCGCGACGCTCGAGTAGGTACACATTTAGTTAACTCGCCTCCCTATTTAATATGTAAAAAATGTAAAAAACCCCCGTCACAAAAAACACCTCCAAAAAGTTGAAAATAAATGGAGTTTGCCTTTTAACTGTAACTCCGTTAGCACTCCGTTATATTATCGGAACAATTAAAGGTGCCCCGACATGGCAACCGTTAAAGTTAAAAGGCAAACTCCATTTATTTTCAACTTTTTGGAGGTGTTTTTTGTGACGGGGGTTTTTTAAATGTTTAATTTAATTTTTATTTTATAATTTTTAAAGTGATCTACTAGTCAAGCTCTTTCATTTGATACCCATATTGAGGAAGTTATGAAAAAATATGTATTCCGACATGTTGTGGCGGCGGCCATCTTCGACCGATTTTATTCAAACATAGCTAAGAACACTCCCGACTAATATACCTTTCAAACAAAAACTACATACAAATCGGTTCATCCGTTTGGGTGCTACGATGCCACAGACACACACACACACACACACACATACACACACACACACACACACACACACACACACACACACACAGACACGTCAAACTTATAACACCCCGTCGTTTTTGCGTCTGGGGTTAAAAACTATTGCAATTATAAGATTAGTTACTGCATAAAAAAATAAGTATATTTATGGCGATACTGAAACTCGCGCATAAAGACTGAAGACTGGTATATATCGTAATGAATAGGGACTTAAAAGATGGCCTAAAACTCTTACACAATATACGACTAGCTGGCCCCTCCCCAACTTTCTCTTCATAATATTAGAGTATAGATTAAAAGCGATATTAAAGCTACTATCGGAACATATCATAGAGATACCGGCAGTTTGTTTTAATAAATAAGATGTAGGTACACATATACATAACATTACTCGATCTTATCAAAGCACGTATTTTACAGAACCACAGGGACATAAAACAGATTACAAAAAAGGTAAAGCCATTTTATCTATATTTGTCAATATTGAATTAAGGGAACCTTTTATCTGTATTCTATACACATTTGAAAAAACACAAAGGGTCTAGGACTTACAGAAAACAATCATGACAAAAACAGTAGCCGCTTTGCATATGTTATCAGCATGTGCCGAAAAGATAAAAATTCGCAGAGTACAGGGTGGGTACCTACTAATCCTCCTATAGATTACCTTGGGATTAGATTTTTATTTGAGATTAGTTTAATATTGCAATATATTCTACATACCATTATCACTATGCTCCATATTAGACATAATTAATTTGTTTCGCGATCCACTATAAATAACTTATTGTAAGTATTTGCAATATTCTTAATTCCTTTTACGTCTTACTTCGAGTGCAATTTGTTGGTACTAAATAAATTGATATTTTGTTATCAAGGGTAGTAATGAATGCACTCGATAGTCAAGTTTATCATTACATCACTAGTTTTATCAAAATACCCACTTTTCAAAATTGAATTTATACCATGTCCCTATATGACACTGCCCCAGTGTGAGTCGTAGCCGACGAAGATAAAAATCGTTATTTCACTATGGCTTTAGTGATGTGTCTGATTTAAAATATACTTCTTGATAAGAAACAGTTTATAAGGCATAGGTTCGGCCCCACATGGAGTACTGCTGTCATCTTTTTGCCGGAGCAACCGCACGCCAGCTTAACCCTTTTGACTCGGTGCGTTGAGGCTCTTCGATAGTCCCATACTCGCAGGCGATGTGGAACCTCTCAGCCTCAGGAGGGATTTTGCCTCACTGTGTGTTTTCAACCGCCTATGTAATGGTTTGTGCTCAGATGAATTATTATATTTGACATGATGCCCACAGCTACATTCTATCATCGCACCGCTCGCCATAGACAGGGAATTCATCCCCACACATTGCATCCGAATGCGGTGCGCACCGTGAGGTATGAAAGGAACTTCATCCCACGTACGCTTAAGCTGTGGAATGAACTCCCTGCCATGGTTTTCCCAAGCGACTACAACATGGGGTTCTTCAAGAGGGGCATTTGAAGGTTTCTTCAGGGTAGGCAGCGCGAGTGTAACGCCCCTGATGTTGCATACGTCCATAGGCCGCGGTAACCACTTTCCATCAGGTGGGCCGCGTGCTTGTCTGCCACCTAAGTGGTATATAAAAAAAAAGTCCATGGAATACTGGTAGACATTAAGCCAATAAGGAAGAGAGCTGATGATCCATGGTGGTTCTCACTACCTTAGTTTAAAATCTCTAGTAGTCATGAGAAATTGAATAAACTTCAGAAGGGCTTTATGTAAATGAGAGCAGCGGCTTTTGAGGAAACGGGGCGTGAACGGTATGAAATTTTAGGCTACGTGTGTGGCCGAGAAACTGATTTTAAATATATGTGTAGTAGGTGTTTTAGCAATATACTTTTGAGGGAATGATGTGATGTGGTGTTTTACCTGACTTTTTACCGCATTTTATCTAAAATTCAACTTCCCAGTACAGTATTTATCCTATTGGTTAACCTGTAGTTCAATAGTACAATAATATCTGTTTGCTGTAAAGCTGTAAGTACGCTATTGAATGTCAAATTCTCGATAATTCATGTCCCAATTAATAATACAAGATACCCATCAAACTTGCCGCGTTTCCACGCTGAATTGCGATGGTCAGCCTCTGTACTAGGTATGATCTGGAGCGTGAGTCACTAGTAACCTCTGTAAGCCACTACTCAATCGCCCTTACAAGGCTTTTGCCCTCCTTGCCCTAGCTCGCTAGTCTCCACCGCTACTGACAGTGAGGCCGCGTCCTGGACGACGGCGGCTGGAGCGGGCGGCGCGGGCGACGACACCCGCGTCTTTATCAAAGTCGTACATTTGTGTGAAGCTGTTCTCGATGACAGCGGTGCGGGCGGCGCGGCGTGGCGAAGGACACCGCGCACACCGCCCGCACCGCCCGCTCCGCCCGCTCCACCCGCCGTCGTCCAGGACGCGGCCTTAAGGTCAATATTGTTCTGTAAAAATTCTTGAGGAATTTATACAGAACAAGTGTCGTGTAAAGCCAAAATATTTTGTACGACACATTTTCATAATATTTTATATTACAGCCAGAAGAGTCCTTGTCGCTTTTTCCACGTCATTCGATAGTGTCTGCAATATTGAAATTTTATGCGTCCAAAAAGCCGTGAAGTATTAAAGTCACATCGCGAGAGAGCACAAGATTACTGAGGGGAAATCTTGCGTACGCTCCGTTTAATATTTCTGATGTTCAGAAAAGGCTAGATTTTGTCTACATCGGCTTAGTGACATACCATAAGAATTTGTTTTGAAAAGTTTTCTATTGTTATCAGTCACTATCCATACTAATATTATAAATGCGAAAGTAACTCTGTATGTCTGTCTGTCTGTCTGTCTGTCTGTCTGTCTGTATGTTACGCTTTCACGCCTAAACCACTGAGCCGATTTTGATGAAATTTGGTATAAGGGTAGATTAGACCTTGAGAAAGGACATAGGCTATGTTTGGTCGCGATAACTGACATCCACGCGGGCGGAGCCGCGGGCAAAAGCTAGTATAGTATAAAGCAAAGTCTCTTTCCGCGTCCCTATATCCCTGTGTATGCTTATATCTTCAAAACTACGCTACAGATTTTAATGCGGTTTCTTTTAATGGATAGAGTAATTCAAGAAAAAGGTTTATATGTATAATACATTCTTAATATAGTAGAGGGTGCAGCCGGAACGGAATCGGACGCCACGCGGGCTGTAAAAAATTGGTGGTACGAAGTTCGCCGGGTCCGCTAGTTAGTTAATACCTATAGCGGATTCGGGGCTCCAAAATGAATGGATCGAATCAATCGAAACAAAATCCTATAAAGTTGTTCGTTTTCTATTGGACAAGGTTAGGGAAGGGACGAGTGATTTTCTTCGAATGAAAATCTTAAAGATTGACTAGGTATTACAATACACACATTATCCTACTATGCTATCATAAAAGTCAGTGAAGATGTTTGTTATTCAATCACGCTCTAACGGTTGGATAGACTATAGTCTAGAATCACATAAGACTACTTTTATCCCAGGAATACCTAGGGAACCTACCCATGTGCTGCGTGAACAAAATTCTTCATAAATTTCGAGTTGACCGCAGGAGGCAGCCCACCTACTTTCGTTAATACTTCCAAAATAAATTTATTGATCAAACCAACCGATTCTAATCCCCAATCCTCTATGACAGAATTTGTACAGTAAAATTATCACCAATTACAGAACATTCCCCATGTTCACAATCAACTCGAACAATGGCGATGAATCTAAACAGGTCTTAATAAGTTAATAACGTCATGTTCGAAATACGATGCGTCATGTCGAAAACAATAATATCAGTACTTAAAAATATTTCACAGTCACTATTTTTTACTGTGACTCTGCTCCTATTAGCATGAATGAAAGAAAAACTTGATTATATTTGAAATACTTCTAGTGACAAGGGCCACATAATTCAGTGTATTCTACTTAACACTTCTGGTTAAGCTATTTATATTGTTTGTGTTAGGAGTTCACGATGACAGTGGGGAAGGCTGAAAATTTTCAAAAGAGCAGCCAGGGAAAAAATGGGTTGTTTTGATCTAATTTGTCATGCACCAATTGACTCATTGGTAAGGAACCAGGTTATAGATACAGTTTAAATCAGTGGCCTGTTCATTTTATGTCGTATGGACTTGTTCTAATGGAATGTCATCATCACTTTTCAATACTGATCCACTGTTAGTTTTAATATTGATACAAACATAGCTCTCTTTCTTTCTTGTCTCTTACTATAGTTCTCTCTGTACTAGGCAAAGTTTTAAAAATAACTTTGTTGTTCCAAATCAAGCTCATCATGCTCTTGTTTGATTCCTTGATCTTTAACAGAACTAAGTGATCATCAATTTCTTCAAATACAAAGTTTTAACACCATTAACAAACAAACGGATATAACTAAAATTGTACAATATTAGTTACAAAGAATTATTCAATACATGCAAATAGATAGAATCTACAAGATGAAACTTCACTCCATTGTTCATTTGGAAGATCAATGTAGAGGTGTTCCGAACTCGGGACTCGAATTAACATTTTAAATGGGAATCAATTGTGTTACTTTAAGTTCTCGACTCAAGTATAATTCCAATTTTGTTATGTCGATCTTCTACCTATTCTAAAGTTATTTAACATCTATTGCGTCTTTTAGTTAGGGTATCTTTTGAACAGTTGGCGCGTATAGTTGATGAAGTTACTTCGAATACATCGGGAAAAATGAAATGCTCAAGTGGAACTTGAACCCACGACCTTCTTCTCCTTACAGGACGAATGCTCTTCCAACTGAGCTATTGAGTCACACCTGAATTACTTCAAATTTCCCTTCTCCTTTTATCCGTCTTTAAGGGCGATGAAGTTAAATGAGTTTACCTACCACATATCCTCCGTGAACTACCACCAATAATTTAAAAAAGTCTATCCTTTTTCGTTTGTAATTAGATGCTCCTTCTACAAGCTTTCGTTATTCTTACGAGTATCATCACAGCCGAGTATCCTGCTTGCATCTGAAGTAGGTACACTAGAAGGTTCCTTAAGTGTTAATAACTATTATTTAGATGCTAGTTATATAAACTTATAGAACCAAAGTATCCCGTATTAATGACTAGCTTTTGCCCGCGGCTCCGCCCGCGTGGAGGTCGGCTATCGCGACAAAACATAGCCTATGTCTTTTCTCAAGGTCTAATCTACCCATGTACCAAATTTCATCAAAATCGGTTCAGCGGTTAAGGCGTGAAAGTGTAACATACAGACAGACAGACAGACAGACAGGCAGACAGACAGAGTTACTTACGCATTTATAATATTAGTATGGATGCGCCTACCTCGTAAAGCTGCAGTATAAAGTGCGTCTATGTACATCGTGCCCAAAGTATAAATATAAGGTATACGTATTCCACTAGGGGACTCCAAAGGTATATTACCATCATCTTATATGAATAGGTACGATGATGGTAGTATGTATTCTTACTTGGCAGTTTGAAGAGCCTAAATAGGAAAATGTTATTCTTGAATAAATATAAATTCTTGGTATATTTAATCAAACAAAGAAATAATAAAAACTTATCACACATCATATTAGGTGTCAAAGGTTACTCAGTGAGATTTAAAAAGTTAAGATTTAAAATTAAATATCTACATATATATCACAGTATTACAAGTGCCATTAGTAAGGGCTAAATATTTATCCAGCCGATTATGCATACCAGGACTGGTATTAATTTACAAAATAATATGCCCAAGCTCGATCAGTACAGTCATAAGCGTTATAAAGTTATATGCAAAGTGAATGCAGTCTATATTTTGTTGCTGTAATTTTTGCCGTGTGGTTACATTATGAAGTTTTAATACCTCATTAATTTAAAAATATCTTTTTAGTATTCCCTGTAACATTATAGCAGATTATTATCAATATTATTATTGAAATTTTATTGTGTATTGAAAATGCTGTGGAACAAAAAATGAGATTGAAATTACATCAGATGTATTTACCTACATCTCGTTTTCTATGTTTAGAATAAAGTGCTTCAATAATGTAATAAGCTAAGTGATTAAGAAGTTGGTCTTACGATCGAAAGAACGGCTATCACTATTAATGACGTATTTAGCTTAGATGAAGGGGTTATTATAGAGAAAACTAATAAGTATTTTCGGTTCTTAGTAACATCAAACAAAAAATAGAGTTCGTGGTTATTTTCATTTTGATGATCGCTAGAGATGTATGTAAACGAATCCAAGGAGCTTAGCCAAGTTATCACTTGAAGACACATTGCCACTCATCACTACTCATAATGAGGTATTTTTCAAGCATCGCCTGCTCTCTGTCCGTAGAACATTTATCCAAAAGAAACAGCAACAAAAAAAAAATAAAGAAAAACTTTAGCCACGATCAGTGTTCGGATCAAATTCCCTGTCATTTCACAATCACACTTCACAATCACAAAATACAACCTACATGTCCATAAAAGCATGTGCCTTTATAATTACATACGAGAATAAAATACGAGCAACAAAACAGTGTGAACGCACCTTCAAATCGGAACGAACGTTTGATCGAGTTATGCATTATTAATGAACACACGAGTAATTACAGGGCGCTGAGATTTATCGCTTCATGGCTAAGGTTGGGAGTACACGAACAGCTATCAGTAAGAGTCAAGAGTCAAACATCTATGCGTCTTTTTTTATTTAAAGCATGCCTCTAGGAGACAGTTGAGCAGACTTATTTGTCTTATTTTGATTTTCAGGTCTGAGGCCACTTTCGTTTGTAAAACGTGTAACATTTCTTTCTTAAATTATGATTTTACTTTAATTATTTCCTGAGTCTTTCAAAATCTTCAATTAACTTATTCTTTTTTTTTTCTACCATATTCTTTAATTCTTTGTTAGGTACTTATTAAATGTTTGTAAATGGATGGTAAATTTGGAAAACGAAAATTCGGATAGAAATTTTATACCGTTGACTTCAGAAATAATTACAATTTATAGTAGGTTTTCAGGAACGGTGCTTTAGTTACCACTTACAATAATTTAATTGACACTACTTTATACTAAAACTGACATAACTATTACACAATTAAGGAGTTATTTAAAAAACGGACAAACCATTTCGAAAATTAAGATTTCTTCTTAATAAGCAATTAATAGTGACAGTCGTCCGTGTATTGTCGTCTTAAGTATTTTTACTTATATGGGAGTTCTCAGAAAAAGGTTGCCCAGCCTCGGCGTGTGGCCTTTAATTGAGATGTTCAATTTAATTGGTATTATCGAGAATATCTTCGAAATCACGTCGCACTGGACTATAGAATTAGATGTACTTAAGTAAAACTTAGCCATTATTGGGTGGAGTATTAACCTAGGGGCAAATGTAGTGGCTGTTGATAAAGTAGTTTAAAATGAAAGCTGTTCTATGAGATTATAATCTAGATACCTAGAATGGAAATATTAGAACGCCATTCATAAATCGCTAAAATCATCCATTTAAAAAATTCGAACTTAGTCTTTCTTATGCACGCACAATCAATCGTTATGGTCACATTAGTTCCTGTCAGATCATGTCACGAAGACCCGAGTTCATTTTCTTGCTTTTACTTCTCCATTTTGCTTTTCCATCTCAGGCATCCGCGACCTGGATCATTGGCACATTATCATCTTCTACAACGTCAACCGTAAAGAGTCTTTCCATATATTATATATTTTAGATGTAAGTACTAATGTAACAACTACTGGTTGTCCAAATAAATAAAAAATAAAAAGGACAGAATTGATCCCTGGATCTATCCCGGCAGTAAGTCAAGTATCCAATATAAATACGTAGGCTTATTTACGCATAATTCTATATTCATATGACAAATATTTTGGGCTATTAATATAATATTTAAGTGTCATAAACAGCTCACTTCTACAGAGTGAATTTGAATACGTGTAATTCCTTCAAACGCCCTTTCTGAAAGAGCCTTTTCATATCGACAACAGATCACGTGTCTTTTGAAGATACGAGAATTGTATGAAAGCGATCTGACTGTGTTATCGAATTTCCTTTGTTAATAAGTAAAATATTTTTATTTTTGTGTTGGTTTTTATTATGTGAGTGATACTTTTCATCATAGCATATAGAATGAAAAAGCTGGGACTAAAATAAAAATTGTAATAAAAAAAATTACTGGTGGGTGTCTAAGCTCCTTCACCGTCGTAACACCCCGTGTTATCCTCAAGACAGCCCAAAAATACATAGTGCGCATTTAGAGTCAATTTTATGACGTGATTGGGGTCAAAATATATGCCGATAACTATACAGAATGCGTAGGGTTTTTACTTCAATTGCAATGTGCAAGCAATTAGATATACACAGAGTGCTGACTGTACTCATAATATTCCTTAGAACAGAAATAATATGTGACTAAATAGAATGCTACAGGAGAAAAATATCGAAGAACCACAGAGCCCTCTAGACAAATGGTACACTCGTTACTCTCTCTGACTTAAGAACTGCGCTCTTGTCGGTGGAGTAATCACCACTCTTCTCTCTGCTTCGCCAATCATTTCACTTCCCGGTACGATGTGACTTGTCTTTTCCTTTATCTGTGCCATAGATGTTCCTCTTGGCCTACCTCTTCCTCTCCTTTCTTCTACCTTCCCCTCTATGATGTTTTTTAAGAACAAGTCATGTCTTATCAGGTGGTCAATCATCTTTCCTCTTCGTTTCTCGATTATAGAATAGAAAAAATCATTGTATAGGATTAACATGTATTTTGACAATCGTAAATATATGTCATCCCAAACGTTAATCAGCCTATTCGATTCTACTAATGAATTGCTACCTAGGGAGACAGATATTCAAAATATTCACCTGGAGACAGGAATTCAAGATAATTCAGTCTTCGATTTTCTGTAGATTTGAGGTAAACAACTGATATAGTGGAAATAAATTGCCAAGAGTGCTAGATTCTCTTTAACTAGTTCGCAATGCAATGGGTTGCAATAAATTTTGAAGCCATAAATATCGGAGTAGTAAATTTTGTTCTTTATTTGTGATACTCCGTGAACTCAATGAACATATAAATTTGCTTTTAAGTGCTTTAGAGAAACTTTCACGTTTCATGATGCGCTATTATTTATGTACTTACAAGAATAGATGATATAAGATGATATACCTATACACAACATAATCTTGTTAGTTGCAGTAAACTTAACTTTATGTCAAGGTTTGAAAAAATTGGAGGTTTTTATTTATATTGGCCAGGACACTATGACTTCACCCCTGATGGCGAGCTGAAGTTAACGCCTCAAGAAAATGGGTACCCAAGTATGCTACAATGGTGGATCTCTGTTTTACGCTTGTACATTCTTTATTTCACACCAATTGAACAAGACAAACATGTTGACACCCATGGATCAAGTGAAGAAAAGTATGAAAACTGTGGAGTAATTTATGGAGTAATAGAAGATGCCGTGACTAAGACAGATACAGGGATGCTTAAACATGTTGAGGAGATGAACGAAATAAGATTGAGGAAACAGATTGTTCCAATGAAAAGAAACCACAACCAGCGAATATAAATATGAAAACAAATATAAAAATGGAAGAAGCGAAAGGTGCAAGGATCGTAGCAAATTGCAACTTGCATCTTTAGGGACCCCAATTGAAAAGAGACGTGACTGTTGGTATGTAATAGAAGAAAACAATCCAAATTATGTAATAAACCTCAAAACGGTCACTATGACTAAAATAATATATCACGTCATTCCGAATAATAAAATTATTTAAAAGCACTAATGAAAATGCAACCATACACACTTCAGTCGTCAGTCTTCTTTATTAAAATCAGATTATGGTTTATTAAATCTGTATCGGTTCGAAATTTAACAGAATTATCTGTGACCGCTAGTGGTTACGGAATATACTGGTAGTTCCGTTGGCGTATTTTTAAATATTTCGTTAATTAAATTTTTTTTTTTCAGATAGAGCTTAATATACTTAGTTTAATGCTGCAGATAACACAATCATCTCATTGCTCTTCATTATACCTCACCTCAGATAATGTAGACACAACACTTAGCTTATACCCTGTCCATCATATTATTGTATTTTAGACAGATGGAAGTAGTAATTGCATGAAAATTTAAAATATCGACAAAGTTAAAAAAAATCGATCAAAAAAATTATTCATCGATAAATGAAAATATTATGATAAATATATGATTTCATGTGGAATTATAATCTATTATCTTTCTGTACATAATAATAAAGCATTAGATATTTCGTGTCTATACCTACAATTTACAAATGTATTGTAAAACGATTGTGGGCCATAACGCACACGCTAATCTCCAAAACAAAACAACCGACTTCTAGAAAAATATTCCAACATGCCGATTTCCTGGTATTTATTGAAGAGTTCCGTGATCTGTCTCTGAAACCCATCATCAGATCTTTATACAATTTTGGAATAAACCTCTTTCAAATCAAAAATAATTTTGACAATCCGCCTACATATTATGACGGAGTTTCAAAAATCATTTTGCCGTAAAAATCATACAAATATTAAAAATTATAAACATCCGAATTGGTGTTTGGAAATCGGTAAAAAACCACCAGTTTCGTAATATTTTTTAGAAGAATTATTTTCTGTAGTCGATATCGATTGTGACATTTTCAAGTTATTATAATAAAAACAGTCGATGGACTAACTACATCCCTAAAATTGCTTTCTGGTTGACGTGACGTTGTCAATGAAAAATGACGCATTGGCGCCTAATTTTTGTTAGGATTTTCAGGTGTTGACGCTAGAACAAAGTTATACCGACCACTGTCAGTGAGCTGTCTAAAATACAATAATATAATGGACGGAGTAAAGTAGTTAGATACACTATTATAAACGAATACCATTTTATTTTTGTATTTAGTTATTAAATAATACTTTTATTTTACTAATTAGTCATTAAACACGCTATAAATAAAATAGGAGCCCTAAAAGAAACTCTTTAATATTCAAAAAGCAATAAGGAGCCATTACACTTTACAACCGCGAACACGTCCGCTCGCGATATCAGAAACGAAACTTATTAACAGTTACAACACCATTCGGTCCCAATAAAAATAAAAAAACACACTCGTCCAACTGCTAAAGACTCCAATAAATACACATTGTTAACGTCCACGTCTCTTAATGTTGCCACCTACGTGCAATTAAGTATTTAAATGGCGATTTACCATAAACGGTACGAGTGTTTTGATTCTTTTTACTTCCACGTACGGAGGTAACGACTCATTGGACATTGGCGTACGACTTGCATTTTTAAGTTTTTAAACCATAAATTCTATTTGCGAAACCGCCTCAACTCAAGCTAAGCGAATTAGATAAATGCGCATATTTTAGAATTCGTACGCTTGAATAGTTTTGTGAGATAATATGCAAAGAACTCAAAAAAGGTTTTTTGTGTCCTTAGCCAGGTATTTGATGACGTTAATATTTCTAACTGCAGTTGTCTTGGGTTACGGGTCAGCATCCAGCTATAGTGTGGTATCGACTGCGTTGGCCCTGTGTCATCGATTTTGCTATTTTAGTCATTTTTTGGAATACTTCTTGGCTCTGAAAAAAATCAAAGATGGTTAACTATAGTACGGAAGTAACCTAGGTAGAAGTCGGCATTGATTACCAGACATAAATCACACAATTTTCAATCATATCATGTCCTGATTGCATCTTGCAACAAAACCTGCCCAAGCATATACATTGTAAGACTTAGGTAGTACACGTATTTATCTTCAGTAATATATATTCTACGTCAATCAGTTGAAGCTACACTCACAGAGATTAATTAGAGATTAAATTCATTAATATCGTAATTTATCTTTCGTTAGCACAGTTAGACAGTCTATGATAGTCTAGTTAATCTACACTGACAGGGTGCTCTCAAATAGATTATTATCTAAATCAAATCAAGCTAAATATTAAATGTTTTGAATACGATATTCATATACTCGTAATTCCTAGTTTAACTTAACACCATTGATTACCTAACTGAAACATCGCTTAGCATTAAATGTATTAACATTAGACAAATTCTGTAAACAAACTAACATTCTAAAAGTTTTATTTTAGAAATCATTAATTTCAACTGACAAAGATTACTTAATTTTTTTTAGTCACATTAATGATCCAATCTCGATTCCACTGACGTTATCGCTAATAGAATGTCACTTTGTCTAAACGGTATACAGGCTCAAGTCGAGCCTGAGAGTCGAAGTTCAGAATTCGAATTTAAGAGTCAATAAACTTCCAGATACAATATATTTATTTTTAAACCTATTCTATAATTTAACTGAAAACATCTTCTCTTTATCTTTATATTGCAGTATTGAGCACAGCCGGCTCTTTGCGTCGGTTCATGTTTGTTCTTCACAGTTTTTACGAGGTTTTGCTGATTTTAAACGCATTTATTACCACTTTATTACGACGTCTGCCATTCGCCCACGATGCTCTTTTATTTTTATTTTCAATTGATTTCCAGTTATTGCGCTATCGGTAAGGAAAGGTATAGGTTTCACTGATGCTATAGATACCAAAGTATCAATTACACATTGTTTTGGATTAGTTATTAAATTATTTAAAATACCAGTAATTCAATCAATTTCAACAAATAAATATCATTTAAATCAATCAATTTTACTCAAATTACGTTTTTTGCGATGTTTTTATGTTTTTATGTTTATGTTATGTTACAAAACTACGAGTAATTAATTACACGTAGGCGAAGGATAGGAAGAAATGGCGCACATTGGGAAAGGCCTATGTCCAGCAGTCGACTGCTACGGGCTAATTGATTGATACAAAACTAAGATGACAAATGTGTCGCGCTTATCACACATTTTCCACTGTCGTATCTTAACAAAAAAAAATTAACATCCCTATACCTAACTAAGGAATCCAACTCAACAATCAAAATAAAAACGAAGAAATATTCTTAACATTAACCAAAGCTAAATAAACCACAGGTAGCTAACAATAAATACTTCATGAAATGAGTTAATCCGAAAGCACAGCCATTTTAGTAAGCTCATTAAGAGTATAATTAATTCAGAAATACCATTTAAGATTATATAAAACGATCGCATTAACTCCACGTTTTACGTGTACGGAATGATGAAATAAATTATTGCAATTCGTTAAATATATAGTTTGTCTTTAACAAGTCATTTGTATTTATTGCGCTATAAAGATTACGTGTGAATTTTTTATCTTGTTTTTAAGTGAATTAAGATGAGGATAACAAGATAGTGGTGTATTCATTTTGATATCAAGAGCTAAAGGCTTGTAAATATTATTTACTGGGTTTCTGAAATTGTAAATGTTATTCATTGAAGGTTTCCGTGGCGCGAATGTTTTTAGGCAAACGAGCTTGGATCATTCTCTTTCACAACACCCACTTTCTACACTTGGTTGGTTAATATTGTGGCATAGGTCTGTCAGTTTCTTCCTGAATGTGAGTGACACTTTCAGAGAAGAAGTTTGAAAAGTGTTCATAGTTCGTAGTGTCTGCACACAGTCCAGTGAGACATGCCTATACTTGTTTGCTCATAGAGTTAAAAGAATTAAATAGCATAGTTTATAAATATCTAATTTAAAATAGGCAACAATATATTATGATAGACCAAGCTACGATAAGCTAGAAACATAAACAAAATCATGATACATATCAATTTAATCAAAATCAAAATTACAAAACCAAATTATGAATAGAAGTGTAACTTTTAGAGATGTACGTCAAATTAACTTCAAGCTTGATAAAATATGCCTCTTAATTGAAATTAATCATAAATTACACAACGAAAGATATGCAGATCCACTCATTATACATCAACATCGCCACCCAAATGCGCAGTAACACAATACATGCTCACACACACATTCACACGCTCAGAAATTGACCTTAATTGAAATTAATTTTATAAATCACGAACAGAATGCAAGAAAGATAATGAAGAAGCAGACGATGATCCATTCATAACTGTACCAACAACGCCATTGAAATGCAAATTGATGGAATACGCACACACATACACACTCAAGAATCGGTTTAATGAACTAACCCGTAACACGAACTAGATAAAAAGCAAAACAATTTCTACCGTAACATAACATAAAATCCAATTAAACTCTAAATGTCATCATTTGTCATAATAATATTTTAATTACGCCGCTTCAATTACTGAAAGAATTAAAAAATAGACAATAAAAAATCAGTTATAATATAAAAGATGTTATAATACAGCTAACATGTAATTATAACAGAATTTATGTGAATCGAAGACATTATTACTGTCATAAATAAAACCGGAAAGCGATCAAATTATACGATAGAAAATATAGGGAGTTTCGTTATACGTAGACTGAGATTCGGATCTGCCTGTGTAATTAAAATATGAATTGATAATTTTATGTTGATGTTTCAATTTTAATATTGAAGCGCGTACAAGATTGTTCTTGGAGATTGTTTACCTTTATTAATGTTGAACACGGGTTTTAATCAGGTTTTATATAAGATTCATTTTCTACGAGATGATTTTTATACTAAGCAATGCTGTAATTGCGAAAGTGAGTTTGTTTGTAATTTAACCACGTAAAAACGACTGGATGAGTTTTTGTTAACATTTTGCACAGAAAATTTTTTTGAATGCAAAACTGGATTAAGAGATCGATAATAGATTTATTTTTAGACACTACATTAAAAACAAGAATAAATGAAAGGAACGAAAGATTGCAGAAGATTAATAGACATTATAATTTTTGGATAACTAACCAAACGAAAAAAAGAACGAATTTATTAAACAATTTGGCAGATGAATGATATTTTTGAATCGCTCTAAATCTGATCATAGTTGATCAGATTATTCCCTATAAAAAGGGACTAGTAATGGTCCTGGATGTTCACTCATACACCCACAAAATTGGCTATTATCAGAGAAAATACATTTCCAACGTAAAAGATGCAAAATTATACCAAATTCAAAAGCTTACTGAAATTCTACTCACCAACAAACAAACAGAATCACATTTCCAACGAATTGATATTAAATTTCATTATTTTCAACTCGCACTCCATAATAGAGTCGTGAATTCCAAATGGCCATAAAAACGCGAGTAAATGCATTTAAAAATGTATCATAAATATTGTTTTATTGCATGCGGCATCATGTTTTCAATCACATATGATGGACGCGCTCCAGAAAGAAACTTTAAGACCTGCTATACATGGCCGCATTGAATTGTCAATCAAAATACTTAATTGCAGTCATCTGGCACTGGAGTTATTTGAACTTGCCAAAACAGACGTCAATATCATTTACATATTTCTGAGGAAGATTTGTGTGTTGATTCAAAGAGTATTATTTTCTTTTGAATGTGTAGGTATATAAGATGGTGTAAGAGACACCGTGTCCAGAATGTTAGCTTAGGACGTAAATAAGCGGGAAATGAATAGGATGATAAATTTATAGAAAAATATTACCCACCAATCATATTCATTGCTTTGCATTGACAAAACAAAACACTGGAAAGGGTTTCAGCTAAGCTATGTTTTTTAAATGGAAAGACGCGTGAGCATAGATTCGAATTTAAAACATTTTGTAGGAAGTTTCATAAAGTCAAAGTCTTTCTTTTTATTCATTTAAAATGAGCGAATGGATCACTGTTTCGAAACGTGGTCCCGAGCTGAGAGGGTTCCGGCAAGAAACTCAGCGGGTATTTTTTGGTATATTTACAAATACCACATCTTACTCAACACGCTACATAGCATAGCACAGTGGAACATCAGCACATCTCTGGTCGAAATTCAGCCGTAGTGCTACCACTAAAGATTCGTATCCCGGTAATCAGACCTTATGCCACCTAGGTAGTTAGCGATTGTATATTCATATTATTTGGCCCGGTGCAGTAATGAGTGGGTTGCTCCCCGATCAGATAAATCCAGATCATCTCACTGATAATGCTAGTCCAGCTCATTAATTATGGAATACAGCTCATTCATCAAACTTTTGATATCTACCGTAACGAATGAACGTCAAATTGGCAATTTAATCCGAATGCAACCGAACTCACCCGAACTTACCCGATCGGCGTGATTTATAGTCATAAACGATAAATATTCATTATGTAATGTACTCATATTATTTCGTTCAAGTTGGTCGACAGTTTAATTGCTTTCGATTTTTGTTTTATTGCTTTTTTCTTTATTTTTATTATTATGCCTCCCAGGCAGATCTGTTATGAAGATGTAGTTTATTAAACTAGGCACAGTAAAAATATCACCATCTCTGTTACTCCTGAAGGTATGACAAAGGAGAGGATATTTTTTTAAGGAATATTAGTCATAAAAATTACTATTATTTCGCCAAAGCCCTGCAGCTGCATTGCTTGTTTTACAAGTGGTTTCAGTAGTGGCCAGGATGTAACCCGAGACCCTTCGAATGTAAGGCTTCTTAGCCACTAAGCTACCTGCCAATGCTGGCAACCTGAGTTATGTACAATAATTTTCTCTTAATTATTTTAGAAGCGCGAATTGTAGAAGGTAAACAGGAATAAAAATTGGAAAGAAGACACCAGAATATTTGGTTTAGTCCTTAGTATGTAGGACAGAGGACTACGATGACCCACTTTAAAGAATGCAGCAGATTTCTACGCCACGAGTACTCGTATAGCTGCATTGCGCCGCGTGATGCGACACGTCAGTCTTCCCTTGGAAGCAATTATGCTGCAATTTGCAGAGACTTGGTGACATTTTTACTGTTGTACTGCGAAATGCCAAAATGACAAATGAAAACGATTCATCGCGATTTCCCAGTTGTATTCAAAATTTGCACTTTGGAGCCCAAGGTGTGTTTGTTTTTGATGGACAGATTAGCTTTTTTGGGAACGACTGTCTGACTGTGTTTGATCTCCCAGTCCTGGGAAAAAAACCTGTACCAGAGCCTTGTTAGAAATTCAGCAGTTATATATATAATTTACAAACTTCTCGTCATCATCATCCACATAAAGGCGTTAGTCCTGATTGCATCCGAAGCCACGGTGCCCTCGGAGTTATCATATTAAAATAGTACCTAAGTAAAGTAGTAAGTAAGTAAGTTCAGGGTCCGTCTTCCGGCTCTCCACTTCGCACGAGCTTGGGCGTCCAAGGTAGTGAAACCGTTTGCACATATGTCACCCTCCACGACGCTAGGCCAGCACTTCTTGGGCCTACCCCGTAATTTACAAACTTCTGCTTAACCTAAGTGATCAAAGGTTAGGCTACCTAGGCGCAGTTTCATCTGGATGGATGACCATTTAGTGGTATTTCAACTAAGTGCTGCGGAGGGCTCGTTAAAAGTTGGTCTCAGCTTTCAATAGCCGTTAGGTCATTAGGGTTGCAAATAAGGCCTGTGAGCTGAACAACTCTGTCAGTGGTTGGCAACTAAACACATCTCCGGTTCGTTGTTGGGAGGTCCGATAGCAGTCGCTTCCAATATATTAATAGCCTCTGTGGCGTGGTGGTAGTGGACGCGACTGTCACGCAGGAGGCGCTGGTTCGATCCCCGCTAAGTGCAAATATTTATATGCATGAAAATGGCTATTTTCAGTTAATGGATATGTATGTATTTACAAAAAAAAAGTATGTAAGTATGTTTATCGGAATTCTAGATTCCATAACATAAGCTGGTTAAGCTTACCATGGGTCTAGATAGCGTTGTGTAGATTGTTGTGGAATATTTATTATTTACCTAGCCAAAAAACACAAGTCACATCATATTTAAGAAGACCCGGGACTCCTAGGTGAAGAACCAGGATTAACGCAAGTTTTCCGCCATAATAGTAACATCGATACTAATCAAACCTTTTAAAGCCTTTATTTGAAACAATCAACTATAATCTCCTAACATGGCTTTAAACACAGTTTAGATCTCGTAACATCCTCGTCGACTGATACTGATCGCAATTTAGAAATTGCTCTTATGATTAGTTATGAGATCGTTCTTTTGATAAAACCAGACTCGGCTAAATGACTTATAGAAGAACTAGTTTAGGTTTGAGGTTTTATCTTACATCTAGTCTAATGAAAGTATTAAGATGTCTGGGTTCCGTACCTAAGTACTAAAAGGAGAGAAGCAACTGTTTTTTTTTTTATATAGAACACGTCAATTTGGCTTCACATCGCCTGAAGGTAAGCTGAAGGCGAAGTCTCAGAAAAAGAATTCTAAGTTCACATTGCCTTTTTGTTGAAACTTACCTTTACATTACTACCACTGAAACTTACCTTACAACCTATAGATTACTCTCCATTTTTATTGCAATACCTTAATGAGCAATTAAAGGAAAAAATACCAAATATTAAAATTCTAAGAATTTCAGACGTTTAAGATTAAGATCGATCGTCTCGATTTCTTCATCTTTAAACTTTTCACACAAGTTCACTAGTTTTGACATTTCCAACCAGCAGTTGCATAAAAACAATACCATGCCAATTTTGAGCTCTTCTAAAAAATCCTACTATCTACTTTCCAGAACAACACATGCATAAAACATCGTCCGTATACAATGCAAACAAAATCTAGGTCCAAATGGTTCGATATTACTTTTCTTTGCCGTACACTACTGTGTTTCATCTACCTACAATGAAATACTGGATCCTTACAGGTGTGAAAACGACATTAATACCACCCTTATAATATGACTTTAATTCCTGAGACCTCACCTTTAAATTACCAGGTGATGAGGTGATGTCATATTTACATTGATAAATGCAAAATACTCTTTGAATAAGTGGTGATCAACACAAACGTATGTGTACTTACTCTGTTACACTACATTTCTGGAACACCTACCATATGTTGCTTTCGTAAGACATCATTAAAGGTTACTGTCTACGGTGTTTTAACAATAGGAACCGAAAATGGATTGATGAACAGACTTTATGATAAATGACACATAGGAAACACTGCTTATTACATTTCCAAATGTAGGCAGTGTACGTACTACATGCTTACAATAAATTTGGATGCTTTCTTTTAAGAGTCCGTACCACTCCAGCTCGAATTCAAATTTTACCCCCGCGCGCCTCAACAACGCACTCGCGCCGGTACTACTCGCGCGCAGATGCATCTATCTCACTCCCGCGATGACCCCGGGCCGGCCGACGCGAGGCTCGGCCGCCAAGTTCACGCGCGTATCTATCAATCGATAGGGTAAAGTAGCTAGTAATTAGACATCAAGAAAGTTATGGCAATAAACAAACTTTTGAGAAAACTGTGCATATTGTAATGATAATTTACATAAAACTTATATATAATATAATATATTCCACAACATTCTACACAACGCTATCTAGACCCATGGTAAGCTTTTATAGCTTGTGTTATGGAATCTAGAATGCGGATAAACATACTTATATACTTTTTTTTTGTAAATACATACATATTATACATAGAAACACCCAGACCAATGCAAATAGCCATATCATACATACAAATATTTGCACTGAGCGGGAATCGAACCCGCGCCTCCTGCGTGGCAGTCGCGTGCACTACCGCCACGCCACGGAGGCTGTCAAATATAATATATTTATACTTATCCTATTAATATTATAAATGCGAAAGTTTGTGAGTATGTATCGCTGTATGTATGGATGTTTGTTACTCTTTCACGCAAAACTACTAAATGGATCTGGCTGAAATTTTATACAGGGGTAGATTAGAACATGGAATAACACATAGGTTGCTTTTTATTCCGGGTTAAAGTTCCCATGGGTTGCGGGAACGGGAACAAAACTTCACGCGGGCGAAGCTACGGGTAGCAGCTAGTATAATATAATAATAGCAGCCCTTTCAATGTCTCACTGCTGGGCACTGCTATCTCACCTGAAGGTACCTTGGTGGCCAATAGTCCACCAAGGAGGGGGGGCCTTTATGGTCGGTTTCGAGTTCTCCGCACGCGCTCTGCTAAGCCTAGCGGAGAAGTACTTTGCCACTGAGCGATCAGTGGTGAAATACACGGTCCCGTGGGGACCATCGATCGGCCGAGCCGTACCGCCGTCTGGCAACAGAGGGGCATGGTAGCTCTTAGGAGTTGCGAGGAAGAAAACCTCTATAAAAAATCACCCCGGACCCCACGCTCTGACGCCTGGCAAGTCTTGAGCGACGACGGCTGCACCCAGTGGTGCTACTGGTCCCAAGCCAAGGCCTCCGCCCCTAAGAAGACGGCACCTAGGGGAGGTGGTGGAGAACGACGTGCCCGTAGTTACGGAGGGTGAGGAACATCGGCTACGATTGGGTGCTGCGTGGTACGTTGCTGAGAGGGGACAGCGTAACGTGTTCCGCCGATGACACCCTCGTTTTTTTTTATCGTGCGATAAATCCCCACGGAGCCGGTGGAGGTGGTTATGTCGAACTCGAACTAAAACGCACGCCGTCCCAAGTCCTTGGTTGCCGGAGGTGAGATTGCCAAAAGCATATCTCTCGCACCCCGGCAGACCCAGGAGGACCATCCCTTTCGAGATGGCCTCCTTCGGGTTGGGGGGACCACAGTGTCCCCATCTAGCCCCGGTTACGGGGAGGCGCACCGTGCGCCGCCGCTGCGGCCTGCTTCTGCTAGGGTGACAGGCGGCTCCACCGGTCACCCTCAGGCCAGCGCTCATAGAGGACGGAGGTCGTTCTGCGACCTCCGACGTCCGGTTCGCATGACACCATCATTACGGCACGGGGAGCAGCGCACCGAGACGCAGCACTAAAGGCCACGGCAGGGGTTGCTCAAGTCGTGGGTCAGACACGGCGGCTGGGTCTCGAGGTCGCTCTTCACAAGTCCGAGGCTCGGTGCTTCCACGGACCTCGGATGGAGCCACCTGCGGGATCCAGCCTACAGATAGGGGGTGTCAGCATCGGCATCGAGCCCTCGATGAAGTATCTGGGGCTCGATGGCCGGTGGAACTTCGGACATCACTTCCGAAGTTTGGTCCCAAAACTGAGGGGGGCATCAGCCGCACTCGCGCGGCTGATGCCCAACATCAGGAGACCCAACGCTCCCTGCAGGAGACTGTACCTGGGGATCGTGCGAAGTATGGTCCTATACGGGGCCCCCGTATGGGCAGAGAATCTGACGGCCAGTAATGTGGCTAGATTGCTGAGCCCACAGAGGGCGATGACCCTTCAATAGAAACAGATGAATGGAAATTCATAATTACGTACTGTCTATAATAAATATAGGAATACGTATGGTAGTAGTACCTAACTACTGCTATATTTATATTATGATCATTCGGGTTGGTAGGTACTCATGTATTTACAGAAATATTCCGTTTATTCCGAAACTGACCCGAAAACTTGACCCGGTCGCGGGTTAGGTAGAAACTTTAAAAATTTGTTCCGAACGTAACCCTCTTCCTAACCTGACCCGACGGTCTCGTTCCTATCATAACCCGATCTGGCACTTCGCCGTCCGCTGCTGCGGCACGCTCGCTACGCTCGCTCGGCTCATGCGTTGGGGTCACAGTTCTAACCTAACCTACAGAAGTTGGAGTTACCGCACTTCGACTTTCGGCTCTGAGTCGCCCAACCGCGTCATCCGTCGCGTCGTCGCAGTGAGCGACCTGTAGTAGGCAGGACCTGCCTGAAAGACTTGGGCTGCTACTACAAGATTATTTTTGTCGATACATAGGCAGGTATGCCTATTTCAATCCAAATTTTTGAAATAGGTAGGTTTTTACTGACCTATTTATTACTTTCTACTAATATAGTACCTATTGCAAATTGTTATGTACAGTATATACGCTACTTAGGTAGGTAGGTAGATTAGATAAATATTCCACAACATTCTACACAGCGCTATCTAGACCCATGGTAAGCTAAATTAGCTTGTGTTATGGAATCTAGAATGCGGATAAACATACTTAGATACTTTTTTGTATGTACATAAATATTATACATAGAAACACTCAGACCAATGCAAATAGCCATATTCATGCATACAAATATTTGCACTGAGCGGGAATCGAAACCGCGCCTCCTGCGTAGCAGTCGCGTTCACTAACGCCATTTTTTTTATCGTGCGAAAAATCCCCACGGATACCACCATCACGGAATCATCATCAATACATACATATTATACATAGAAACACCCAGATCAATGCAAATAGCCATATTCATGCATACAAATATTTGAACTGAGCGGGAATCGAACCCGCGCCTCTTGCGTGGCAGTCGCGTGCACTACCACCACGCCACAGAGGCTGCCTACATGATACATCATTCATATGTTTAATGTTTTTTTACGCCAACATACACTTTTCCTCTTTCAGTTTACTTTATTACCCATTTCGCCTGTCAAAAGATAGGTACTTGAATACTTTCGTATCGTCTATCGTAATCGTCTGCGCAGAGCGCGTGCGACACAAGCTCCCCGTATGATAGCCGAAGCAACACTGAGGAGGAGGCCGGGCGGCAGGGCGGTTCTAAGTTTAATGGTATCGCTTGAGTAAAAATTTAGATATTTGCTAGTTACGCAGAAACCAATGTATATTTGTAAAATTTGAAACACATAATGTCTCTTAACCACTAAACTGCAATTATTGTGTAAGTTTAGTGATCCTATTTTGCGTAATTAATCCATAATATCGTTTTATTTGTACGGTTTAGAGGTAACTTTGCAATGGTTTTCTATCAAGAAAATTTTACATAATCGTGTTTTTGCCACACATAAACATTAGTATATATCCTCAACTTTACCACAAATGAATTAAAAAGTCCATGCTTTAGAACTTTTGATATTATACACGTTTATGCTATGTCATTTGAGGTAGTACGGACTCTTAAGTGCGGATAAAGTTTAGCAGCAGCTTTAAGCACCGTTGTGGTACACCGTGTGTGGACGGTACATAGAAGAATAAAGGGTTTTAGCGAACTTCTGAAGTGTTCTGAAAAGCACTCTCGCGTAAGGAGAGTAAATTCGCACTGATTAGATTAGACCGTTCACTAGAAAAGTCATGTAAATGGTCGTAGCGATACTTGGTTCGGTACGTTGTTCATAAATTTAAAAATTATCATATATATCATGGAACGCGAGAGTTTAAAAGTTAATTTAAAAACTGTTATTGCTTAATATTTGATTATATTCTTATGATCTGTAGCATCACATTGTCGCAAAATTAATATAGGTTTACTCTTGTGGAGAAGTAAACATAAACAATGCGAAATAAACACACAAACCAAAAGAATATGACAAATTAATTTCATCTTTCAATTTCATTTCGTCCTTATTCAATAAAAGTCAATTGAAAAATTATCGTTCCATTAAAAACGGCTATCCATTTTTCTTTCTAAAGCGACGGAAACCAACGATATACCTATTCATTTCATTCATTTTGTCATCAGCCTATTCCGTTAAATAAATCACGTCATCGGCAATTAAAACCCATCCTAAAAAGCGTAGACTGTCGTATGTTGATTTCCTCTACGACTTATCTCTCAACTCTTGAGACACTCAAAATCTGTCGGCAAACGTCGACAGGCAGATAAGGTGAGACAGCTTTTAACAGACTTTACCTTATCGAATAATTCAGTTTTATTATGACGAGGGTGCAGATGTAGATTTGTGACGTTCAATTTATTGAGGAATGTTGACTTTTTATTTTGACCGGGTTTTATGATTCGAACATAAATTAGCGGTGATGGGATAATTTGTTCATTGGAAGGCTTAAGTTTGGGAGAGTTGTAAAAACCAAATCCAAATGTAATAAACATAAATATTTTTTACGGATTATCGGATTTACGGATCGGATTAAGACTTAACACCTGAAATGAGGCAGTAAAGTGTCCTGAACGGCACTTTTCTTTGATGAATTAAACGGTGTATGGATTTGGTTACTTCTGGTTGAAACTCTTAACAATATACTGATGAGACTCCTGAAAATAGAGTTTACACAAACTTCCATCATAATTACATAATATTGTCGATGGTCCTTCGAAAGTACTAAGAGCAAACGAGCCCTAGAATGAAGACTGCGAGATGCCAAACGAAAGGTAGGTCACACCCTAGCCAGATATACTGATGAGTTGAAAAGGGTTTCCGGGACAGACTAGATGTGGAGGGTGGAGGAACGGAGCACTAGCGCACCTTGGTAAAGCGTGAAAAGAAGAAATTGATTGATTGACTTAGTATCCATGTTACATTATTATGCATGAACATCAATTTCTTTTTTTTGTGTTTTTGTGATAAGATTGGAGGTCTTAAGTATATTAATAGTATAACACTCACCGGGATATTTACCATGTTCGTAGTTTTTATTTGGTAACCGATATTTCGGCGCTATTTCAAGCGCCATGATCACGGTGTACTGACGACCGCCGAGCTAGTTGTTATTGGGCAGACCGTATCTGTCTACCCACTTCCGCACTCGTTTATGACGCGCGTCGTCCCTACCACTCTTTGACCAACTCGGTTGGAGTTGGTCAAAGAGTGGTAGGGGACACACACATTCCCCTTCCCAAGGCATTTCATTTTTCCGGCCTTAAGTATACATTGTTTCTTTCTTCCATCTTTTTTTGCCGATTGATGATATGCAAACGAATGTGACGTTTCAAGTATTACTAACCATTACCCTATAACTGCTTACAATAAATTAAAAAATACACAGAAAAATACAAAAATATCGTTAAAATCAATAACAATATTGTTAATTGACGATGCATTGTCGGCATAACAATCTCATACATCTAGACATGATATGAAACAAGCCGTAGGTGGTCGCCATCAGATTATGGTCTGATTAATTACTTGATAAGTTATCTAGCAGGATAGACAGGGGTGATCGTAAACAGGATTGTGGGTGGGCTACGTTTATTGTCAAATAGCTATTGGTTCCTTTGTTTATTTTTGGGCAAAGGATTGTCTATATTTTATTGGTTGTGATATATGGAAGGAATAAGGAATTTTGGGTGTACTATTGCTGTGTGTAAGACACAAAATTAATTTACTTTTTAGTTTTTTATTTTTGTTGTTAAATTACGATTTCAAAGCATCAATTTAGGCACATAAAGAGCATATATGAACGTTTACATTTTCGTATAATTACCTAATACTATTAATTCGAATAATTGCCGGATCGGTTGCTATGAGTCGCGGTTACGGGATCAGGATTTCTGTGACCCTGGTACATTGGCTTTAAGTACCAGGGTCACAGAAATTTAAAGGAACTTTACCTGGGTCGCGTGAAAGTCGCCTTTCTATTTCGAACTTACAGGATTGTTTAAATAAGATAATGTTCTTCGGTTGCTTTGTTCAAATTTGGTTTCTATTTTTAAAACAATTCTGTAACTTTTAGTCTTCGTGGTAAGACTTTTTAACATTTCACATTATTTCGATACTCCCTACGCAGTAAGTATAGTATCATAAATACATTGACCAACTTCCCGACAAAGTTAATTAAACGCTGTTACACCTACATATAGGAGGTAACAGTGAAGCACTCTGTAGACATATTCATTTAATGATTAAAAATCATTTAAAACTGATTTACCATCCCTACAAGATTTCTTCACATTTCTCGAAATAAAACATTGGAATAGGTACCGATAAAGGTGTGAGTACAATGTTACGTAACATTGAATCCAATAAAACTAGTTTATCGTATCATTTATTTAAGTACCAATAATATATTTAATTACAAATCCAATGACTATGGATTCCATTAGAGAGAAGCGTTCTATCAGTTAGAATACTACGTCGTTCAACAGTTTAATCGGCCCATATAACAATAAAATCTTTGATTACTTTCATTAATCCTTTTAGGACTGATACACACTGCAGTCAATAAATGAGTTCTTGATCGGCCATATCTTGGACTCATTAAACTTAAAAGCAAAGACTCCATTCTTAAATTAAACAATCGTAAGTGCATTCGCATCATTCCTGCTTCGCCCACTCCTTTGTCCAAGCTATTTGGCAGCTGGCCTTAGTTACAAGATTTGTAGTATTTCTTCTACAACATTAGGATGTATATTTCGAATACATCGGGAAAAATAAAATACTCAAGTGGGTCTTGAACCCCCGAACTTCCTTCCTTCACCCTTAAAGACGGATAAAATAGAAGGGAAATTTGAAGTGATTCAGGCGTGGCTCAATAGCTCGCTTAAAAGAGCATTCCCCCTGTAAGGTTCAAGTCCCACTAGAACATTTCATTTTTTCCCGATGTATTCGAATTTTAAAGTTAGTTTAATAAATGGTATAAAAATTCATTCAAGGATGTGGAGTACCGTGCCATATGATATCTATGGCAGTGATAACGGGTAGTTAAATAGTTAGTTAGATCCCTAAAAAGTTAACATCTGGTTTAACTGTAATACTTTGATATTGCTAATAGGTTGTCGAGGTCAAATGGCAGACGCTTTACGGGAAAGATCGAAGTTCAATTATCGAAGCGGTTGGGGGTTAAGCTGGAAGGGGCGGACTCCGAACCCCGAGGTAAGACCTTAGATGTGACCGGGATTAACGCAAAGATGATGATATAGGAAAAGTATTAACTTAATTGACCTTTCATAGATATTAAACATAACAAAGAATGACTTGTTTTATTTAAACATCAGAGTTATTCTATATTTTTCTCACGCTAGCCTTACTTTATAAACATTTTTTCAGTAGAAATAAATCTACACGAAACAATTAATGTTGACGCTGATTAATTATTAACCTGTCGCTGTGTCTCAGGGTAGTTCCCACATTACAGGTTTCACACTATTGGATTTTACAGTAACATATAAATAGAAGATAACAGTATACCTACTTGCATTTGTAACACATGTCTAGGAGTGGCGGAAAAAGTTGAATAACTCGTAGAATAATAAATATCTAAGGTATCTGTTATAGTAACCCGTTGCCGCTAACCATGGGAACATATTCCAGATATTAAAAGTGGACTATGTGTTAGTCCAGACTGTAAACTATCCTAACAACCAAATTTCATAAAAACAGTGACATTGAAGACTAAGCTATGGTTGCAACCTGGATTAGCGCTGGGAAGATGATACTTGGCGCGTATTCAAGAATAACACTTAGCCTGAATCTCGATTTGTCTGGGGACAGGTTGTATAGGCGATTATGTCAAATCGATCAATCTGTCTATACTGTCTGTCCTCATATAAATCGCGATGTAGGCTGAATGTCATTCTAGAATACGGGCCTTAATGTTTAGGTCTGAATCTATAAAGCAATTTACACACAGTACACAGACATACTTTGATATAGACTGGGTACTGCAATTGACAAGCACGCGCTTTCGCACCGAGCTCCAGATCGCAACTAACAGTGACATAAACATGTCAGTGTATTATATATTTCTACCCGTAAAAACCCTACAATACTGATAGGTCTTTTTTAAACTACTGAATGTAATTAAGTGACCACAAATTCTCTCCGTAGATCGACACTAAAAAAATGGTTGAAGTTGAAGCATACATTATCAACTTTTTAAATTAATTTCGTCAGCTAGAACATTATCGTAACCATAAAACCGTAGTACCCAATTATATACACGTCATTAATTTAGTTTATAGAAGTACTGACGACGAAAATCGTAAATGTTAAGTGCAGGTTGTTACCAAAACTCACACCTCACGATGTGTACATAAATATGTCCACAATTGGAACACTTCATGCGAAATACAGCGTATGTAAACAAAAGATATTGGATATCCTAATCCTAACTAGTGTTATTAATAGAACAGTCAGTTTGTTTGTATACTGAAGTTTCGTCTACAGGAACAAACTAGAGCTTTGGTTACTTTTCATCCCGAAAGTTGATTGCTACTGGTCACAGAGTCAAGATCAGTTTTCCATGCGGGAGAAACCTAATAGCTATTAGTGTCGAAGGTTCGAGTCCTGCTTAGCTTAGCTTTGGGGCTGGGTCAGCCGGGGTGCAAGAGATATGTCGAAGACAACCTCACCTCCGGCCTAGCACCACGACCCTCAGTCGGTGTGCGGTTTTAGTCGGTTCGAGTCCGATATAACCTCTCCTTCCGACTACGGCGGGGGAGGTATACGTGGGGATCTCCGCACGAAAAAAAAATGAAATGTTTCTATTATACGAGTATGCACGTATTTACAAAATAGTTATTATACAATCTAGAATATCTATATTTTCACAGCTCTTAATAAGTCTGAGTAAAAGTATGATTTTGTTTGAATATTTCTTCATAATTCTGTACCGTGATTTGCTCTCCTTATAGGGCACACTAAAGGCTACAAAACTCGCTCACCGCTTATAATTTATGCCACAAACCGTCATGTAAGGTAAGTCACGACCGGCCACCGAGCCGAAAGCGACATTTGATAAAATCGTTCTCTTTACCAGCGTGACCTGGTGAACCAAACCCCAAGTTTGTCTTCCACATTGACTTGTAAATTACTGCTTTACTCACTGTTGTGGAGTAGTTTATGGCCCATAATAGATGGGGATGGCGTATGATTCTAAGTGATTTTCTGGTAGTTGTTTGTTGAAAGTGAAAGGTATGAGGAAATTGATTCATATTTCTTGTATTTGATTTCTGTTGAAGCTGTTTAGTTCAAGAAATGTTATTTTTCAGGTGGATAAATTATTTTGAGCTAGCTGACCAGTTGAAAAAAATTGGCTGTACTAAACAGCCAATTTTTTTTGCCTGCGTTGCTTCAAATCTCGTTCCCGCTACACCCTGTACTATATTAAGCATGTATTAAACATATAAACCTTCCTCTGGAATTATTCTATCTAAATCCATAGCGTAGTTTTAAAGATATACAATACATAGAGACAGACAGAAAATGCGACTTTGTTTCACACTCTTTAATGATAATGATGATAATGATAGATAATAACTTATCATAAACTTACGCCTGTATTCCCCGAAGGGGTAGGCAGAGGTGCTAGCACCCACATTTCGCCAGTTTATGTTTAGGTCCCAATGTAATAGGTGGCGAGCCTATTGCCATTACAAGTTAATAAAACAGGTATACTTGGCTTTGTGTCAATCCATTATCACGTACTGCATAACGTCTTGGGGTGGTGCAGCGGGTTCAATTCTACTCCCGCTGGAACGCTCCCAAAGAGCCCTTCTTAAGGTGGCCACTTATCAGCCGCGTAGATTTCCCACCCATCAACTGTATACGAAATGCGATGTACTCTCAGTACGCCAATTGTTTATATTAAGTATTATATTATACCAGCATACCAAACTCAAGACACCTGAACATACCGGGGTGGGACGACGGCGGGATCGGGTTTGCACCATTCCACTCTTCCAACATGCTTATGTAAATAAATTTCATATATTCCTAGGACCTTATTTGTACAACAAGTTAAACAAAAAATTAACCATCAGTAACTTGAATTATAGAGACTGCAAGGCTTTGGTGACTGATTACCTAAAGAAACTAGATTACGATGACACGGAAGAGTTGTTGGAGATTGTTAAGTAAAATGTTGACTGTAAGATTATTGTATCTAGTATAGACTAATTGTATTATATTAAAATTAACATTAATTAGTACTATGATATGTAAATGAGAACTGAGAAGGTCTGAAACACAGGTTTGACATAAACCTAGATCAGGCTGGTCCCAGTTTTATGAAATTGATAATCTGTTTAAAATATTAGTAGTAAGACGCATAAATGTAAAATAGACGTTAAGTTAGAATGTAAATTTACTTGTAATGATGTAGATCAGGCAGCTAATAATTTTGTACTCTACGTATGTAATTGAACTGACTGAAAATAAACATTTATTTATTTATTATTATTATTATTAACTGGGCACTTATAAACCTGCGATAAATACACACATAACTTCGAAAAGCATCGAAAATTCATTGGTGTGTGCCATGGTAAACCTGGGATCGAACCCGAGACCTCGTCTCAGCAGTCCATTACCCATACCACTAGGCTACCGCGGTTTTTGTTATATATGTGTATGATATAGTAGCTTTTATGTGTACAGATCGAGAAGTCTACAGTTGGCGTAAAGTTTGGGCATTACTACTTTGTTTACTTGCTTCTAACATAATTAGGCATAGCCAGAGAATCTTTCAGTCGGCTCTAAAGTAGATATACTTATTTACTGAGATAAGGTTGTTTTGGACACCCGAGATGTTGGTAGAACCCATAAGAACTGGTTTTGACCACTAAGATTTTGACAGTTCATAGAAGAATGATATATTCTACGTGACGCATAAAGTTAACTCCATTAGCACATAAATAGTCTTCAACCCTTACATGACTCACGCATAATAGGGAATAATTACGGTCGAGTTTGATTGATTCATAACCGTTACGCCTAGGGGTTAGCAGATTATTACTGTTTTAATTAGAGGGTCTATTATTAAGGATAGTGATGATTTATTTAGTGTAAAAAAATCTGAAAAAAAAAACAAAAAAGGATACAGAAATTATTATATATTATTATTATTATTTCAGGTTCAATTTCTGTATCTTTGTTTTGTTTTTTTTTTTTGGGAGAAAGAATATTAGCAATCGAAATTACTAATGTTCCCTATAACACCTCCAGCTAAGCAAATTTTTTTACGTTAGGAGTGGGTTCACGTCAATAGTGTGATGGCCAGGATTTAAACCCGGGACCTCTCGATCGTAAGGCCGACTCCTTAACCACTAAGCTACCGACGCTAGTATCTGGCAGAGGATTGTCTGGTTTTTGTTTCGTGAGTGGTCATCATTCTAAGACCGATCTTGCTTAAATATAATTTCTACAATTCTCTAGGAAATTTACTAACAGAAATTATTAATATTCACACTAATCACTTCAGCTAGGCTTAACGTAATATAAGGCATGTTACGTAACAAAAGTCGATCGCAAGTGATTTCGGAATTCAATAACAAATCTATATCTATTAAAAAAAAACTTTACTTCCTCAAAAGTCAACTAGACGCCCAACTTTTAAGAAATCAAATCTCCCAAGTAAACAGACACCTTTAAATTAATTTTCTACCTCACATGACATTCAGCAGAAATTAATATGTCACACAAAACGAGGCCTTACTATGAAAGGAAATAGTTGGAACCCTTGCAGCGGCCCTACGACGGCTGATGAATTAACGCCCTATGCTTTACGGAGACCATGCTTTTGAGATAAAATGTGGATTGGAGATAAAAAATAATAGTTATATCATATATTTTTCGTAGCTCTTGACATATAAAAATAAATAATCTATCTACTATTTTTAATTGTTAGCAATAAAAAATACGACCGATCTGACCGAGTCGATTTTAGTAAAAACTTAGATTTATTATTCTTAAGGCCCTTTTTTCCGTAATTCCATGGGATGTTCCATTGATGGGACGATGCATGGAAAAAAGTCATTTAACCGTAATTCCATTTGCTGTGGATTTTTGTGCCTGCGATTATTTCTGACATTGGTTTTATTATCTTATAAAATAGTCATTTTACTTCATTTAGGATATAAATGTTTTAGAATTTTAATCTTCTTCTATCGAATCGAAGGCGCCTCAACTCTCAGATTCTAGTTCCCAGTGTGCCGCCACCTGGATTGTATTTTTGGAGGCGCTCATAAGTTCCTCCGCTGTACAAGTGGATGGGCATGCAGCACATGTTAGCAGGTGGGACATGGTCTGTGGAGTAACTCCACACTCACACCGCAGGAATTTTAGAATTTTAATAAGGTTATCGATCATGACATGATTTCAATCCCAATCCCAAAACCAAAGAAAATAACATATAAAAGAAAAGTTATACGACAACATATTTCAGATATTTGATATCATTGTCACCCTACTCAAGCCCTTTGTCGCCGTCTACAATGATGCCCTTTGCGATTGATTAGTCGACATTTCAGTCCCTTTCAGTCGTAGGGCGTCTCGAAGAAGCCACACAAAGTAGTTGGAGTACAGCATTAGGGTTGAATTGCGGCGGACTTTTGAAATTAGGTGTATTGAAGTTAGTATAGCTTAGCTGCGTCAGAATCTTTAGGAGATATAAGAAAGTGAAGTTGCAAAAATGATTTTAGCCAATTCTACAAATTTGTTCGAAGTTTGAAGATATTTGAAATTTCTCTTTTGTAGAAGTTCTTCCTTAGACTTGGTCGTTTATAATTGCATTGACTTACTACTACTTTTTTTTAAGTTTGTAAAGATGTTTGGATTTTTGTTTTCAGTTATACTCTAACAGTAGCAGTAGTGAACGGATCTGGCTGTACAGGGATAGATAATAGTCTAGCTAGAGTAATATATAATTTGTGTCTGTGACTACGTTCTCATAGTTTGCAGGAGTGGGATTTAAATTCCACATCGACGGAGCCGCAGGCAACAACTGGTATAGTGATAAATCTATGCTTTCGTCAATCTCCCTTCGTTCTTCCTTTTTTTAGGTGTTTGAACTATCTAAACATATTTCTGCCTTCAAATTAACTAGTATTCCTTTCATACCTCATGTTGAGCTAAATGAGTACCTATCGGTCTTTTTAAGTATTACACGGCAGTTAATGTAGTTGTTAAATGATTGATTTCCACACAGCTACCAATAACAGAATTTAAACTCATTTATAAACTATTCCCAACATTGACTCCACCAGTTGTAACTTTTTAATGACACCCAAAAGTAAAGGTGCTCATAAATTTAAAAGAAAAAAAACCGTATAATGTGAGAATGACGGTGTCGAAAAAAACCTTTTTTTATACATATTTCGATAGGGCCCGGTAAAAAACGCCGGTAGCATAAGAGTAATTTTTATTTTAGAGACACCTGCCCATTTATAGTTCCCTTGTATTATAATGTATTTAAATGCATTTCCAAAATGTGTGTGCTAGTCTGTGGTGCCAGTGAGGGTGGAGGGTTCCACTGCATTTATTTTAATACTATTTTCTATAAATTCGATGAAGTTTACTGAATAATTACAGTACTAAATAGGCAAGCTGTAGAAATTAAGTAAAAATTGCATGAAAAATTATCCGGCTTCTTTTGAAACTATAGATTTTTGATTCATAGCGAATCATTAAAATTGGTTTAGTCATTTATTAGTTACGAAAGTACATAGATGAACTTATATGTACGTACATAAATGACCATAATATACGTACTTACATAGAAGTTAAACACAGGTAGCATTCTTTGAAAACTTTAGCATTTGTGTTTTGTCTTATAAGACTTGCGGTACTTGATCCTGATAGTTAGACTAAAATGGAACTTCTAAATATTATATCGTTAAGTAAGTGATGACTGCTGTCTTAAGCAATGCATTTTATACTGTTTTAATAGAAGAGTGTTTCTGAATACAAAATCGTAAATTTGAATCATTTATTGAATACTCTTTTATGCCACTTTTATTTTTTATTTTTTAGCCATTGTGGTGAAAGATTGCTCAGCTTAGCTGCTTCCAGTTGCGCCGCGGGGAGGCTCCTTCTTGCAACCTCTTTATGTCACTACTTAGTACACACTAAACAGGTTTGCAGAACTTGTTGCCTTCCATACATTCTTAAGGTAAACCTTACACTGGTATCCCTTTTCATGACCAGAAACATAAAAATAAGTCGTTCTATTTAAGCGTAGTTTTTTACGGGGTGCTACTTAAGACGGATTTAAATCCGCCAATACTGTTGCCAATGGATAGAAGACGATGTTAATCAACAAAATAACAAAACACTACACAAGGATGCATATACATATATGTGTTTAGTTGCCTATTTTAATCGCGGTAATAAAGATTGTTAGTTGAACCTTTTTTGCTAAACATCCGTTATACTTACTAACAATAGTCTTAATGACAATGAGTCAGTGAGTTTATGAAACAAACTTGATCTACATGGCTAAAATATACTGTCGATACTTTGTCGATAATAAACTGATCTGAATGGCTTTTGCATATCAATAAATTAAATAAGATATCTGATATCAATTAAGAAACAGATGCCAGAACCAAATCAAGTAAAAGAAATCCGATAACGAAATATTTAATGTCACTGTCTAACTACTTACTATGTATAAATTTTGACAGCAAAAAAAATCCTAGATTACAAATCGTTTCATCATAGATTCTAGTCGCTGTAAGTGACACCACGCCTCACAATTCATGCATGACGGTTGAAGTTAACCCGTCACTGGACAAGCTCGCACCTGCATCATGCGTGTACGCAACAATAACCCTCCGAACATTTACATGTATTTTGTCCTCATTGTCATTCTCTAATTTATTTCCGAAATTACCTCGCTTGTCGCTCTCTACTGCTTAAAGTTTACTTTTTGTAAATAGCTGGGATTCTTCGCCTTTGTCACCGTTTGTTTTATGTTAGGCGTTCTTGTTCGATTTATTAAGTTTCTTTGATCTTCGGAGTTCTTGTGTATTTCATCTATTATGTAGTTGTGGTGTTTAGTAATAAAATGTTGTTATCAACTTAGATAATTATATGTTTTAATTATTGTTACTTATTCTGTCTAGAATGCTGGGTCAAATTAATAAACAGAAAATGTTTACCCTAGAAATCTAAAGACTCTTAATACCTTATAGATGCTGAGTTTCACCAAGCGGTTCTCGATGTAATAGACTAAGTAATGCCGGTGGTACAAGGATTCAACCAGTCTTTAAGAGAATATTGGCACATTCACGCCTACACTAAGATCGAGTAGGATACCATCAATTTGCTGCATACACTTTGAACAGATTGAGATTTACACTAATAAAATTGTATAGATCAATACATTTTTAGTGTTTTGGTTACCATATCAAGGTCTATCAAGGTTTCAAAGTTTGAGTACTTACCTGGTAGACAGAGCAGCTTGGTCACATTCGTAAAGGGATCATTGCTTATAATCATATGTCGTTGTCTTTTTTTATATTATTATCGTCGTCATCCAGCTAGGTACTACCTAGGATACGGGACTCTTTTATCCGCACTTAGCCTCCCTCTCTTCTTGGGCCATTGTACGTGAAGTATCTAACCAGTTAACAGAATACAGGTAAAGCGTGAAACGTATCTGTTAAGGCGGTCACGGGTCACTATTTTGGGCTTCTCAGCATCTAGAATGACTTTCTTTATCATCTGGACTTCCCCCTACATTCTTAGTTCTTACCATCCACTAGGGTGTAGTCTATTGACGGTTTATTAAAACCCTAGTTATTAAAACTACGTACGTACAGTCAGCATCAGAAAGATGTTGACGAACAGAGTGCTCAAAATGATCATAATTACGTTTTTTGACCCCCTTTCAATTGACCGATTGTTCTGATATTTGGTACACACCTTTAGCTCGGAAAATAATACCATGTAAATCAAGAAAACAGTTTGATTTGCTCTTAATACGAGAGTTTTGAGATCATTTTGAGACTTCATCGTCAAGATATTTATGACGTAAAAAAAAATCTTAACTTGATGTTAGATAGTTTGTTAAACTCTCAAAAGTATTATAACGTCAATCATTATAATGATTTAGTCTAAATGTGTGCGACTGTTCTCCAAAATAATATACAGCATGAGACTTGTAGATATTATCATTTGCTTAGGCCGTAATATTCGCATGTGTAGCAGCGTTATCTCCGCGATCAACAATCCACCTGTCATGTATAATACTAACAGATATTGTTGCACTGTACGGCTTATTGTTCAGCTGTTTAACAGTGTACGGAAGTATGTGACAGTGAGTAATGATTTTGTTAATTACATATTATTGCACCTTTTAATGATTTTAAACTAACCCATAGTATGCATTATTTATCTATTAGATACAAAAATAGAGGGGTATGATTGTGTTTCATGTTTTAGATAAATAGAGAAGCATAACTGTATATTTTAATTGCGGACATTGCCATAGATTTGTACACTAATCTATTCCGCAACGTTCCTCGGATTGTACTGCTGTTTTTAAAGAGCTTTTTTATGATGGAGAGATACAGTTCTTAACCTTTGATAGACCTAAAATTCATTGGAATCATAGATCAAATTTTATCTGGTAATTTTCAAACAACACTTGGGTATATGAAACGGTAACTTCTCTGTCATTAGGGAAATCAGTTGCTTCTTACGATGCCGGCGGGTGACCTTTTCTTTATTAAGGTTTATATTCGTATACCTCACATAGGGTATCGAGTTCAATTGCCGGATTGGGGAAATAAAGTTTTATGGCATTAGACTAGCCTGTCCAATATAATTAGTTGATTAAATGTGGGTGTTAATATATTCTGAATGCGATACAAATAAAAAATAAAGAGATTGTTTTGATGAATAGTGTCTAAGGCTTTATGAAGCTCAGTCACTCAGACAGGGACTGTTCGCAGGTGCAAGGATTATAGGATTTTTCATGAAATGAAACCATAGAGTGCACAGTTAAACATAATTTATTTCATATTATTTTAAGTATCACAGATCCATTTATTTTAATAATCATCACTTTAACAAAAATATATATAGTCTACGGGTGGTGATGACACCTTATATATAGCAATAGTATGCTCCAACTACGTTTATAACTGCGATACATGATATTTACAATCTATCACATTATATACAATACAGAAAATCATCCATATTAATCGTGTCAAAAAGCTAGAAAACCATCTATTTTTTTTAATGAAACTTAGACCTTAGGAATAGGGTAAGTATAATTTAAAACGTCAACCAAATGAAAGTAAAAATTTAAATAATTCAGCCGTTCCCAATAACATACTTACAGTTAAAGATAGATTGCATCAGTCAAATTTGACGTATCGGCTGTTTAAATTCAAAACATGGTAACTGATTTATTTGCGGGAAAGCGCATCGCGGTATAATTTCATTTTCCGAAATTGGTGTGAAATAGGAGTTACTATGTTTTGAATTTAAACAGCCGAGCACTTTATCCGTAGATGCGTTCTATCTTTAACTGTAAGTATGTTATTGGGAACGGCGGTTAGTAGATGTTTATCTATCGCCTCAACACGGCAATCATAATACATAAAACCGTACTAATGCTGAAATGTAAGAGGCAGAAGACGATAAAAAGACAGACAGAGAACGTAGGTTTTTTTTTGAAGCTGGTGATAAGTCAGAAGATGGTAAGGGTAAAGTCACTTTGTCTAATATTTGGTAGAGTAAAAAAGTACGATTTGAATATTCCACCAAATATAAAGTTCGATATCTATTAACTTAACGGTACCCATATAAGTTTTACCACACAGTTAAGGACCTACAGAGTACAGACACTTCTAAAAACAGTAATGAACACTTATATAGTCGCAGTAGTGAAATCTAAATAATGTAATATATTCCCACCGATATTATTCTAATTGGAAAGGCAACGACGACTGTGTACGGGTATTTATACGACGATATTGCAGTCGGCGTCATTATGGTAATATTCTCCAAGAGTCGTTTGTTGCAGCTAGTTCCATAGCACTCAATGCAAAACATGCCTATCCATGGGAACCGACTTATTTACATTAGGCTGTATATTATAGATTTTAAGTTGAAGGTTCGTAATGCGGAGGGAGCATAGGTCCTGCTTGCATCAACAGGTAGGTATGTAAACATAGATTCAATAAATGTCATTTTAGTATGTCATATGCAATGGACTTGGGTAAGGTTTATTACATGATTTCTTGTATTCTCAGTGATTACTGGTACATTTCAACATCAGTACGAACTAAGAGATTGAAGATATTTTCTTTAGAATAAGTTAAAATTTGCAAGTTCCTTTCTAAATGAAATAATAGTTACAAATGGCAGTGACTAATATAAATCTGAATTCTAAGAATCTTTATGATTCATCAGTAGGCAGTGATTATTAGCAATATTTTGTGTTTAATACTATTGCATGTAGAGAGGTCATGTAGAAGATTTTCTAACTTATAGTTTACAATGAAATAGTGTTAAATGCAGTTGTAGTCTTTAGTGTAAAATATTCCCATAAGATGATTTTGAATTTTCTTCTTTCGATGTTCACTGGGGTTTGCTACATGACGAAATGAATACATTTTAAATGATTAATCAAAAAAATTATCAGATAAATATACATCAAATGAAATACTTATATTTTTAGAGAATAGCTAGATAAGCTCAGAGTTAGACCGTATAGACGTATAACATTTTAGATTATTGCCAAACATTTGCTGTGGCATTACACATTTGGCACAATGTTCGAATCTCTAATAAGCGAGTATCGAAAATTATTGCAAGCAAATAAGTATGAAAATAAGCTTTTTTTTTTCAATTAATAAAACACTCAAACACTATACAAAAAATAACGAAATAACCAACCTACGCCGGCCTCGAGCCGACGACGTTTCTTTAAAAGACATTTTAGGCACTATTATTGCTAATATAATATAATTTATTCATTGATCGCTTATCTACAGCATAGAATATTCTATACAAAATATACTACGAAGATTTTACAAACTTAGGCCGTCGGCCTACGAAACTATACTTTTTTCTAATGTAACATTTAATCTACTCATTAGTTTACCAACAATCGTCCATACACGTTCATTCGCATAGGCTTACACTACCACAGTGTTCATAATTCACAATAGTCTCATTAGTGCACACATGGATACGTACCACAGGATTCAAATCATTAATTAAAGTCGGGTTGGGGCCGACTATGAATTCATAACCAGGAGGGTCGACCGTGGAGTAGGTCGGCGGCGTCGTGGCGGTCCATCTGGCGCAAGGAGGCAGCCAAGGCAGCCGTAGCCCCCGCCCCACGCTCGCGGCATTCCCATAACTCTAAAATAGCCTCTGTCGGCGAGCTCTTCGTTGCAAACCAAGTCGTGTATCTGTCTACACCGAGCCTAGCTGCAAGTGCTCGCCAGTCATTTCCGCGTGCATTCGGTGGATCCAATATAGCACACAGCTGCCTCTTTATTCGAGGGCTTAATTTAAAAATTCCTTCAATACCTCCGCATTCGTTCACTCCAGCTTCAGTTACCGTTACGTTCCTCTTAGCACTTCCATCGCTACCGTCTTCGCTGCGGCACATGCGAGCTTCTAAAAGGTTCTCTGTTATGTTGAAATTGCGCTGTGATTCAGCGCGGGGTGAACGTCCCCTCGGCGATCGGCTGCGTACGTCGTCGAGGGATATTCGGAATGTCTGCTTATATGACGGATTGGTCCTTTGGCAGGCGGACACGCTAAAATCGATAGTGTCGCAGTCGTGAGTTCTTTCCAGAACAAAACTGCAATGAAGAGCGTTGTAGTTTGAACCCCATACGTGGTTAAACGGAATCTCTTGATAGCCGATACCGGGTTTGGCTTTCCAACCCGGGCTTACGTGCTCCAAGTTTAAACAAAGATTCGATCCTCCGTCTTGGAATAGTAAAGTTTTAGGGCGCTCAAGTAAAACGCCTCCAAGTTTCTTTTCCTGTTCTTGGCAGTAGTATGCAGCGCATGGCGTATCTTCAAATACGTAGAGCCTTATATTATATTCAGGGCTAGTTTCACTCAATAAAGATGGTGCATATATCGCCAGTTGAAGAGCTTTAACCGCTTTTCCATTAAAACTTTCACCGACTAACACAAATGTAGATAGCATATCTGTCACCAGGAATATTTTATCATTGTCGAGTTGAGTGAACACAGGAGTATTGATCGTTTCTTGTCCGAGGCCGACAATTTTCTTCCATTGAGGTTGAGTATTATCGTTTTTAGCGCTATTATGGTCGATGGCGTATAGAGAGAGATTCCAGAAGCCATGCTTGAGGCTGGCACAATGTGGTATTTGTAGGATTACTGACTTGTTTAATTGGATGCGCGGTGGGCCGCATTTAACTATTGGACTCAGTTGCGTGATACCTGCGGGCGGGAATTTGTTGTGAGCACTTCGTACAGTACATATATGTTACTGACTTGATTCGCCCAAGGCGGGCGTTTTTTCTCTCAAGCAAAAATTATACCTCACTACTATAGCATAATTATACAAGCAACGTTTAAAATTGCTCTGGAAATTGTTCTCTATCATATTGCTAAATCAATTTATTTTTATTAGTTTTGAACAAAGTTAAGTTATACAGCTTAGCCTCATAAATATTAATAGCAGTTTGATGATATAGAACATAATAAATACCAGAGCGGAACAATGAAAATGGTACCCACAATTAATTAATTTATGTTCGTAATGTAGTCCATTATGAGTTTTTAAAAAGGGGATTGCTTTACTAAAATATATTTTGGTCTATGATTTTAAAGTTTATTTACTGCTATTTCAAAGTTATTTGTTTGCTAAATTATTATAATACCTTTTCCAAGTCTCGGTCGATATCTGTCATCTTTGACAACTGCCATGTACATTTGTTCTCGACGTCCTCTACTGAGAGCTCCCTCTGGAATCGTCAAAGCCACTCCCGCTGCTGCCAGTGATAATCTCATCCCAGCAGATGAAACCGAGACCGACTGTGATGTAGGTGAGTTAGAAACGAGTTCCGCTAGTTGTAAGGTAACGGATTCATTGGCAGCGTCGTACATTGAGCCGGCTGAAAAGAAAAGGTTGCTTAAAGATATTGCCGAGATATGATTTGCGAGAAAGAAAGAATTTGAAATAAGAATACCTACAAACGAGCGAAAGAAAAAAATGTAGAAAGCCTGTAGATATTGTTACGGGAGACGGGTAACGGGATTGGAAGTAAACAGCTTCGTATGTGAGTGTCGCGAATAAGACTCGTGACGTAACAATATTTTACAAAAATGAACTCGGGGTTAATAAAATAGTAATAGCTAAAAAAACATCACAAAATTTTAAAATATTTCTCTCATTTGACTTTATATTGTAATTTATCTAATACTCTATAACTGGAATGCAATCACATTAAAATACATAAAAATATAATAATTTAGAAGATTATAGAATCTAGTGACTTAAGTCCTAATTATAAGTATCTAAAAGAAATAATCCGCTGATCAAAAGTCACTAGGATAGATATTAACATAATTATAATTTATATACAATAATAGATCATGAATAATGAATTATTCATGATATTATACTTACAGCTAGTAAAGCAACTAGAGGCGGAATGTTCAGATTCGCTATACGGTTTGCTGTCGTAATCGTCGCTTTGACCCTTGCTGGAGGCACACGGAGTGACCTGATGGTCTACTGGAGAAGCATAGCTGTAACAATTTTATTAATGTACTTCCGAAGTGACAAAGTCGTCAACAATCTTATTAGAAACATTAGAACCCTGCTGAGATTAATTTTAAGCAACAACTGTACCACGTACTGTGATGTACCACGAACACGTTTGAATATTAATAATGTCTATATTATTACTTTTCTAGGACCTCCTGGTGAAGATTTAACATTGATGTGAGATGAAAATAAATGGTTACATTAATTTTTACATATTTTTATAATTTTTAACAAGTTCTCTAAATAACCTAATAAAATACATTTTTGACGCGACAACTTTACAAGATTCATCCATACTAATTTTATAAATGTTACGCTTTCACACCTAAACCACTGTACCGATTTTTATGAAATTTGGTATAAGGGTAGATTAGACCTTGAAAAAGGACATATGTTTGGTCGCGAAAACTACACGCGGGCGGAGCCGCGGGCAAAAGCTAGTTAACAAATAAAATTTCAGTAGGTATATTTATTTATTCAAGGATCAAATTTATTTGGATAAATTTGGAAAGTAAAGCTTTATGAAAATATTTTTTTTTATAAAAATCATTAGAGCCGGTTTTTATAGTATCATAAATACCTAGAAGCAGCTAGGTATTTATGATACTATAAAAACCGGCCAAGTGCGAGTTGGACTCGTCCATGAAGGGTTACGTAGCAGCAAGTAACATAATATAAAAGTTCTTGTATTATTTTTGAGTTAATTGAATGAAAGGCGATAGAAAAAATGGTGTTTGCTCAATAGCATTTTTGAAGACCTATCTATAGATACCCCACACGTAGGGATTGGATTAAAAAAAAAATTTTGACTTTCGGGGGACTAAGTATGGGGGACCCCCAAAATTAATTGCTTTTTTCCTATTTTTGTGTGAAATCCTTAATGCGGTTCTCGGACATACGGAGGGACAGACAGACGGACAGACAGACATGACGAATCTATAAGGGTTCCGTATTTTGCCATTTGGCAACGGATCTCTAAAAACGAGTACATCGTTTAAAGAATTTATCAGATGGCCCGTAACAGGTGTTTTTCAAATGTCGCTAAAAAACTACATAAAACTAATAATGTAACCAATGATACGGTAATTATACAGCACATATTTCATGTTAACATTAATAAGCAAAATGTTGAATATTCATTATTTTTTGCGTGATTACACACGCTAAAATGAAATACTGGAAGTGGTTCTTTATTATAGACATGTGTTTGTTTTATATTCTTAAATTGTAATTTATCGTTAACGTTTACGATCTGTATAATTATATATAATTAATAATTAGACTGTATAATATAGATTAATAAAGCAAAAAATTAATAGCTTTCGATGGTCACATTTAGTGATTTATTTATTTAGTATTTGTTGGTTAGATTATAGTTTATGAGGCACGCCTTGTTGCCTGAGGTCTGCTTCTAATTTGTGTAAAATTAGATATTACATTTTTATGTATGATGGTAGGTATTGGACGAAATAATTTGTGACAGGATGTCTTTTTAATATAAAATGTTAATTGTATATATTGCCATTTCAAATGTTTTTTATGTAGTTGATGTGGAAAAGTCAAAGACCTTTCTTAATTATGATTTTATAATCTGAATAACTCTTGATATACCGAATATGAAAATATTGATCGTCTATAATAGAAATAATCACGATGATGACCGACTTATTTCTAGTGAATTCTGTACAATGAAATTTATGATTTACGGGATAATAAATTACGATGGATATTCCTAGAATGTAGTATTACGAAAAATACTACTACTATTTGGAATTTGTGTGTTCTGCCAATTTTCGCTTAACTTTTTTATATAATATTTTTCAATGGCTTTAATTTCTCCGCAATTAGGCACATAATGACACCTGTAATCAAACTGTGACTTTTAATCTTTAATTCATACGTGGATTATTATAGTTTTTTTAAAATTTTTGGTTGAGTTACGTTAGTGGTGTAATAATTTGCTTCATACCTGTTTGTAAGATGTGGTACATCATAATGATGTTCTGCTCTGGAGTCAGGCTGCGGGTGCTCGTACCTCGGTGGTCGATGCTGCATCAGATCCGGAGCCAATGACAACGATTGCTTCTCCACCGTCGGGTATATCTCCGGTTGGAAGTCTGCTTGGGAGATTGAGAAATATATTCGTCACCTTCAATCCGTATTCGTCTTTAGATGTGTTTTCTATTCTGTTACGATTTTATTTCCCTATATTGATTCCACTAAAGTTTTCAATAACTTTATGAACCATGTGATAGTGGATGATTATTTAATATGTGTGTATGAGTTTTGCCTCTTTCAGAGAAGGGAAGACAAAAAGTGATATCCAGATGAAAAAAAAAATATTTTGTAAAAAATAAGAATTGTATTACACTAGGTTAAATTACAAAATGTTTTAAATGACACCAATCATTGGAAGATATAATTCTGTTATGATGTTAAATATCTTTCTTTGAAAAAAGAAACACTTAGCATTGAAAAAGAATCGGCATGTAACTGTCAATATCCTACCGGATAGTGAATTATACAAGCGTGAGTTAAATTATTTAATTAATGTAATTCTCGCTATCCAGTCATTAATTAAGTAGCGAGAATTATGCACGAGATAACCATAGTAGTATACCAGCGATCAGATATCGTTTTTATACAGGATATTGACAGTTCAATATGAATACTAAGTATTATCGAGTAGTATTTTATATGGGCCAAAATAATAGAAAATATACACGTTTCTTTAATTTTTAACCGGTTGATCAGTAACCGGTGATTTAGTCGATTTCCGGAAGATAAACTGCGTCCAAACAACCCCTAGTCTACGTTTCACATTTCATCCTTCTCGATTGAACGCTGCACTTGTTACAATTTTTTTAGTTATATCAGTCTCACTTTAGATATTTTTTTGACGAATAATATGATAGATACTACTACACACTTAGGCCCGTATTCTAGAATGGCACTCAGTCTGAATCTCGATGTATCTGAGGACAGATTGTATGGGCTATAGGTATGTCAAACTATCAATCTGTCCTCAGATAAATTGGGATTCAGGCTGAGTGTCATTCTAGAATACTGGCCTTAGTCGGTAAAATGTTGGTATTTGTACATCTTTGTCTACTCCTTCAGATACAGGCGTGTATAAATGTTTTATGTGGCGTGTGTAATTGATTTTTTTTAAATCTTATAAAACTTACCAGTCCTAGTCATAGTGTAAAGAGAATGGTCTCTGGTTTTTCTTTGCAGCAGTTTGTAGACGACTGCAGCTCCCGCCAAGAAGACCACCACTGCTACTGCGATGCCAATGTACAGAGGAATGTCACTGTGCGCTGCTACTGTTGACAAAGAAAATAAATAATAAGTAATTATAAGTTAAGTAATAATATTAGATAAGGTAAAAGGGTTCTAAAGTTTACGCGAATGTCATTCATTGAAATAAAACCACTTTTTACGGATTATATCGCGATATATTTGTTATTATTTACTTTTAAACCGACGTTTCGGCTGCTCTTCACGTCCATGGCTGCTGAAAAGCAGACGAAACGTCAGTTTAAAAGTAAATAACAACAAATACATCGAGATAGTATCCGTAAAAAGTGTTTTTATTTCAATTATTAAAAAAGCATTCGCACAGATTAAAGACTTCTAGGGCTAAGAATCAAACATACTATATACATAAAGGGTATAGATACGTCCTTTAAATAAATTTTGTAGGTACATCCGGGCTTCCAGATTAAAGAACACAACAGGGTGTTACCACCATTAAAAAAGTAAAATAAATATGGCAACTTAATGTACTGTGAATAAAAAAATAGTAAAACCAAAGATTCTGTGAAATGGCGAAAATAGGAACTACGGTTGTCAGTCAAAGGCATACTGTTTTATTGCAAATCAAATACATTCTTGCCTTCAGTTCATGACATTGTTGGTCTTATTACACCTAAACGTTTGCAGAAAGCTTACTATTTTGATATTTAATAGAAAATGATTCGGTGATTCGACTTGACAGTTAATATCCCTATTAAGTATTGTTAGTATTCAACATTCATTTCCATAAACAATAAAATAAATAAATATCGTAAAGAGTCATTGTTTTGCCTCCACGTAAACACCAAGAATATTGTCCAATAGTCATAAAAATATTCGTAACTTCTACATGTCATTTTGAAAACCGCTTGCTGGTCAATGCCAGCCATTTATCACGACAAACAAAGAAACATAAATTCACAAAGTAAGTCACGTTATTTAAAACGTTCATATTTTACTTTAAATAGATACTTTCTTATTCTGTATTAATGCCGTATTGAATAAGGAGTTAACGGAAATATTTACTTAATGTGACGGTTTATAAAAGTACCATTGTGATTATCTTCATTCTCCTATTTTCTTCCCACACCCTCAACTGGCTATCACAATCTTTTACCTGCAGACATGTCCATAGGCCATGGTAACCACCCATTTCTATATTCTTCATTTCAAATTGAGATATTGGAAGTTTAAATCTATTTTAGCTTTAACTTGAGCAATGCTCAAGAACACTTATAATCATCGATTTGTATAGTTAGCATACTTAGGCCTGTATTCTAGAATGACGTTCAGCCTGAATCTCGATTTATCCGAGGACAGATTGTATAGGCCATTTTGTCAAACTATCAATCTGTCTATACAATCTGTCATCAGACAAATCGTAATTCAGGCTGAGTGTCATTCTAGAATACGGGCCTTAATGCTGTGAAATCATTCAAATACTTATAATGTCGTAATGTTTACATTCGTATGATGAATCTTATTAATTCCAAAAAAGCTATCAAATTCAAATAAAACGTCAAAAGCGATTATGACAATGCATACTTTCAAAAACAACTCGTTAAAGAACGAACTCACTCGAAATTTAAAATTTGACAGCAAAACGTTCAATTTTTGTTTATGGCAACACCTAACTTTATTTATGTCACCGCGTTTTTGAACGATGTCCCACTGCGAGCTCGAAAAAAATAACCGCACATTTTATCTTTCGAACGCGCGCAGCGGTTTTGGCGTAAAATGAAAATATCTTTCCGTGTCAAAATAAGGATTAGATTATGAGAAATTAGTGCAACCTTTTGCAAGAAGAACTTCAAATAAATTAAAGAGTTGAAAACTTGAGAACAGCTCCGTTGATTTGAAATTTTCTTTTTTGTAGGATTCGTGATAATTTAGCTGCACAAGGTTTATGAAAGGTTTTTGAAAAATCTATACGAACTGGGAACCCTCTGGATAACAGGCACGAACCGTTCTAGTGTCGATGTATACATTTTAATCCTATCGATATTAAAAAAATGATTCTTATAAGCAGCCTATGTAAGGAAGTATTAACTTATCAAATTACTGATTGACATTGAGCCTCTGGTCACGATTACCATGACTTGGAAATCATTTCATGTAGGTACATGATTAAGGTTATTTAACTACTTAGTACTAGTTCTATATTCAAATGACCTACTTATTAATTAAAACGTGAAAGCAAATTACATAGAACATTAAGGAATACCCTAGTTGGTAATCAATATTTCAATGCAGATTGCCTAGATTGCTTGAGCTCTCTGCAATTTTTTATGGAAACAAGTCGACATTTAGGAGATGACTTGAAACCGTGTCTGCTCGTTTTCATGGGCATATATAGTCTGCAAATTGAGGCATGCGGCGAACATGTCGTAGATAGCCGTCATAAATTTATATGAAAAGTTGAATACTAATAGCTTAAAATTTTCATTTATCTCGTAGCAAGTTTGAATACGAACACACGATCTTAGTTTTGATTTTCAAACTAGATTCTTCACTGAGAACTTTATACTTAGAAGCCGGCATAAACAGAAGTAGACAGTAATAATTGAATCGTCCTATAATATGTGAGATCAAAATATATATTTGGCAAAATATGAGTGCCTATCTGTGGTTATCCCTTCGTGGGCTTTCAACGGATTATGTCTGAAACAGGGCCTGTAGACACTATTGGAGGAATCATGTCGAGGCTAACCATTTTCTATTTGTTATTAGTGGTGAAATGATATCGAACCGAGTTCAACAACTGGCCGAACTATTGAAGTTAAACCAGTTGTTGAACTTCAACTACCCATGACCACTATCATAGATTTTCGTATGACAACCAGCTTTCAGGATCTGGATGCAAGATTTACAAATACCCCCTTGTTGAGACAGTCATATAATAAACTAGCTTTTGCCCGCGACTCCGCCCGCATGGATGTCGGTTATCGCGACCAAACATAGCCTATGTCCTTTCTCATGGTCTAATCTACCCCTATACCAAATTTCATCCAAATCGGTTCAGTGGTTGAGGCGTGAAAGCGTAATATACAGACAGACAGACAGACAGACAGACAGACAGACAGAGTTACTTTCGCATTTATAATATTAGTATGGAAGTATGGATGAAGATTTGAGAAGGAATACTTTTGAAACTATTCTACGAAAATGATTTAATAAAGAAAGTTGTGTTTTTAATTAAATCGCTACTTCAAATAATTTAATAAGCGACAAAGCAGCTTTCATTTCCGCCCAGTTTCGTGTTACGCGAAAAGATTTAAATATCCCGTGTTTTATGGGACACAGTCTTCGAATTACCCCGCGGTATTCTTTAACGATATTTTTTGTATATAAGGGCGTTTTTTAACGATAATTTTTTGTCTAAAGAGACTTACTTGGGCATTTTTAACGATCCTTTTGATCCTTGTATAGTGGTTGTAAATGTGGATTCAAGAGAATCTCTTGACACACATGGCTTGTTACTTTTATTTTTAAGGAGTGATGAAGCTAATGCGTTTCACGTGTCGATGTAAACGTTGAAAGGTGTTTGATGGATATTTTTATTTAATATTTTGGGTACTTCTTCATATTTTATGACGTCGTTTATGCATTGGCAAACATAAGGCCTGCTTAAACACTGAGAGCGATCAAAGCTTATGGGAAATACATTGCCAAGGGCAAGTTTAAATGACAAGAATGTATGAATTCTCAGTTTGATTATGAGAATTGTATTTATTTTTCGTATTTTTTTGTCAATAGCTCGCTTAACAAGCAAATCTTATTATTGATAGTTACTTTTTACAGAATTATTTTCAAACAATTCTATATTCTTATACAGCGGTGCCAACTGAAGAAAAAATCTTGTTTATGTTTTTGAATCTTCTTTTTTAAGAATTAAACAGTATGTAATGAATATAAAGGGCTCGCCGTGTGCTACACGGCCCGCCTTGTTTTTAATTACGCGCGCGACGTCCGAGATCGTTATCGAGTTATCGAACGGGCACGATGACTTCATTCATTGGTTCGCTTCCTCAGTTTGTGTTCCGCGTTCTATATTAAAGTTTGATGGATTATTAATATTGAAGTTATGATTTAATTGTCTGTTAACTACGGCTTTGGATATTTTATATCTTTCACTATCATTTATGCCATGTCTTCGATCGGGTTCAAATGTCTATACTAGCTGACCCGTTGAACTTGGTACCGCATTTTACGCCCACGTGGCGTCAGATACTTTGTTTTATACTATGTAATGACATAAGTCTATAAGATTGTAGTCTCTAACACACGCTTGTCCTCCTAAGGTGCGGGAATCAAATGAAAGTTGTCACCGTGAAAATCTAACCAGACCAAATGGTGGAGAAGAAAAGTGGCCCCAAAACTGCAATGTAAAAGCTGTGCAACCAGGAAAGGTGTTGAGATGTATAGCAGATTTTTTTTAAATTATTTTTTTTGGAAAATATTTTTTTAATCGCTGCGATGACTATGTTGAGACAGGAGTCAAATATTGCCACGTCTTGATTTACCATATGTAAGTTCCAACTCGCGGTGAAGCGCGTCATTAAATGTTTCACAAAAAGCTCTAACTTATAACATTCCTCATCAAAACTTGCGACTTACATGTACGAACTAGAGTTGTTAAGGATAACGGGCGTATCGAATGCCCGGCATCCAAATCGAATGTATTAAATTAATAATCATCGTATCCATATGGGCTGACAGAATCGATGTAGTCGTTAGTCACGCGATCAGGCTACTAGGAACAGTATGAGGTGAATCAAGTCTTGACAGAATCGAATGATAGCTCATACATATTTCACTCATCAATATCTACCTACTATTCTTATTATTTATGTCAATTGTTCTTTTATACTTTCTGTTTGGCGTAGTGATTGAAAATTTTAACAGGATTGTACTTAATACATACAACGAACTTCTAAATGTCAATGAAGTACTGAATCAATTTCATCTCAACTCCTATTATAGTAATTTAAATATGGAATCCATCAACAATAGCATCAATTTTATAGGAACTGTGTTATTACGCGCCATAAGGATTTCTTTTGAAAGCTATAAACGGTTTACAAGCACTACCAACTTTACATATTGATAGTTCAGAGAGGCATCGCAAGTTGTAAAATACATAACAACCAAGTACAGGTAATATCAAAAGTGAGAAGTGTGTAAAGAAGTCAAAAAATAATATTTATAAGGACGCATAAGTATAGTTGCAAATAATTACGGCTCTAATCTGATTATAAATAGTTCCCATGATCAATGAAGGTTAACAAGACTGGTGGGTATCTGCAACGTGTAACAGATAGGCATAGGAGAAGAAAGAGGAGAATGAAATAAATAAAAGAAGATAAGATCGGAGATATTCTATACAAATCACAAATCAGAAAAACGATATAATATTCAAAACATAAATCTGAAGTAGATTAATACTCTACAAGTCAATTAAAGATAACATAAAAAAATAAAGTGACAGAGTATTTCACCGGTTTTCGATAATCGAAAAACCATATTAAACGTGCCCTATCTACCGCATGCACTTGCGTCGGCGCGTGTACATCCATACGCAATGGCGCAACGCTGCAGTAAAACGTACTTCATATCAATAAATCTCCTTCATAAACAAGTTCCAAGTCCCCATACGTTTATAGCCCACCGATGTTTGAAACTCTATAAATCATTACATCCGCTACTTACACCGTTCAAATTAAAACCGCAGTCTTCGAAACCGAATTTACGTATGATTAGTATATGCTTATCGGATTAATTTCGAAATTTGTACGCTGTGTTAACATTTGTCAGTGCCAACGGTATATTATGTCCGTTGCAGAGATTCCAGATAGGGAATCCAATCGAAATTTACTAACCCTTGTCGCTTTGCCCATAACATGGTAGGAGAGCTTGCGGAATTAAATTCTCAGAGCTAACAAGTCACAGGATTCTCGCATTTAAAACTTTTTGTGTAAAGGCTATATCCCTCTGAGGGGAAAGAACGATATGTGAATGCATTTTGCGATCGCCTGCTGCGCTCACTCGACGAAATCACAACAAATCATTCACAAGACCCACCTCCAGTAATGATGGCCGCATCGCATATAAATTGGATTTTACTGTTGTTTGTTTATGCAGTAATGTTTGATTAAAAATTTGTATGATTTAATTTAATTTGGATGAACCGCAAACCTCACTGTTGATTCTTAATATTTGAAGCAGCAAGTGAAATTTCATTTATAGGTACAATTTAAAGCTTACTTGTTCGTGCTGTCATTTCAAAAATTTGATTTTACTTTTCACAAAGGAGATGGAAAATGGTGGGCCCAAATGTAATAAGTTGAGATATGATCTAAAAAATTAGTCATATTTTTCTATCTTAGAATATGAAAAATCACCTCAATTCTCAATCTGGATGCGGAGAAATATGAGAAAATAGTTTTCGTGAGATTATCAATTGAGTAATCGATTACACTAAAATATTTGCTGTAAATAATTAACTCAAAGTAATTAAATGCAGTATATATTATATACTTACATTCATTATAGTGCATATAATTACAGTCATATTATTAAATCAAATATCAATTAATTACTGAAAAACCAATATTAATGATTATCGATTTCATATCGATTCAAATCTCTCTTATATTTGTAGTCTATGTCACTGACATGGCAGCTGACTAACATTGACACTAGACAGTGCTGACTGTTTTTGTTTGCTCATCGTTTCGTGTTTTCCGATGCGTTTTGAGTGCTTTCCCGATTATTCGTCATTTTTTACGACAACTGCTTTGTATTTTACGGATTCTGACCCTGCCTACCTTGTACGACCCTTGCTTTCACCTTGGACACCGAAGATCGCTCACACGTTTGACTTGGAATTGTTATTTTGCATTTAACCGCCAGCTTGTGGATTGGATATAATTGAAACTATGGATCGCTGTGTGAATTGTGGTATATCCACTGGTCACTGCAATACACTGGGCCGACGGCCCTTACACGATGAAACAATTCTGTCAGTGATTCGGCAATGGCTTGCACCTCAGTCTGTACCTAAGTAAATACCTGTAACCTCATCTAACCAGCTACCATCCTGGCAGGTTTAAAATGTAAAATGTATTTAATAGAAGGTGAATAAAACACTATATTCAATGATTTTTTATTTTATTTTAGAAATCCTTTCCCTATCTCCTTACCTGTTACCTACCTATCGCTTGAAGTCGTTGACGTTCATTCATAAGATTTTTCAAACATTTTCTAGTAAATATAATAAAATAATTATTAGTGCAAAAGAACATATTTTGCACTTCAGGAATCAGCTGTTAAATTAAGATTGTAACATAACCTCACTTTTACATAATCTCTTATATCTCTGTTCTCAGATTGACAAAATCCGCAGAATTTTCAGTGAAAGGTTGATAATATATAAGCTATTAATTGACACCACTTTCATCTTCTTACAACTAGGCCCAAGATTGTATGTAATCATTTCAGTCTCCTTTAATTAGATGACATAAACGTACAATAACAATGACAATATAAAAAAATATTTACGGAATGATTCAAGAAACCAATATTTATAAAAAAACAATTACCCCACAAAATACAATGAAATGTTTACAATCTAAGAACCGCGATCAAAACCCACAACGAAAGTACCAAGAATTTCTAACCATCAAACCGACTATCTAAAGAAAATTTACGATTCGTCCTCAATAGCGGAGAACACCGCAACACTCAATTCACACGAAGATCCATTCACATTAACATAATAATACACGTATAATTTGTATTATGAAGAGATTTTGACAAAATAAAATGTAAATTCAATAAATCTGTCAGGTAGAAAGTTTGGCTGGCGATAATGTTTCACAATTTCTGTTGAAAACGGTGCTTTGCTAGCTTAAATGAACTGTTAATAGTAATCCGCTTATGTGCATACAGTAGCTGTATTGGTATTTTTAGGTGTTTATTGGTAGAGATGTTCGCACGTGACCTGTTTGTGGTTAGTCGTTAAAATGGAAAAATATTTGTTGTTGATAGCATTTACAGCCTCAACTAGTTCCAATATAACTGTATGTTTGTGTATGTTTGTCTCTATAGAGGCAGTAATGAGAGATAGGAAAGGCGTTAATAGAAACTAAGAAGAGGAAATTGTACAGGATTTGCAGAATTATCTAGATGACCTTGATGATCTTGTCAAGACACCTATAGAAATCAAAACATTGCTATCGTCTACAACAATCAAATAATCATTTACTTATCTAAATACTAGCCAAATATCTCTGACTCAAATGGAATCAGTTTCAGGTCATATCTGTAAAAAGACACGTGGTGACTTGGTAGAACTTCGCATAATAATTTAGTAACTTAATGGACTCATGCATCGTATTTTTTTTTGTCTCAATTTGCTTAGCTACTGGCTTTTCCCACACTTTTCTTATGTATGCTTCTACTAATTGTATAATTTAATTGAATCTATAATTACAAGGTGTTAAGGCTTTTAAGGATAGAAGTGCATTAGTGTCTCACTTATACGGTTTTTGAACACAGTTACTGTAATTACTGGCGATTAAAATAGAAAGGTGGTACTTACATGGTACATTGTTTTGTAAATCTAACTAAAAGCAGTAACAATTGAAGTTCATAAGTATAACTTTGTGACCTAAATAAATAAGGTTCATTTCAAATACCATTGTCACTGTTTCAGTTGTTATGCGGATTACTTAGGTTGCCAGAGAGAATGATTTATAAAGGAAGGATTGTAAAGAAAATTGTTACCTTATATCTATTGATATATAACGCGAAAGTGAGATAGCATTATAAGCTTCGATGATGAAAGATGGAAAAGGAATAGTTGCTAGTAGTAAGCAATATATTGTTGCTTTTATGGCAATGTCTAAAGCGAAACAATTTACAATCTACGCTGAGACAGTTGCAGTTGTAAAAATGCAAATTTCATTAAAATGATTAAAGGTAACGCAAGTAAAACATGACTGCATATCCATTTAATCTACATTCTAATACTAAATTACTACTAAAAAAAGAAGAACCCGCACTCCATTCCGATGTTTAGGCAACAAAAGATGAAAAGGCGCTATAAAATTCCACCATTTTCCCCCTTTGTATGTGGCAATTAGGCTAATGAAGCGCTCCGACTGCCGCGAATGAATAGCCCTGCTCGCGTTTCTGGCATTCAAGCCTTACCTTTCATGTGGCCAATTTACTGATGCTCCAGATTGTAATATATTACTTGAAATATTTGAAATTAATAGAATTTTAGTATAAATATGATAAATGTCGAAATTGAATCCAATATTACCAATTTAAACCAAATTTACAATTTAGTGCTAATTATATACATTTATAATGGCGAAATGTGGGTGCTAGCACCTCTGCCTACTCCTTCGGGGAATATAGGCGTGAGTTTATGTTATGTTATGTTATAATTATAATTTTACACTATTTGAGGTAGCAAAAAGGGATGTGAACTACCTTTATCGTATTTCATGAAAACTTGGAGAATCTGAACAGTTAGTACGCATCTCTCGATTTTATGATGCCTAGTCAAAAAATCACTCCTTTGGGTGCAAAGGGTTAGACATCAGTTACTGGTTAAATTGGGAATAATGACTTTTGACTGAACATTATTGGTATTCTACGACGAATCGAAAGCATGTCAAGAGGACTGGGGGATACAGTAGTAATATTTATTAAGTACAATTTAGGTTTGTATTTTGTGGTTTGAAAGTTCCAAAGCTTTTCAATATTTACGGAAACATGCAAAGTCAAGTCTTCAAATTTTTCAGTTCATTTGAAAATCGACAGAAAAATCAACCACTGAACAAAACAGATTGATCATCCCCAATAAATAACAATCAATCCACATGACGCGATAAACAAAAACAATTTACAAAAGGCAAGATGGCGGATTTATTTGGCGTGAAACGTTTCCAAAGAAGGCGTACAAAACCAAAATGGTATTACCCCAAGGCTATTTATCAAATCGTACGATAAACAGAAATGGGAAATTGAAACAGAGTCAACGGGGACCAACGAAATGATTTATTAGTATTATAAACAAAATATGGACTGATCATTTTCCATTCGGAGATTGAATTTGGACCGCCGAGGGAGCATGGTGTGTTATTAAACGTGTTTAATGTCGTGTTTAATGGTTTGTGCTGTTGAGTGATTCGTTTGACTGTAAATTCTCCTTTACAATGTATTCCAAGTTCTTAAGCGATATCGATACCTTTATAACGAGTTTTTGTTTGTGAAATTAATGGCAGTGTTTCTATTATTACAGTATTACATGCCTTAGAAGAAAAGCTGTCAGTATTTTCAATAATGTTTGTTAATTCGTAGTAGAATCAAAATATATTAGAAAACATAAAATTATTAGAAATACATCATGCAAAAAAGTCCACCTAACTGAACACAACGAAAATATGAAGTAAGCAATATAAGGTAACAATATCATAGAACTGGAGTAAGAGCTACTGGTCGAAATTGAATATTCTAAATACCGAACGAGACTTATGCATTTCTCGGAATACTCTAGCTTGCACTGACGTTAAATATTGCTTTACGGAGCCGAAGCTGTCTACTCCACAACACGTAAATATAGAAACCTCACTCCTATTCGAGAACAATATTGGTTTCTTGTTACAGTACATCTCTTGATCTGATAAACCAGCTGATATCATAATTTTCTACTGACTTATCATTAAAAATATACTTAACATAAGAAGAAGTAATATGAGACGAAGTAAAACGGTGTCACAGAAGAGAAAAAACTTAACTGTAATGTTTAAAATTCGATCACGATCTAACGGATCTTACTGAAATTTGGCAAGGAGATAGATTATAAGTATAAAATCTCGAATAACACAGGCTTTTATAAATTTCCATGGATTGTGGCAACGGGATCAAAACTTCACACGGAGAATCCACTGGCAATAGCTAGTATTAGGTAAATATATCATACAACAAATCTATATTTTCAGTAACTGCCACTTAAACATAAAATATCTAATATCTTACAAACCCTTGAAAGCAGTTTGTAGCCCAGAGCACACGGGAAATGAATGCGTGGCACTTTTATACACATTAAACCTTTGCCCATATCACGTCGACAGTTCATGATCAATGTGTGGTGGGCTGCACTAAATCATCTTTCTACGGACAAAGATATACGATGTTTGCATATTTATTATGCAAAATTACTTCGAGTGCGATCATTGTAATATTAATTTTGATGCTAGATATTAAAGATTTCTTTACTGCCTACACAAGAAAGGTTAATTTTGTTTTAAGCCATCACTCTAGATCTATACCTAAACTGTGTTGTCTGGACTGCACTCAGCTTTTTATTATCTAGCGGGGTGCAGTCAATTGGCAAAAGAAAAAGTAGCTGCGCTAACTGGCTTGACTTATTTGGTCCATCAAAGCACACCGCTAGGTGGCAAAAAAACTGAGGTGCAGTTCATGATATATTGCATTGAAAGTAATTTTAAACAACTCAAAAAATGCAAACATCCAAATTAAAAACCACTTCCTTTTTAGAAGTCAGTTAAAAAAGTCTTTCATTAACTTTATCAACGATAAAACGTTCCAAAAGAAATAGAACAATACTAGATTACCCAATTAAGTCTCTGACGTTATCATATAAAATTTTACCTCAACATTTAGTGAGAACACCATAAAAATTTACTCCCTCTTCTATATTTAGACGATATGATATGGCCCAGATGGTCACGCCACCCAATTTTAGTATCTCTCGAATCTTTTTACGTGACCACCGAATATTGACCTTTACTTCACCTTATTCATACCTTTACATCTATTACAGTCTTAAAACCACCGAAGGGTAAAGCAGGTCTTCGCTATTTGGAAGGTCACAGTTACAGCCGATAGCCTGTTATGAACCGACCAGTAACATTTCATAGTTATGAGCGGGAACGGAAAGGAAGTGTATATTTAGTACGGCATCTGTTTCTCGAGCATTTCATAGAAATAGTATTAATTAACATGTCCCATGGTGAATAGTTTCATAATTTGTAATTCCCTTGACGTGGACTCATAAAGCTTTAACTGAAAATGTTTGAATTTCATGCCTGTCGTATCTATTTGTGGGGCTGCTGTTATGAAATGAGATATGGCATCAATAACGCTAAAAAATATATGTTTAGATGCCTTAGAATTATGAGAAACATTGAGATTATTAGTGGCAGAATGTAGTGCGTTATGCAATAAAAATAAAACAAAATGCAGTTATAGTTTTAATAAATGCTATAATTTGTAGTTTTTATAAGATATATCAGTCAAAATAGTAATAAAATGTAATCGTATATTATGTTCTTAATATCTTGAAAAATGTTATTTATTTCATATTATTGTACTTAAAATTTTACGGCTTATTTAGTTGGGAATTGGGCGTCTATTAAAACTAATTTCCATACCAGCTTCGCGCCAGGGGAGCGTTTGGACAACGATGCATTGAAATAGGTAAATAAACACAAGTTTAAAATTATATTTTGGAATAGTTTTCATTGCTTTTTAAGTCAATAATATAGTACCTATTATCTACTTACTAAACTGAAAAGATTGCATGACTACCTACTTTATAGATGGAGGTATCCCCTAGATGATATCTTCCCTTTTGACTATCCATTGGGCATACATATTACCAGTTAAGATTAAGTAAGATTGCATTATTGATTATATGGATTTTATATTAATTTAAATCACTAACTTTTGCCCGCAGCTCCGCCCGCTTGGGTATCGGTTATCGCGACTAAACATAGCCTATGTTAACACATAGGCAGTCAATCCAGGATGTCAGCAAACTCCATACTAAATTTTATTAAAATCGCTGCAGCCGTTTAGACATGAAAGAGTAACAAACATTCATCCATCCATTCATACTTATTTTCGGATATACAAGTACTATAGCACAAAAAATAAGACATAATTGCACAAAATATTATACGAGCTTTAATATTTTTTTATGTTACTATCGTTGTACTTACCACCATGAACGCCGCAGTAGTCGCCGACGCAGTCCGCGTGTTGCGCGTGCGCTCCTGCACATGGAGTATCTCCAGTACAAGACCTACGCCTGGTCTGCCTGCAGTCAGCCCCGCAAACCGACCACTCCGACCATGTACCCCAACGACCCGGGAGAGCTGTAAGAGAAAAGATCATCAGACAAAAGAAAAAACATAATGATAAGCATACAAGAGTGTTCTTAAAATAAATAATACAATGGATTTGATTATTATATAGATGTAGGTAATAATTACTACATAGTATAAAGCAAAGTCACTTTCCGCGTCCCTATGTCCCTATGTATGCCTATAGGGACATAGGGTCCTATAAGCGGGGCGTGAAAAGGCATCTAATGAGGCCGTCAAGCTGAGTGCCACCACTGTTAACATGGTACATGTTTCCGATTGTGACCCTCTTTCCGAGACTTTGCCTTTGCTTAACATCAGGCGAGGTGAAGTCAAATTGACGTGACCTATATCTTCAAAACTACGCCATAGATTTTGATGCGGTTTTTTTTTATTGATAGAGTAATTCAAGAGGAAAGTTTATATGTATAATATATGCTTAATATAGTAGAGGGTGCAGCGGGAACGGGATTGAACGCCACGCGGGTGGAAAAAATTGGCGGTACGAAGTTCGCCGGGTCAGCTGGTACTGAATATAATGAAGAAAGTGTCAAAAGAAATCCAGCATTCAGACTAATGATAGGTCAAGTAGCGTCTTAAAATTACTGTAGAACGTATTAAAGGTGAATAAATGAATGAATTAATGTTATTTTAGTTACTTTATAGATACCTACGTATAATACGATTTACATGATTGCAAGACAGACTAAAAATAAACTGCACATATTTCTGTTTTCCAATATACACAAAAACTTAAGACCGAAAGACATTTCCTAAAACTATGCAGTTCACAAAAAATACTGCAATTTCAAAGAGTCAAACCTGACAGCCAACTTTTTGTCAACGATCATTCATCATTCATTTATCCCATCTCGTCTTGTATTTTAACCATCACACATGTGAAAATAAAAATACATCTTGAGTTTATTAAATTTGAATTCGTTCATAACATTTAACAGTGAATTCCGTTCAAGATTTCATTCATATTAATGTTTAACAAGTGCCTTGACTTTCATCAGAATTTTTTAATGAATCTGATTTCAAAAGAGACTGAAATTGACAATTATTTTTATTGCATGAATATACACAATAGTCATAAAATTTAAATGGGTCGAGGATCTCAAGCTAAGTTCAGGTCAATATCTGATATTGGAATCTTATGTAAGAAGAAATTCACAAAAGAATATTACGAAAATTTAAAGGTTTAATCTGAAAACGAAATCGTAAAAAACGTTTCACATTAAATATTTCATTCACACTTTTTGCCTCGAAAACTTTTTCTTAGTTCAAGTAATGTAATTACGGAAACATTTATTATATAAAATAACAATTTGTTACGATACATTTAAATTGGATGCTAATAAAAAGAAGCTGCAGATCATGAATAACCTTTAAATATTATTTTCTTGGAATCGTAACTTTAAATAATTCAAGATACACACAAAACATGGCTGTTTGAGCAACTGCATGTTAAAAGAACGTCCTTTCTTGAGTAAAGATGTATTTATTTAACTTATTTATTTTAACACCTTGTTTATAATACTATATGCTTAAAGTTCCCTTAAAACATAAAGTTATAATATATATATTTCCAAATGTTATTCACAATTGATTTTATATCCAATTTTATAAAAATAGCAGTACATATTTTTCTCAAACCAATCTCGTTCACGATTAATATAGCATAACAAATTGTATAACTAAGACACAATTACTTACTATGAACTTCGGATAACATTAGCAATTATTACGTCGTTTACGATTATTAATAGTACATCTAATAATAAGGCGACAGATAGACGTATAGTCCTATAAATTGAAATTAAAATACATAGCCTCGTAGCTCTCGTCCTTACATGCGAGCGAGGCATAAATCACAATGTTTTTAAAAAAAGAAATAATAGACCGTTCATACAGCGATGGGGCTTGGTATAAAGAGAATAAAATATTAAAATGTTTCTTTAAAAGTTATTGAATGTTGTGTATACGACGGTAATAAAAGTTTACTATTAATAACATGCATATGAAGCACATTTAGTAACGACCGATTTTTAAATTTTGATTCCAATCGAACACTAGCTAAATTGAAAGGGTTAGTAGCTTGACTAGGTACATCTCGAATATTTTAATCTATAAAGGTACCTTAGTACTTTTAAATTTGAACTGGTGGCCTATTAAGACATAAATGTACCTACACTCTGATAAATGTCACCTGTTATTATTTATCTGTCTTTGCGCTTAATAAAGTTTGAACTTTTTCTTTCTTATATGTGTTGATATTATAGTGTTTTAATTTGTACTTGTGTCGTTATTAGATCATTTTTATGGCTTCTGTTATGTTTGTTTCATTTGAAATCTATTATAATTCATCTTTTATATAGAAGGTAGTTGGTTCCCAATCCAGTTTTTATTTTATTTCTAACATCTCTGTTTAAAAAGTCATACCGCCACATGTTGAACTTTACACCGAGCCCTGCTCTCTTGACGTGTGGGTGTACACGGATATTAACTACAACAGTGTGTAACATTTCTTATTAATTAATGCGCACACACATAAATCAGTCGCGGTTCGTTAGAGTAACAACGACATAAAGGACTTTCACGTTTACATTATCTTTTTCTTTTTTATTTGGTATAAGGGCTTAGTCCGATTAGGATATGGGTTAATTTTGAGAAGGAAATTATAATGAAATGGATGATAATGGGCGTAGTAGGTTATAAATTTCTATTAGAAGACAGTGGAATGGTTGCCCTTTTTTGGTAACAATTAATTAGAAATTGGGGGTGGATTTCACCAATGATAGGAACTGCGATCAAGTCCATTGTTTGAATTAAATGTAAGAATTCACAGACCATTCGATTGACTCTATTGTCAGATATTCTTAAACTTAAACATAACAAAATTTAATACAATATTGGCAATATTATGGTCGCTTTAAAGCTTAACCAATAACTGGGCTCTTAAGTCAATTGACTGTTGAACTACCAAAAGTTAGACGTTTCTATTTTTTATATTACTCAGTTTTCTTTGCAATTCTTATTATATATTTTAAGGCAGCCAGACCAACCAGCAATTTGTTTTTATATGTAGACAGCACACGAGCTTCTTCAACCGTCATTAAACCATTCATTCGAGCTCACTGGTTTTCGAATGCTTCTGACTAGTCCTTTTTCCGAAACTTCATCAAATTTATCGGTGTATATTCTTCAAAGTCAGGTCTAGGCTACTACTTACTCACTTATATAGCCTTATTAAATTTTCTTCAATTCTTGTCACTACATCATCAACTTAAATCTACTGTTACTCACGAAGTGTTTACTTAAAAAATATTCTTCTTTAAACATATAAATAAATTTCAAGTAATTGTGTCCCCCGACGCTTTGCAACAAGCTCAGATTTTTTAAAACGCTCGCACGTAAGAAATTCTCGAGATATTTTTAAAAGATACCCTGCTTGAATTGTTTTACGATTATTCTTGTTTTGGTAGCTTCGCAGTGAAATAACATAAGATAAATGTGTGTGAATGAAATTTTATGTTATTTGGTTGGGTGATCGCGATAATGCTACAACTTTTTTAATTGTGTGACAAGAACAGGTTGGCTTCTCATTTAATACAATGCGTCAGTGTTTCTACGTTAGTGCGTGTGACTGCTGAGCGTGAGGTATATCGTTTGGAAATTATATCTGATAAACTGCTAGGACAACTACGTTATAGAAAATTTCTCTCAGAATTTTGACTGTGTCTACTTCAAAGGAATTGCGTATGATTGTATGTATGTTGCTAAGGATAATAATGACGCTACTATCAAATTCGTTCAGCCTTTATAAGGTTGAAGGCAAAATAAATAAGTATGATACAAGTACCGTAAAATCCTTATTTTTTGTAGTCGTTTATAAATTAATCAATTTTCACCCAAAGACTAATACTATAAGTCAATTATTACAAAACTAAACTGAAATTCGTAATTTCAATCCATACATACAGTTGTATTCATCCTGCGAACATATGGTACCAATTAGCTCGAAATGTTCCGTTTCACGGCCTAAGACGGCTCCTTGATTGGGTTTTATTGTCTACGCCGTTTGGTCTATTTCCTTTGATAGTTCCAGACTCGGGTTATAATTAATGTTTTTGTCTCGGCATCGGTTAATTACGACATTACGTAGTCTCTGTAGCGTAATTGGCAAGTGAAAATTCATTGTTCTCGACATATTTAGGTAAATTTTATGAGCCGTGTGGCGCCCACGTGTTACTTTACTTATTCATAATTACTTATCACATTATCATAAACTCCTATTATTATTTAATCCATATATAAACTTCCTTGACTTAACACATTTTTATTTTTGCAAAAGCTATCGAGTGAGTCAAGGTGAAACATCTGTAGGGGGCAATTTCGTTTTGAATATCATCTGTTTACTATTTCAATTTATAGTGATTGATATTATTAGTCATATCAACAATTTCAATATCCATGCAACGATGACGTATGTATGTATCAAGTTAGCATCTCCTTTGTAAAGTTCCGTACTGTAGTGCAATGCACACTGAGATATTTGTAATCAATCAATTAGTATACTGCAGTCCACTACTTGCGCATCCATGCTATTTCATTCAGTCCAGTTACCTTCTTCAGATCATCCATTCATCAAGCTGGAGAGCGTCACATCTTCCGTTTGCCAATATGTGAAACTATTGGAATAGCTATTATCTCATGTTTATACCAAAATATCAGTATTGTTAGACCTAAATCTGTGTACCAAACACTTCACTCATAAAATTGAACATAATAACGCCAGCTTCAACAGATGCATTCGCTAAAATGCCATCCTTTGATCTAACACTGTCATCGTCCAACAATTCGCGAGCATCTAACAAGTTATGCGAACCCCAACAGCGTATGTATTCAATTTTCTCTCTTTGAAGTTCACATTACGTTCCATAATTATAATCTGTGGTACAGTACTTCATGAGCTTTATGACCATAGAAAATTAAATGGCGGCGTTTTTACGACTGAGATCTAGTGATATGATGGTTAAAACGTTTTAGGTTCATTGTGATTTAACACGTGTTCTATTTGGGGTTCCGTAATGAGAAAACATAATTCTTACTTTCCTATAAGTAGCTATGGTTACTCATTATTTGCTAACTCTGCTTCAAAACAGTGAGATCGTTTTCTTTTATTCATGACAGTTATTCATCATCAAGCAACTCTCTTTCATTATCTTGCACACGTTTATTTATTTTCAAATCTCCTTCTTCTTCTTCTTCTCGTCAATGGCTCATCAATCTATATTATGTCAGCCCCATACCTGGCCACGGCCACAGCATTATCTGTACAGGTGGAAGGACAAAGCGGGCAAGAGAGCAAGTGTGGCATGGACTGGGATGGGGCCCCCCAGTTGCAGGGTGCTTGTGACTGTTTTATATAGCAATTTGTCTTACAGCGGCCAACTTGGGTCCCTAGGCGATTTATTTTATATTTTCCAATGATATCGTCTTCTCTTCCATACATCATCATCATCACTAACAGTATATTACTGGTTAAGTATTTGTTTCAAAATTATTTTGCTAAATTTCTTTCAAAATAAATTTTACTTCTACACTTGGAGAGCTTTGTTTTTTCTATGTAAGTATATTTGTATAATCACGGTTCTTACTATTCAGTTCAACGCCTCATATAATACTACCGTTATTTTGTAGGGAACCCGTCACTCTGTGTGGCCGGTATGCACTTACCGTACTTTTTTTACGTTCATTGGTAGCTCGTGGCATTCAGTCTTTGTTCTTGAGCACTTAAAGCTTATTATTAAAAGGTCAAGAGTTTAACTTGAAGATTAGTGGGTACAGCTGTTTGATTATTCTCTAAGAGTTGAAGGTAATAATTATTACGTAAAAGATATTGATTATAATATCATGTTTATAGACATGATTGATACACCACTAGATTGAATAGAAAATAACAAATTGATTAATCGTGTTTTTAGATAATAGAAAGTTTAATATTAAGTATTTTATGAAGATATGGCTGCTTCGTTATTCATTTCTACATATGAATACTTAAGCTATTAATAACCATTTGAAACGTCTGTATTTTTGTTTTATTAGCGTACAATATTTTTTCATTTTCTGGTACTGAACCTGTGTATGAATGAATCATTTTACTCGTATCCATAAACTTCAATGTCGTAGCTCTCCTTGATTTATTTGGTGTTCTTAATTATTATTTTTTGACCTCAACATGATTACCAGGATATGCCTATTACTTGGGTGCCTTACTTTCTACGATTTAAAGAACACTTTTGCAGTGACAAACTTTTCATTGCACGTGGCAGTGACAGACGATAAATATAAATACAGATTTCATTTCTGTCAACGTTTATTATGATAAATATGACTTCGAGTAAATCAGATGTAATTTATGTTCCATCACCATATGAATCATTAAGTCATCATGTCTTAGTCAAGCTACTTATCTAGACGCACGTTCGTTCTATAAATCCCTATTATGACCCCCTAACTGTACTCTGATTTCATAAATTTAAAAAAGTAATTCTGTTGTTTTTTTTACTATCATATATTGTTACATAATATACTTAATATGAAATTGGGTTTGACATCATTGAGTACCCTTTGTCAACAGGTGTTGTGACCTGTCCACTGGTCTTTGATAGATATATCTTTTAATAAAAAAGAAACTTTTTGGACCAAAATAAAATATGACAAGTTATATATACAAGATAACAAGAATTCAGTGAGTTTTTAACTTCAAATAGTGATGTAACATTGATTTTGAAACTGTCAGTAACATAAAATATTATATTCTTCCATAAAAAGTTAAACAGTTACACAACCGTCCATATATTTAGCACTGGTAAGAAATACTGTACTATATTATCAATGATATCACTCGAAGAAATACAAACTAGTGTTAAGCATTATTTACTGTATCATTAACAATTTAAATGAGGCAGGTTAGTACCATTTTGTACTGCAATGGGTAATATTTAACGACAGAACTTGTTGGAAAATACTTTAGTTATATAAACTTACAATTTGCAGAAGTGCTTTTTTTTAAAGTAAATCTAAAGTATTTAACTTTTGTAACTAAATGACATTAGTCATGATTAAGGCATTTTACAACATGGTACCCAAGTATACATATGATATTATATCGATCGTTTTTATCTTTAGATTGATACTTAATTTTAAATCGTCAGTTGCTTAATGGTTAAGGAGTCAGCTTTACGATCTAGAGGTCCCGGGTTCGAATCCTGTCCAATACACTACCGACGTGAACCCACTCCTAGCAAGAGCAATTTAGCTTAGTTGGAGGGGTTAGAGAGAAATATTAGTAACTTCGGTTCTAATATTGTTTAAAAAAATATGTAAAGCGAAAATTTCAATTGAACTCTTTCGATTGAAATGATTTTGGACACTTGAGAGATTATGATTGGATTGCGAATGGATTTTGAACAATTTTGATTAGAAGAATTTGCCCTCTCGTAAAAAGTACTAAAACTAGAAGGTGTGCATAATTTTTTTATTAACAGTAGATGAAGCTTGTTCAATATTCCTGCCTACCCTATATGGAAAAAGACGTGAATATAACTAATAGTAATGTACTTATGCATGTATATTTCCACAAACAGTTATACAGACAGTGACACTTACCAATCAACAACTGTTGCGTGTTATCGTATCCTTGCAGATCCATGTATCCCTCTTCAATGCAAGCAGTAACAAAGAAAGTATATTACAATTTTATCATGCACTATACAATGCTAAATACACTTTATCTCTTCTACCTAAAGTTCAAATTTGAATACACTTCTTATCAAGAGTGCATAAACTTTAATAAAGCGCTCTGCCCGAGTATTTCCGATCGAATACGATGTTAACCGATGCTCTCGAAATATATTTCAACCACAATTAAATGTTTGAGCATCTGTGCACTGTTAAGAACTTGTTTGTTGCATTTTGGTATTAATATTTATATAAAATGTTACTTCCTTTAAATGGAAACCGATACTTGTTTACGTATAACATAATGTCTAACTTCACCGGTTAATTAATGGTTTAAATTTTCGTAAAATTACTATGTGTAACTTTAAACTTTTGTATACTTCGCTTGTAGAGTAAAAAAATATACAAATATTAAAATAAAACGTCTTGTTGTACAGGCGATAAAGAAGATAACACCATTTCTTATTATTCCCCGACGCAGAGTTATAAGTTTGACGTGTCTGTTTGTCTGTCTGTGGCATCATAGCTTCTAAATGGATAAAGCGATTTCAATTAGCGATTTTTGTATTGAAGGTGACTTATGTGCAAGTATTCTTAGATATGTTTGATGAAAATCGGTTGAGCCGTTTAATAGTTATGGGGGTTAAAGTGGGGATGGGGAGTGTCAGGGTTTTTCCAAAAAAATTCATCGATTTTTTCGCTATAAATCAACTCTACATTCTGTAATCTCAAGCACGTAAGAAATCACCGTCTCTGTACGTTAAAATACTGACATAATCTCGGATGAAAACCAGAATCTTTCGTTTTCTTTAGTACTGTTTACATATGTTACACAAAGCACTGAGCTGAGATCGGAGCAATTTGAAACTAAACAAAGGAATTCCCGTGGGCCGCGTCTGGTTGACTTCAGGGAGAATAAGGACTTATTTACAAACTCTTTTTAAGAAGCGATGGCTTGACAAGTGAAACTTCATGTCATCTTATAGATACTACGCTGCGGCCTATATCTGTTTCAGCGAACCTACCTACTAACACCAAGAATATTCACAACGTGTCCAACAGTCAAGTGGTCAATCATTCTTGTTTTTTTTTTATTTGTACCACTTAGGTGGCAGACAAGCACACGGCTCACCTGATGGAAAGTGGTTACCGCGGCCTATGGACGTATGCAACACCAGGGGCGTTACACATGCGCTGCCTACCCTGAAGAAACCTTCTGATGCCCCTCTTGAAGAACCCCATATTGTAGTCGCTTGGAAAAACCATGGCAGGGAGTTCATTCCACAGCTTGAGCGTACGTGTTACTAAAACACACGAATCTCCAGCGCACAACTGACATTGGCAGAATTGTCGACATCGACATCGCTCGCCATATAAAAAAATAGAATAGAATAGACCTATATCTGTCTAAATCTTTAATATAACTCGTAATGAAGTATATATAATATTGACACGAAGTAAGCCCAAAACTAACCTCAGTTCCATACTTAGTTACTTAACAAAACCCCAAATATTCTGAATATCACGATTGCAGAGACACCAACATTAGCATCATATAATCAAACAAAATTTTACATGAACTCACCGCTCTGGCATGGCACACAGTCTGAAGTCCTCTGCACTGCCTGTCCTTGACATGGGGCGCCTCCGTTCAATGGATGAGGTTCGGTACAAGTACGGGTGCGACGCTGTCCACCGGTAATGCGGCCATTGCAGCGACATTGCGTCCAGGAACCCCAAGAACTCCAGCCACCGTTTACTGCAGAAGAAGATTAAGATGAGACAATGTTCGTAAACCTATAAGTTTGTCAGAAATGGTACAGTCAGCATCAGAAAGATGTTGACGAACAGAGTACTCAAAATGATCTTAATTTCGTTTTTTGCATCCCATCCAGTTGACTGGTTGTTCTGATATTGGGTACACACCTTTAGTTCGAACAATAATACCATATAAATCAATAAAACAGTTTGATTTGCTCTTGAAATGAGAGTTTTAAGATCATTTTGAGACTTCGTCGTCAAGATATTTATGACGCTAACTGTACATGCAACTTTTATTTTGGCACCTAATACTAATAATATGGCCCTAGTCACTGTATTTATTACCCAGGTATCGGGTATTCAAAAGATGAAAATAAAGGTGAGTATATAGATTGCTGGCTAAATGCATTAGATAACTATATACATGCGCAACATGTTACAAGTATCTTATAAATATAGGACAACTAAATCAATACATCTAATATAACAAACTATTTATTTATCATAGTGGTATTCCACTATGATAACTACTAACGGAGATCATTCCATAAACATAAGGCAGTGATTTTTGTCACCGTGACTGTCACCGCGTACATCATACCGTCATCAATTGTCACATATCCAAATGCACGCACCTTTATTGGGGCTGATGTACGCGGTGACAGTAACACACAAGTTACGGTGACTAAAATCACTAATGCGTGTACAGCCTTAGTTTAAATTTAACTGTTTTGTTGTCTTTAGCTTAAACCGCAAGAATAGCATCAATGTTATTTCATATTAAAATAAACCGACTCGTCAAAATCTGAATTACTGCCATTAAGTAACTTTTCTAAAGACAGTTTATTCTTAACTCAGTCCAACAGTTTAAAAGCCAACTCGTGTTTTCCTCTTCTATATTATTACTTTTAATTAATTTATCTGCAAACTTATTAGTACCTTGCTGATTGCAATTACTGCGATAAATTTTGAAGTAAATTTTCTTAACAAATATTTTATACTGTTTAAATTCTAGAATTTTACTACCATTATAAACTACTGTGAGGTTTACGAAGCCTGGCGACTTTATTTATTACAAAGTCGGAAAACTGCATTAAATAAATGACTTCTACTTCATTTAAAGTCTATTATGCGTTTACGACTGTTCATTTGCATTGGTTTTTATAGGTACCATCTTTTAATTGAGACATAAAATCTATTCATACATATTTCATACGTTGCTCTTTTGCGCGTAGTAAGCATTTATTTCGATTATTGCATAATGTGGCCGATAAATATTAGGTACTAGAACTCTTTTTACAGTGAAAAGTTTATCGTTTTTATTTAGTTTTATATTGATTTATATTACTAGTTAGTAAAATATAAAGATCTTGGTGGTAAGTTTAGAAGTATTTCGGCTGAATGTATACTAGCAGTAAGTTTACATAATACCTACATGTTGAGATTTTCTTACATTAATTTACAATGTACAAAGTTTCACTGTCTTGCTATAAAAATAATTTACACATTACCTTTACGTATTACAATTAATTTCCAAATGAATATTTTTTTAACTACAAAAGCCGACACGCAAGCTGGACGCGTTCGTAGAAAATCCGTCAACCGTTCTATTACAGTACAAATTAAGTATAATGGTACGTAATTTATATTTCCGTGTTTTCACCACCGGTTCCGTTGCTAACTATTATTATATTGAGGTTCCGTTTGCACGAAATTTCGTACGAAGTTACAATATTTTCATGTAAATTACTGTTTTGTCCCGTTTCACATGGTCGTGTGGCGGCAATGTGACTTAAACTAGGTAATGAAATCGATTCCTTGAATAACAAACACTAGTCACGACTGTATTCCGTGGGAATTACATCTGTGAATGCAATAGTAGGTAAGGTAAACTTTATACACAACTTCGGGATACGGTTTCCAGTTAGCTCCTGCTCTCCTGTTAAGATTTTAGTAATAGGTATTTGGTTCTCGTATTATGTGTCTGGAAGAGTTTGCCACTGTCTGTTAAGGCCGCCAATTGTGTATATAGGTATACACATTTGGCGGCTTTAACAGACAGTTGATATGATATTGCAAGCTATTGTATGGACACAAAAGCTTGCAATAGCATGTCAACTCATCTATCTATCACGTGGCCGAACTGAAATTAAGCGATTATTAGTAGATTTCAGTCTAATTCAATAAGTACGAAGCGAATAGAAGAAAATAGACAAAGCGAAAATAGAAAAAGGTAAAGAAAGAGATTTGAACCCATTAAACAATAATTCGCGATGCAGCTAAAGGCTACTTAAAAACGATACTATCTAACTTAATAGATGATCCCTACATGATAAAAAAATCGACATCAAATATATCATAACCAGAGTTAAAAAGAAAAATAAAAACCAATAAAAACAGACAATTCAAATTTTTAAATTTTCAAGTTTAATCTGTATTTACAACTTGTGTCAATGTTAATAATAGACCATTACGCGATAAGCCACACCCAAATGTTAAAGTAACATATGATAATCTTAATGGTATTCATATGGCATTGGGAAAGGAACGTCCACTTATCGAAGGATAAAAGCAGATCGTATATAATCAAAAGCTAATAAAAAACTAAGCCTACAGAAAATGTAATGACACTCTATCTATTAGAGCTAGATTCATAGACCTAGCTTTGTTTAACGAGGGAAACGTTACGTGTAAATGCAAATATTTTTGAAAAGTTTAAATTTGATCTGTGTATGTAGCATATATCTCATAGCTAACAACTCATAGATTTATAGATTGCACTTATACTTTGTTGTAAAGTTCGCATTCATTTGCAAAGTGTTAGCTAGCTATGAATTTCAGACTTATTATCACAAAATATCTCAAACTAGAGCAAATATTTATAATACTTACAGAATTTACTAAATGATTACATCTGAATGACCAAAAAATTGTGCCAAAAAGCATTATGATTTAGTTAAGTGACCGAACATAAAGAACTTAACAGCAGCGGTTTTAGATTATAGATAAGATTTTTATTAAACAGAAATATTAAGAACACTTTGATTAAACACTCAAGACATTTTTGAAAACTTTAGGATTTTTGATAATGTATTCAGTTTTGATTTGGCACTTCTTGAAAAAGATAGATAGCTCGATTATGATAAACTTTGGTTTTTAGAGCGTTGAGTTTTATTTACTATCCAAATCCTATCGTTAGACCCTGTTGTTACATACTCATAAAGTTCACCACTCCATTTAAAATTATTTAAATCATTTTCCAAGATTGTCAAAGTCCCTATCAACAAGGTTAGTTTAACAATCTTGTAACATAACTAACACCCTAATAATTAAAGTTTCATGACAGCTTACACAAAAAGTTGAATTTAAAATACCCTAAGCGGTATATAATTTATTTTCCATACTACACAAAGACCAGACCGAACAAATATTTCCATAAGCAAGTTTCAACGCACGTGCAAAATCTGCATCGAAAATAAAATCACCAAGTCCGTAGCTAATCAAGATCTAAAAGTACAAGGTAACAGGCAGAACCGGGGCGTATGGTATATCTTTGGATGATCTGCATGCAAGCACGCAAGGTGGCGTGTGCCTGCTAACCTAACGACCTAGCTAGAATTTACTTTAGGCTAATATTACACTTCATGATACTTTCCTTGGTACTTTTTAGGTTTTATGTTTAGTTAGTGAACGAAACGATAGATCGGTTTTGATTGTATAGGTACACGTAGAATAGAACATACCAAGTTAGAGACCTATGCTTACATATTAATTGGTCGATTTTGAACTACAAGAATATTTAAGCCTTATTTTTTTCACTTACAACGTGCTATTTTTACCCACAGAGAGGTTGTTTGTGTGTTTGTTTGTTTGTTTGTGCAAATCCATGTTGTCATTTTCTGCGAAACTACTAATACAATTTTGATGTAGTTTTTAGTTATGGGTTCGGCTTAACTTGGAACATGTTCTTAGATAAACAGTGCAATGCAAAAAACATTTTTAGCGCAAATCCATGTTGACAGTTATTTCTTATAAAATTTTGATTGGAATCTGCAGGGTCACTTATGTTGGATACTTATGCAAAAAGAATAACAAATATGCCAATTTTACATGCTTCACATCATTCAAGATAAGTCAAATGATTTTCAACAAACAGAAAACGAAATAATTTTTCTAGTTCGCTTAGTTTCGTAATCTTGTAGTTCAGAGTTATCTGTTAGTTCCTAAAACAAATTCGATAAGATATTAGCAGTCAAAAAATATACGCAAACATCCAAGTTTACCACCCACAAACACTTAAGTCGATTAAACAAAACATATGTGTATTAAAAACATAACATAACATAACATAACATAAACTCACGCCTGTATTCCCCGAAGGGGTAGGCAGAGGTGCTAGCACCCACATTTCGCCAGTTTATGTTTAGGTCCCAATGTAATAGGTGGCGAGCCTATTGCCATTAACCGGGCACTTATAAACCTGCGATAAATACACACATAACTTCGAAAAGCATCGAAAAGTCATTGGTGTGTGCCATGGTGAACCTGGGATCGAACCCGAGACCTCGTCTCAGCAGTCCATTACCCATACCACTAGGCTTACTACCCCAAGAATACTGTGTATATTCATAAATAATAGATACATGAAATAAATTACAGTCTCAACTATCGAAGTTTTCACACTGAGAGCTTGATAAGCAGCAAGTGCAGTCATTTTAAATATTATTTATGTTACTAGATGCACTTGTACGACCAGATGTGGAATATTTTGGTCGAAAGATATCGTGAAGGGATGTCTTTGATTATTTACACATGAAGTCCCCCTGTGACTCACTTCCTTGCTCTAAGACGAGACATTAGTGAGAATGAATATCTCATAGCATCATATTCGTTATACATTTTATTGTTGTGTTTGATTTTACTTAAGCATAATACAATAATGTTATTGGTTATTTGAAATATTGTTTAATATAAATCTAGCTACTTTAGCACTTTAAAATAAATTTTGTAATATATTGAGGAAGTTGTGAAAGCAAAATGGTAAATTACTAAACGTTAAGTGAATTAGTTGAAGCATTTAAATAACAGAGAAAATAATTAAAACCGGAGTTGAAATGATTGGAAAATGAAATCGTGTACATACATACATATATACATGTCATAATGAAAACTTCATTAATGTACTATTGTTTCTTAAGTAATGTATTGTTACTAACGCATGTTAATGTACTGTAACAATACTTTGGCATAACTCATAACTATAGAGAATCCATTATTCTTGTTCTTTATAATCATATATTTCATTGCCAAACTAGCATTTAACACAGATGTAAAAAAAGAATTTTAAAGTGTCTTTCTTGTAGAATTTCCAAAAGTTATCGAAAAAGAGGACATAGTAATACCGAAAGATGTAGGAATGAAAAGCTACAACTCACAATAATTTAGTATTGCAAACCAGTAACTCGCACTGACAACCAGCATATTATCTATTCTGTGCAACCAGTCTACGATTACTTTTTCGGAACTGTTGAGTAGACCAAGGGTGTTGACTATTAACCAGTACATGATAAAAAAAAAATACTTGACCAGTTAAAATTGTAAATACATAATATCTTGAATAATAACAATATCAATGAAATAGAATTCAAAGATTTAATACCACCTTTCCACTATAAAGCCTTTACTAAAACTGATCCAACTAAGCCGGACTTTATTAAAAACTCCTACATACTTATGTTTTATAATCCACCGTATAATATTCCGGTATTTAACATAATTCTCTTGTAAGGGCCAGCTGAGCCATGTTCAAGAACTTTACGTGCGACTTAACTCACAGTTATAGTCTATTAAACATAATTTACGAAAATGCTCAACGTTACTCGATATTACTTGTAATGCACCATTAAACCCATGTCAGACATGCTCATTTTGTATTTATTTTTTTGTTCGATAGGTTATTTTAACACAGGTATATTAAGTTTTCTTAACATGTTCTATATTACCACACAAGTTGAGTCTTGGAGATGGCAAACAAAATAATAATAGTGGTGCCATTTTTTTAAGTAAAAACTATTTTATTTATGAAGGACTGATGTTAAGCTAACGGCAAAGACTCGGAAGGAGGGTCACTATCGTAAACATGTACCATGTTGACAGTGTGGCTCTCAACTTGACGGCCTCATCTCATCAGATGCCTTTTCACGCCCCGCATAAAGGACCCGGGACTGTAGGAAGAAGGAAACACGTGAGCTGGCAGGGAGTTACAGGTCTTAGTGGTACGGCATAGGAAGTGATGACAATTCTGGGTTAAATCTTTTTTTCTTGCCGAACAAGACGACATACACAAGCCAACCAAATGTATTAATAAACTATTGAGGGAGAGCTATTTATTATATGGCAGTAAATTCATTGTGAATAAAAGATTGGATGAGTTCATTCAATGTAAAGGTAACTTCATCAAAAGCTTTCACCTTGGTCCCATTTACATTGATTAAGTAATAATGAATTCACTAAAAATAATGTAAAACTTCCAAAACAATATTTATAATGAATCAATTTCCTGTCCCACAATAATATTACTATGAAATGTAAAAAATATTTAAATGAAATATCATAATTTTACTTCATTTGTCAATATAAATGAATTAATCATAATCTAAACGTTATTACTTATAATCAAAAAAGGTTATGAATGCAAATTATAATTAATGAAGACCGTTTGTCATCGCCAGCATGGTACGTTCTAAATTTAAAAATTCAAACAACTGAATTATAATATTCTATTAACTCAGTTCCAATATGAATTATAATAAAAAAGCAATTATCATTATTTAGAGAATCAAATAATTAATTCTCTTTAATAATGATAATGTTCTGACCACCCGCGGTGTATAATTTTGGTGCTTTTCTCTCAATAAAAATTGATTACCATGTTGCACTTTGGTGTTATTGAACTATTAAAATACTGTTAATATTAATAAAGTACCTTTGAATCTAATGGTACTTGTAATGACTATAAAACGTGGAATTCGATGTTGTATACGATTATTTAAATTTTCGGTTATATTAGAGTTTTGGAAACTATAGAATTTTCGGGTCTAACAGTTGTAATAGTTTTGTGAACATTTATTGTGTCGAAACTGCTTGAGTTCGAACTTTGGGAAGTAACGGAACATCATTTATTAGTTCTAAGTTGTTCAGGAAAATACTTCAACCATTTATAAGTTGGAGTTTGAATATACATAGTTTGAATTTAAGTACATAAACCGTTTCAATCTCTAGATTATAAGCTAAGATATTCGTCATATTTTAGTATTCACGTCACTGATCACACGACTTTAAATAATGTAAACTTTAAAATTTAAGCCAAAAGCCTATACGATAGATTTTTGGATAAAAAGAAGACTCGGTATTATACATTGTGATACATTGTGAGAAAATAAATTATAATATGTTCTAGAAGTAGTGAAAATACAATAATTTAATAATCCTTTATTTTATAGGTTCCCTGAAAATCTAAGGATAAGGAATAACCACACGAACATTGCAAACTGCCAGCAATCAATCCGGTTGAGCTCGTCTAGCGAATAATCAGATTATATCGTAAGATCCAATTAAATCAATATGCCTTAAACACCTATATTCATATGTAATAAAGTTTTATTATTATTATTCAATGGACGTGCTGTAAGCTCATATTATATTCAAGTAATTAATAGTCTAATTGTCACCTTTTTGGTAGTCTATAGGTGACCGCATTGTCTTTTTAACAAAGTAACCGTTATTTTTATTTATAAGTCACGACCTACAATTTTTTTTTCGTGCAAAAGATTCGTCTATGAAGTAAAATGTCATTCTATAAATTTATGGAAAAAATGATTTAAGATTTATAATAATTATATCTTCATTAATTTAAATAGTACATACAAAAAGATGTTTAAACTTGTTGTCCTAAAACTAGTTTTATCTCACATTTTTAACCCGAAAGTTGTTCAGGTTACTAGGGTACTACATTGTGAAATCCAATAAATGCATCAAGTATTGGGTACAAATAGAGTTAATAATAAATACAAAAGTCGTCAAAGAATTGAATTAAATATATGCAATACATTTACAAAGAGCGCAATCAGTCTCGATCATCATACAATTGCAGCACAAAAGTATTGTGGCAGTGACACTCGCCCACGGCCAGTGGTAATGACGATATATAGCCCAATTTGCGTCTGACTGAACATTCCCTACAAAAAAACTTGTAAGCTATCCTAATAAAGTTAATTCTAAATATGAGTACCGCCATGAGTATCTTATGAAGATTGATAGAGAAGACTAATATGATAATCCGGAATGTGTGTGTTGGTAGCTTAATCAAAAAAATATGATGACGTCTACTATGTCATTTTAATAATAATAAGAAAGAAATGATTGACGATAAAACTATTTTAATAATAGCTAAATGAATTCCACATAACTTAACTTTAAGATGTGTGGGAAATCAAAAAATCGTCAACATAAAACTTAAAGCATCATACTTATGTAAGTGTTGCATATTCAAATGCAATGGTCACGGTACTAAAATTAAATATGAATCATGAATACGAAACTAAGTTTTAGGACGTACAAGTCAGAGGTGATGATTGCTATCAGTTAGATGGCGCCAAGCGCGTAGGCGTAATGACTCTCCCATACGTACGAATAATTGCAAGCTATCGGCCCATGCCCTTTGATCTCAACGAAGTAAAGATAGTTATTACGAACAGTGAGGGTGAAATGAGCGTTAAACAGCTTGTCCGATAAATTGTACGTGAAATAATGAAACGTGCAACAAAACTTGTTTGGTGAGGTGTACCTATTAAATTGTCTTACGCTCTTTAGTTCGTAATAGCTGCGCTTACTGCTTCAAGTTATGGATTTGATAAGGATACTAAATTCTAAGTATATTTAATATATCCAAGTAAGTCCTGCTTTTTAGTATTATTATAATACGTGGATATCTTGAATCTTCGTGTGTGCCTGAATTCTAATACTTAGCTAACACTTACTCTCTTTTTGAATTGTGTAACTTGGTTGATGTAATATATTTACTGATTACTAACTGACTGTAATTTTCAATAAAAATATTTAGGTCCTTATTCACAAAAAATGTTGCTAAGTTATGTATACAGTTTAAGATTGCGAATCCTTGCTTAGGTTTATGGTTCCTCATTATTGTGGTTAGACACGAAGACTCGCTTAGCAGGCTTTCATTATTATAAAATGTTGTTGTGTTATGTACAAAATTCTAATTATTAAATATTATTATATGATAGAAGGATAGGTAATTCTTTGATTAAGTTCTAAAAGGAACTTAAATTATTATGGTCAAAAACTAAGTTATCAATAAGAAAGAAATAGAAGATACATTTTAGAGTTAAGTTTAGTGAAATTGCAGATAAATCATATTTTGGCTGGCTAAGATATATGGTTTCAAAGTCAGTTGAACTGTTATTTTAATGAGTAATGATGAGAAATACCAACCATTTACAGAACAGATAAATCTTAAAGGTGGATCGGTTAAAATTGCTCTATTTTAACAATGTCTTCGATAAAGACTGGCAATCTATTCTAGAAATAACGAAAAGAAACTATTTCAGTTCTTCGATTGCAATTTAGTACCTTGAGAAATGTTCGAAACGAAGCAAGAGTACCGATTTTCTATAGCTTTATTTATACCTATGCTAGTATATTAACTATAATCACTTACCATAAACAGTTAGGAGCGCAGGTTCTGAGATCCTTTTACCAGCAATATTTTCGGCAACACAGCTGTAGTTCGCCATATCCTGTTGAAAGTCGAAATCGTTAGTAATGATATTTTCTAAAGTTTACGCGAATATCACTCATTGAAATATAAACCACTTTTTACCCGACTACGGCGAAGCCAAAAGGAGGGTTATGATTTTGATAGGCTATGTATGTATGTATGTATGTATGTATGTATGTAAGTATGTATGTTCATTTGTTCCCTCATAGCTCCTCAACTACTTATTAGAACTGGACAAATGAGGTATTATTACAAGTGGCTTGAGCGTCCGATGGTTATAGGCTATATCACGTGTTACTCAATCTTGTGAGGCGCCTTGTAGCGCTCATAAGGTACTGTGTTAAAAAATAAATTTGAGATGAATATGCCGTGTTTGGTATCAAATGAAAGTGCTTAATGAGCACATTTTAAATATGTATAAATTATTGGCTTTACCTTGCCCCAAAATAATTTAAATAAAAAATAAAGTTTAAAACTAAAACCCGACTACCGAAAAATCACGCTCTAAAAAGTGACAAACAAGAAAATATCAAGGATAGCCGTGGTCGTATGCCACTTACTCTAACAAAACAATATATTCTAGGGAAAAGTGGCATACGACCACGGCTATCCTTGATATTTTCTTGTTTGTCACTTTTTAGAGCGTGATTTTTCGGTAGTCGGGTTTTAGTTTTAAACTTTATTACGGACTCTATCGCGAAATATTTGTTATTATTTACTTTTAAACCGACGACGTTTCAGCTGCTTTTCAGCAGCCATGATCGCGGTGTGACTCATGATGGTAGTTGTCACATAGTTTGATAATATATAATATAATATATTATAAGTTATCTCAAAATACCCGAATCATGGGAAATTATTGGTGTTACTATATGCAGTATGAGCTCACTGTGTCGTTAAGTCTTGCTGGATTTTGTTGCTTATTGGGTTTGACAGCCTCCGTGGCGTGGTGGTAGTGAACGCGACTGCTATGCAGGAGGCGCGGGTTCGATTCCCGCACAGTGCAAATATTTGTATGCATCAATATGGCTATTTGCATTGGTCTGGGTGTTTCTATGTATAATATGTATGTATTTACAAAAAAAAAGTATATAAGTATGTTTATCCGCATTCTAGAATCCATAACACAAGCTATAAAAGCTTACAATGGGTCTAGATAGCGTTGTGTAGAATGTTGTGGAATATTTATTTATTTATTTATTTATTAAGTGGATGACTGGTTCCCAAGCTGGTACTACGTTCCATCCATCGTCTATATTAAATTTGGGTAAAAAACAAGGAGTTTTCGGTTCATGACTTTCTATATAAAACGTTCTATTCAATGAATAAACATTTGGTATTTCAGTTTATACTAGATTATGTAGTTATTGGTGTATAAATCTAAGTATGCTGCTTGAAATTACACTGCACTAAATCTTCCTGATCATATTGCTTAAGCATAACGCTCGTGGATTATAGGGGGTATTATATGGTCAATAAATTTAACGGATACCTATCTATGTAACTACCTAAGAGAGAAACCTTAGAAGTGCAACAATATATGCAATGTAACTGTGATGTCGTTTAAAATATCTTTCAGTGATCTTAGACAAGTAAACACCAAATTAGCACCCGCATTGTTTTAAGCACCAAATATAAATTTAAACTGTTCATTATAACAGCCATCTCCGTAATATATTTTTACAACCGAAACGTTGAATGTGTTAAAATTACAAAGGACGGGAGGCATTAATTTTAAAGACGTACAACACATTACGATCATATTCATTAAGAAAGCGTTCTAGACACCTTTGTGAAGATTATGTTACACACGATGCCACAATGAGAGGGCGACTGACAGTAGCAGCAATTAATCCATGTCTGCTCACAGTGCCTAATTAGTGGGAGCTACGTAGCGGAAACCGGAGATGGAATGAGTTATTTGCGATTGTGCCATTATTTGGTTGTTTATACAGGTGAGCTTTTCGCTTTCTCATGTTTGTTATTACGGTGTAAATAGATATATCTTTGTAATATAAAAGCTAATAAACTTTTAGCTGATATTCAAAAAATCTTGATATGTAAGAATATTGTTGTATTTAGGTATTTATCAAATTAGTATATTGTAATATACCTAAAAGTAATCTGATAAATATACCGTAGGTTCACATCAGTACAAATATTATTATTCAGAATTCAATCAGATTAGTTGGCATTGTTCGTTCTCATAACAGATAGAATTTTGTCAGAGTTTTGAAGTAAATTTAAGCACAGTGTGACTTAGATACAAAATTAAAAACTAAAATCAGAACAGATCAAAACACTCGTGAGTTTTTCTCTACAAAGTATATTTAATAATTTCAGTTCCAAGACCAAAAAATATCGAAGAAAACGTAAGAATCTCTTCTAATTAATCACTTAAGATAAACGTATCCCTTCCAAGAAATGTAAAACTGGATTAACACAAAGCTTAACACTTTTATCAGAGGATATTCAGCAGCTTTGAAAGACTACACTGAACGAGAAAAGAGAAAAAGGAATAGAAACGTATACTTGACAGCGACTTGTGTCGCAATTAATAAACGTCTGTCGTGGTCGACTAATTAGTCGCAGTCGCAAAGATAAAATAAATAATTTGCAATCGTGCGACAAGATGATGCGATTGTGCGCGCTGACGCTTTGGACGGGCAATTTAATGAGGTGCGTGCCTTGAAGCTAGTACCTACTCGTGTATATTTAAAACTTAATACATACATTCAAATTAATTGGTGATTTAAATTGAAATGGTCATGTAGGACTAATGTTGCGACTTAAGATTTTACGTAATGATAACGATCCAACCACTTATTGCGTGTCTTGTTACAAATACGACACCAGCCTTCAATATAGTATCCATAAGTAATATAAAATTATTAGCCATTGGAGTAAAATTAATATGGTTATAAATTTGAAATATTATATTCAAATATTCTTGCCGTTTATCATACTCTGGCAGTTGGATATGTTACGGGCAATATATAGCAAATTTCATTGCCTAATCTACATTTTGTCTACATGACTATATTTTGCCCGCAGCTCCACCCGCGTGGATGTCGGTTATCGCGACCAAATATACCCTTTGTCCTTTCTCAAGGTCTAATCAACTCTTATACCAAATTTCATCCAAATCGTTTTAGTGGTTTAGGCAGAGTTACTTTCGCATTTATAATATTAGTATATGGATTACCTTCGGGATATTGGTGTTAACATTAAAATAAAAAACAATGAACAAGAAGTGTGCATCATACAGCCTCTGTGGTGTGGTGGTAGTGAACGCGTCTGTCACGCAGGAGGCGCAGCCCGGGTTCAATCCCTGTTTAGTACAAATATTTGTATGCATGAATTTGGCTATTTGCATTGGTGTTTCTATGTTTAATATGTACGTTTTTACAAAAAAAATATCTAATTATGTTTATCCGCATTCTAGATTCCATAACACAAGCCACTTAACCTTACCATGGTTCGAGATAGCATTGCGTAGAATGTTGTGGAATATTTATTTATTCACATAATTAAAATTTTAGGAAGTTTTCAAATTAAGTTGCAAGACAGTAGTAACTCGTCTTTGAAAACTAAGCTTACGGATCCAGATATATTACTGACACTAAATGTATTAAGGAGTTCCTTTCGTACGAATTTCATGTTCTTTGAAACACCACATGGGATTGTGAATCATTTCAAGTATTCTCGATATCATTTAAAATTAAACTTTCAACATATTGAGTAAGAATCATAATCATTTAACAAGTTTTCAAGTTGCTCCGGATAGTTTTATTACTATAGAAGTATGTAGTTGGCCTAATATTGACATGTGTTCATAACGCCGTTCTTAGATCATCTTCGTACTTATTGTTTAGATTTGTGGTCATATTTTATGAAGCTTTTAGTAATATAACATTAATTTATAGCCCATAAATGCTGAGCATCTGGGAATTAATGGTGTACAACCATTCGGTAGCTTGAAATAAATTTAATCTGGTGTACTGTTTTTTCCATTTCCTATATCAGGTAAATGAAAATTTATGAACTGCTATACTGTATATTATGCAGAACATTTTTTACCTTTGGATGATGATTTATTAGAAATGGACAGCAGTGGACTGCGGTGGGCTAATTGATTGATTGATTGATTATTAGCAAGGCATGTTTTTACCCGACTCCTGAAGAAAGGAGGGTAATGTTTTTGTATTAATTATTAATAAACAAAAACGCTTTAGCACTCTCTATACAATTACTACATTCTTTATTTATAACTCAAGCTAAAGTAAATTCACGTTAATACGAGTATCGTCTACTTATTACAAAGAATTTGTTCTTATTGAAGAATTTTATACGTTTTCTTAAACATAAAAAGCAAGGCGTGCAAAATTTACGTCGACATCGCAACTTAATTTAATTTTGGAGTCAAAATATTTTGTAAACGTTTGTCCAAAGCCGCCAAGAAATAAAGAAAGGTCTTGAAAAAATAAACAATAGGATCAATCGCTCGGAAGAATACATGAAAGTCAGGCAGGTAATTTTATTCCTTGATTTTGTAGCTCGTCGTGCCGAACCTTTGTTTTCGAAGACATCTCAAGGTCAATACCATATAAAGCTTCTGCTTTTGATTCAGGTTATTTATGTAACACTAGCTGAATCGCCTGGTTTCATCCGTGAAATACTTAGAAAGCTAGTATCACCCATTGAACCCATATATACCGGTAATTAATCGAATAAAGTATGAGAATTTGCCAGATTTAATGATAAGCTTGGTGAGCTTTTATAGCTTGTGTTATGGAATCTAGAATGCGGATAAACATACTTACATAAATACTTTTTTTTTTCGTAAATACTTACATATTATACATAGAAACACTGCAAATAGCCATATTCATGCATAAAAATATTTGCACTGAGCGGGAATCGAACCCGCGCCTCCTGCGTTGCAGTCGTGTGCACTACCACCACGCCACAGATTTTTTCATTTCGAACCAGTAGCTCCTGAGAATAGCGCGTTCAAGCAAACAAACAAAAAAACAAGCAAAATCTTCAGTTTCATAATATTAGCAATATATAGCTCAAAAATACCAAATTTGGTTTATTTAACAATGTTTTGAAAAGAAAAAGTAATTTAATAATCATAACGAAAGAAAGAAAGAAGAGTAACTTACTTGTAAAGTAGCTCTTGATATCAACAAATTTCCTTCAGCAGATATTATTACATTATGATCTTGCTGAAGAGGTTGACCATGTTTCAGCCAAGATAGGCGAGGAGCAGGGGCCGCAGCAGGTGGAGAGCATCTCAGTGATGCAGCAGAGCCAGCTTCGACTGACGCTGGTGACGGTGATATTGCAAAAGGTTTCTTCAGATCTGTGGAAGATATTGACAATAAGTTTGGGTTGAACAGATGAACATTATCCTGAGTCTGAAAAATATCGAATTCAAAATGTAAAGGTATCAAGAGGAGCATTGCGATTGGCTGGTTTCACACTCACATAGGTTTACAGGAGGCAGACTATCGTAAAGCTCCGATTTCTCAATTAATTTACGCTACGAATTAGATTATTTTTCGTTCTTGAGACAACTCAATGACGGTATTAAAAACTAGTAGTTCCCTGGTAATATGACACTGATATTACCAGGGAACTACTAGTTTTTAATACCGTCATTGAGTTGCTAAGTAGAGTACCGCCATTTAATGTAGCAGATGTAGATAAATTCTAATATGCGAGAGTGGAGTGGCATCGTAAATTTAGTGACGTCATATTATTTTAACGCTATTGCGAAAATTCATCAGCTGTTATGGCAAACTAACACGCGACAGAAATATAATCTCTTAGATGAGATCTTTCAAATCGATCGTAGATGAGAAACTTTCTTCTTTTATTTTATTTTATTCTTGGTCATGTTATTCTTGATGTAGTTGACAAAGGAGATACAGTTGCACTTTATCGGTTGCAAGTTGTATTTTACGTAACTTGTGATGTAGATATACGTTACTTAGGGTAGATTCCTTTGGAGATATGTTGATGTAAGTGAACAAAAAATGAAATTACTACCAACTTATGTTAGTCATACAATTTAATTTAAAAAAACTGTAATAATAAGGGATATATTCGTGTTTTGTCCGTCATACTTGCTTCTATATAGTTTAACCGGTTAAGTACCATCCTCATATTTAATGCATAAAACGGTATATTGCATCTTACACAATTTGTGTGAGTGCCAGAGGCCTCTTCAATTTCATTGTGTGTAGGTGGTGACTAATAGCCCAGTATAGGAACCAGCGTAACAAACCTAAAGTACCTACTTAACATCAGGTAAATCCTGTGCTTGTCGGAAACCTTGGCAGAATAAAAACATCAATTGATAACCAAGTACTTGACGCCCGCAGCAGCAGGCCAGACAAGAAGCAGGCCCAGAGGGTCTACTCGCGTAACCCACAAGGACCTACTTCAGAGATTTTAAAAAGTAGCTTAATGCGTTTCTCTTGACCATAATCTATCCCTGTACCAAATTTCAGCCAAATCTCTTCACCCGATTGAGCGTAAAACATCTAATCATCTTCACCATATCAGATTAGATGCAATTATTCAATCCCGTATAAGGTTTAAACTATAAATATTACACAATGATATTGTAACAATAAATATTATATAACAATTAAAGCGTAATAATATAACAATTGAACGTCAATAACAATTAAAGCGCGACGGTTACCGCCGAAAGCTTTTGAACTAATTCAATAATAATTGTTGTTAGTGAACATTGCACAATAGAATGGGTTTGGTTCAAGTCACGGACAAGAAGCGATTGCTAAATGTATTTTTTTAAATAAATAGTTTTGATTAAAATTGATTGTCTATTTTTTTTTCAAGACGAGAATAGGTCTGCCTAATGATAAATGGTTACCATGTGAATACTTCCAGTATCAGGAATATTTTTCTAGCAAAATCTAAAATTGGAACGTAGACAAGAAAAAGAGGAACGAATTCTTTCGAGGAAGTCAATAAGTAGTTATTTTATATTGCATTCAATTAGTAGTATTATTCGAATACATCGGGAAAAATTAAATGGACTTGAACCCACGACCTTTCCCTTACAGTAGTGTTAGTAAAGGTAATAGGATTAAAGTAAAGGTAATAGGATTCTTATGTGTTAACTTTTTTCGTATTCAAAAATAACATTATAAACAGTTACATGTCTTTGTTTTGTCAACATTTTTGTTTTTATTTTCATGGATTTTGATGTTCTTAGATCGCTTCATACTATAACATGGCCCCGAATACCTTCTCACGTCAATCTTCATGTAAAAATTTAACGAGACAGTCGATTATGTAGTTTGCGCGACAGCTTTGTGGCACAACCCACGCCGATAATTGTCCTTCATTAAACAATTTAACGCCATTTTGGTACGTTTCCACCGTATAATTGTGCGAACTTAATTGTCTGGATTCCATTATCTGCCTGTATAACACTTTTTTCATCAAGCTAAAAGGCTGGGTTTTAAATTTTAAGGCTTAACTTTAGTTCGTGTTTTGTTGGTTGTCAAATCAGTAGGTATATGTAGTGTTGATGATTTTGCATGTAACATTTATGTTATGTTATTATAATAATTGTTTATGTAATTGATTTGAAAACTTTATTTAGATCATGGTTTCATGAAATAATGCAATTTAAAGTCATGCCTGAAATTCTGTTCCCGTTTTTGGGAACTTTTTTGTTTAAACTGCCGTGGCACACGTCCGTAGGCCACGGTAACCACTTTCCATCAGGTGGGCCATGTACTGCCACCTAAGTGGTATAAAAAACTTTTGGGTCATTCCGAGAAAAAATTAGCCGAATCAGTCGACCCGTTTTCGTGAATAGATTACTTGTCCCCTTCATTAATGTCGTAATATCACACATAAATTCGTAGTCAATGCTAGAATTGCTAGATACACTAAAATAGTTTTGCTCTTGAGAGATAATATTGCAAATAAGATATTGAAAGCATAAATAATACCAGAAGTCGTGTGAATGGTGCACTACATTTCTTTATGAGCGGTCATTCGCGTCGGTACCGAAGAAAGTGCGTCTGGCGATTCATAATGGCGGGCTGGTCCCAACGTAATATTTATGATAGCGACTGTTGGATAGGTATGGCAGAAAATTCATGGTAGGTAGTTAAGATAAAATCACTGCAGAGTATGAGTCGAAGGTTTCTGTGAACACAGAGAAATAAAACTACTTTTAAGGAGGAGAATAATAATACTCAATTAATGGTGATATAATCCAAGTCTGAGCTAAGTTTATGAAAAGTAAGTTTACAAAATAATAGTCTGGTTTGAAATACACAAACATACACATCATATATTCATCTTACACATTATCACATCACAACATATTTATACATCTTAGGTAGGTAGGTAGGATCTTAGGTATAGTTTCAACAATAGACATAGGTACTTCAGTAAAATAATATTGCATATTAATCAATCAGTCTAGCTCCAAACCGAACCCACGAAACCTAACAAATAGCTGCACTATAGAAACTAATACAGGGTACAGTCGGCACAAAATGTTCTACCCTCGACTCCAAAGAGATTTAACGTAGTGGGGTCATAAATCTGTTGGGCGAACGCTCCATTACTCGCACTCACAGCTAAGATATCGTAGAGGTGAAAACTAGAGTATTTTCTGCAACTGAAACTTATAAACATGTTGAAATGATACTATTTGTCAGAATTTTTCAACAGTTCGCCGTCGTTGCGACGTGGAAATTTATATTTTATAAACATTTCCGTCGTACGTGACATATAAATACGTGCCTTTTCTAAGCGCTCTGCTTATTTCCAACACTTTTCTTTTATATCTTCTTTGTAAATGTATATTTCAGGAAATTTTTATAGTACCTACTATGGTGGTTTTAAATGTATCCAGCACCATCTGCTGAAATTATATTGAACTTTTTTATAGTATTATAAGTACTATTGATTCTGCATCTCGCAATTAAATTTCTGGCATTGATTAACATAATATACACTGACGGACTCATAAACTGCATCAAAGTAATAGACGACTTTGAAATAAATATTTTAACCAAGTATGCATACTTTCTATACAGATTTAAATTGAAACCTCTAGATTGTTTCGTGAACTTTAAAACAGCGTAGGGTCATATCTTTAAGTTTAAGTTTATGTACTGGAAAGGACCTTAAGACTTTTTTTGAAGAAAAAACAGAAATTTAAGAAAAATTGGTTTAATTAAAAAATTGGTTTTAACAATAGACACAAACTTTATGCAAGGGTTTATTTGTGTTTTAATAAGGTGTATTACCCCCTCGTGCCCTTATTACGGATTCTAATCGGTTCCGCATAGATTTTATAAGGGTTTTTAAAAGATCTTGCGGAATATTGTCCCATTCTTCTGAAAGTGCTGTTCTTAGTGCTGCCACTGTCGTGGGCGAAGGGTTTCTCGCATATACAGCTCTTTTTAAATTGTCCCAAACATGCTCGATGGGATTAAGATCCGGGCTGCGTGCTGGCCAATTCATTGTACGTATCCCAACCTCTTCGCAATAATGTTGAACTTGTGCAGCTGCATGCGGCCTGGCATTATCCTGCATTAAAGTAAAATTTTCGCCTATGAATCCCATGTAAGGCACCACGTGATCTTCTAATATCTCTGTTATGTAGCGATGTGCTGTCAAACCCCCTCTATTACCGTTTTGACGGACCATATCTATGAACACAAGTTCTGTTCGCCCGTTCATCGATATGCCACCCCAGACCATACATGAACCGCCTCCAAAAGGAACACGCTCCTCAATGCAACTTTGAGCATATCACTCCCCACGTCGACGATAGACTCTTCTGCGACCATCTGCACCATATAAACATGTCCTACACTCGTCCGTGAACAATACAGAGGCCCACTGCTCTTCTGTCCAATTCAGGTGATGACGCGCAAATCTTAAGCGAGCTTGTCTGTGAGCTGTAGACAACTTTGAACCATTTGCTGGTCTAAAAGGGGTGTTATCCGCTTCCTTTAACCTTCTTCTTATTGTTCGTGCACACACGTTTACTCCACGCACTTCATTAAGCTCGGTTTTGATGTTAACTGACGTGAGGAAACGATTTCGCAGGGAAGTTATAACAATAAATCGGTCATCACGACCTGTGGTTGCTCGAGTTCTGCCTGTACCACGTCTCCTCCTGTAAGAACCTGTCTCTACAAACCTTCTGTATATTCTAGAAACCGTAGACTGGTTTAAATTTAAATTTCTACCAATCGTTCGTTGATCCAAGCCCTCCCGCACCAATGCTACAATTTGTGCCGCTTGTTCGGACGAAGTATCCATATTATGGTTCAAAAACTCTCGATGTGTTAAAAAACTAACCCAACAATTATGCTGGTAACAATAATTCAATTGACAAAACAAAAAAAATCAATGAGAATCAATTTAAAACTTTGCTATAAATAACACGCAAATCTGATACTACAAGTAAATTTTCTTTTCCCGGCTATATATTCATTTGTTTTACTGCAGTTCTATTTTTAAATTTAATTTTTTTTTTAAGATTAAGAACCAGTCTTTCCATATTTATATAATTTAATCTAAAAAGTTTGCATACTTATTATAAAAAATCCTTTTAGAGTAAACCTGAACTTTGATGCAGTTTATGAGTCCGTCAGTGTACAATATCCTAACGTCATTCAACACCCACAATAGCTTACGTAAACATGTTTTAATCCTACTCGTATGAATCCTGATCAACATCGTCTTAACGTTAGTTTTCACTTCGTCCTTTCAAATAGAAAGGACGAAATGAGCCGAGGTCCATTTACTCATCCTCCTTCTTGGGATTTTTATTATCTTGGCTTTTATGAGAGTGACTACCATGTGTCAACCTTGATTGGAAAGACTGCACCGGAGCCCCGTCTACTAATCAGAACATGAATCAGCTAGTAGGAGATATAGACTTTGGGCTCCAAAATTTTGCTGGGATCTGAGGTGTCACAATCACTATCACGTCACAATTTTGATAAATTTTTATCTAGGTACCGGATAAATCAATAGAAAATCTACCAAAAATATTAATTGAACAAAAGACAAAGTGCTAGAGCAGGAAATATCGCAGTAACTTTAAATTGTACGACTGATGAGCGTAAATGATAAGTGTGAGGTGGATCCGGCAGAGAGTTCGTGTAGAGTCATAAATTACGGCGCGCGTTTCATTTCCTCTACGAAATGCGTATCTACCTAGTTACGGATGCAATGACACTAGATGTGGTAATGATTTTGAGAGCTATTTGAGCTTGACAAAGAAGTTTTCATTATTCTATAAGTATTCATGCTCATGTTGGTCTTTGAGACTAGCTAGATTCTGCCTTGTTTTTGGAAAGTCGATTAAACTGACAAAAAAAAATAGTACGTACTAATATTGTTATATTCATAGATATAGTCTGTATTGCTCTTAGTTGAAAATTACTTACTTTGCACTATTTGATTTGTTTAAACATTAAAATAAATCTAAATGAATTAATGAGAAGATGTTTACAGGAAAACGTAAAGGAATTCCTCAAATTAAAAAAAAATAACTTTTTGCTTTTTGATTTCTGTCCACCTCAGCAGATAACATGTCATATACGTATACTACACTCACGTGACTGTAGTTACTGTTAAAAATACCTAAACCTATAAAAGGACGCTATTTAGCGTATCTATTTAGAACTTTTCTACATCTACAGCGTAAAGTCGTAAAGCAGTAACTTTAAACTCGAAGTGTATCTCAAAGGAAATGGCAAGTGACTAATTATACACGTGTAAAGTCGCAAATCAAGAGCATGAACCTGCCATGTGTAGTAATCGTTCCAGATTAAGTGATCAACTTTACTATATCAATGCACCGATTGTTTATTGTTAAAAATTCATGTACGTCAACAAAAAAGTGATCTGAATTAACTTGTTACTAAATTTAGTTATCATCATCGATGATTATATCATCATCACAGGCGTAGTCCTGATTGAATGCAAATCATATACTTGGTGAGGTTAACTTAGGCTCTGAAAATCTTTAAGGCCCTCATACTTCTATTGTTATAACTTTCTAAAGATAGCTATAAATTATACTGCAAAACTATTGGCGTACTATACACTCGTTTTTAATAAACATATTTTGGAGCGTTGAGCTTCAGATTATGAGATGGAAAGATAGGGAGACAAAAACGAGAAAGGAAACATGGCGTCTAAAAACGCGAATGCGAAAAATTTGAGTCTAAAAGCAGAGTAGCCTAAGATAATGGAGCAGTGAGCCTGAGATCAGTTTCAATTCTTATTGACTGTTAACGATATAAGTTACTGCATACTTTTTTATCGTAGGTACGCAAAATCCTCGTGGATTACTCAGAGCTATTATCATCAATAACAATTTTATGGTAAAATACTGAAATCCTTTGGCCAGGCTCCAATGTTTCAAAAGCTACACAACAGTTGAATAAAGTACCTGACAGAGTTATACAGCACTATACTACTGTACTTACTGGTATTTTCCCGAAAGACAAAGTAATGAACGCTGCGATAAAACTTTATATCTTTGTTGTCAAAAATCCAACGAGCACGCAGACTACGGATTCTCTCTCTGTTAACATTGAATTATATTCGTAGCAACACTGCTTTTATTTAAGCCCAAACTTTTTGTACCTAGCCACTTCTATTTTCTGGGAAAGTTATCTGTTTGTTTTAGATGATAAATTACTGTAGCTCCAGTTAGAGAGGGAGAATTTTAATGAATTTAACTTTAAAATTATTTGGCAGGAATGTTATACTTATGTGACAATTTGCTTTTAATTGGTTAAGTTTCCATCTTCTTTTTCTTGGCTTTGTTTAGTTTTTACAAGAATATAACAATCTACTTTTTCGATGGGATCTAGACTAAGAACTACATTTGCTAGACAGTTCAATCGTTTACAGTTATTTGAAATCAATCTCACTTAATGGCAGAATATAAATAATCGTAGTTTCAGTTAATGAAATATCCATTGAAGTAACTACAAACACCAAGAGATGTAGCAATCTTAATAACTTAACCACTGGAAGCATTCACAGAGATTTAGCCCCGAGGTACTGGACTATTCCTAATACTATATCAATGTACAAGCAAAGCTACTATTACTTCGATCAATGAAATGTTAAATATAGACAACGACGATCCATTAAAAGCCCCCACCTCGGTTGTAAACATGAAAACATCACATTCCAACTTAGATCCAGTAAATCGCAGTAAGAGACTTAACTGTGACACTTTTACGCGCACTTACCATTCATCCATTATTGTTAATAGCTTCATAGATACTGCTTGGAGTATTTAAGCAGAAGTATACATGAGTGGAAGTATTTTGGGCACGGATCAACATGATGTAAAAGCCATTAAGAAGTGAATGCATGTGAGTATATCAATCACGAAAGATCGATCAGGAGTCTGTCTGTTAATCACAAAGAGCTTGCAGAAGCATTCAATATAATATGAATCGCCGTAATTTCACATATGGAGATATGGATAACTGGTTTTGTTAAAGCAAAATGAAATATCTGAATGATGGATATGTTTGCTTTGATATTGCTTTTAACAACTGACTTACCAGATTCTGCTTTTGCACTTAAGAGTAAAAATAAGTACACGTAATATGCTTGGCTCGTACTACTCTTAAAGCTTACAGATACGAAATTGAAATGCATCACTCTTGAAAATCAGGTCTTTGGAGTTTTTTGGAGTCCTAGGAATAAAGTGATTTTGTTGGGACGCTTACAACTACAGCATGGATTTTGTAAAAAGTATACTGGGGCATGCAAAAAGCGACGTAAAAAGTTGTCAATTTTTTATTTTTTATACCTAACACTCTGTTCTTGACTTGGTTCAGGTGTTAAATTTAAACATAATAATTAATTAATGAAGTCTTCTTACTGTCATTGCCGTTAATAAAGTCATAAAAGTCTATGAATTCATAGACTAACACTAGTACCCATTTCAGAAATGAAGCTAGAGCTTAACAATAAGCAACCATTAAGAGTAAAACCCACGTAAGGTACAGTCATCTACGAATGTTCAGAGTAAACTCATAAATGTCTAAATATACACAATACAGAAATCGAGAGACGAAAGACATAACCGCTGTTCTTAATTGTGCGAACAGACTATATGGTGAACACGCACTAAATCTACCTCTGACGGATTTAATTGTTCGTGCACAACTTCGGAAATAGGATGGCTATGTCTGGAGAGCATAATAAAAACGGGATTTGGTGGTAAGCTTCTGTTTTGTTTCATATGTTTAAACTTGACATAAATGTGACTACGAGTTTGTGTATTAAACGTCCATTTAAAACTGAGACATATAAGGTAATAAGTGAAACATCTTAAGTTGTAATAACCTCTATAAAAGATACAGTTATAGATACTGTTTGATGAGTTACTTGAAAAAAAAAAACAGTTTTCTAAGACATAACTCACATGAGTTCACTCATGAATAAAGCAAATGATTATTTCTTTACAATTATTAATATAAATAATTGTGATAGAAACTTTCAAGCTATTTATAAAAGGTGTGAGGCGAATTCAGTAAAATTAAAAAATAGTGTGGCAAAACATAAAAGTAATTTTCAATATTGTGTCGTTTACTAAGGGCCGGTTCGACCAAACGCGAGTTTATTAAAGTTTATTCCTAGAATAAACAAACACCCACATATTGGTAATAGATCATATACCGCTCAAGTGGTAATTGTGCAAAAATATTTGCACAATTACCACTTGAGCGGTATTTTCACGTTAGTTACACGAACGTGATGCAAAATTGCAAAGATTATTGAAGCTTATGAATTACGTTCGATCTAATCTGGGGTTGGGCTGTTAAAGACATAATTCTAGCTTATGGTGTTAATGTTACGAAACGCATGGAAGCTTGTGGCTACTTTATACAGGTAATTACCGACGGTTGCAATTTATCATGTGATCTGTTTAATATCATTTAGGTTATCAAAGACTTCGGCATTAATTTATTGGAATCTACTTAGACTAATTTATTGTCGTTTGAATTTACAATAAATAATATTCGTTAGTCACAATTTTAACATAGTATAGGTCCGTTTTCATTTTTTAAAGAATGTTAGTAAGTACATTACTGAAATTATTGTTTTTAACCCTAACCTTTCCAGCTAAGCTAAATAAATTGGTTATGTTAACAATGAGCTCATGGTGATCCCGGGTTTACATCCTGGCCATTACAATTGTGATTGTATTTGAATCTGGGACCTCTCGATCGTAAGAACCCCTTTTGTTTAAACTTTCTAGATGTACAGAGGTGTTACATGAGATTGTCACAATCTGTGAATTATCACAATAGGTATCGGTAACGGCGCTGTGAGTCCAATGTCTTTTCCTCAGAAAATACCCAACGCTCTTAAAGAACCTGTCTCTTCAATCTTCAAACTCTTCTCTTCTTGTTAAAAATACAGTATACTAGAGAGAAGAGAACAAATAAAAAAAAGGTAAACAAATACATAATTGGTAACAGAAGTAAGATGGTTACCAACAATACATTAGTATTGCTCGCTCTTGACCGTCTCAAGTATTGCCCAACAGCCATAAATCCGGGCAGCGGTCATTCCGACGTTTATTTAATATGCATAGAAGATTTACCACGAATGGGTATTGAATTTAATCGAGCAACTGTCCGTAATACAGTTTATGAACAATATTAATGGTGCCATACATCACCGGAGTTTGATGGTGGTGGTACTTTGTCTTGTGAAAACATGGTCTTTTTGGTGAGTTTATTTTGGTTACGACGAAAGTACTGATGAAATTCGTGTAGAATTAAGAGCGATATAAATTTCATCTGAGGACATTTGAATGTGTTTTTATCAGTATTACAAGAGCTATGCACTTAGAGTGTAATAGTAAGCAGTAATATAAAATACTAAATCAATCTGAATACTTGAAATTCAGAATCTAAGTAGAAATTATTTGTTGGATAATGAATTTTGAGGTTTCAAATTCCTATTGTCATTAAAAGAAAAACCCTGATCCAAAGCTATTAACGTACCTAATGTCTTCAACCGGAGATGGGCGTGCAAGTCTCAACTGGGTTAGTCTAAAACTGTCCACGGAAACTGGCCACGAATTATGAGTTTTGATGAAATGAACCACACCCAACGTGCCAGTTCGACAGGAAATAATATATTTTTATAACTATACAGTTGCTACGAAATATTAGTTTATTGATAGAATGTCGATGTAAGATAAAGATGGCATATAACAACGGAAGTGTACTATTAGAAATCAAAATGTTAAAATTTGACGATATAGTTTAATGACTATAAACCAATCCAATATCAGTTTTAAAAATATTGGTTCCTGGATATAAAAGAGAGACTTATATATAGCTGACAATTTCGTGAAATATTTAAATCGGAATTGGAAATCATAAATAATTTTCTGATCGGTAGGAAACTAAAAACTGCTACCTAGTATTCAAGATGTAAATAAAAATTTCTCCTGAATATTCTTCAGCTTCAGCTTATAATCTATACAATAACAGTGATAGGTACTTACATGCCAATTCCACTACAGCAGGCTGACTTCTTATATCACCTCTACTGCTCCAAGCATTACAAGTGCAAGTAAATCTATCTTCACCAAAGTATTCATCCAACTGGTCTCTTGTCACATTACATTCAGCTTCCACAATTCTCACGCCAGTTTGAGGATTAACAAATTCAAATTGCGTACTAGCCACCGATCTCACATCATTACATTGAAAGTAAACTTGCAAAGCATTTGCAGCCCGACACCTTAATACAGCAGGTTTATTTCTGACTACAAAAGCATGCTGAGGTTCGAAGAGAAACATTGGTAAATCATCAGTAGAACTTTGGAGTAAATGATCTCCAGAAAGAGATGGTAGCTCATCAACGTCTTCTCTGTTCTCATGTTCATCTTCTTTGTTTGATTCGTGATCATAATCTTCTTCTAGGTAGTCCCTATGATGGGGTGGAGGGTGAGCCTTCTCAGCATTATAAGGATCTAGAGCTTCTACTCCTGCAGGATGAGCATATTCTGGTCGCAAGGTGAGTATAGGTGGTGTGGGAGCCAATGTAGTGTGTTCCGATTCGGTGGTATTTGACACTTCTGAAACAAAAACATTATATGGTTAATATTCATAGTATAATAATAAGGTAGCTTAACCTGTGAAGCTCATAAAGTTTTGGGTTCAATTTCCAGGGCGTAAATGTTGTAGTTTTTGGGTTTTGACGCGTACCACGTTTTTAGCGTACCTTATAAACCGCACTAAACTCAGCTTCCTACTACGTGAGATTAAAATACAGCTTACAAAATAAAGGAGCATTTCTGTTCATCACGACGGTGATCCATTTTTCTTAAGGTCTTTTGGAGATATAAATATCGAAAATAAATTTTAAACAAGATAATTAGTTAATCTATTAACAAATTTTCATATTGGCATCATAGGTCGGCATGAACTAAATTAACCACACCTACGCAACGTACACATCTCAAAATGTCACAAGCAATTTAAAGGCCAATTAAAACTTTACGAATCACGAACTCTAATAAGACTAATAGCTTTCGCTTACGTACAGGCTTATTCTAATTGTGAAGTAAAATATATATCGTGTCACTCGGAATAAATAGCATCTGTCATAATAACATGTACCCTCCAAGTTTCGCCATCGATTTCACTCCAAGTCTGCACCTGGCTTGAAGCTTCACTCACACCTATTTACACGCAAAACATGGATATTTGGATACCGTATACCCCACTTAATAAATTTAGCTTTCACCAAGCGAAAATCAACTTTAAACCTTCTGTATAATAGAATTCAGTTTACTAAAACAAGCATTAATTATTCCCTCTTCAGCGTTTCGCCTAATATCGGTATCAGCACATCAGTGTATGTTACTCTTACACTGTTGACAGTATTACTATTATTTGAACTAGGGAATTGTACGAAAATAAACCGCAACCCGAGCGAACCATGGATAACTTAATTAGTTTCACTTCCGTTCAGCTTATTTCTATTTCCGTTTTCGTGGGGACCGAACGGTATTTCCTTCTTGAAATCTATTTTTCCCTAATAGGATTTGTTTCGAGAAACATTTTCCGCTTTGTGGCTCAAGATTGTGTTAAAATGATTAAAACACCAATTCAGGTTGGAAGTTATCAGGCTTTACGTGCCTATGTGTACCAAACGGAAAATTATCTTAATTTAGATCGAAATACACATAGGATAGGGACAAAGTTTTCTTTTTGCCATCAAATATTTTATATTTTATTTTTGCTGTTATTTCTTATGATGATTCTAGCAAGTCAGGCAGGCCATCAAAAGTTTCTTAAATGTATCTAAATTGTAGCTTGAAATCGAAAGTATATTGAAACAAACACTACATGTCTAATTAAAATTTAGTTGAAAATAAATACAAAGCTATTATATCACGTATAGTATCAGAAGTAATTGTAAGTTCGTTTGTTATTCCAAACATAGAGTTAACAAATTATTATAACAAAACCTTTTCACGCGGAACACGTTAATTACTATTTCCATCCTCCTATAAAAACAATCTTCATGTCACATTGACGAAGGTGAACTCAATTATATATTCTATTTGGTCTGGAGCCTGTCCATCCCGATTGTGTAAGTCACCTGTCAATTTTAATTGGTTTTTAGCACTTGAAGTTTGATTAACGGCATTATTAATATTAAAAGTTTCGTAAACATCTTCAAGATTCGAATCTCTATCTCATTTTTAATTAATGTTACATTCGAGTGATGTTGCTATCGTACTTGTATTTCATTGATATGTATGTTGTTGCTATTGACTGGTTTAAATCAATGCTTTTGTTATGTAGGTCGGCAGTTAGGGCTGGTCATATTTTTTAACTTAAAAAAAAACAATATTTTATATTGAAATGTGTTGAAAAGACATGAAATATGAATACAGTACATAAATTTATTACTTTTATTATGGTTTCAATTCATACAATTTTGATGTCAAATTGGCCCCTTACCTATTCTTACTACTTCCCCTTACCTACTTCACGTAAAAATCGAATCTTTTCATCTACTATGATCCTACTATAAGTTTCTCACTTGTTCTATCATGAATGAAATATTTTCTTTCACATTTGGAATTACGTATCTATTTTAGACTAATTCTTTGTTCCTAAAACATGTTTTTGATCTTTTTTCGTACGTTATCTAGGTAGGACGTTCAAGTTGACACTGCTCTTGTCAATACATAATTTAGATGCAAAATTCTAAATCCATACTTCCATACTAATATTATAAATGGGAAAGTAACTCTGTCTGTCTGTCTGTCTATCTGTATGTTACGCTTTCACGCCTAAACCATGGAACCGAATTTGATGAAATTTGGTATGGGTGTAGATTAGACCACGAGAAGGGACATAAGGCTATGTTTGGTTGCGATAACCTACATTTATGCGAGCGGAGCCGCGGGCAAAAGCTAGTATTTTTATAAATATGCATCTCTGTATTAATTTTAGTAACTGCAGTATTAAATATAAAAAAAAGTGTAATAACCTAATCTATATATCGGAATGTCTACTTGCTGTGTCAGCCCTAACAATTTTAACTAGAGAAGCATTCACGATTCCGTACAAGTGTTATCTATAGTGATGAAACTCGATTTAAACGTACTCACAAGAAGCGTAACTAAACCTATAGCCGTCACGATGTTAGTAAATTATAAATAAATGTCTACAGTTTGTACAATCTTTCTTGCTTTGATGTTGTTGATTCTGTAACTGAGTCGAGTTTTAGATTTAAGCTTTTCAATTATTTTAAGACATTTTCTATTAATTTAAGTAAAACTAACGTTGAATATTAATAGATGAATAACAATTTTAAAGTTAACTATCGAAGTAGATATACACCTACTTTGTTATTCAAAATTATCTACAATCTACGAAGATCAATGTTATATTTATTCAGCGTCATCAAAATTTATTAGTATGCCACAGAGATCAGCGTTGAATATCAATAGATCGTATCGTATCAATATCAACATAGAAATATAGTACAATTGGAAAAATTTGAGCTGTAAGATAGGTGACTTAGATAAATAAGATATAGGTAAGTAATGGATTGAAAGATCATTTTTTTCTTCATGCAGATACAAGTTTTTTGTTAGTACAGTATTATTTGAAGAGCAAAGGTGCTGTGTGAGTAAATACAAGTCGGTCAATATCAAAGACTTCTTGTATGTATTATACGTTTAGAATTTAGCAATCGCCGTTGCTGGTAAGACGGTTGAGCCTAGCTAATCAGGTTTGTTAATCCGTTGTATTTATATTACAAACATTGAACTGACAACCTTATTCAACAACAAAGTGTCAGATATTTCGATAAAATATATTATCTGTTTTAGCATACCTTGGTAATTTACTACCATGTGTCACAATAAACAAATCACTTATAGGATTCTATTCAAATATATGGCATGTTATCTTTGTTTTAAAATATTTCAAATGTTTAGAATCTTAGTATTTTAAATGGGATTCAGATGAAGGGGGACGTGTGAGCGGTGAAGCGCATGCGGTTGACGAATGTTCGGATTCCTCGCGGCGAAAGATGAAATCTAAAAATGAAACGTCGACGTTCAGTTAAATAAACTATACCGACTAAAACTATGAGTAAGTAAAATATGATTGACTCTCGCGACAATTGATGAAGTCAAATTCAATTACTCACATAACTTTGCATTATTTTAAACAGTTATGATAGAAAAATGATTCTATTTGGATAGAGTCGTTGTCTTGATGGAGATTAAAATTGGCTAGGCTTCTTGAAGAAGTAGGTATTCGAAAAACATTGGAAAAAATGAAATGCTCAAGTGAGACTCGAACTCACGACCTTTCGCTTAGGTAGAAGGTCGTGAGTTCGAGTCTCACTTGAGCATTTCATTTTTTCCAATGTTTTTCGAACTTAACAGTTAGCATAATAAATGCTATAAAAAAATCATTCAAGTAGGTATTCGACATATTATTAACACCATTAGCTACATATTTTAAGACCAAGTGCCTTACTACCATTTTAGTAATAAAGATAATATAAAGTATCTCTTGACCCGATTTCAGAATGCAACATAAATATTTATTTACGCCAAGACCACATACTAGTTCAAATAGTGTAGTACCAGCTCAAGTAGATTAAAATACGTAAAATATATTAAATATGTAGTTTAATTTTAGATGTTCAGTAAACCAAACTAAATCTATAATATACGTTAGCATATTAATTACTTTAAAAATTCTTTAAATAAGTAGTTCAAGTTAAACAAACGTTTTAAATATCAGTCAAACCCACGACTAAAGAATAGCCCAAAATAATTAATGTCAGTATTGATGTTATTCCAGATAGGAGTACTTTATTGATGGTCCGTTCTTAATCAACGTCGTTTGAAGAATTCTTGGCTCTTTTCATTCGAACGAGAGATGCGCTAACAATTGCTTTTATTGATGACTACAGACAATTATGTACACGATACCTTTTATCTAGAGATTAGCAATGTATTTCAGAGGCATGTGACAAAGTGATAATGATTGTACTTACATAGTCACTATAGACAAGTGACTTACAAAAGTCTATAGTATTTGAAAATCAACTGTTGAGTGATATAGAAGAACTATTTCTTGACGTTCCGTTTATAAGTAACACCTACATATCCAACCGAGATCAAATAAGCAGAACAAGTGCGTAACAGTTACTCAAATATAAAGCGGTAAAAGGTTTTTCAAGATGTGGTTACGTAGATTGCTTACTACAACCATAATTTCTATTACACATATGCTACATTTCTGTAATTGTATTAATATTGAAAAAATATTTAAATAACATCGTGTATAAATTTGTGTCAGAAAAGAAATATACAAAAACGCAGTCGATGCGGCTATTATTCGACTTGACCTTTCTACTTAGCGTAATATTTTGAGAGAATATTTCAAAATAGATCTTGGTTATATGACAAACCATAGAAGTGCAAGTCAGACCTGCGCATAAAGGCTTAAAAAATAACTTAAATATTTATGTTATTCTATTTTTAACCCCCGACGCAAAAACGACGGGGTGTTATAAGTTTGACGTGTCTGTGTGTGTGTGTGTGTGTGTGTGTCTGTCTGTCTGTGGCATCGTAGCACCCAAACGGATGAACCGATTTGGATTTAGTTTTTTTTTTGAAAGATATATTAGTCGGGAGTGTTCTTAGCTATGTTTGAAAAAAATCGGTCCAAGATGGCCGCCGCCACAACATGTTGGAATACATATTTCTTTATAATTCCCTCAATATGGGTATCAAATGAAAGAGCTTGCCTAGTAGATCAATTTAAAAAGTATAAAATAAAAATTAAATTAAAAATTTAAAAAACCCCCGTCACAAAAACACCAAAATGTTGAAAATTAATGAATAATTTTTAATTTAACGGTTGCCATGTCGGGGGACCTTACGATATAAAGGAGTACTTAACCAGTTACGGTCCCCCGACATGGCAACCGTTAAATTAAAAATTATTCATTTATTTTCAACTTTTTGGTGTTTTTGTGACGGGGGTTTTTTTATTAATATTTGTTTTCATAGTGACAACCGATAAAAATCATCTGTGAAAATTTTACCTATCTAGCTGTCACGTTTCGTTATTAGCCTACATACAGATAGAGTGAGTTTTAGTAATGAGGTTCCACTCTTTTGGGTTCCGTATCCAAAGGAAAAGCAACAAAATACGCAACTATGTAATATTATTTTATTTTATCCCATAGATGCACCTGCGGTTCCACGGTGGAAGCCGATGGCCATCACGCACTGAGTTGTCGCAAGTGTGCGGGTAGGTTCTCGCGCCATTATGCCCTCAACGACGTTATCCGGAGAGCCCTGGTCTCGGCAGGGGTCCCGTGCGTGCTTGAGCCGCCCGGCCTCAGCAGATCCGACGGCAAGAGACCCGATGGCATGACTCTAGTGCCCTGGAAGAGCGGCAAGTGCCTGTTGTGGGACGCCACGTGCGTTAGCACTGTCGCTCCGAGTCACCTCGGCCGTACGGTCCGGTTTCCGGCCGCGGCTGCCGAGGTTGCGGCTGACGGGAAGCGGATCAAGTACGAGGCGTTGCAGACCCGGTATTTATTCGTTCCCTTTGCGGTGGAGACGATGGGCTGTTGGTGTGTGGAGGCCAAAAAATTTGTGGAGGACATCGGACGTAGGATCGGAGAGAAGTCAGGTGACTATCGTGCTGGATCGTACCTGGTGCAGAGGTTGGCCATCGCAATCCAGAGAGGAAACGCAGCCAGCGTGATGGGCACTTTTGCGCCGGGTACAGGTCTGGGCGCGCCATTTTAGTCGCGAGCGCGTTTGCGTTTTTTTTTTTGTATTTTTATTTTGACGAGTTTATGAAATCTGTATATTGACATTGTTATTTTATTTTAATCGAAAATAGATGATCTGATTCCAATAAGTAGTAAAATTACAGAACTTATTTTAAAGCAACTTACTATACAAAACGTTCTTAATTTACATACACTTAGCTGCATAAAGGTCTGTTATCGCACTTATCGCTCAACGGCACCAGTCGATACTGAAGCTATTACGGTCAACTTTTATAAGAGTATAGCCACTTACGACAACATCTGTTAAGTATCATTGATAGAATCCCTTAATAAATTTAATACTAGCATTTAGTTTGTTTGTACATTGAGTAGTTTAGATTCGGTATAAAGATAATAGACTGTGGTGAATGGAGCTGACTTTATGACGTCATCAATATTGATGATAGACTTCATCAATGTTTTGGACTATCTACTTCAATCAAGATTTTAAAACAGTAAAATTTTGTTACACTCTTCAATAAAAATAGTGTCAAAAGTAACAAAATGGAACGAAAAACAAAAGAAAATCAAATAATAACCAAAAACAAAACACAAAAAATAACGAACAAAAAAACAAATGACCATTACCAACTCAAATAAACCGAAATTTCTTAAAAACGAAAGTCAACTAGTCCACAAACAAACTATAATCCCTTCATAAGTCAACGACCAGAACATGCTTTGTAATATATTAGCTCCGTATATCGGTTTTCGATAACACTAGCAAAGATATGCTCTTACATATGCTGTAATGGCAAGCATACCAGCCAGATTAGTGTCCACATCATAACGATATCAGTATAGAAGTGCTGCTGCCCATTTGGCCCTCTACGCTATCCTTGAGGAGATAACCAGCGTAGAAGTCTATATCTGCAAGTAATGCAGTGGTCTAGCCGTATCATGTGACATGTTCAACATTCTGTTGTTGTACTACTGATTGCCTGCAAAATCTATACAAAATAAAATAGTTCGTTTCTGTTAGTGCTTAGTCTTCTTTAGTCTTGTTATTTCTATATTTGTTTATCTGTCTACATTCTTTTATTTTTTTATAGAGCATTATCTTGAGAGTCAAAAACTTAGTTGTTATCGAGTTTTTTAAAGAGTACCATAAATCGGAATTACTAATTTTCCTGCTAACCCCTCCAGATAAGCTAAATTATCTTAAATATACTACAAAACCTATAAACTACAAAGAAACTCTTTTAATTTTACACTAACAAGTTTCAAATCCAATGCTAAGTTAAAACAAGGCTCGTTGTTTTATAAACATACATACTGTTTTGTTAAACATTACTAATTGCAGTAGTTAAACTAAACATAATAATACAGCTACTACATCTGGTTATAATTCAAGCACTTAAAATATAGTGACACATTCGTGTAATGCGTTTACTCTTCCTTTTAATAGGAAATGAGTAAGTGGCGACACGTGCACCATAGCTTAACAATTTGTGCACTGCATTATGACATTCTGAATCGCGACACTAAAGTTGCATGATGGTTATTATTGCAGGCTTTTTTAAACAAACGAAACGTAGTTATTATTATCAAATACAAGGTACTAGGGTAAAGATTCTTTTTTGAAGAAAATCTATCTATATATAAAAATCAATTGCTGTTCGTTAGTCTCGCTGAAACTCGAGAACGGCTGAACGGATTTATCTTATCTTGGTCTTGAAATGTTCGTGGAGGTCTAAGGTGAGAAAAATTCGAATAATTTCCGGGAAACCTCGAAAAACAGCCCTTTTCCCATATAAACGCAGTACGAAGTCTGCTGGGACAGCTAGTTAGGAATAAAAATTAGGTACTAGGTAATATTTGCTTTAACCTCTGCAGCTAAACTGAGTTACTTGTATAAGGAGTCAAGTTTTCAATATGAGATCTCTCGATCGTAAGGTCGAGTCCTTAACCACTAACCAACCGGTACAAATAAACTTGTCGTTTTAAGTAAACGAAACGAAAAAAAAAGGAAGTAATTTGACTTTTCTTTTTATTATGTTGACTTTTGATACGAAAACTTAGAAAACAAATTGTAAAATAAATTGTAAGTAGTCTTCAGTAGTTAATGAATTACAATAGAGGGAAGCATTAAGTATAGATACATTACTCAACGATATTTGATGCAGTATACCAGTAAATGCACTTAGCGTTGGGAGTGAAAAGATGCACCCGATCTATTTAATGGCATTGTGGGTGGATGCGAGCTTGAAATAGACAGCATGATGTGCCACACAGTGCAGATATGCTTCAGTGATGAGTTGTTCAACAATTCAATACGAAGTGGAGAAATCACGTTATATGATAGAATCAGATATGAAAAAGATAATTATGATAAAATTATTGAATAAAAAAGGAATCTAGAAATTGGAGCGTTAAAAGAAAAAGCACACTACAAGTAGGTATCCTCTAATTTTTATACCCTAAAACAAATGCAATAATAATTATGTGGCTAATTTTGATACAACTGTATTTGAAGTTCGTATTAATCTTTGATAAATGACCCCCGGAAGCAAAAAGTCTCAAAATCTTAAGACGACGCACGGCAACGATAAGACTTATGCAAAAAATGTACACATCCATACATCCATTAAACTTGAAATCGGAAACGACCACTCGAGTTCGCAGCTGCCCGCTTCAACGAAATACGAAATAATAGTAACAGACTCTGGAGGAGCCGTAGAGCATTATAACCCGACTAACAAAGGGATTATCTTGTTTGGGAACCTCTTGACTGATATTCTATGTATCGTGTTACCTTTCAAGTTTTTGTGGGTGTGGTTAGGGTGAGAATTCGGCAGCTTTCAAAGATAATTTTGAAGTATTTTTTGCACCTTTTTGTACATTGGCAGTTAACGGTTGAATTGTTTTCGTAATTTGAAATGTATTGAAATAGTATCGACCAGTCCCACGTTGAACTTAAGGACAAAAATATACAGCTATTGAATAGCTTCATTCTTAGGTTTCAAGATCTTAATTGTCAAATATTTAAATGTCATCAAAAAATAAAACATTTTATAGATTTCTGATATAACCTCATTGTTATATTTTTGAATCTTCAAAGTTATCTAGTCTTCCCTGACTTTAGTCCACACATTAATGTGAACAGTAAACTTCTTTAAAAGCACATACACATTGTGTCCCAAACAAAAGGCCTAATAACAGTCGTGACCAGTTCACTATTGACTACAAATGTACGATCTTGCGTGAGTATCGATTCTCCTTTCATTAACAAATTATAGTTTTCACACGAAAGTACATGCTTTGACCCAGATTCTTTTAAGCTTTGGGCAAGACAGTATTATGTAAGCCATTTTAGTAAGCGCTGTCACGAATTTTGTATCAGTACCGTCTTTAAATGATGGGGAGTGAGCATGCATGGTTCTTTTTGTCTACAATTAAGTGTGATTTATGTGAAAGTGTAATAAAACAATAGTTGTAGTAGTTAATAGCAATTGCGTGTAAAAATATTTTTCGAAACTAGAAAAAATAAAACCGGAGGCATTCGGTAACAACTCTTATTGAACTTTTATACTTTCGTATTCCATTACATACAATTTTGGAAGCAAACTGCCCAGTGTTTATTGAACAGGAAAGCGAGGTAGTATATTTTATGAAACGTCAGGCAGTTCAAAGTTACATCACTTTATTGCAGATACAGGCTGATATAGGCTGGTTTCAATCAAGTTCAGCTAAACTATATTCTAGGAAATCCCTCTAATTCACGGAAATTAAGTAAAACGTGATTAGCTTAGATCGAGTTGAAAAATGGTTTCGTAATTTTATCAACAATTTAAAACTTTTTAAAATGTATACTTGTTATCACCCTATTTAGGATAGTTCGTTGAGTCAAACGTTTGAACAGGGTCCAACATCCAATAATTCAGTATGATTAACGGTACTTACTAGTCAACTTTAAAAACTACACCAATCTAATGTCACTGTGGAGTATTTTACAACCTGGTATCAAAATTGACGCCCCGAAATAGATAATTCGTGTTTGTACTCGTAAGTTGCATTATCGTCGTGACAAGAAACAGTTTTTTCCCACTACTTGAGTACACCATTTGTATCATCTTTTTTCGATCAAAGTTCCGTTGGTGACAGTTATATTTTTTGCCTCAGCTTATCAGATTCAAGATTAGGTGCAAGCACAGCTTTTTGTGAAACTTTTTTGCTACCCCACTTAATATTTGAGAGTAAGAGATAAACGGGATGTTTCACCGGCAGAAAAGCTGGTCCATAAATCTTGAAATGTAATTAACTGTGGAGATATAAAGATTGGGTTTTGAAATTAAGTGTTAGTATGACCTACATTTTAGTGCTCTGGGTTATAATGTTATAGATGATTGGTTTACAGTGTTATGTCCAAATAGAGGTAAAAGGTTTGTTCATTACAATATATACTCATTTATATTTGTAGTGTTCACAAGTTGTACCTACATGTTCACCTGTTCTTCACTCACGTAGGTAGAAACTATATTTTTGAGCTCTATTTATAGTGTACTTTTACGAGATTCCATGCTGCTCACTAATTTAAACTTTTAATGATCCAGAAGTTGCACCTGGACTTTCACTGCGCCATCCAATAGAATTATGAAATATATTTTCAAAAATTGCATACAATTACAGAAGAAGATAGTTAGAAATGGCAACAGAAATGAAAGTATAAATAAGGAAGCACTAGCTTTTTTAAGAGTAGTCATCCTTAAGGACAAGCTCTCACAGGCCATAAGTGGGTGCAGTGGCGCAGTGTCGCTGTACTTTAAACAATGCTATACTTAAGAGTAAGAACAAAAAGACAAAAGGCACTCACCATGTTTGTCAGCGGCGACGGCCACCCATAGCACGAGGAGCACGACACCCCCCCGCGCCATGTTAGGTGCGTACGCGCATCACCTAAAACAATAAAGAGATGATCAATATTTGATGAAACGTTTGCCTTCGATGATCGTGATTTGATGTATAAGAACAAAAAATTTGAATAAATATGCTTTATATTTTATGAATACGTTTCTATTGATTTTATGTTCATCGACTACATGGTTTTTTATTTTATCTAAGGAGCAAACAAGCATGTGGTCATCCTGATGTTAAGCTGTTCTCGTGATACCATTCGTGCGTTGACGCTTGTGGAAGGGAGAGGAGGTAAAGAAGATTAGGTAGTAAGAAACCAAAACTGTATACAAGTAATTAGCAATTTATTTTATACTGAATAATATTTCCTCCATAATTATAACATATTTATTAGTACTATGTAAAACATTAAAATTAATTAGGTACAGTATATTATATCTAAATCTACAATATATAATTATTATTACAACTTTGCTTCTACATTTTAGAGTAAATAGGAGTCTACAAATCACAAAATCTTTTATATTTTATGACTAACATTAATCACAACATTTTCGAGCTAAACAAAAAACTGACATATTTCAACCATCAAAAAACTTTGAAACACCGATAGCCCATATTTCTGATCATATGCCGAAGTACAAGCCCACCGCGTCATTAGCCAGAACACTTTTGTATGGCACCGCACCGTGACTAATAGGACCCTTTAGGGCCATTTTTGGGGAAAAAATAAATGGACCTATTATGGACCGGTAAGTAGAGGCTTGTGGTAAAAAGCCGATTTGGTGTGACGAAACATATTTTATAGAAATTGGATATGTTGTGTGAATAATTTCTTGTCGAGCCACAGTACTGTTTACAAAATCTTTTGGGTGTGATAAAAAGATACCGCAAAAATAATATGCTAATGTTCTACTTTTAACAAAAATTTTTACGTGATTTGTAAACATTACAAATTGGTGCTATTTTTGATAACTCCTTCTCGTGCAAAGGTGTATATTTATCTCCGTGGCCGTGTGTATCTGCACAGGAGATAAGGGTATGAGAAAAAAAGAATGAGAATAGGTAAGATAAAAAAATCCCGGTACTTTCAGAAATTGCACGAATTGCAACATGTTGCAAATTTTACTTCCCTAGCGCAAGTAAACCGTACTATGAAGCTCCTGATTTTATGCCAGCTACTTAAATGGAAAATAAGATGGACTTCATGAGAATGTTAGGGCTATAATGATGAATTTGATTTAAAAAAATCAAGATCAATATTCCTAGGCCTGTTGTATGTTACAATCTTAAAATAAAATCATTATTAGAAATACATGCGGAAGTTGCGAATATTAATCATTGCAATTAATCTACTTATATCGGCCAATCTCGAGATTTATTACGTGTTAGTTTTGTATTTAAAATGATGATTACGAAATTAGGAATTAATAAATCGTGATATTCTAGTCTGATAAGAGCGGTCTTTTTGCAAGACATTCATGTATTTGAAACTGTTGGAGATACACATTACGTCCAATGAACTTCTGACCAATATTGCAATTGATGAAAATATGCGTATTTTCTACTCTTCACTATAACTGCTAGTGTAATTCAAGCTACAACTCGTATGCTAAGGTTATCCAGAAAAAGTAAAACACAATGCCAAAGACGCACAACGATAATGTAGTTCAACCAAGTCTCCCACCTCCCCTTCCATAACTAAAGCAATATAAAAATAGTGTGAAAGATGTTAAACACCCAAACTCATCAAAATTATGATTGCTTTCAATTAAAACTTAAGTACGGTGAACTAAAGTAATTAAACACTTGATAATTATGAAGATAATCTACCGCTAGCTACCGGGTTTTGTAAAGTTCGTGTTGAACATAAAAGATGAAATTGAATAGATTATGCTTATAGACAGATAATTAACGAATTACTGAGTCTTTGAAGTAGAGCAGCAAAATTTAAGTTCACGTTGAAGTGCCCACTTTCCATGGTGGAAAAAACTGGGGATATCAGATAAAATGTTTTTTTTCTACGCTAGTAAGTTTTAAAACAGCCACATGAGTAAGGTTAGGACAATCGGAAAGCTATAAACATGGGTGTTTTAGTCTTGAGTGAATAGGTAAGAAATATCTAGGCTAGGTGAATCTTGTATATCATCGACTAGATCATCGCTTATAGGCATATAAGATAGAGGGCAATTACTGCAATTTCATAAAAATACTTTCTAAAACAAAGTTATAAGATTCTACGTAAATATACAATCGAAATACAACTTGTGGGCGATGTGTGTTAATACTAAATCTCTTCATTTCATTACACAGCAAATAATATTTTATTAACAGAACTGCCTGCAATTTGAGTCCAAGAAAAGCTATAATACCAAATAAAGCCAACACAGCATGAATCGTATGAAAATAGAGAAATTGTGGGCGTGTTGGAATAGAAACTAGACAATAACGCGAAAGAAATAGTGTGCTAAAAGCTAAAACAAACGTCAGTACTATTTGAACGAACAACAATGTAGGAAACAACATTCTCGCGACATAAAACCTTGTATTGGATTATAAAGACGTGCAGTGTTATTGCTCCACTACAATGTATAACCAATAGCTTTGATTGTTGAACGTAGTATTTCCAACAGTCTGTCAAATATATTATTGTTATGTGTTTGATTAATGGTAGTGGGATTTGAATGAACAAGTAGTAGTAGTAGTTATAAATGGAGTGTTTACAAGATTTGCAACAAAATTGTTGACTGTGTTGCCTTATATCGTAAGCCTTAATTGATTTATTATTTTACTTAGTCTCAAGTTACTACTGATTAGTTTCAACACTGTAATTTTATAGCATATAGTCAAGTCTGATATCAGGTAAGGTAAGTTTATGATTTAGAATCTTACATTTGACACATCGAATGCCACGTAAAGGAAAACTATTTCAGCAAAGGAAAGTTTGTAGTTTCTCTTAAACTCACTGCATCAGAGAGGTAGACTTAGTCCTAGCTAACAGCTCTTGTGGTTAAAAGTGGACAGTACCCAATAAGGACAGCTTAACTGTGTTACCATGAAAACAAAATTAGTTGGTAATACAACTAGGATTTGTGTTGTATTTTTATTCTTAAAGCAAATATTTAAATATGTGGTCATTTTATTTGAAACCTTTCACGTAAAATTTACTTCCAAATCCTTTGAAAACAACGTTGAAAATTCTGGTTTGAGGTTGTGACAGTTTTAATTAAAATAATAGTAGATTTGTTATAATTGCTTTGCTTTTGTGACATAATTGTAACAAAAACTTACTCTCTAGCAGCATAATAACTTTGCTATCGTGTTTAAAAATAATAACACTCTACAATAATCAATTCTACAACATTCTACACAACGCTGTCTAGACCCATTGTAAGCATAGTTTGCCTAACTTGTTTTATGGATCCTAGAATGCGGATAAACATACTGAGATAATTTTTTTGTTATTGTACATATAAAATAAATAAAATAACGAATAAATGAATAGTCTTATACAAAATCTTGGGAGTTGCTTATTAGGAGTGATATCATGAATAAAAAAAATGGTCGATCGAATTATGCAATTCAAAACTTTTAGAATTAAAATTCTACTCGTTACACATACCATACATCTCTTAGTTAGTTATTAGAATAGTTCGTAATATTAGTAACGTTTAAGATCAATCATAACACATACAATCAAGGTGAAGCGCTGGCCCAAATTCTTTTTTTTTTTTTTTTTTTAATTCTTTATTGTACACAAAAAAGTACAGAGATTATACACAAAACATTTCAGATAACATGTACAAAGGCGAGCTTAACTCAAAATGAGTTCTCTACCAGCAAACCTTTGAGTGACAGAGAAGTTATGGTCGTGAAGGGGGATGTGAAGTGTACATAAAGAACAGAAAATATACATATATAAAGGAACATGAATAAGAAAGTGTACCTAAACGGGTACATTATACACAATACACACATACATACTATAATATTTATTCATACATACATACATACATACATACATACCACCTAGACAATTATACATACACACATACATATATACAAACTATACACATACATAGACATACATAGACATACATGCATAAATAGATACGTAAATATACAGACTACATTATTGTGATAGGAAATGTTCCCTAGTTCTTCTCCTGAAGATGTCCAGAGTATTACTACTGCGAATGGAGTGAGGTAGTGCGTTCCAAAGACGTACTGCCCGGACCGTGAAGGATCCATCATAGCAGCTGGAACTATGTGCAGGTGTACGAAGCAGAAGAGAGGTAGAAAGACGACAGGGTTTACCCCTGGGTACAAGATACTCAAAGCGTTCCCGCAGATAAGTTGGAGCATTAGGATTATGAAGAATATTATAGAGAAGAGTAAGAATATGAAGGTTACGGCGCTGCCGAATAGGGAGCCAGTTGAGTCTTTTGCGATATTCCGTCACATGGTCGTATTTTCGCAGACCAAAGACAAAGCGGATTCCCAAATTCTGCAGGCGCTCAAGTTTGTTTAGCAGTTCCTCCGATGCATCGAGAAAGCAGACATCAGCATAGTCTAACAGCGAGAGTAGAAGAGATTGTGCAAGAGTAACTTTAGTCTGAAGAGGTAGGAGTGTCTGGAGACGTTTGAGAGATTGAAATGAGCAGTATACTCTCCTACTCACCTCCGCAATGTGAATATCCCAGGCAAGCATGGAGTCTATGTGCACGCCTAAATTTTTTGCACTTTTGGAGTATTCAATGGCTACAGAATCATATGTTACTGGAGGCAGGGAATCATGATTCAGAAGACGGAGCATGTATCTACCACCAACAATGAGTGCTTGAGATTTTTTTGGGTTAACAAGCATTCCAAAGGATTGGGCCCAGATATTGATGTTTTCAAGGTCATTGTTGTTGACTCATAATGATATAGCAAGTAATGATGAACCATCAGTTAATGAGTTGAAATCTATAGTTAAGGTAAGAGTGTGAAGCGTTTGGTCAAATTTTGAATTCAAATGTAAGTCAAACGCACGTTATAGATCATAATATCAAATACATTGCGATAGAATCTGTTAAAAAATGGTGTTATTTCAATGAACATAATTTTGTCAAAATAGTGGTTAAAACAATAAAGATGTCCCTTATAAGTAAATTATCATAGTACAGCAAGAGAGTATTTTTAGGGCCGAGACTATCAAATCATTGATAGTCTCTGCGCAAACACCAACTCATACTTATAGTATTTCGATTAATATTTGATTTCTTCGATGAATGAATGCCTGCCTATATTTGTTTGGTTCATAACGATCTATTAACATTTCAATTCTGTTAATATACTTACAACATATATTATATTAGTGTCAATAGACACTTAATCTATTTTAAATTCTACTGTATTGAATTACTCTTACTACATTTTTTGCATTCTGTGTTACTTTGAAAACACCTTCCGATCGTATCGCAAATACATAGGCGAGTATTAATTAATATTTATTGAATTCAAGATTATAATTATGTAATAATAATATCAAAGCTTATTCAATGTTTTCATAAATGTAAATTTTTCTTTATATCATTAGGACGTCCTTCATTTTATTATACAATAGAGATGAATTATCTAATGTTTATTTTACCTTTTTTCAAATAATTGCAAGTAATTATCATAGTATTTACCATAATTAGTTGATAGACAAAAAGTATCGACAGCTTCTGTGGCGTGACGGTAGTGAAAGCTACTGCAACGCAGGCGGCGCGGGTTCGCTACGCGGACGACACGCTAGTGACGGTGAGTGGCGCTACACACCGCGAGGCGACCCAGAGGGCCACGACCGCTGTTGCTCAAGTCGTGGATCGGATCCGGCAGCTGGGTCTCGAGGTGGCTCTGCACAAATCCGAGGCCTTGTTCTTTCATGGCCCTCGGCGCAGGCCACCCCCGGGATCCAGCCTGATAGTAGGAGGTACTCCCATCGACATCAAGCCCCGGTTGAAATACCTGGGGCTCGTTCTCGACGGTCGGTGGGACTTCGGAGAGCACTTCCGAAGTCTGCGCTCCAAACTGTTGGTGACAGCTAACGCGCTGGTGCGGCTGCTGCCCAACTTGAGGGGCCCGGAGGACTCCTGCAGGAGACTCTACGCGGGTGTCGTGCGGTCCATGGCCCTATACGGGTGTCCCGTGTGGGCGGACACCCTGGAGACCAGATTCATGCCCCTGTTGCGTGCGCCGCAGCAGAGGATGGCCTCCAGGGCAATTAGGGGATACCGCACGATATCCTTTGAAGCGGCGAGTCTCCTAGCCGGATCGCCACCGTGGATCCTGGAAGCGAGATCCCTTGCGGCACTCTATCGTTTCCGTAAGGAGGCGCGGGAGCGGGGATACGATCCCGAGCCCGAAGACATTCGGGCCGAGAGATCCCGGCTCCACAGGATCATGGTGGCGGAGTGGGAGCGACGACTTGAGCAACCACGCGCAGGGCATGCCGTCATAGAGGCGGTAAGGCCCATCATGGGGGAATGGCTAGAGAGGCCACATGGCAGCCTCTCGTATCGACTGACGCAGATTATCACCGGGCACGGGTGCTTTGGGCGGTATCTGCGTCGGATCGAAAAGGAGCCAACGTCCGAGTGCCATCATTGCGACGCGAGCGAGGACACAGAGCTGCACACGCTCACCGAGTGTCCGGCATGGGCTGGACAGAGGCGAGAACTAGTGGCGGCCCTGGGAGTGAGAGTTCTTACCCTCGCCTCCCTGCTCACAGCAATGGTCCGCTGTGCGGACGCGTGGGCGGCCGGCGTCTCCTTCAGCGAGCAGGTAATGGTCGTGAAGGAGACGGCGGAACGGGAGAGGCAGCGCGAACGAGCGAGACTCGCGAACCGCGCTGCCCGCGCGCACAGGCAACTCGGGCGTCGGAGGGCACTGACTGACCTCCGTCCCCCATGAGCGCGGGCCTGGGGGTGACGGGTGAAGCCACCTGTCACCCCAGCAGAAGCAGGCCACGGCGACGGCGCGCTGAGAAGCGCGCCTCCCCATTCCGGGGGCGAGTCGGGGACACCGTTGTCCCCCCTCCCGAGGAGGGCTAAACCATAAGTGATGGCCCTGGGTCCGCCGGGGTGCGAGGGATATGTCGATGACAACCTCACCTCCGGCCTAGCACCACGACCCACAGTCGGCGTGCGGTTTTAGTCGGTTCGAGTCCGACATAACCTCCCCTTCCGGCTCCGGCAGGGGGGTATCCGAGGGGATTTCCGCACGGAAAAAAAAAAAAAAAAAAAAAGGCGGCGCGGGTTCGATCCCCGCTCAGTGTAAATTTTGTATGCATGAATATGGTAATTTGCATTGGTCTGGGTGTTTCTACGTATAATATGTACATGTTTACAAAAAAAGTACCTAAGTATGTTTATCCGCATTCTAGATGCCATAACACAAGCTAGTTAAGCTTACCATGGGGTAAGCTACACAACGCTATCTAGACTCATATCTAGATAGCGTTGTGTAGAATGTTGTCTTAGAAAAATTGACTATGATTCACGCAATTGTACTACGAACAAATCGATCGACGCAAAAATAATATATGAAGTAACTTTAATTAACCAGTTAGTCTAGACTTAGTTAATCTGCCTTATCAGTTCACTTAATAGAATAAACTTGATAGATTTACCTACCTTGATTTACCTCGAATCAAAAACATCACCAAAATCGCTAAAGTCTTACAGTGAGACCACATTGTACGAAAAATCGAAGCTAATGAAATGTTCAAACATCCTCCGTCAATAAGAAACTTCCAATCATTAGCCGAATAAGATGAGCATACAAATTGTAAGGTTACAAGGTGAACCCGTATTACTTAATGTTTTAACGTTAATAAGGTAGGCCACGTACGTGCTCCTGATCCCAACTTCAGATAACTCGTCCCATTTTCTATTGCGACATTTTTGTGTAAGGTTTGTGCTTTCTTTTGTAGCTGTTTTGTTGTTCTGTGTTGAATAATTTAGTTTGCCGAGTTAAATTACAAAAAAATCTTTTAGGTAACTTTTTTCAAGATTGACAATTTTGTGCTTTCGTTTAACATCAGTTAGTTAAAGGAATCATCAAGTATAGAATATAACTGGTATTTTTGAATATGATAGTCTGTTGGTGATCATCAAAATCAAAAACTGATAGCCAGCCCAAATTGGTGAAACTAGATGTCAAATTAAAAAAAATAAGGATGAAATAAAAAAAAATAAAAAAAAATTAAAGTGTAATAAATATTTTATGTTATCGTTTTTTTAGATAACAAAATAATCGCCTTTAATACATTTCAATTTAGTAGAAGTCAAGTGAATTTTAACATATTAAGCAATAAAACAACAGTATTCATTAATGTGCATTACATTTTAATAGACGTATGCCAATAAACAGAATCATTCAGAATATTTTATGATCATCTTTAACTTTGATCGTTATAATAATCTAAAGTTTAACAACAAGTTTGAGGTTAATATACCACATAGCTTATCATAAGTTTACCACCGTCGGCTTTAATCTTATCGGTTTTAGTAACTAAGTTAGATTTGCATGATAACTGAACACTTGTACAAGTTGCGACATAGAGTGAGCCTTATTTATCTTTAGGTCACGAAATACTATAAAAGACATAGGTACTTCTGATCATTCGGATAGGTGCAACTAAAGTAACGAACATAATATGCATGCTTCTGTTGCTATTATTAACATTTCCCAGTGTTTTACATCGCCAAAGCGGCCAAATAATATCAGGAGAGCCTATCGTCACCTTGTAGTCAAAATAAATCGTTACTTAATTCAGAATAGGATAAATCACAGGTTTATATATTTCCTTACTGGTAACGTAAAGTTATAGAGTGCCAATAAAGAAACACATAAATCATTATCCCACATATTACATATAAACATTAAAGTTTCAATTAATAACCACCTTGGCCAAGTTTAGAAGGGCTTGTACCCACAATTATGTGTGATAAATTCTTATACAGCTATGATTGTGAGACTGACTAAGAGGTCAGTTTTGTTATGGATCACCATGATGGTAGGTATAAAAGAACATTTCAGTTTTATATTGTCTATTGTTTAAAAATCATTGCCAATTTAATTAGAATTTTGTACCTAGTACCTAACTGACTGTCACCTTTCTTATAGTATTGTGTTCAGTGTGATAAACACTTTTGCATCGTTTGGGCGAACTTTCTAAGGATGTAATTTTTTTTTGTGATTGTTTGTATATTTATTGAATTTTATATGATAAACGGGAGGGCGTTGGTGTCTGTCACACAGTTCACACTAGCACAGACACCGTCGTTTACTCTATCTTGTATTCATCTAAATTTTAATATAATTGTTCCAATAATACCTAAATAAAATTACCTACTAATGATTGTAAATCTAACACAGTGTAATGTAATTTTACTATAAGATAGATCATGTGAGCAAGTTATTGTAAATATTAAATAAATTGAATATTAAATAAAAATTATGATGTAAATAATCTTAAGAAAATTTAAAATCCAGTAGTTATTGGGCATGTTTTTGAACTCCATGCAGCTACTGATAATTTTCAAACAGCAACAACATTTGTGAACATAATGGCTGATGGTGAATAAGAGAATCGGAGGCATCCTAAAAAAATAACTTTGTAATCAACATTTAAGAAATTTGCAACTCATCAATTTATATCTGAGTTGATTGTCAGAAGCGCCCTTGGGCCCAAAAGTAAAAGACATAGGCTAATTTATTCATCTGGTTACCAAAATGAATACTCGAAGATATTCGCGATCCGTAAGTCGCCTTTAATATGAATACAAAAGTTGCAAAATACCTAACTCATAACTCATAACTCATAACTCATAACTACCAGCCAGGCTGACGAAAGAGGATGAAAAAGTTACCTATTTGAAGTTTATGGCCTTGCGCTCTTACGGCTTTTACCCAACATTACCAGGGCAGTAAAATATTATGTTATTTAAAAACAACACCTATCAACTACATTTGCCTATATCATATTAGGAGACATAGAATATTAAACTATATGTCGAACTTCCAATGGAATCTTTTTCTCTTCAAAACAATTCTCTCTTGCAGGGTGCCTACATAAATAAAAGCATAAGGCAATGATTTACCAAAACACTTAAAGTAAACTGCTACTAATAATATAACGTAATTTTTTTGCAGTCCTTGATGATATTGCTATTGTAACTAGTATTATTACAGAATTAATCATCTGTTCTTGATTATACCACTCGTATAATCAACTGGAGAACTTTGAGTAACTCGCACCTTATAATCATTCGCAAGTAATCAACTTATGATAATAAATAGCATGTATGTTTGTAACGACCAAAGCATATTAATATTTAATCGATGCTCAGCCTTCTTGAAAATGATCGTTCATACTTTAATGGAAGAGTAGTCTTTGGTTTCATGTGCACTTTTTATAATAGCTACCAATTTATCTGAATTATTTCCAATTAGAAAATCTATGTTTCATTAATAAAACCGTGTCCCGTAAAATATTGTAGCTTAAAATTACGCAAGATGTCATTTAGGAATGTAAATACGAATCATTTACATCGTCTATGATTTCAAAATCGCCCTTATCAAGTCCAAAATTACAACAAATCGTTAAAGCTTTTCTCCCTTTATATCTCCTAGAAGATCTTCCACACGTGACAAAGCAACGTAATGGGAATCGACATTAGCCTATTTATGCCGTTCCAGCTTATCAGATGATGTCTCTCCTACCGTCACAATTGCTGCCGCTTTTACCGTTGCACTCGTAAAAAAAGCTACATAATAGTTTGGTGCCGTCGTTGAGTAAGATTCTGATAAATCCGTGACCGACTTCCATATCTCCTTAGACATAGTTCAAGTCATAAATCTTACTTTATCAGAAGTATCTGTCACATAATTGGATGGAAAGTATATAAGGAAACTAAAGAGTTAGATAAGAATTTTTATTGATGTCAATGAACAGAAGAAATTATGAACAATATTGAAAATGCAGTGTATTTTCTTGTCTGGTTAACTTAAATTTCATGACTAAGATATATAATAATAATCAGCATATTTTAGAAATAGTTACCCGAAAAAAATACTCGAAATAGTAGGCATTAGCAAATAAAAACAAATCCACAGAGGTTCACTTGAAGCTAAAAATCAGTCACATCCGATAATGTTGCGAACCAACAATATATCTCATCACAGTTACAAAAACGAAATCAGATTCACTTCACGTATGCAAATGACATTTAGGAAAACAGTTTTCACAAACGCGTAACCACACTGAACTGAACGCGATTAATACACCCGTGGAGCGACGTCTACTCTCCACGGCAGCCCGAGTTTAACTGTCGCTGCAACACGGGACTCGTAGGGGAAAGGGATACAGAAGTGAGGGGGAACTCTCCAACTGAGGAGATAACTTTTGATCTTTTTGGAGCCGTAGTAGATTTTAATGATGCACTCACATCTGGAAATTTGACAGAAAAAGTGCGCGTCGATGTAAGGCGTTAATGCATGTCAAGAGCTTAGTAAAATGACGTGTCAAAAAAAGCTTAGTTGTGGTTGCGGGTGACATTTTTAAAAATAGACCGATGGAGAGACATTTCACAAAAGTCATGATAAATTTAAGAATTTGTAGTTTTGCAAGATTCTTCAACGGGCTAAGCTGAGCCGAGAACCGTTGTTACTTTGGATATTATTATGCTTTATATTTCAGAGCATTATTTTCACATCATGCGATGTCTTGGGCTAGACAATATTGCACAAGCTTTTTGTCAATGCCCCGCACATGTCAGGGTACAAAAGGGCGAGGAACGTAGCAGGTACAAAAGATCCCAACCCCGTTTCAAGTTACAACGGCCATAGATTAATGACGGGAACATTGTGGAGTTAAGAACCCAAAAATTTACAACTGCATTGTATTCGTCGCGCAACAAAAGAGCACAAAAGATAGGATCGGCTCCTGTTATTACCTTATCGTTTATCAGAGTGCTGATTTCTCTCACTTCTCAAGTAATACGAGTAACATTAATTCGGATGCCGATTTTTTTTTCGATACTACAGATGTTTGGAAGGCGTTCCGTTATTGCATACAAATAATCTTTGTGAATCTGGAGAGCTTTTACAATTTTTTACAATTCAATAGGAATGGACACAATGGGAATTTTACTCAAATTTGTAAGTTATAATCTGTTCGGAGCTAATCATATCTCCATTTATAACTTCAAAAATGTATAATTAAGGTCCTATAAGTGGTACTTACTTCCTTCCTAAACGCCATGTTGAATTTTTATTTAAATCCGTATCGACGTTACGCTATGTATGATGATGTCATTTAATCCCACTTCTGAATGCTATTGAAAGGATCAGCTTTCAAAGAACTTGACTGTCTCCTTAAGCCATTTTGCTTTATTAATGGAATCGCTTTCAGGTCGTGCTCTTGCTCACGTAGTTAAAATTTAATACTTAGTCGTTTCTTAATTTTGTTTGGAGCATTATTTAGTTTCTAGGAACCTTTTGCTTTTAGACATCTAATAGGTGGGTATTAATGTAGTGTATTAAATTGTCATTTAGTTTCAACAAGTTTATTGTGCCCTAAATCAGTACATGAATATCATCAAAGCTAATACGATTTCTCTCTAGTGTTATGATAATATTTTGCATGAGAGCGTACCTTATAAATCATTTATGATCAGAGACAAAGAGATTTCTAAAGCTTTATTGGTGAAATTGTTATAATGTAAGTAGGTTTATTAATATTCTAAAGTTTAACATTGATTGACAACTTAACAATAAAAATAAGATGGCACATAAATCATCTAAAACAGTAGTGCATCGTTGAAATAAAGGCTCCGTCACACGGGCAAGTCACGGTCGGTAATGAGTAATGGGCGAGTGTTCATTACTCAACGACGCCCCGCAGTTTACGCGTCATCTGTCGTCATGTCTCGTGTGTTAGGGCAATAACTTTAGACCTGTGAAGTGTGTGTGAAAAGGCATGTTGTATTTCCGAGTCAGAGATAAACGTTTTTATTAACTTTTGAACCATTGTTACATAGTACTTACGTGTTTGTAATGGTCACCCTCTTTCCTGAAACCTTGCCTTCAACATACTATCAAAGCGAGGTAATCACCCTATATAAAAAAATAAAAACGGTCACTTTCCATGGTATTAATTCCTGTAAAATTGTTCAGTTTGCCTCTAACAGTAACTGTTATATTATAGTAACAGTTATATCAACCCATCATGATTATAATAATTTCTGTTCTAGAAAATACTTATTGAAATTGATGCAATGAAATTCGATTAATATCTAACGTTTTATGATCGTGAATTAGATAACAAGTAAATTGACATCAAAAGATTGTAAAGGGTTAACAATATTGCCTTTAAAATCCATCCATTTTTACGGCAATGTCGTAGCTTCTGGGCACATAATTTTACAACCGCTGCGCCCAACTGTACACCATATGCGTCGATGGCAATCTTATGGTGTTCTCAAAGTTATTGCCAGCACTGGGGCCTAATTTCCCCGACGTTTTATGCATTGGGTAATTTCGTTTTAAATATTTATACCAAGGCCGTGTGGTTAGACCACCACATAGCTTCCTGTGGGTGTCGTAAGAGGCTTAGGGACTTCGTAACAGCGTTCATGTGTATCAAAATCTTACCATTAATGCTAGTATGAAAAGCGAGATAAATGTAGTGAACGAAATCCCTTGAGAAAATTTGAATTCTGTAGCGGTTATCGTGAACAGGCAGTTTATTATTTTTCTAATCAAGAAGCACAACCTCAGCTTATTGCGTTTGGTAATTAACATTCACAAATTGTTTCTGGTGCAAAACCACAGTTCTGATTGCCTAAAATAATGCAATTTATAAAAAAATATTGTGTTTTGTTGCTACATATATTTTATGTCTAGAATTTCAACCAGTTTAAGAGCTTTGTAGTTGAGAATTATCATACGAACGTAAATAGCAATTAATGTGTGTTGTCATTACTGTCTCTACGGTAGCCTAGTGGTATGGGTAATGGATTGCTGAGACGAGGTTTCGGGTTCGATCCCAGGTTTACCATGGCACACACCAACGACTTTTCGATGCTTTTCGAAGTTATGTGGGTATTTATCGCAGGTTTATAAGTGCCCGGTTAATAGCAATAGGCTCGCCACGTATTAAACTAAACTGGCGAAATGTGGGTGCTAGCCACAGAACAGTTAAAGGAGGTTAGAAGGGCCTTGTGGGCGGGGAAGGCGCGCCGCACATATGAGCAATGCTCATATTCCACCGAAATTTAAACACAGTCGCGCTCTTATTGTGACAACGTAAGAAGCTCCTCGAAAAAAAAAGAATTATGATGTCTTGCGCTATAATGACATTTCAGAAAAGAAGCCAAGTATGTAGTGTAGCCCGAGAAGGGATTTCTTCTCATCGGTAATGCCAAAAACCTTAAAATACAAGTAATATTTGTAATTATTACAAAAGTATTATGCAGTTTGTAGACAAAAACGACATAATCGCAAACTGATACAAAATTATACATTGCTTGCAATACATGAGTGCTATCGTGTACTACGTGAGCGATTGCGCAGTGTATTGCGTTCTTTGCGATAGTCGCGTGTGTCGAGCCAACGCTTGCAATGCCGCGATATCCATGCGTATCGATAGTGTTGGCCAAATGATCCGTTATAAACAGTGTCGATATTAAGTACGTACACAAATTGTTATTATCAGTAATATTTTAATCAAAATACATTTACTTATTACAGTCAATAATAATTGTTAAATTTTGTTTGATGTCAGCCGTTTATATTGAAAACACGTTTATAATTTAATTTTAGGTTTCCAACAAATCCAGATATTAAAAAAATGTGGGTTTGGCTGAACTTCGATGTTTTCAGTGAAGCGACTGCCCTCTGACCTTCACAACTTATTGGCGATATCGAAGCATTGCAATCAGACAGACAGAGTTGTTGGACATTTTAGGGCTCCTGACTACCCGTAATAACTGCCATAGGTTTTCGTATGGCAATCAGGACCGACGGCATAGCGTGTTCTCCGAGGCACGACCAGATCAATGCAATTACCCATATTCATGCATAGGTACAAATATTTGCACTGACCGGGAATGTCATTAGTTGATGTTACTATTAACGCAGAATGAGCTTACTCTATAAAGTACGCGACTTGTGTACCAAAACTTCAGATAAAAATTACGGAAGTTTACGATATCGAAAATCGACCTTTGGTCACCGTAACATGTATGAGAAATTTTTATTGCTTTTGTGCGTGTGTGAGTACACGTCCAGTGCAGTATTTGCATTAGTGTGACAACTAATAGCAAACTCGTGATTTAAGTGTGCTGGTTTATTTGTGTGTGTAAACCGCGTCGTATTGGTCTATTTTTTATAGTGGAGTTTAAGAGTGGGAGACAAGCGGCGACACGCGTCCTAATACAAATTAGGAACTATTTCCTTTCTAACCTCCTTTAACTGTTCTGTGGTGCTAGCACCTCTGCCTACCCCTACGGGGAATACAGGCGTGAGTTTATGTTAATGTTATGTTATGTCATTACTGTGATTTATGACATGTAATTGCATTTTGCAAAATAATATAATATTGTTTTTGACTTTTTGTGAGTTTCATTACGGAATAATATACAATAAGCCGCGTTGGTTCCCGGTGGAGTAGAATAGGGCCAGCCCATCTCTTTCTGGTTGTGTTTTAGAAGGCGTCTAAGGGATAGGGCTGCTGTCCAACCGACAGTAAATTTACAGCCCATGACTAAGTGCCCTCTCGACGGCCCTATTACGTGGGACCGAAAATCATAATTGGCGAATTGTGGGTGCCTAGCGAGCCTACCCCTTCGGGGATACACAGACGTGGGGATATTTATGTATGTATGTATACAAAAATGTAGTTCTAGAAATGTGGCTAAATATCCCGGCGAGTGTTTTACTATGAAAAATGTAGTTAAGTTTAATGAATTCCCAAGGTGCATTTTTTGAATAATAAGATCTTTCTTTCTTCTTTCCTTTATCGACGTTCTAAACAAAACAAAATTGTTCAAAGTTACTGATAGAATCTTTTATTCTATCTTGAATCTTAAAGGTATTTCGCATTCAGATTTCGTTACTAAGTCTAAATTTCAAACATTTAATTTATTTCGTTCCATTATTTATCTTTTCTCCTTCAAATTTGTTACAAAATAAAACGTCCCTGTTTTGCTAATTAATCTTTTCAAATCTCTGTTGAACCACAATTCTGATTGCTTCTCTCCTACTTGTAACACCTATTTGTTATTCTAAGGGCGTGCGCTACCGTCCGTCCGTTGCAATGCACTTCTAAGATACTGCCCGCGCTTACGACTTTTAGTCGCATTGTTCGCGATTGTGAGCATGAATTATTTATTTAATTGCCTGTCAGTTGATTATGTCTGTTTCAATTTTTATGATGGTTGTAAACTGAAGAAATAGTTTAACTATAGGTTTATAATTGGCAAATTCTACTAGTGAAGTATCACTCTTACTTAAAATGGTAGCATACTAAATGGCTCAAAATTAGATTTATAGTTATTTGGCTTACAATTTGGCCAGAAATTATTTGTAAGGACAATGTGTCACATTGGCTATTATAGGTATGTCATACGTGTATTTACTTTTTACTTATGTGATTTGTTATTTTTTTTCTCATAATTTGTGTTTAAAGCTAATTAAATTATTATTTCAATAAATGAATAAAATCATTGTTTTTTCAATTATTTAAAATATCTAACTAAAAACTTAGTTTGTGAAATTGCAAATAGTGAAACGTATAAGGACCCAAAGATAGGTCGTTTTATTACTACAAAATATTTGCTACGATCCTCGATAGCATTACTGATCCCATTCGTTGATAAAAGCACTAATGGACGCTCCAATATGTTACCTATATTATGTTAGCCTTCTAAGCCACTCACAGAAACAGATGATAAATGGTTCAAACATCTGTTACTATATCAAAATTCAGTTTTAAGAAAACACATATTGAGAACACTTATACTTTTTCCAGAGTATTCATTATATTGAACCTGACCGGTTTCGCCTTACGGCATTCTCAAAGGTTTACATTTAGCAAAGGTTTTGGGTGTTCTAATTACTAAAAACTACAGTATTTAACATTTTTCACAGGTTATAAAATTTAGTATACCATTAACAATTTTTTTCCCCAAAATAAAATAGTCTGTAAGAAAAATGTAAGGAATAAATAATTAAACAAGAGACGTTTAAGATTTGAAAAAAGTGATATCTAGTGACCTTGTATTGATAACATTATATAAATAAGCATATATTCATAATTTTGACGCAATTTTTTGCACTAGGCTATTTTCGGGCCCAGAAAGACGTTTGATGGATTTTTTTTCTACTCCGAGCGGCTACTGACTCGTTCACACATGGAGTTGCCTGCACCCACATTTGTGAACAATCTTAAGGTCACGTTTGATTTCTGACATCAAAACACTGATGTAATATACACTTCTACCTACCTTTTATGGGTAATCATATTAAAATGAGAATTAGACTCAAAAATTCCAAGAGTGTATCAATAAAAATCGTGACTGTAAAAGACAAAAAAGATGATGAAACCGTTGATTATGGCGATAAAGCATAGGAAGAAACAATGGTACGTGGTGTGGAAGCATCTAGGCGTGGTCAGGATGCAAATTGCGGACCGCGGCCTCAGGGGATAGACAAATGGCGTCGTGAGCCGACCGCACCGGTAGCACACGAGCCCTGCCTAAGGCGCGTGTTTATTCCTAGCTCGATGAGGCACCGTGAGGATGTTTTATCCACAGTGAATTGAGGTAAAGTTGATTTTCGTGGGCAGAAATGAAGGAACATTTATTAACGAGAAATCTTGGTAAAATTGAAAAAGGTACGAACATGTTGTTAAATATATAATTTCAAGCAAAATTCATCGATGCTTTAAAAGTAGAAATGAAACAAAATTAGTTCGTTCGAATTATATAATGATGATTCTGCCTTTAATTTTATTGTGAAAGAGAAGCAAAACCGACCCCTTGCTGTAACAACCCTACAATTATATCATAGCGTCTATAGCTTAAAAAGCGTCGGTAGCTTAGTGGTTAAGGAGTCGGCCTTACGATCGAGAGGTCCCGGGTTCGATCCTGGCCATTACACTACCGACGTGAACCCACTCCTAGCACAAGCAATTTAGCTTAGTTGGAGGGGTTAGAGGGAATATTAGTAACTTCGGTTCTAATATTCTTTTTAAAAAAAATAGCAAAGAAAAGTTTTAAAATGACCAACGATTCCGACATTTCGATTGATTTCAATCAGTCTTGGTATTGACAGAAATTCGGAAACGAACACAATAACATATTTTAACAAAAAAAATTACCAAAGGGGAAAAATTCAAATTCATTTAATTTCCTACATTTGAAGATAGGTGTACCGAACATGTCGAGCGTAAAGAGGAGTCTAGTCGAGTCGAGCATAAAGAAAGACTAGTAAGTACCCCTTTCTGCTACATAATAGCCTGCGTCACCTGATACCGGGGACAAACAGCACTACAAAGTTCTTATTCGACTTCAGAATAGCTATATTACTGGATTTTACTAACATTCAATCTATCCTTATACCTAGGTTATTTAATAGGCAAATGCATTAATATCTTTATTAACTTTAACACTAAACTTATAAACGTATCGTAATACATTTCTAAGTATGTTTTCATTAATGTTTGTTGAACTACAATTTATCTATCAAATTGGTATTATGTTAAAAAGTGGACGGAAATTAAGTGTAATATAATTAATTGGGTATACAAAATGTGTATGAAATGTGAAATACAGAGCCAGCTTTAAAACGCAAGTCCCTTAGTGTGCACTGAATACCGTTTAATAATTCAGCGACGCATTTTTTTTATACCACTAACCATTAAAGCGAAATTTACTCTAAAATAAATTGAAATCTTTTGAAATTCCAGAAAAATCATTGTACGCAATTTTTTTTTAATATTTGGTCCGTCAATTGACTGCATAAATGGTCTTAGTAAGTAAGTAGATATAATCGTAGCCTACTCCAGTTGGAAATAATTCTGGGTATTATAATTTAAAAGGACAATAAAACTAGGAAAGAACACACTGTAGGCCAAAGCCTCCCAACACTGGGAGAGGCCTTTGTCCTGCAGCGGACTGCGATAGACTAATAGGTTGATTTGATGATAGGTATTCTAAAATAAATAAATAAACGGCATCAAATAATTGACATTGGCATCCCTTTGATGCGGTTAAAGTTCAAAGTTCATTTCATTTTGAACTTTAGGGGTATAGAAAAAAAGTCTAAAATTTAATGTAATTTTTTGCACTGACTGCAGAACCGCAATGGGCCTGATGTACCACCTATTATTGTATCTTTGTCAAGAACATTAACGTCTACTTTGAATTACGACACAGTACCGATAACTGAATGTTAAATGTGTTTACAACTTAGATGACATGAAATCATAAATGTAAACATGTTGGTAATTGAGATATAAATTAGTAAAAGGGTCGTTCGTACTGATAACGTAGCGATAAACATTGATGAAACATTACCGAAATAGAAACTGTTTAATAAAAATTCACAACAGTAAATATTTATAAATAAATAATAATAAAGAACTCTTTATTGTTCACTAATTAAATATACAACAAATGGATTTTGTATAAGTACAGGTTATGTGGTAGACAATTGGCGGCTTTATCGCACTGAGGCAATCTCTTACAGGCAACCATAGGATGGAGAAGGATACAGATGAAGAGATTTGGGGCAGTTGGTGTACTTAGATATTAAATATACGTGTAGACAATTACATAAATGTGATGAGTACCTAGAGAAAATGAATTTAATTGAAGCGTCCTTCAGATTTAAATTAGATAATATTCTTGTATTACTTATAATAGAGAAGCCGACGATGCTAAATGTCTAGTTACTCGAGCTTCGCGCAAACCTATCAATTAAAACAGCAAGAAGAAAATGAATGAATTAAATGAAAAAGCATACATGTTATAAGACCTACTCGCAAATGAAAGGTAAAACCCATCTAAATGAACTGAGACCAAGAGTGTAAGATCGATTTATTTAATGGACCACTTCCGGGTCCTCTTTTTAGACACAGTTTGTAAACATGGACTTAAAAGTTCTTAATAAAATAAATCGTGGTCTCTTTTGCAGTTATTTCATCTATTTATTTACGTAAACATAACACTAAAATATTATTTACAATATCAATAAATATGGAGTTTTCCGAATGTTCTTGTAAAGTCGCTATAACTCAGATCTCAAATATCATAACGTTGCAAATCATAGCGTGTAGCGCAATCTAATATCGTTTCCAAGTTATTATTACGGTACAGACAGTAAATTCTGAAATATACCTACTTGAACAGCGCGAGGTATTCCGTGTAATGGCATTGCAACTAAGAAATTATATCTCAGACGACTGTTGACTCGAGCCGCTGGCGAGTCCATCGCTCATTGCTCAGCATTCACTACTCAAACACCAAGAAAATTAATCCCAAGTTTACATCGCTAACCGTCCGCTTTTCAATTCAGTTCTTAGCAGATCGTGTTTCGGTATCCAATATCAACGACGTCTAATATTCTACGTGACTTCTTCGAGCAATAATAGATCGACTGGTAAAGATTCCATTAAGGTTCGTCGAAGTTCTTTTTTTTTCTTCATCGAGTGTCGTGTACCTTGTCCTATTGTTAGGGAGAAATCGTTTGTAACGGTTATGCTTTTCCGTATTTTCTAAGTTCTTATTGCGCCTTGCTTTCTTTTGCAATGTTGTATTGGAAATTCAAAACATTGTGTTTTTTTGTCTGTAGCTATTTCTGATCGTATTTATCACCGATTTGGTCATGCTACACAGGAGTCAAGATTGGAATGTGTATACAATTCAGCTCACTTACATTTCTTGCTCAATGATGTATGGTGTGGAAGTAGAATGGAAGTTTCAAATGTTAGATAATTTTCATAGTAGAATTTGTTCACATGCATGTATTAAAATGAATTTAATGAAAAATTGCATTTTAAAGGTCTACTTATGACGTCAATTTATACTTAAACTATCAGTTTTCTTTCATTATTTCAATGGCCTATAATAACTTTGATGGCATTTTAGTTGCTGGATTTACTTTTTTCAATCGGACAGGCTAAGTAGTCTGGAGAATCTTAATGTGTCTTATAAGGGAATCAATTATAGCAATTATTGGTCTCCCTAGTCGGGATCAGTAGCTTCTATGGTAGTTTAATAGTCTGAGATATCAGGATACTGTAATTGAGTTAATTACGTGAGAGCTTGATGTCGATAGCGTTTAGAAAAAGTATAAACGTATGCAGTATTCCGCTGAAATGCCGCAACTGATAGATTTGAAGACATCTGTTGTCCCACCTTTGCTAAACCATTTTTTACTAACTTTAAGAGGACATTCCTACATGTTACAGTTCATTACCATTTATCTATAGTTGATGCTGTGGCAGGAACTGAAAACTCGACTTGGTGCATTCCCACATTAAATTATGTATTACAATGGACGGCCGCCATATAATTCCTAATCCCGTATGTAATTTTAACATTTTTTACTGATACCTGTTGTTGAAACATATGCTAAGATACGATCGAACCCGTTACTTGTGGAGAGACGAATGTTAAGATGGATCGAATTCAAAATATCTAGAGATCTTCATTCAAAAGTAACTCTGTCCATCTGTTACAAGATCATGCTTAAAGCATTGAACGAAACTAGATGAAATATGGTACAGAGATGGACTAGAGCTTAGGACATGAAATAGGCTACTTTTTTATCGCGAAAAAGGTGTTAAAGTGGTTTAAGTAGGCTAGGCAAGATAACCTGGTGAAATTTAGAACACCAATTAGAGCTTGGGAAAAGACATGGGCCATCTGTGGTCGCAATAATCGACATCCAGGCAGGCGGAGTCGTGTGCGATAACTAGTATTATTATATATTATCACGAAAGATAATATATTTTATCGTAACCGTGATCGGATAATCTACTTGTATACTTTCAAAAAATGCTCAAGACATTGTAATCCATACCTCCATACTTCCATACTAATATTATAAATGCGAAAGTAGCTCTGTCTGTCTGTCTGAATGTTACGCTTTCACGCCTAAACCACTGAACCGATTTTGATGAGATTTTGTATAAACGTAGATTAGACCTTGAGAAATGACATAGGATATGTTTGGTCGCGATAACCGACATCCACGCGGGCGGAGCCGCGGGCAAAAGCTAGTTAAACATAAAGAGTGTAGCAAAAATACACCTTACGGCTGCATTATGCGTATTCCTGTCTATTTTTAATTACATATAACTTCACAATAACGCACGTTTCCCGGAGAAAGCGATCCACTCATGGGGAGACTGTTAATAGTTTTCATTTGTAATTTATACGCACACGGGCACTGTCTCAGCGCTTTCCGGTCCGGTCAACGTTTTTACATAGTTATGGGGAACCTGCATTAAGATATAATAATTTTAATGGAATGCGATCATGGCATAGGTTCATACATACCTTTGCATTGCCTGACATTTTGACCAGGTAAACATTATTGTTGGAGAGTTCTAAAGTTAGAACTACATTAAGACTTATAAGAAGCATGTTATAATAATCGTATATAATACGTTACTATTCGCTCTACCTCCTCTGATAGAAACTTAAGGTAAAGTCTCAGTTAAAGTAACAGGGTTAGGACATCAATTATGTCACAATAGTGGCCTGACTTGACGGCTTCGTAAGATGCTTTTCACGGCTCGCTTATAGGATTCGGGACTGTAGGAAGAAGAAATCACTTCCAACACCAAAACAACTGCGTTTTATATACAATAATTATAACGAGAATTAACGCGATCATGGTATAGGTACACATACACACACATAACTTTGATTTGCCTGACGGTTCGACCAGGTTACACCGACCGTGGTCACAGGCTGAATTATTGTATATCATGGAACGCGAGAGTTTAAAAGAAAGTTTAGCAACTGCGTTTTCTTGTGAGCAAGCTTTCTGCTACCAAGTTTGTGATATCGATATAATATTAGTGATACTAACTACGTCCCTAATACAGTTTGAGAAAGTGCTGACAGCACATGACTACCTAACGTTTCCATAACAAAAATCTGTTTTCCAGTCCTAAGTTGACAGAACTGAGTAAGCATTTAACCAGCCACAATGTTAGTATCGTGTGCAAAAATAATGGAACATGCATATTGCATGTCGCTTGTTAATTTTAAAATGATTAATGACTTCGTATCGGATTGAATGTGATTATCACACAATAAATAAGTTCAGAAGGCCGGCTGCAAACAAAAAATATTCACTCTCACTAAGGCTTAATATTATATTGACGACGTAAGTATGTCTGGCCCATTTTATTATAAATACTAAGACTAGTTACGAGGTACAACCGAGTAACAGATGTAGTTCTGGTTCATAGAATCATAGCTCACTTATTAGCCAAAACAATTCAAACGTAAAATGTAAAGTCGACTATCATGTAAATCAATCATGATGAACTAAAAGATGTGTGGGTGCTAGCACCTCTGCCTACCCCTTCGGAGAATACAGGCGTGAGTTTATGTTATGTTATGTTTATGTTTCTAAAAGATGTTAATTAAGGTACCTTAAAGGTTATTTATAAGAAGAGAATAGCCTTTAAAACTAAATACGAAATAACCGACATAAAACTGCTAATTCAAGATCTGGAGCATCATAAGCTAGCACGAACGCGTCAATGCGTAAATCATGATACAGGCCGCCTCGGACCGTAATACTTTTATTTGACAGCAAACATTCATTTTTTACACAATGAGCCTGAAGATAAAAACATTTGAGCGTTACATGATATGAATTTGTGAGACGGACGATTTGTTGTTCGCTATTTATAACGCTTACGGTGCGCTTTTTGCGAATGTAGCTCTGGATATTTCGTGGACCCACATTTTTTTAAAGGACTAAGGTAAAAATTATATAAGACCACTTGATAGTGACTGGTTATCGAGACCTATAATCGCTTGCATTACTTGACTGACGTTACCTGTACAGATGAAAGTAGAAAGAAAAGAAAAGAAGGAGTAAATCAGATAAATAATAGAAATCTTGAGTCCGATAAACTGAGGATTTCTATAATAATGGTCAGTCTTGGGACTTCGGGTGGGGTGAAAAAAGCTATGCTATATTATAAACCAGTTATAACTACTTCCCAGGTAATCCAGTTTATTTTTGCAACAAATAGCCAGGCTCTGTAAGTATTAAACAGGCAAATTACGCTACTTTTGCAGCCTTAATAGTTTGTAGCGTTATGCAAATGTTCTTTAAAAGGGGGTTTTATGGACATCTTAGAGCAAAGCACTTACAATGTTAGGGCTGTTGACATTAGGTATATCGCCTCTTTACAAGAATAACGTGATATTTTTTAAACCACAACTTTACAGGAGAGCATTTTTAAACATTTAAGCATTGATAAATTCCAAAATATTGATAATTTTACCGTCGGAAAACAATTAAATTGTTGCGTTAATTAATCTGCTTTCTGAAAATAAGCAAAACAAATCACAGTTCGATATGAAATCAGTAAAAAATCTGATTTAAAAAAAAACAGACACACATGTCACGTTTTTAATGAAAAAATGTCACAAAATGCTTGTCACATATTGATATATCACACTGAAGATGTTAAATTTAGATGTAAGGTTGTGTGGTAAGTTAAATAAAACACTATCAAAATAAAGATCTTTTATTTAAAATATAAAAAAATACGAAAACAATGGCGTACTTACACCAACTAGTTTATGGCACAATAATAAGAATAAGAGATCAATCAATCACAGTCATTTTTACTCGCTTTAATTAAAATTATAAGGTACTTAACTAAAAAATACTTTTATACAAATAAAACAATCATAAAGTTAGCTGTTCTTAAAATTATCTAATAGAAATTAACGCCTTCTGACACAATTATGGCACCCAGTTTATAGTACTTAGAAATTAAAAATAGGAACATTGCTATCACCCTTCATAAACATAGAATCACAAATTCTCTTTATAACTAATAAAAAAAATTAAATATTCTAAAAAATAGAAGTCAAAAAATCTTTGTACTTAATCAGTCTTATTGCAACGATTCGTAAAATGGTTTGTGGTATCTTGGAATAAGGTTTTTATGAACCAAATCCATTAGATCAGCTTTTTTTCTCTCTCCTAGTCTGGACTAGGAGAGAGAAAAAAAGCTGATCTAATGGATTTGGGATAATGGAACCTGGGTTTTTGGAGATAGGCCTTTAGCAAATCTAAATTAATTCTTTGGCTATTATTATGTCTCTTTTTTTTCACCACTATAGCTTTCTTGAATAATTCGTCAGCGTATGATTCTTTGAAAAATATGGCATCGGGATCAGAGCTTTGAACTTTTATCATCTTCAGTCCAGCCAGTTTTTAACAGTATTATCGATCTTCGGTATAGACTCAATAAACAATTTGATGCCATTTTTAATGCTTTCGTCCATTGCATAATGATTTGAATGAGTACCTCGGTTATCTTTCATGGAAGAAATATTAGTGTTGCTATTTTTCTTTTTCAAAGCAGTCTCTATGGGTCGATTATTAATCCCCAAAGTATTTTTGAAGAACAATTTACAAACTCTCGTTTTTTCACCCGAAATAGTCAAAAAGAAAGCGTTGTTGTTGTTTCGAATAGTTGCAACATTTCCAGCCGAATCAACTTTAACGTAACGTTGTTTAGGGATAACTAAGTCTACGCTATTAGCAATAAATGTCCATTGTTTTTCTATTGCACCTAAGCTCCAATAGTCATTTAAAATCGTCTGTCTTTGCTCCTCTGTAAATTTATACCCACATTTAAATTTACATGTATCCTTACAAGAAGGTTTCAATTCACGACTAGGCATAATTTTTCTTGATTTTGTAGATTGATAAGGCTTCCCACTATTTCTCAGTCGTTTAGCTACATTGACTTTCCAGTTTGCTTCATTTAGTTTTCTTTTTTTATCGGTTTTAGATGGACTAGAATTATACACTATTGAATTTACAGCATTTCCATTACTTACGTTTTCAATCGCAGAAGATTCACTGTTTTGTAGTACACTGAGATCGTTGAATACCATAGCATGTTCATTTGTAGACGGAAGGGGTTCCTCGTAGTTTTCAATATTTATTGAAACCAGATTAGATGTTACCAAATTTTGATCATCCGACATGTTATTATAGTTGGTAGTGATATTTTGTTCCACGTCAGTATCAGAATACTCAGCACGTTTTGTTGGTTGGGATTCATAATCAGGATCCTTTACTGAGTCGTCACTGTCTGAAACGTTATAGTTACATTGATCAGTTACCCTCGAATTTTGTGAGAATAGTGGGATATAATTGATTAGATGTTAAGATGAGAAGATGTTAGGAGTAAACAATTTATATCCCTCTGCATTTAAATTAACTTACCTTGATACATTGATGGGCCACTGCTTGAGGAACTGCTAGAACTCGAAGAACTGCTAGAACTCGAGGAACCGCTGCTACTAGCCGAATTGCTACGAGGTCGTATAGAATCTACTGCGATGTCCATTTCTACAAAGAGGATAGAAATGATGAAATTACAGGAATATTACTAGAAGAAAAAAAACCTTCTGTTGTAGTCTGCAATATATTGGTCGAAATTTTGGTATTTTCATTCTAGTCTTGTGTTAAAATATCTATCTGAGAGTTTGAATCACTTAGTTGTATATTCAAATTATTTTTAACACCTGTAGCTAATTGAACTAGCATCCTAGATCGTGATGCCATCTGAAAAACAAATTCATAAAAGTAACTTTATTTTAGCATGTACAATGTAACATTTTAGCATTATATAAATACAAACTTAAAGATTTTCAAAAATAATGATGCAAAATAAAATAACTCACAGTATTTGAAAACGATTCATCAACAACATGGTTACATTCAAAGATATCATAAAGAAAACTTGGAACTTTTTCATCAATAATGTGACAATATTCATCATTTCATTTTCAATACTCATTAGTTTTGCAACAAAAACGAGTTAAATAGCTAATATCACATTATTCAAGTTAAAGTAAATATCGACAAGAAACATACCTTTGCACTAAAAATGTGGTATACTCGTGATGCCACGTTTTTTGCGAAAATCAGGAGCAGTTCACTCGTTGCGCGTGCGGGGCATACTAACGTGTCGCGTTATTGAAGTCGTGAGCCACACCGAAAGAGACAACGTGATAACGCCATTTGCCGCGGTCGTGTCATCTCTTTCACTTGTAGCTCCTCGACCATTCACTTTTAAAATGCCGTGTTTTTGTAGAAAATATAATTCGACCTCGCGGTTTTGAATATCAATTAATAAAAAAAAACGGTTTTATGAGATGTCACGTTGCTCTTGTAAAGAGGCGATATGATGTACTGAATAATTATAAAAGTTGGATGTTTTAACAGATTTCATCATTTATTTTGTGTTATGTTAAGCTGTTCCTGCCATTCATATATCAGTGCTTTTCAACAGACATAGTCACGTAGTAACTAAGATCGCTATGCTATTATATTTAGAACTGCTAAGTTATCCCAAAATACCTGAACTTATAGATCTGTAAGGTCATCTTAAAGACAGGGTTTTATCAGAATCCAATTTTGACAAACTATGTGAATTAATGTCGCGTAAAAAACGGCTCAATTTTCGACCACAAGCGAGGACGATCGTGACAGAATACCTCAGGCGGAGGGTCGCGAGTCAGGCCCGAAGGGATCACGTCCAAACTTCGTCACGTAGACCGCCGTTATGTCCCAATTTTTCGTCCTTGACAATCGACATATATCTTTGGAACAATTTGAATGTTATTTTCTCGTCCTTGGATCTTTAGGAGGCGAAGGTGAAGTTGAAGTATGTATTTTATTATTTTGTCCTTCGTGAGGAAACGTGCTGATTCGTGACGTACCTATGTAGTACACAAAAAGCAAGTCAAAAGTGAATAATAAAACAATATGATGAACTTACACATATTAATATTCTTCCGGAATACCCCTATCCTCCAGGGTACCAATTTCTTTCTTTATGAATTGGTTTAGTTTAATATTTACGAGTCTAATCATGCAATTGGTGGTCTAGTTTTTCTATTATTAATTTGAAAATCCTAACGTTTTGCTTGTCTTTCTGTTGATAAGGTCACAAAGAGACAAAAATATGGTGATCCTTTTTTGCTCCTTCGCCTTAGCCTAAACCTTCGTAATCTTTATAGTTTATACAAATCTACTACTACTTATTTTATACGCTTTTCTCTTGCAGATCTGATGGAAGTTATTTCTTAAACAATAGTAGAGTCTAGACTATAAAATAAGTAATAAAATAAATAGTTTCAAACAAATAATTGTTCAAAAATATCTTACATTAAAATTGCGTTCATTAAAATTTTAAATTTATCCCATGAGAATTGCGTCAATTAAGGTTTTTTCAAATGGCGTCGTAATTTGTTACGATATGCATGAAGTCAGTTGAAATTAAAATGTACTTAATATATTACATTGCATAGATTACTAGAGCGATAGCCCACAACGGTTTTGTGAGAAATATCATGGCGAACTGTTGTATTCATGTTGTCTTATTGTTAATACAATCTTTCTCACCGAATCAATGGTGTCACAAATTCAAAGGTGTTTATTATATTATATGACAATTTCGTAAATGAATATTAATTTGTGTAATTCTTTGCAGCGTTATTTTTTATGATCCAATTTAACTTAATCATTCGACTTAATTGAGTTTTAAAAGGTAATGATGATAATGGTACATTACCACGATACCTTACATCTAGATATAGACAAAAAAACCAGTTACCAATTTGACAGGAGAACATCAAACCAGAGAGAGAGAGAGAGAGAATCTATGGAAATGGACAAACGTAAATTAAAAGACAAAATTATATATTATCATTACAAGTCTATAAAATATTGTAGCAAAGGCATGTCAATTTACGTCCTACCTTACCTACCTTACATAACAGTAGCTTATAAAACTTTTTAGACAAAGCAAAAATGTGGCATGTTTCTAAGATAGTTTTTATTGCATATTTGTATGGGACAAGGGGTCGATTTATTTACTTGTAGCTGGAGGCCACGGCAGCACTTTTTGTCTATTTTTCATCTCCTATGGTGTTTTAAAAAGTAGTTTAGATGCAAAGCTTTGTAATATTTTGCTTTACTACAAATGCAAAAAATAATGTCACCGGAAAATAATGGATGGAATTTACATACTCAAAAGGTTTGAACCAGTGATTCATTAGAATATTAATCCATACTAATATAATAAATGCGAAAGTAACTCTGTCTGTCTGTATGTTACGCTTTCACGCCTAAACCAATGAACCGATTTTGATGAAATTTGGTATAGGGGTGGAATAGACCCTCAGAAAGGACATAGGCTATGTTTGGTCGTCATAACCGACATCCACACGGGCGGAGCCGCGGGCAAAAGCTAGTAGTAAGATAATTTACAAGCAGACTTTACAACTACGTTTTTATGAGTAAACTAGCTTTTACCCGCGGCTCCGCCTGCGTGGACGTCGGTTATCGCGACCAAACATAGCCTATGTCCTTTCTCACGGTTTAATCTACCCTCATACCAAATTTCATCAAAATCGGTTCAATGGTTTAGGTGTGAAAGCGTAACATACAGACAGACAGACAGACAGACAGACAGAGTTACTTTTGCATTTATATTATTAGTATGGATATGGATAAAATACACTTCAATTACCAATATTAATTGAAATGTAATTTTTACTATTATTAATTAAAATGAAGTTAGCTCAAGTAATAAAGTTATCAGCATTATATTTTATCCGTAGGAGGTCTATTCTATTAACTTTGAACCATAAATAATGTAATTTTATTAATGTTTTTATGCTGTTACGGTAGAGGAAATGCCTATTGGGAGCCATAGGTGAACTCATTGTTGTCTGCGATAAGGAAGGTGAAGATTGAAGATATGGATGGGAAAAAAAGAAATATACTGAAAGTTAGTACTCCGACAGTCTCAAAAATCATAATTATGTACGTAATGTTACATATTATATTAAACTAGCTTTTCCCTGGCTCTAGCTCCGTCCGCGTGGATGTTGGTTATCGTGACCAAACATAGCCTATGTCCTTTCTCATGGTCTAATCTACCCCTATACCAAATTTCATCAAAATCGGTTCAGTGGTTTAGGCGTGAAAGCGTAACAGACAGAGTTACTTTCGCATTTATAATATTAGTATGGATATGGATTAGATCTTATTAAACACCAGGCAACATAACGCCATGTAGCGCAACTTTGTAGCACAACAACGCAGAACAATGTTGTCTACCCGCGCAGATCAATCGTCGAACAAACAACCAGTCGCAGCTTATGTTGCCCATGTGCTGGCATTGCAGTCAACATTATACGTGTTGCATAACGTTACTGAACTTGATTGCGTATCAAATTTTGCCTAGTGATCACGAGGCTTTAGAGGAACATTAAGGAGTCGGCCTTACGATCGAGAGGTCCCGGGTTTGATCCTGGCCATTACACTACCGACGTGAACCGACTCCTAGCACAAGGAATTTAGCTTAGTTGGAGGGGTTAGAGGGAATATTAGTAACTTCGGTTCTAATATTCTTTTATAAAATAAAATGAAAAAAAAAACAATTAATGTTTAAAAATTTGTTGTTGTTTTGTTATATGAATTTTGTTATATGAAATTGTTGGTAGATGGCTCCACCGTCGCCCTTAAAGACGGATGTAAAGAGAAGGAAAATTTGAAATGATTCAGGTGTGACTCAATAGCTCAGTTGGAAGAGCATTCCCCCTGTAAGGGAAAGGTCGTGAGTTCAAGTTTCACTTGAGCATTTAATTTTTTCCGATGTTTTTCGAAAAAGGTAAGATAACATCCATACTAATATTATAAATGCGAAGGTAACACTGTCTGTCTTTCTGTCTGTCTGTATGTTACGCTTTCACGCCTAAACTACTGAACCAATTTTGATGAAATTTGGTATGGGGATACCTTGAGAAAGGACATAGGCTATGTTTGGTCGCGATAACCGACATTCACGCGGGCAGAGCCGCGGGCAAAAGCTAGTTATTGAATAGTTTTCAACTTTCTCAACACACATTTCAATTTATCGATACTTCCAGTGATGCGTCTTGCTAAACAAAGATGTTACGCTTTGACCTCAAGTTCAATGATGCTTAGTGATTGAAATCTTCATAGATATTATACACACATCTCAATAAATACAGTGAATCAATCTTTGATCTAATGTCTGCAGTTACATTACAATCTATATATAAAAAAGAAAGTCGTTTTAGTTACACTATTTATAACTCAAGAACGACTGTACCGATTTGGCTGAAAATTGGTGAGGATGTAACTTAGAACCAAGAGACGGACATATTAGGATACTTTTCATCGCGTTGGACCTTTATTTCATCCCGGGTATAGGTTCCTGTGGGTTGCGGTCACGGGATCAGTATTTCTGTGACCCTGGTACATTTTTGCATTAAGTACTAGGCTCACAGACACTTTAAGGAACTTTATCTGGGTCACGGAAACAGGAGCAGTGTATCATATACCTTTCTATTCCGAATTTAACGAGGACGAAGTCTCGGGCAAAAGCTAGTTATGTATAATAGCAATGTTTGACAGCAACTCTGAAATTGTAAGGTACTTGTTATTAGAATTTGGTGCTAGCAAGTTAGAGGAGTGAAACTAAGTTACGCATTACTATAAAGATTCCAGAAAAAACCTTATCGCTAGTTATCTACCAATAAACTTACCAACAGAAAGAAACATATATAAATAAATCTACTATGTTTGATATACGATTACGAATTACAAAGTATCAATTAAAACGCCAACAATAAAAGAATGAAACTAAATAAAATTAAAAAAATTATCGATCCATCCAATCTATAAAAACCTCAACATCGACGAAACCCCACAGATTATCTAAATGAAGATACAATAAACTTTAAAAAAGATTTTAAAACCGTAAATCTATAAAAAGTTTTGTGATAGAAAAAAAACAATACCCCTGCTATGTTTCTCATAGATGTGCCATAAGGTTCAATCAATCAATGTCCTTTGGAATAAAAAAGGTGAGCTTGTACGACCCACGTAAAGTTGAGACTCCAAAAAACTTTGCCTTGTATATTTTTTTGTTAACCAACCACGGGAATTGTTTTTGATGGCCTAATAGGGATGTGGGTTTGCTTCTATTTCTGTTTAGTTGTTTTATTTTAGATTGTTGGTTTTTATTTGAATGCAATACGATATGCGCATCTTATGTGCAATCAGCATGTTATGCTCCTATAAGTTCACTTAGATAAGTACCCACTTCATAACTTTACTGGGTAAACGTTGATACAAAAGCAATGTTAACATTAGTTAGTATATTATTTATATTATTATTCTATTTACTTAAATATAGTGCATCTGTTGAGTAAGAATGTCGACACGAAGAACGGAAATTTGATAAATTATAAAAAATACCTACATAAAAAGACATTTTGTAAACATTTACTTGTTTTTGATCTCGATATTTCGAGATGATCAACTACTTTTTATAGTTTTTGCGTGCTATAACCTTTTTTTTATTTTAGATTCCACATAAATGTAAAACCGAACCACATTAATTATCTCACATTTAATTTCTGTTCTTATATATTCAAAGATCTAAAGAAAGCGCCTCCATTAAATAAAAAAAATATGCCACCAATTTAAACTCTGAAACATAAACGTATGATAAAAATCCTCACATTATTTATCAAGCTGTAATCTCATACATTCTCAGCACATTCATCAAGGAGCGTCTCAAATGTAAATGTGCCGCCCTTACACATACGGCCAAAATTCTCCTTAAAAATTATGATTACCTTCCTCTTTGACAAACCCCCATATTTTTGGCACTTAGCATCCCCTTCGCAGCACTGTGATCCTCGGAAAGAATGAATATTTATAACGGCCACGGAGCATTTTTATCGTTTTCCAACTCTGTATTTTGTACCTGCAAGATAGAGGCGAGAGGTTCTAAAAAGTAGTCGGTTTCATTAGAGGCTTAAATTAGAATGCGTGTGTGGACTCTGCGGCCCCAAATTTGGAAGTTTGAAGTCGAACGTATTTTTGTGTATTATACTTTCAGATTGTGAAATTCTTGAAGCGACCAGTGCCTTCGATTCGGCATCATTATACTGACGGTTTATTGTTTGTGTTGCCATTTCACCAATTGATAGGTTGAATTAAAATAATTGATTTAGTTTGTTCTTATGTTTATTGTATGAACTGATTACATTATTGTGTATTGGGTTTCTGACTTTGTTTTTTATGATGCTACTTTATGTTATGATTTCCCTCATAAAGATAAATACTGTTTAGTATATTATATAGTAAATTCATGTTGTCTATAGTTTAAATAGGAAATAAATATATATTTAATTTTCATGTGAATAATTATTTCCACTTATCTATGACGTGAAAAAAAAACGACGACGACGGACGTCTTGAAATAAATGAAGTAGAACCAAATGATATTGTTTTCTTCCTTTCACCTCGAGAAGTCCCGTTGCTTCAATAATGTATTGCTATTAACTATACCTATATTACAGTGATGACATTTAAACTGAGGGCGATCCGGCTCCAACATGTTGCCCTATAATTTTGTTATCAGCTCATCTCGGGTGTTGAGTTTTTGTAACCACTTCACTATCTCACGAACGTCATTGTTTCCATTTAAGCTTCGATTGAGATTCCTTTTAGCTTTTATTTTAAGGTTTATGTTTGGGCTGGATAAGTTTTGATAAGTAGAGGCTATATTTGTATGGTGTACTGTTACAACGTGTTTAAAAGAAAGATTATTATCTGTTTACTGACATAATACGGAACCTTCTTTATTTACACAATTAATCATTTTAGATGTACTTGTGGAAGTTTACGTTATTATAACAAATTAAAATAAAACAATTTTAACGGATTCTTTTGCGATATATCTGCAAGAGTTAGATAAATAAAATCTGTTAAAGATAGTTTAATTTCAATGATTGGTAAAATAGGAAGAAATACTTGTTTTTAAAGTTTTGGGTTTTAAAATAAAGTCATCATTAACTGATGATGATGTGTGAAGCAAGCCTGTTTGAGGCTTTCAAATTATACTCCATAACAAGGAACATCTCTAAAGAAATAATGACAGTCTTTTACGAAATAACGATAGCCAAAAAAGTTCTCAAGGGAACATTGTTATCACTTTCGAAACCCTAATCAAACACTGCCTGTGTGTTTATGGACAGAGTTACGTTGACACTTTATGGTGTAATTACTTCCTGGCTACATACTCTAACGTTAATTGTTGGTGTCGTATATCCAGATGATGTATTGATTTTATCAGTCAACGTCACAGGTCAAAGGGTTAGAAGAGGCTGGTATAATTAAATTTTGAGTTAATTGGGTGCTTGAATCGAATGAGTAAGAAGATTAATTATGATAATCGGTTATCTTTACTGGTGTGAATGGATGCTTTTTAATTTATTATAAGGACGCATCAAATGCTATTAATTCATTACCATGTAACTAACTATTTGTATACTTTTTGATTCGTAAACTTTACACTGATTGCATTCAAAGTATTATATACTGAAGAAAAATATATTTGCACTTGAACAAACTACAGAGGCTTGAAGAGCCATCGTAGAATAATAGTTGAGAATCACTACAATTAATTTTTGCATCAAACCATGCAGAATACAGCAAAATATAAAACTGAACTTTAAAGGGAAACATTCACACTGTGCTGGTTAGGTCTTTATGATGCACGCGCCTTAATTGGTCGCATTTACGCCAATGGCTTTTAGCCGATAGCGTCACTTTCGACATTTCCTTTGATAACGCACGTTCAGCTAAAAGGGTGCTAAAACAACACACCAGTTAACAGATTTAATTACGCGTAAAAAGAATTGTAGTGAAAATTTTTGATGAACTTAATGGAATATCAAAGAGCGGTATACTCGTATAGTGATTCATGTAATGCCAGATAAATCAAGATAAGTAATTTTTATATTTTAACAGATGCATTAATTAAATGTCAAAGCAATTTTCTATGTTATGTTGTGTTGTTTACAAAAAGTGAGATTTCAGGCAAGAAATGAACTGCTTACAGTTTGGCTTAAATTCCATTCTAAGTTTATGGTAATGGTACTACCTATCACAAAATTTCCATCTTTCCTAAAACCACGTTAGTCTGGAGTGACTGGGATCTTAGACCACAAAGACTTACCATTTGAATGATTTTATGGCGTTGTAAATTAAGAGACTCAATTATAGATCAGTTAATATCAAAGAATAGATAAATAACAGTACTGGTGTATTAATGTACAATATCAAGACGACGAACTCTGTACAGCCTCGTATTATTTTCTTTTTCACTGGTATCTTGCCAAATGTTATAGCGTAGTCGTGTTTTGCCATTCGCTTGAAATTCAATTTCTTAAATTTTCGTCTTGAGTGGAATCTCGTTATGAGCTGTCCTAGTTTTGTTATTGTTACAATATTCTTTTTAAAGTAGACGTAGTTACATCGTAGCGTTCAAGGAGATACACTGGGCCCTACTAACATCCTTGAAGTTGAAAACAACCTCACGTCCAGGTCGGCAGCACGGGCGGAACTCAATTCATTCAAATGCTTGGGCAGAGTAATCAAAATTATGATCTCAGGATTTGGATAGTCAGATGGTAGTCATAACCGATTAAAGGTTTGAATCCAGATTGAGACAGCAAAATATCATTTGTATTTTTTATCATTGCAATAACGCTTGTACATTTGAATAATCCAAAAACTTATTATTTCGACCCAATTTTCCGTTGACAAAATTAACACCGAGATATCAAATTCAATTTTATGTAGCTCGCTCAGCAATAAGTTTGTTTTATCCCCTCCGTAACCATATACTCGTATCAAGGGACGCATTTGGGCGCAAATTCAATATTTTCGACGTCCATACCAATAAAGTTGGTAATACAGTTGTAATTTTTATTAATGTATTTTATTAATGACGGCATTTTTTACTTGGCTTAAGTTTTGACTTATTCTCATAGGGGTAGGCGGATAATACATCTTTTCACATAAAACTATCCTAGTAGGTATACGTGTTTTGCTTCTTCAATGTGAGTCCTAAAAACTCCAACTTTTACATCGCTAAAAAGTTGTGAATATTATGACCTAAACAACTCATTGGTGATAATATCGAAGTGCTCTTTTAGAATAGCAAAGTTTGTGAAAGTGTGGAGACTGATGATATCTCTACCCATAGGTCACATACAAGTCGAACATGAATAGGGTTACTCGCGGAACGCGTTTTAGGGCAACAGGTTCGTGCCCTAGATTTTAAATTCTTGGCTAATTACTGCAAGTCGATATCAATAATTGTGCCTTTTAAGTAGTTCATTATGAAGAAATAGAGGTGTTAATACAACTCTCTAATAACCCCTCTATAAATGGTATCAGTATAAAAAGCCGAGAAGTTCGTCATGAGTTAGTTTGCTTCGGGTATTCGATGTTCATACAGACATAATCGAATACCCCAAGCACACTGACTCATGACGAACCAAATCCAAATGTGCTTAGACCAGTTTTTGAGTGTCTCAAATGCGACTTACATTTATTCATCTTCGTTCGTCCCCTTTTTTGTCTGTTACATTGTTGGCTGAAACAATGGCTTTAGTATTGTATCCGGAATTTATCATTCTAACACCATCGACGGAAACGCCAGGCGATATGTGTTTATAATAAGGAATCATGATGGGTATCATGGCTATTTTACTCTATAAATGTTTGTATAGACCATAACAATGATGTAAGCGATTGTTGTATACGTGGAATGCATGGTGATAGGGACGACGATTGGTATCATAAGTGACATCAAGCTGAAGTAACATCTTCGCAAAATCATTATATTAGCATAGTTTGGACGGTGGAACTTGAAAGGTTGTTGACCATTTGAACTATTCAAATTTGAAATTCTGTAAAATTTTTAATTACATTGACATTAAAAAAATTTCGGATTAAAAATTTGAAAATTTTAGTATAAATTCCACATACTTTGTGAACTGGAATTCGATGTTGTGTCCGCTTATTCTCCAGAGTCACTTATTGTCATTGAAATATCTGAAACAAAATAAAAGTGAATAAGTTAAGTAAAATAAATAAAATATCGATGTTTTTACCAAACTATTAAGAAGGGTTATGTTTTTCGTGCGTATCTTGTATGTATGTTTATAACATTCCTTATTAATTCATATCATCTGAACCACTATACGGACTTAAAGGATTGATATCCCAAATTATAGGTATTCATTGCCCAAGTGTTCTTAGGTCCATAAAATGTTAATAAAAAGCTAAATGGTGAGTTTTTGATGCCAAATATATGTATATGTTGTCAAAATAAAATTACTGAAAGTTAACGAGTAGGGTATCAAAACGAAGCAAATTGAAAAATGATTACAAAAATATACAATATCATAGCTAAAAAGTATACAAAAACAAATTATTAAAAATATAAAACTCGACTGATAACTGAAAATATTGAAACAAGTTTGATAGCAGGAGCAGGCGGTACCCAATTGCCACGCTTGTTATATAAATATATATAAGCTGGAACCATAAACACAAACTTTTGAAAAGAATTAACATGAAAAAGAACATTCAAATAAAAATGACATTTATTAGAGTAACTAAATCATTAACATCACTGAAGATAAAACGAGTAAATATTTTTAAACTACTGAAGGTAATTCTAACATAACTGAACATGTTTACTTAAAAAACAATACAGGGGAGGGTGCTAAACTTTGTGTTTGTGCGGGACACAATTTTACGATTGGGGACGTCCGCCCACCGCCCGGAATCCAGGCGCCACTCGCATTAGACAATCCGATATTGGAATCGTATTCAACATTAACTAAACATAAAAATGTTTAGCGTCACATAAATTATTCTCTAAAGGAGCCGATGTTTTTCACAGATCCACAGCACTAATGTTTTATTACTAATGGATGTCTATTGACTGCGTAATTTCAAATAAATTTATTAGACGAGTTTGTAATTTGATTTTTATCATGGGCACGGTGACCGTTAAACTTTCTGTGGTGATGTTATGAATGGTAAATATATTCTAAATGGTTGTAAACGCTGTCCTTTCATAGTATATATTGGCCCACGCAGTGCACTCAATATCTCTAACAATACTTTTACGCAGGGCATGATTTGGAGACCCCTGAATAACACAGGTCTCAAAGGACCAACACAATAACCCGTGTATAATAATAGTTGTAGATTTGAAAGTGATTTGAATATGAATGGGCACCCTCCCGCGCAGTCTCGTAATAACAAATATGAAGTGTTGCTTTTATACTTACCCTTCATGATTTTGACTCTTATAAAGAATTGATTTAGTACTGTTACAGTTTATAATAATTATAGGTATGGTGGTAATTGTATATTTTATATTTTGTTTTGATCTGCGCGACCGGTATTTTGGTATTGTGGTGATATATTATATGGACCATAAAACTTTTTATATTGAACCGCATGATTGGAATGGTGCAGAAGAAATGAATAAAATATTCTCGACGGTAAGAATTGAAAAGGATTGAATTACTTAGAAGGGCAACTTGTGTAAGGAGGTAAGCTATATCCGTTTCTTTTTCTACTCTGATACTTTTGGGAGAAGCACTATGACTATTTTAATTTTGTGGTTTCTGGACACTTTGGATTCTGTATCATATATATATCCAAGTAAGTCTGTAAGGGTCTAACATAAAATATAAGAGCAAAATACAAACTACGGTAGATTCCAAAATATGAATGATAGTAGATTGAAATGTATCCCTCAACTTGTAGTTCTTCTTTTGACATCATTCCCGTGTACACCCCATATTCTTTCTCTATACTCACTCATATCATTTCGTATAAATCTTGTTTGCTTTGCGAGGGCGTCACCACCGTCCACCCCTGGACACTGGGCAGATATTGATCGCGGAATGAATTTTTGCAACACGTTCATGTCACATGTGGTCGTTTTCCATATGCAAATTAGAGTTTCCCCTTGGTTTTAAGTGTGCTTTTTTATGTCTCCAACATTTATTTGTTGAAACTTGTTCATGGTCAGCGCGGCTGTCGTAGTTAAAATATTGTGTACGAATGAATTTCCATATGTTACTGTTCATATGCATGTGCTAATTTAGAAGCGCTTTTGCTCATACCACGGTGTTTTTATGCAGTTGCAGTTGAAAATTACCATTGTTTTCCATCGAGGCATCTTTTATTTCTTATATCACATTTTTCATTACAGTACTTTTCTGATCTCTATTTAGTGTACTGTAACTACACTAAATATACCTTTTTTTTTTTCACACATTCTATAAATGAGCTCATATTCATGAAACATTTTGATTCCACCTTCATTGAAATCCTTTCAAAACTTGTGAAATGTGAAACTAATGTCATTGAATACTATGAAGTGATCTGAAATAACCGAAATGTAATAATTCATTCGCTATTAATAGACGAAATCAAAACAGCGAGCGTTAGAACACGCCAGACTAACCGTCACACGTCATATCAAATCGAGTCATGGTTCTAGACACAGTAATTTAGCGTGTTGCGACCGACATCGGTTTTAGCTTTTCAAATTGAGATAATGTAGTAATTTAGTTTTGATAACAGACTTTTATTCTAAATTTAGATTGGTTTTCAAATGGCTGTTACTTTTCTTCATTTTAATCCATATGGTGTCTAGTGACTCAGTTAATGACTCAAAGGAGAGAGTTTTGATAGTCTAGACATTCGCTACAATGTTTATGATGATTTCTTGGCTTAGACTAAAAATACTTTACTTTTTAGTATTGCTATAGAAATAAAATAAATCCTCAATCATTATCCACGAACTGAACAAACGCTCAATAAACTGACAGTGCATCTGACGGGAGTCAATCACTGCTCAATTTTACTTCACATGAATGAAACCGAAACGAATGCGTCAACAAAATGCTTTTTATGTACTCTGCCATTTTTTTGTTTAAACACGGCTATGAACTGGGACATGGGAGAATGAAGTTCTCGTATTGTTAAACAATTGTGATAGTATCACTATAATCGTATTTTAATGTTGATATCTAAAGTAAGATGCCGCATGGTTCCTGGCAGAGTAGAATTTGGGCATATCTCTTCTGTCGTGTCGTAAAAGGCGACTAAGGGATAGGGCTGTTTAACATCAGACAGATATATACAGCCCAGACTCAGCCTCATATGCATGGTTCGAGTCAACAATAGTGCAAGGAATACGGCAATAGGCACTATAGTAATGCGTGGGACTGAATACATTGATTGGTGAAATGTGGATTTTAATTCACCTTTGCCTAACCCTCCGGGGACAAAAGGCGTGATTATAATTGTATCTAGAGTAACACAGTTTTTTTTATATAGGACACTTCAATTTGACTTCACCTCGCCTGATGTTAAGCAAAGGCAAAGTCTCGGAAAGAGGGTCACTATCGTTAACATGTACAGTAAGCTTCAGAGAAAAGGGACCCCCCTTGATAATGAAATGAAAGCATTGAAGTTTTTTGATATATTACGTATATGGTATGTTGGTCTAGTGGTTATGACCGACGCTTTGAGTATACCGCAAGCGGGGGTTCAAATCCTCGGACACGAAGTTCTTTTTGTATTCATATATGTAATTATTTTTTTAGTCTCTTAAGCACTTTTTGTTAATCATTATTTAAGGAATCAAATTTTATAGTAGGTATGAGGTTTGTAAGAAAAAATAGGCTTGTTGCATAAACAATATTAATTTATTTCTCGAATTACATTTCTAGGACTACATGGAGGTCATTTCCTGGTTGAGTATACAGTTTATCTATCTGAGTTAAATTAGGGTTACTTATTTTTAGATTTCACCTGACCTAAATTTATTGACAAAACACAATACCCTAAGTGAAGTATAAAATGTTTAATATTAGATAATTCTAGAAACATAACTACAATATTTATTTAAAGTTGCCAACATAAATTTTTTACACTCTGAATAATCTTCGAAAATAAAAGAATGGTTGAAAAATGAAATGTTATTTGTGCCTGTGAATCACAAAGAAAGAACCAACATGCTAAACTATAACGGGATAGCAATATACATCTTCCTCTTTGATCACATTTTCTGATAAGTAACCCTTTCAACACAACATTAGAAAAATATGTGAGGTCAGATGGTGCATCGTTAACACATTAGAAGATTACTAAACTTGTAAACAAGAGTAATGGAATATTAATAATATACCTACTATTATTATTATGAATGTTAGGACACTTTATAAACAGCGCAGCGTCATCTAGCCCAAAATAGCACCTTAATGTGATAACTGATAAGGATACTAGACAACTGATATAATACTTATTTTAGATAAATTACACCCAGACACATAGCAAATAATCGTGTTCATCACACAAAGATTTGTCCCTTTATGCATGCGGCACTATTTCGCATTAATTCCCAAGTTCGGTTTACCTCTTCATCCATTTTTTTTTTACTTTATTTCACTTGAGTCCCAGTTTAAAACCATCTGACCCCACAAGTTTTCTATAGGATTAAGATCCGGGCATTTAGCCGGCCGCTCAAACACCGTTATATCTTCTTGTGCATTTAGCCAGTCCTGCACAATTTGGGACCGATGCACTGAAGAGATATCCTGAACCAGGTAAATTTGTCCTTCTGGATATGCGACCCGCACTGAAGTCAGCATTACGTCTTTCAACACTTCAAGGTATCGCTCACTGTTCATGCGGCCACCTATTTCCACTAGCTCGCCTGGGCCCATTGAAGACATCCATCCCCAGTAACCTAAAATAATAAACATTTTCAAATCTGTTGCAATATATGTAAAACAATATCAGCAGCAATAATAATTAAAATATATAATATATAATATACATATATATATATATATATATATATATATATATATATATATATATATCGTTACTCAAAGACTGTAAAGAATCTTTGTAGATTCTTTTGTAGATTTTTATGCCAATTTGTTATGTACCTGGAGTACTACTAAACATATATATATATATATATATATATATATATATATATATAAATATATGTATATATATATATATATATATTTCGGGGTAGAGAATAAACAAGTTTCATGTTTATTTATACATATTTATTTGTTACAGAATATAATGATTTACTTACGTAATGTTAACCGCAGCATTTTTCGTTGGTAAATATAACAATTTCGTTTTCCCAGTCGGAATTTAAATAACGAGTGATAAAATTTACTCGGTTGGTGCGATGATCGTCAGTATGTTGAATCTTTCTGGCTGGCTTATAATTATGGATGTTCGCAGCGTGTAGATGTCGTCGAACAGTGCTCAGCGATACTCCAAAAGTCTCAGCACTTGCGCGCGTAGTTTTGAAGGGTGCCACTGAGTGAGCTTCCACAATATCACGGTGCCGCTCTGATTCATGAGTATAAGCAACTGGGCGAGGTCCTTGGCGTTCATATTTATATCACTCGTCGCTTGATACCTTCGCATCCATCTACGCACTGTATTTCTCTGTAATGAAAATGATAATAAATAAAAGAAACTCCAAAAAACTAACTTGTAAATGAAAATATAACATGATTGATTAAGCAATATAAATAGGTATATAATATAGGTATTTTTATCGTAACTCTTACCGTTTTGCCCATATCTCGTGCTATTTTCTTTATGCTTTGTTCTTGCTCCCAGAGAACAACAATTTTAGCTTTCATAAATGTTGTTAATCGAACGATACTTTCAATTTACTCAAAAAACTGATCAAAAACTTAATAAATTGAATAATATTACGAGGAGGATTAATACAACAATGCAAATTACTACGAATTATAAAGTTACCTTCAATCACAGTTTAGGAAATAAGGCAAAGAAGTATTCTAATTGCAACTTTAGTGCGCTGTAACAGATATTATAATACTATAGCCACAGCTCATGTAGCAGATAAATTTTTGAAGTAAAACATGACGGTAGTGCAAGAAGCTGTATCAAGTGTAATCTATTGAACTAAAAAAGAAATCTATACAAATTTCAACCTTATCTTTTAGTCAATTGAGTAATTATTATTGTTACATATGGTGGAAGTTGAAATTTAAACCTTAAGGTCTAGAAAATTACACCGTAATCAGCTTTGTTCGATAAAAGGAGTAATGTTATTCATATTTTCGTCATTATTATTAAGTGAATCGATAGCCTAGTGGTATAAGGCACGGTCTAAGTGATCGGCTGGCGCTGAGGATGCGGGTTCGTATCCTCAAGCGGCAGTGGCATCTTTTTGTGAGTTTATTGTATCATGGTATACAATTGAGCCGAAAGACGAAAAATATCAGATAATTACAAATATGAACATGCAAATAAAAGGCAGATGAAGCTGCTCGCTCGTTCGCAGCTCTGCGACGATCGCATCACGTGACGTCATTCGTGAGTCATGTGACGCGGCCGGCGCAAGCGGCGATATTCTTTAAGTATTGAGGGGGTCCGTTTTCTCTGACGCTGGCTGTACCATGTTAACAGTGGTGGCACGCAGCTTAACGGCCTCATTAGATGCCTTTTCACGCCCCGCTTAAAGCTTTGGTGCTTTGGCATAACTAGAAAGTTCATTGACGAAAAATGGATCCAAAATATGTTAAAGTATCAACATTTACTTTTTAAATTGGACGTGAATATGATTTCACTTCACCTGATCAAGCCAAAGTCAAGGTAAATTCTCAGGAAAAAGAGTCATGTTTACAGGCACCTACAAAGGCAATGGTGGCCCGCTGATGGACGACTTACAGATGCTTTTTCACCCGGGACTTTAAGCGTCGGTAGCTTAGTGGTTAAGGACTCGACCTTACGATCGAGAGGTCCCGGGTTCGATCCTGGCCATTACACTACCGACGTGAACCCACTTCTAACACAAGCAATTTAGCTTAGCTGGAGGGGTTAGAGGGAATATTAGTAACTACGGTTCTAATATTCTTTAAAAAAAAAAAGTTTACACATGTATTAGTAAAGAAGTAGGTAGATGAATAATATCGTATATTGAGAACAACCTGTAAAGATATATTTCAGATAATAATAAATAGAAAAAATAAAATAAAGGACGGCAAAGAAAATATTCATCGATCCACTTGGTTCTTGATGGAATATTCTGCACCATAAACATTTTGAAAATGCTAAAAACTTAAGTTCATTGCTAAATAGGTTATTGCTGATAATTTCTTATGTTATGTGTGTATTTATCGCAGGTTTATAAGTGCCCGGTTAATGGCAATAGGCTCGCCACCTATTACATTGGGACCTAAACATAAACTGGCGAAATGTGGGTGCTAGCACCTCTGCCTACCCCTTCGGGGAATACAGGCGTGAGTTTATGTTATGTTATGTTCTTACAAACAAAGAACTATTGTTTCGTACCCGAGAATAATTACTTAGCTAAAAAGCTTTCCATCATCAGAAGAATGGAACAGTGAAAAATAAAACGCTTAACGATATGAATACTATAAATATTAATAAGGAATGTTTGCCGTTTATTTTCTTTTCTGACGAATGAAAACAGCACCAGTCTGCAAATTTTGTTTTTATTCCATTGATGATGATTTATTATTCATAGGTCAAATATGTCATCTCAGTTTACCGTTTCGTTTTGCTTATGTTCAATATTAGCTTTTGCCCGCGGCTCCGCACGCGTGGATGTCGATTATCGCGACCAAACATAGCCTATGTCCTTTCTCATGGTCTAATCTACCCCTATACCAAATTTCATCAAAATCGGTTCAGTGGTTTAGGCGTGAAAGCGTAACATACAGACAGTCAGACAGAAAAACAGACAGACAGACAGAGTTATTAGTATGGAAGTATGGATATGAATTATTACAGATACCACTGAAGATAATAAAACAACAAAAACATAACATAAACTCACGCCTGTATTCCCCGAAGGGGTAGGCAGAGGTGCTAGCACCCACATTTCGCCAGTTTATATTTAGGTCCCAGTGTAAAAGGTGGCGAGCCTATTGCCATTAACCGGGCACTTATAAACCTGCGATAAAGATAAGATAAAGATAATAAGATAATATGATAAATTAATACTTTTTACTCTACTTACTTAATACTTAAACAGATACTTATTGTAAAATGCATATATATGTCACGTCATATTTGACTCACTAAATTGTATCAATAACCAACCCTGTTGATGTACACGCACATGTCTCATATCTTTTGATATGCACCGTGACACATGACTCGAGGTTGATTGCAGACGTGACGGTGACGTGACGACCCACCTAACTGGGTGCGGGCTACGTGTGATTTTGTTTAGATGTTAATCTTATTTTGGGTTGTTGCAAGAATATATTACGAGTCCTGAAAATAAGAGTCATATAAAAAAAGTTTATTAATAGAATTTGTAGGGAAAGATGCATCGGTAGCTTAGTGTTTAAGGAGTCGGCCTTACGATCGAGAGGTCCGGGGTTCGATCCTGGCCACACTATCGACGTGAACCCACTCCTAGCACAAGCAATTAAGCTTAGTTGGAGGGGTTAGAGGGAATATTAGTAACTTCGGTTCTAATATTCTTTAAAATAAAATCGTGACTTAAGATGTATGTAACAAGGATCCCGTCATCCCATAAAGAACTATATCTAAGACTAACCTTTACATTAGATGAGGTGCCAAACGAGTCATATTCAACGAAACAGGTATTATTAAAAAAAATAGGAAGGTTTTTAAACCAAACTTTGGTGTTGTTATAAGATGGTTACAAGTATCAACAAAGTATGTTCAGAAGCGCTGTTGACCTGATGAGAGTACTGTCTGAGTGGCCGTCTCCGTCTTCTTGGCCCGAGTGAACTCTTTGAATATCACCAAGAGTAGCGATTTAGAGTGTTTCAACACTTTCAAACTATTTCACGCCAAAGTCATTTAGCAGAGTATCTTTAGGTATCATTGATGAATCAATGCTCTTAGCACTATTTATTTAGGCTTAATGTAAACCTACGAGAATGCCATACAGTAAGGCGAAACCAGTCAGGTTCAATATAATAAATACTGTTGAAAAATTACAAGTGTTCTCAATAATGTGTAACAATGAATTCCACCAAGTGCCAATAAATAGTATCCTAGCACTATAGTCATTAAGATTGAAGCTACTAAATAAGTACCCGCTAAAAGTATAAAATATAAGTGAACATAATATGTATTGTGAATCTAATATTAATTAGGATCGACTTCAATTAAAATAACAATATCAATGCAATTGATGCCAAAAAGGCTATTGAAATGATCTGCATGTGAAATTGATAGACTATAATAACGCTTCAAGAAACTCTTGACTTGAAAACTTAACTATCTAGTATGCTTTTGCAACATAACTGATCAGTAGTGTCCAATAGTCTCATTCTACAAATTGCAAGGTATTATTTGGTTCACACCAAACAAGTTGGTTGTTAATGGTTAAAGACAAAAATAAAAGATGAGCTGAGCGAGTTTTTTCTTGCTCCATAGGAAAAAAGACAGAGTTAATAAAATAACATAAATAAGTTAATCGAATACATAGGGAAAATGAAGAATCATCCCGAAAATAAATTATTTGCAAATTAAGCAAAATCTGTGCCAATACAATAAATAATTATTATGTTGTAAAATTTATCATGCGGATATTGTATGATTGGCATGTTCCGATATAAAATACCACCTAGGATATAACTTAGACGTTTTGCGGTCACAGTTTATCAAAACAATATAAATCATCACTTAATGCTCTGTTGTTCTTGATATCTTTTACTTTATTTTTCTTACAGAGAAACCGTTTTTATCTCTCTGTAACCTCCTTATTATTGAACATATTATTCAAAAGATTGACATCTAATAACAACTGTTTGCTTGCCATGTTACGTGGAACACAGATCTTAGAATATTTCAAAATTCAAAACAAAACCATTTTACTTCATTTTTACCCTGTTCCCTGTAAGAGACAGGTCGCAAGTCCAATTCCTATCTTAGACATTCGCAATATTTTTCTAATCTAAATCGATAGACTTTTACTTCTTGCTAGGGGCTAAATTTTTAAACTACTAGCTTTTGCCCGTGGCTCCGCCCGCGTGGATGTCGGTTATCGCAACCAAATTTCTCAAGATCTTATCTACCCTTATACCAAATTTCATCAAAATCGGTTTAGTGGTATAGGGGTGAAAGCGTAACATACAGACAGACAGACAGACAGACAGACTGAGTTACTTTCGCATTTATAATATTAGTATGGAGTATGGATGCAGATATCACATACGCATTTTATAATAACGATTATTATTATACCAATTTTCACATTTTATTCAACATGTTCAGTTCTTAATAACGTTACCTGGATGATTGTTTGTATCCAGGTTAATTACATCGATAAAATCGTGCATGAAATTATCGGATAACACTGGACCTGGGTTCATGTTATTGGCCTGATACTAGACGGTTCAAACATGCTAATATTGGCACCCGTTCCTGGAAAATTATTATAATTTTGGCTGTTGACGATAAGGTATCAGTAGCGTGACGGGCCGTGACAAATACTAGTAATAATATTAGAGGGTTTTTTGCATACCTATCGTAATGTGTGTATTAAGTACACTTTAGTTTTGATTAGATATCAGCCCTATTTGTATATATTTTCGGACACGATGTTAGCCTAAGCAAAGGATAGGGTGTTTCCCTTTCATTAATATCTCTTTGTTATTACTGTTAACTACTAGTGATACATGAAATACATACGAGTACTAGACTTATGAAATAGGCAATTTATTGAATTTGACCGGATGTAAAGAGTAGCAAGCCATCTCTTCCCATGCGGTGTCGTACAAGGCGACTAAGGGATAGGGCTGTTTAACATAAGACAGATATATACAGCCCAGACTCAGCCTCATATACATGGCTCGAGTCAACAATTGTGCCAGGAATACGGCAATTAGGCCCCCTATCACGTGGGACAGATTACATTTATTGGTGGAATGTGGGTGTTTATTTACCTCTGCCTAATTCTCTTTGATCAAGGCGTGATTATATGTATGTATGTAAAGAGTAATTAAAAAACATAACATATCATAAACTCACGCCTATATTCCCCGAAGGGGTAGGCTAGCACCCACATTTCGCCAGTTCATGTTTAGGTCCCAATGTAAGAGGTGCCGAGCCTATTAACCGGGCACTTATAAACCTGCGAAACGCATCGAAAAGTCATTGGTGTGTGCCATGGTAAACCTGGGATCGAACCGCAGTGGAGTTTGTTGCGCCGTTTCTTCTCCACCAGCGCCTTGGAAGCGGTGGTAAGCTCAGATTAGTAGAATTAAAATTGACGTCAATAAGAAACAATTTTATTGTTCTATATTAAAAATAAATGACTATGACTATGATTAACCCGAGACCTCGTCTCAGCAGTCCATTACCCATACCACTATGCTACCGCAGAATTAAAAAACACGTGCTAATTAAATAGTTTCATATGTAATTGGGTCGCTGCCTCAGTCAAGTAGTAGAAGTAGACAAATCTAACCAATTGGACCATTCCAAAAATTGTCGGACGATTATAAAAGACTGGATAGTTGGAATCCTAAGCAAATTTTTGCAAGCTACCAAGCTATTTGTAGGATTGTTGCCGCCAAAAATATACAGAGGGTTGTAGCTGTTAATAGGCACATCCGCCAAATTTGTAACGTTAATCTCGAACAATTAACGCTCATAAATTAAAGTCCATTTGCAATTCAGTTGAATTTTTGCAATGATCCTAAAATCTGCGATTATTGCGAAAATCTACCTTTAATTCTTTATGTCTGGAATTATGCTATCGGCATAGAATTTTCGCAATGATCTGTGTCTGATTATCTAACGATGTACTTACTACACACAGGGTGTATTTTTGAAACGGGGCAGTAAAGGCAGTCGCCTTAACCGTATTCTTAGGAGACCTTCTCTAATTTTTAGAGATATTTTGAACTGCATTCACCGATTTTGAAAAAATCGTATAGTCAGCAAGAAAAATACTAAAAGTTCAAAAAAATCTGATGCCAATTGATCCTATTTCTTGTGGGGATCAAAGGACTGTATCGGACCGTTTTAGCTTTGAGTACTAAGAACGACAGAAAGCGCCAAAAACGTTTCCCATACATTTCAAAAATACTGCCTTTACTACCCCCGTTTCAAAAATACACCCTGTATACATAACATTGAAATATCGTGTTTCCTTGATTCTTGGTTCCGGGATAATGCTCCAATACAACAACGACTATGTTTAAAAAAACTAAATAGACTTCAAGTAGAGCATGGAATTCATATTCAAGATAGTAGATAATAACTTTTATGTTAATTTTATCTACCATCTTGAATATAGACATCGTATAACAAACAAATCTCTTACTGCATCTCTCTCATATGACGGGCAACTTTTGCTTCACTAGTGCGTACAGTCTCTCTGTGTATTAGTTTAACACTTTCTAAGTTACCGACCAACTTAATTCTAAAATTTTACATAAAATACATGTAATCACGCCTTTATCCCTGGAGGGTTAGGTTAAAATAATACACTCAATTCAATAATTTATTAACCGACGTAAACTTCAAAAAGGAGGAGGTTCTTAATTCGACTTGACAGTACGAATTGTATGTTTGTTACGCGATATCAAAGCCAGTTATGAACGGAATTTTATTGATTTAAATACTTTTCTGTTATGTAAATTTATTAGTGTTCAGCAACATTTGAAGGCGATTGTGCTTGTCCAAAAAAATATTTAGTAGATTATATTATAATGTACGTAACTTATCACAATTCAAAATTTGTAACACACATTATTATACTGGACGGCCATGATACAAAATAATATCACAATATTTTCCGATTTGAGAATAGCATTTATATACATAATATACGTAATAATTATTATAAATAAAAATATAAAACCAACTTATTGTTTATTCCGCGTGGTAATACTCAACATGAAAACGATTTATTTATTGTTTTATATAATTATGAAGTGAGTTAAACCAGAAAAACATCACGTCTGACACGTGCCGTGATTACGAGCACATGTAATCATATCCTAACGAACACCCCTTAAACACCCTGATATGAAAACCCTCTGCATAGTGTGAAATATTTTTTGACGAATTTTGACAGCATTGTTCTTTATTGGAGACTTTTTCTCCTCTCTTTGCAAAATCATCTGGAAGTATTAATATGGCGAAGGAGTTTTTTGTTTAACGTTTGGGAATAATGTTCAGGTAAAAGAAATAACGCATGGGGGTTGTAATTTTTTTTTTTCTTTCACCAAATTAATACTTCCAGATAATTTGGCTATCGAAACTGTTCAAATTATTTTTTTCCAAAACGACTTTAAGAATCACTCAGTATATTATGTATAACGACTCGCAGGTGATCTTAATGCGACTCCAAACACCCAAATCCATACTAATATTATAAATGCGAAAATAACTCTGTCTGTATGTTACGCTTTCACGCCTAAGCCACTGAACCGATTTTAATGAAATTTGGTAGAGGGGTAGATTAGACCTTGAGAAAGGACATAGGCTATGTTTGTTCGCGATAACCGACATCCACGCGGGCGGAGCCGTGGGCAAAAGCTAGTATATCATAAATAAATATCGTCTACATTTTGTTCGTTATCGTTTACCGCGGGGTTAACTCAATATCGCCATTTGCTAACAGCAAACACTCGCTATCAGGTATTCCTAAATTAATTTTGCCAAAATGAATTCGCTGTTTGTATATCGTTGACTAACCTGTTTGAATAGTAAGTGTCAATGAGTACCGACATGTTAATAAACAATGAATGTATGCACTATTTGTGTTGATGTTAATAATATAGAAAGAAAGAAGAAAGAAAGAAAATTCGTTTATTATACACTTCACTACACACTGAACAAAAGAAAATATATAGGTATACGAACAACGATAGGTGGGTTGTACACGCACATTTCAGATACTTTTTCTGATTTCCGATTTCTGAATCTACGCAATAAATAAAAAGAAAAAAGAATTGGTCTCCTAAGTCTCGCGTTTGACGATTTTCCAGAAACTAATAGCTTTTTGTACTCTCAACCGAGGAGCATGCATGAAGAATGTAATGAGAGTGAAAACGCGAGAGTAGTATGTCAGGATCGTAGCAAATAGAGATCCGTGATCTCTGCCAACCCCTATGGGAAAGAGTCGTGATTTTATGTATGTTTTTTTTTTATATACAGGCCACGTCAATTTGACTTCACCTCGCCTGATGTTAAGCTAAAGGCAAAGTCTCGGAAAGAGGGTCACCATCGTAAACATTTACCATGTTAACAGTGGTGGCACTCAGCTTGACAGCCTCATTAGATGCCTTTTCACGCCCCGCTTAAAGGACCCGGGACTGTTTTTTTTTGTGGAGAATTGTAGACCAAATATACCAAAGATTGTTTGCGTTTAGTTATCTACCTATCCGAATGGTGTATAATACTATTTTATTAATCAAAATGTTTCTATCAACAAAACTAAACCTTCGAGGGTACCAAGCACTCTGTGCTGTAAATAGTGTAGAAAATAAATCGTTAATAACTCTTACAATAAGGAGAAATATCCACGAAACATTTTTAGTTTGTGTACTCTCCTGATAATCCATAAATTAGTAGCTCCTTCGGTACCTTATCGGGGATATGAAATTTAAAGGAAGTAAAATTACTGCAATAATCGACTTTCTGCCTCAAATAAAGGTATTGCACAAGTTTGCCGTTCAAATCTACAATATTAATTAAAGTTCGCTGTAGCAGACCATTACAGTCACGATATTGAAGTAACAGTTTTGTAAAAAGAAAACCAATAGTTTTTGCAGAGTTTATTATGAGAATTTAATGAACTCATTTTAAAATTACATATCTCGTAACTCCCCGAAGATTTAGGTTAGGCAGGATTTTCTTATTATTTTTTTCTTATTTATTTTGATATGGACGAGCCTGTTGCCACCAAGTGGATACTGTTATAGAGTGTATGTTTATTGCTATCGAGAACGGTTTTACCTGAACCGTCGTCGTTGTATTATTTCTTTAAAATCTTTAGGTATTTTCCAGTCGTCATTTGCCATACAAATGTCTATACGGGCAGTTTAGAGTTCGAAAAAAAAACATTTCTAAAATGTCCGACTTCTCAGTCAACCGAACTTTGATATCGCCAATTGATTGTGTACGTCCTATGGCAGTTGCTTCACAGAAATTATCGATGTTTAAAAGAACCACAGTTAGACTGGAAAGCCGACCCGAAATGAATTAGAATAAAGCTCAGAGAGTGATGATATCAAAAATATTTAAACTGTATCTCTGCAGTTTAACTTTCTATCCATTAAGCGTTTATTCTTTTCTCTTGAACTACAAAACAGTTCTCACACTCGAGTTCGAGGGTTTTGCCGCTAATTAATTGAAGGAGACTTTTCATTTGGCAATTGAACTCACCGTTCGTCGAGTCACCCTGGGGTGTAAAAATCGTACACGTGACTAAAACGGGTGCAATTTTAACCCTTAGGGAATATATAGGGTGAGGTATCGTATTGTGTGGAACAAAAGTCGATGTTTGAGGTCATGTAGATTAGAGCTTACTAAATATTAAAGTAATATCCGCGATGTTAAGTTTCTGTGAATGCCTTGTTCAGTTCGTAAAATTTAATAAAAACGGCGAATGCTCGATATTTGGTCTATGAGATAGACATACTAATTCGGCCCCTCACTTGATGATTAAGTAGTGAAGTCTAAAGAATGAAAAATAATATCACTATGTGTTAGCGAGTAACACCATCTAGCGGCGACGAGGAGAAACTTAGCGGGACGGCGCAGCGGGGTGGAGCGCGGCGGTGCGAGGACGGTGAAGACACAAGCTTCTCGAACACGATAGCATAACTACGTCGACAGTATTGTTTGCAATATTTTAATTGTACCTTATTTAAAAGAATATAAGTTCATATTTAACTACTCGTAATAAACAGTTCATTTTTCGTTGAAACCCTATTCGCATCCTGGAAGGCAAAACCACACACACACCGCAGTCACACAAGCAACACCTGGCTGAAGCTACCCGACATCATCAACATCTGGTCCTTCGAGCCGGATTGACAACATCTGCGAGTCGGATTGGCGATCATCTGGAGCATCATCTGCAGTAACGGTCAGGTCAATCAACGAGCTTTCCTTCCTAATCCTGTATTAATATCGATTTTGTGCAATTTGGCAGGTACCGACATCCTGTCAACGAAAACGCGGTTAAAACTGTAAGTACTTGATTCCTTATTTCATAGATCACCAATATGACTAAAAAGCGGCATTCTCTGGTAGATACAGAAAGCAATAATGATATTATTCGCGATTTAGTTAAAAAACGGGGTTGTGTCAAGGGTAAATTCACATTGTTCACGAAATACGTACAATCTTTAAATGATTTGCAAGTAACAGAAGCTCATAAAGCTGAATTACAGGAGCGTTTAGATAGATCTAAATTGTTATTTGATCAATTTTCTGTAATTCAGGATGAACTTGATTTAATTGTTTGTTCTACTCAAATAGATAACGAATTACGAGAGAGAGAAGAGTTTGAAAATCAGTTTTATGCAATTGTGGCTAAATGTAAATGTATTTTAAAAGATAATAATAGTGCTCAGAACGATAAAGCTCAAAGTCGCATTCCGAACGGCATCAAACTACCCACAATTTCTTTGCCGAAGTTCGATGGTAACTATGATCAATGGCTTGAATTTCGCGATACTTACTTGTCTATTATTCACAATAGCGACAATCTTGATAATATTCAGAAGTTCCACTACTTACGTTCAATTTTGACCGGTAATGCACTACAAGTAATTAAAGCACTAGAATTTTCGTGTGACAATTATTCAGTTGCGTGGAGTCTTTTAGAGAATAGGTATAATAACAATCGTTTGCTAGTACATAACCACGTCAAAGCTTTGTTCTCTGCTCAAGCAATGAGTAAAGAATCGGCTGCTCAAATACGAAAGTTAATAGATACCGTTTTCAGAAATATTCGTGCATTAAAAACACTTGGTGAACCTATAGAAACGTGGGATACGCTAATTATCTATATTATAGTTTCTAAATTAGATTCATCAACTGAGCGTGAATGGGAGCTTCACAAAAGTAGTCTCATGAACACTTCATTGGATACAAAACTGTTATTATCAGACATAATGAAATTCCTTAAAGATCGAGCTGATTTTCTAGAAACGATTAAGCCCTCTCAAGTCAAACAAACAGACACTAACACTCACAATCCTAAAGCCAAACAATCATCGTCGACAAAATCACACAGTTACCTCACAACACACAATAATGGTAAAAAATCGTCCAACTCGAACCGTTACAAATGTAATATGTGCGATTCTAATCATCCTATATACTCGTGTGAGAGTTTTCTTAGTTTGCCTATTAAAGATAAATTAAGAATAATTGAAGAGAAAAGCTTATGTTCCAACTGTTTACGCACAGGTCATGCAGTAACCGAGTGTCGGTACGGACCGTGCAAACAATGCAATAAAAAGCACAACACTTTAATTCACAATGAATCTGTAGACACTTGTACCTCATCAGCTGTTGCGCATATCACACAAGTTGCTTCTCAGCCCGAGTCCAGTACAAGTGCCACACACATACATCAAACCACTTCTCACAAATCACACACACAATCTAAAGTAAACAATAATAACAACACACATTATTATACGCATCCAGTATTATTGTCTACTGCTTTAGTGGAAGTGGCGGATAAACAAAACATATTTCACACAACTCGAGTGCTCTTAGATAACGGGAGTCAACACTGTTTTATATCCGAATCACTTTGCAAAAAACTCAACATTCCATTGATACAGTCCACTGTTCAAGTAAGAGGGGTAGGTAACACTATCTCACGATCCACACAATCATGTCACATTGAAATGCGATCCAAAACTAATTCATATCACACGCGCTTTAACTGTATAGTTTTGTCTTGCATTACATCACAATTACCAACATTAAATATTAGAAATTACATTGAAATACCCGACAATATTCAACTAGCTGATCCTGATTTCTGTTCTCCTGATGAAATTCATTTACTCATAGGGGCAGACAGATTCTGGGACCTGCTGTCTGAAGGTCTGGTTAGATTACATAATGGTCCGTACCTACAAAACACACAATTAGGGTGGATCATATCGGGTATTGTTCATAAACCTATTTCACGCACTAAACAGGTTCAATGTAATTTTACACAAACACTAGAATCTGATCTCAAACGCTTTTGGGAGCTAGAGGAAATAACAATAAATTGCAATAAATTCTCGAAGGAAGAACACGCATGCGAAAAATTATATAAAGAAACTACTTTACGTGACGATCATGGCCGTTTTTCTGTACGCATTCCTTTAAGTGAATCAGCTGATATGCTACACGACACGTTCACTATGGCTCAAAACCGGTTCCTTGCACTCGAACGAAAATTAATGAAAGGTTCGCCTACGTATAGAAAAATGTATAACGACTTTATGCATGAATATTTAAGCTTGGGACACATGAGTCGCATTTTTAGATACGATTCGCCATATTATATTTTGCCTCATCACGGTGTTTACCGAGAACACAGTTCCACCACTAAGCTTAGGGTAGTATTCGATGCGAGTGCTAAGTCAACGTCAGGTAAATCATTAAATGATATCCAGCACATAGGCCCTGCGTTACAAAATGACTTATTCGGCATTTTACTTCGGTTTCGGCAATTTAAATATGTCGCATGTGCTGACATTGAGAAATTCTATCGCCAAATATTAGTGGCCCCCAACCAGAGAAATTTACAATTAATTCTTTGGAGAGAGAATCCTTCAGAATCTCTCGGTGTATTTCAGCTTAACACGGTGACGTATGGCACTGCGTCCGCACCCTATCTTAGTATTAGGTGTTTGAGACAACTCGCGTTGGAATGCAAAGATGACGTCATCGCACAAGTTATTCGTGACGACTTCTACGCTGATGACTTAGTTACGGGACATAATAATAAACAAACGTTGATGAAAATATGTACCGGTGTTTCTAAAGTCCTAGAATCAGGTTGTTTTCCTCTTAGGAAATGGGTATTTAACTCGTCAGTGTCACAGTCTGATTTGCAGTGCCCCTCTAAGCAATTATCATTGGGTGAAAACTGTAACACTAAAACATTAGGCATGGGGTGGTTTTATTCCTCAGATGTGTTACATTTTGATACCAAACATGATCAGAATGTAACGCATGCCACTAAACGTAGCATTCTTTCAGTCATCGCGCAGACATACGACCCTTTGGGTTTGATTACACCAACTATTATTATCGCTAAAATAATAATACAAAAGCTGTGGTTATCTAAGATAGGCTGGGATGATCCGGTTCCTAAATCTATTTCATTAGAATGGCAGCATTTTATTGACAAATTACATAATCTATCAGATATACGCATCCCACGTTATGTGATAGGAGAAAATACACACAAAATTGAGTTACATATTATGTCGGACGCTGCGTTAACTAGTTACGGCGCTTGCGCCTATGTACGTAGCTATACAGATACCTCGATACACGTCCACTTGTTGTGCGCAAAGAGTAAGGTAGCTCCCGTGAAACCGGTTTCCGTACCACGCTTAGAATTATGCGGTGCGTTAGTAGGTGCGAAATTGTATGCAAAAATAATTCATTCATTAAGATTAACGTTCGCTAATGTTTACTTCTGGTCAGACTCAACTGTAGTTTTAGGATGGCTTAAGATGTCGCCTAATCTTCTGAAACCATTTGTACAGAATCGTGTAATCGAAATAAATGAGCTGACAGGCGATAAACCGTGGTTTCATATCGCTGGTAAACAGAACCCAGCTGACTTACTGTCGCGCGGAATGCATTTAGATATTCTTAAGTCGTGTGATTTATGGTGGCACGGGCCTACATTCTTGCAAAGCCCTAACACAGAATGGGAACAAGATGTTCGTTGTAATGATATTGAATGTAATGAATTGCCTGAATTAAAACCTATCAAAACTTCTGCTCTAATTCAGATAAGCTCTGAATTTTCTTTATTTGAACGCATTTCATGTTTTAATCGTTTGCGTCGCGTTATGGCATACATTATTCGGTTTATACACAACAGTCGTAAACAAAAATCACAATACACACAGCGTCGGACAGGCTGTTTGTCTGTGGACGAAGTGAATAATTCTGTTAGAACTTTAACACGAATAGTACAACAGCAATCTTTTCCAGACATTTATGACAATTTGAAGCATAAGCGTTCATTTAAATGTCCACGCAATATTTCTAGTTTAAATATATTTATGGATGAACATAATCTAATTAGAGTAGGAGGTAGATTATCGCAATCTGACTCATTTACTTACGATAAAAACATCCTTTATTATTGTGTGGTAGACACATATTTACTCGTCTTTTATTTGAATATCATCACAATAAGGTCTTATTACACGCCGGACCTCAATTGTTATTGGCTACAATACGTGAGACTTGGTGGCCTATCAGAGGTCGCAATTTGGCTAAACAAGTAGTGCATAACTGTTTAAAATGTAAACGTATTCGACCTAAGCCATTGAACATACAGATGGGGAACCTACCTAGTGAGAGATTGGAGCCAGGATACCCATTTTTACGCTGTGGGGTTGATTATGCTGGCCCAATTTTTATGTTAAATCGCGGGGGTAGGGGTGCTCGGTTAGTTAAGTGCTACATATGTTTGTTTGTGTGCTTCACTACGCGTGCAATACATTTAGAATTGGTCACAAACCTCACCACTGATGCATATTTACTGGCGTTGAAACGATTCATCTCTCGACGCGGCAAACCACTGCAAATTTACTCTGACAATGGGAAAAACTTTGTCGGAGCTTTAAAGGAATTTTTAAAAGGTTTTAGATTCGAATAAATCAGACATTTTAAATTTCACAGTTGATAACTTAATAGAATTCACATTTATTCCACCATATTCGCCTCATTTTGGTGGTCTATGGGAAGCGGGGGTCAAGTCCTGCAAATTCCACCTATGTCGTACCGTAGGCAATGCACATTTAACTTATGAGGAGTTGAGTACCGTGTTAACTCAAATTGAGGCTGTCCTCAACTCCCGACCTATGTCCCCCATGTCCACAGATCCAAGTGACCTGCTTCCCTTAACTCCTGCTCATTTTTTGATTGGCCGGCCGCTCACTGCACCCGCCAGTCACGACCTGACGGCGACAGCTTCGCAACGCCTTCCACGATATGATCGTGTAGAACAGATGAGGCAGAACTTCTGGCATCGCTGGTCAACTGAATATATCTCAGAGCTTCAAAAGAGAACGAAGTGGCAGCTTAACCAGGATACACTCGTTCCTGGCACTCTAGTCCTGATCAAGGAGGACCATTTACCCCCACTGAAATGGCAACTAGGACGAGTACTGGAGACATTCACCGGCAAGGATGACATCTCACGTGTGGCCACAATTAAGACGGCTGCAGGAACTATTCGGCGGTCCTACCCCAAAATATGTCCGCTTCTTGATTCACAGGAAACCTCTTTGGAACCTGGTGCTTCCAAGGCCGGGGGCATGTTAGCGAGTAACACCATCTAGCGGCGACGAGGAGAAACTTAGCGGGACGGCGCAGCGGGGTGGAGCGCGGCGGTGCGAGGACGGTGAAGACACAAGCTTCTCAAACACGATAGCATAACTACGTCGACAGTATTGTTTGCAATATTTTAATTGTACCTTATTTAAAAGAATATAAGTTCATATTTAACTACTCGTAATAAACAGTTCATTTTTCGTTGAAACCCTATTCGCATCCTGGAAGGCAAAACCACACACACACCGCAGTCACACAAGCAACACCTGGCTGAAGCTACCCGACATCATCAACACTATGTTTAAACGGTGATCTTCAAATTAAGGGCCTCGTCAGATGCTTTTTCACGATCCGCTTGAAAAAATCAAAGTGTGAAGGAAGTTAAAAACACCAACGCCTGGGTTTACTGGTGTATTTGTATTTGCAAATCATTATGGTACAGTAAAGAAGAGAGTGATGAAAGATTTAGTCCTAGTGTAAAATGTTACAGCATATAAAAGTTGATCTTAGTCTGAACTTATGAAGAGGGATAGTGCACATTGACATCTATCTAGAGTATCTAAAAGTAATTATGCGGCGCTATTGCAGAGAAATTTGAACAATAGACGATAAAATTATATGTAAAAACAAACCTGTGTCTTATGCAAAATACACCACTACTACGACGTGTAAAACTTAATACAATATTGTATATTATATTCCATATTGCATTTAAATGGAAAATTACAGTGCTTCAGATAAAGACAGATAAAGCTATTGAATGTTATCATTGTTGCACTCTGATTCTCTTATACCATAATTTTCAACGAAACAAACACTTTCACTAAATCCTGAACTAAACATTTATTAACATCAAAACTTTGCTGTACTTCCATTTCTATTCACATTTCAAAATTGTACCTGACATGAAAGTTTACTTGTAAGCATAATTCTGTGCATGCAATGCTTGATTTTAGTTTTCGGAACGGTAAATTAAGTCTCATAAATTTTACCAGCGAATATTCTGCACCTTTCTGCATTAAGTGTACATAATAACTACAGGTTCTATTGATACGGGAGTGAACTGTGTGCGAGAGAAAAGCGGTCACGGTATTTACTGCATTCAGCAAAACCGGTAGTGTTACTTAAGTGTTTTTTATTTTGTTTTAGTTGAATGGATGCAAAATCTCTCTGACCTAGTTTAATAGTGTTAGTGCCATATAGTGAATTTTGTTTGCATTTAGATATCGTATTACATTATTAACTGTACCACCAATATTTTCAATTTCAGTCAAATTAACCAAGATCTAGATCTTCGTGTAAATTTGAATCCATGATTATTATTTTTTTGAATTTGAAATATCAATTGAGTATTGGTACTAGGTATATTAATATTTTGTAGTTCTACCCTAGATACTGAGATGATTGGCATGTAATAAACGAATGTGAATTTTAGATAATTCAATTAAACAATAACTGTTAAGTTACTGTTAATGACAGTCTATTAAGAATTATATTTTTTTATAAATATAAGCCGCATGGTTCCCAGTAGAGTAGAATTTGGTCCACCCTATCTCTTCCAATGCGATGTTGTACAAGGCGACTAAGGGATAGGGCTGTTTAACATCAGACAAATATATACAGCCTAGACTCAGCCTCGGATGCATGGCTTGAGTCTACAATAGTGCCCGGAAAGCGGCAATAGGCTCACCCCCTATTATGTGGGACCGAATCCAATGATTGGTGAAATGAGGGTCTTAATTCAACTCTGCCTAACCCTCAGGATTTATATTTTATTTAGCTATTAAAATACATGATTTGATATTTTTCTTAGAGTATTGGCCTCATTGATTCCTTATATATTTTTAAAATATGATTATTTAAACAATCCAAAGGTGCATTGGAATGAAAATTTAATGGTCTGTCTTTTCCTATAGGTGCCTTAAAAGGGAATGAAGAATCACCTGAGAAATGGGCGTCTGCTTCCAATCCATCTAATCCGGCTATGTCATCTGCCAAGCTGCGTAATTATAGCATACCTACTTTCTAATGGAGGATTCCCATATACAGTAACTGGATTGATTAATGCTGCTATTCATACAGGTAATTTATCAAAAAACACGGAGTCATCAATACTAATGGCTTTAAGAACAAAGTTTAGAACTATTATTTACTTTTTTTAGTTGCGGCTATCCACACTTGGTTCTGCGTGGTTTTCTTTTTTTTATTTTATTTTTAGCGGATGTTCAGTTAGTTTCTTGGTTTCGTCCCTGTCCCAATTATACAGAGTCAATGCATGTGGCTCCTGTCATCCATTATTTCATTCCATCAGACTGAAATCAACAACTCGATGGCGAAAATTTCGGATGCAGCTGTTGTCGACACAAAGATGATGATAATGACATTTCGGTTGGACGACATCTCTTCAGTCAAGCACATGAACATATAACCTAACGTCAAATAAAGGTTATTTTTCAAAATGCTGCTTCTTCAAAACACTTACACGAAACTGATCAAAATAGCCAATTTACGAACAAAATATAATAGAAGCCTCAAAAGAAAGACTCATAACGAGTACTTAATTCATTAACATTATATAAAGTGTTGTTTCTTAAAGAATAACCTTCTTCTCACGCCATTTGAAGCGTAATCTCACCATTGTACTATGAAGAGAACAATGCTAATGCTTACTCATCAATCAATTATCATATAATAACTGTATCTCTATTATCAGAAGCATTTTGTTAATAGTATCTTTGGAGAATGGATTCATATTGCCAACTAGCCTCTGATTATAATCTATTTTGTAATCATGTAACGTGAATCACGAACCAATTTAACCTATGACAGATGCTATTAGCTAAATTATATGTATTAGTGAAGATAGCAGTCAGTTCTTTCGAATTTTGTAAGTTGATAACTATTCATAAAGAGCGCTAAGTAAAGGTAATAGACCTGATATAATGTAATTGGGGTCACCATTAAATATAATAGAAATATCCAAAACTCCAAGAAAGATTCAGAAAGTGTGATAACTGTTACGCATAAAGTAATGCTAGTGGTGCCCCGCGCACGAACGAACCTGGGGAAGGAGGCACCGCTGACGCGCGCACTCCGCACGCTAAACCTCATTGCTGGGGAGACGGATCTATTCTTTTGTACTCTGAGTGAATTCACGAGGACAGCGTTATTTGTTATTAGTTATAAGTAAATCATGTATCTCGCTCTGTCGCATTGGGTTTACCTGTAATGGCAGAGTATGTATGAAAATAAATAAATAAAAAAAAAAAATCTTAGTTGTAATAATTACTTTCCCATAAGTGAACTAATTTGTGTTGGGGAAAGCATTTTTTTTATCTGCTATCATAAAGATCAGTTTTCAATGTGTTATGTACGAATAATTCAAGATAGGTATTCACGGTAGGACCTAGCTTAATTTTACTGGCAGTGTTCAGGTCAAATGAATCACTAGCTTTTAAAATAACTCTATTTTCGCGCCTCTCGTGTCCTATGCCATACTGTCGCTTAACGCTTCGGGCTCTTGTACATTACGGTCGGTCTGCATTTAATAGCCCAGCGGTTCTCCTATAATTTTATTATCGGCGGATTTTTTTCCGCTGGTAATGACATGATGGTGAACCTCATTGAATTAAAAAATAGCGTTAGTTTAGTCCTCTTCGCAGGGGTCCGTTTTAATGGTCGTATTTTATTCGCGATCTGTATTATTTTGCTATGGATTATTCATTTTTGAGGGCAATTAGTCTGGTGGTTATCGTTTTTGTGGTTGGGGAAGTATTAGAATTTTTTTGTTTTTAAAGTACAATATTAATAGTCCGTTGGTTTAAGGCATTGTCATTAAATTTCGTGTTCGAGTTTTTGTTTTTTGTATAATGAGGACTTCCTGTGGGTTAATTATGTTAATGTATAAGTAACTCCTAAAAAGTTTTCCTAAACTAAAACTCCCAAAAGTTTATTTTTAGCATACAATTTCAGATTTGGAAATTGAATGTTAAAAACCAACAAAATAAAATTACAACTTTCTTCAATCTCAAAGACAAGAGAAGTTGCTCTGTCAACTGAGCTATCCGTCATAATATTATAGATTTTTTCTACAAACATATCTAGTTACTACCTTCCTAGTTTCATTTGTTAGCGCTATTAGTAAAATATTTCCTAACCCTATCCATTAAACACGTAATGTTTAATTTTCACACTATTTCATGGGAACCATACACTTTTTTATGCGTAACACGAAACGATGACTCCATTCTCTAAATTAACAAACATGACATATTCAGACCCCTTTTCTCAAGTAAATATATTTTGATAGTTATAATGAACCTTATGGCTTTGTAAATTAGGGTTATTGCACGACTGTAATGTGTTATAATGGTATAGTATATGTAATATTAAGGGGCGATATGACGAGTGTGGGTTTGGACAATAAAATAAAACGGTTGAATAGCGCGATACGGTACTGCGGGGTTCGAATCGATTAGTGCCGTGATAATAGCCTTATAGTAGGGTTACCATGTGTTTATGGACGGAAGACGATCCTTTTAATAGATGACTTGATGCCTGAAAAGTTCAGCAGTTCTCAATAATTGTGGATAAATTCAATTCTTAGTTCTAGATTAATAAAAAAAATTTAGAATCGTGTTAGAATGTTTCGTTTTTTTCTCTCGTCTTAATTATCTAGTAGCAGCTATAATTATGTGTTTGTTTACCACCGGGCAGCTTAAAGATTAAAAAATAAGAGGGAAAAAATTGTATTCTGGTACAATACAACCTTCCTACAGCTCCGTTTATGGTAAGGACTGATCAAAAAACAGGGTAAGTATATTAATGAATTATACGTAAATATAACTGAGCATATTTTGCAACACTGATATTTTAAAAAAGAACATGTCCTCTTATGCCAAATATTGCTCATCTGTAGGGAGTTCAATGTCGGAACTGAACTAGATAGTGTTTAATATTTCAACCTTCTTCCTCATCATGATGCAAGCAAGATGATTTTAGGATTATAACGAAGACTATACTCTTGGCAATGGCACACCCACCGGGACCAGGTAAAAGGGGTAGGCCCAAGAAGTGCTTGCTTGGCATCGTGGAGGGTAACATGCGTGCAAATGGTCTCACTACCTTGGACGCCCAAGATCGTGCGAAGTGGAGGAGAAAAATCCGGAAGGCGGACCCTGAGCTCCGAGGAGACCGTGGCCTCGGATGCAATCAGGACTAACGTCTTTATGTGAATGATGATGAACGAATATTATATTCTATTATATTATATTCTTATATTATACCTATTATATTTCCAAAATGCTAAAATTTAATGAAACCCTAGTAGTATGTCCGAGTACCCAACAAAATGATGTCCACCCTTAATCCTAGCTTGATCACTTGATCAATTTGCACTAAGCCTCGTCTATCTTACAAACGCTACGTCTTAATCGCATTACGTTTTTTTGTTAACGTTTACATCTATTTTAACGATCAATTCTAATAAACTTTGAAGTTTCAATTATACAATATTCAAGTAAGCAACTTGAGTCATAACAGGAATTTTTGTTTCTACTTTTTGTACTTGTTGATCAGACGCGGTTTGTTTTGGGATATGATAATGTACAAGAATGTAATGGAGAGTGAAAAGGATTGAACTGTCTTCAACCATGTGTAAAGAATAGAATATTTTTATTAAAGTATTGAGCTAAGCAGAACAATTGGTTAGTGTACCCTTTAAAAGGGGACTAGATAGAACTGGAAACGGGCCCCTGGATTTTGAAGTTATGTGAAAGTAATATTGTTTTCGTACAAATTTATCTGCTTCCTTGTGGACAAGGTATTATCAAGATATTGAACTTAAATCAGTGAGGAAATCGAAGATTTCATGCCTTTGTTTTTCATTTTTTTTACAATAATAAGTCTAAAACCTTCCTCTGTACACGACTATAACTCGTTTTTGTCACATATAAGTAAAAAAGTGATAGTATAGCTCGGCATAAACCAAAATTAATACAAAAAAATTGTACCAATAACCGAATTTCACTACTAACCCCATTATTTTCCTATAAAGATCCATTTAAAAACACATAACTCACATCAACAAAATAAAACATTTTGACACCAACATTACTACATAAAGGAAATCAAACAAGCTGTACCAGAATTAAAATAAATCATTCATAACACTCAACACTTCGAAACGATTCAAAAAACTTATACGTTCATTGATTCGGTAACAATGAAAATCGCTATAACAAAAGCATCCGCTTCGTTTGTTCTGAGACATGGGAGGGATGCCAGCGATATAGTTCGGTATTATTTTGTTAATGGATTTTACAGTTAAATTAAGTAGGGTAAAAAGGGTAGAAAGTGGTAGTAGCTATGCTTTTAACATCATGAATGAGTTAGTGAGATGGGTGGGTTTGAATGTTTCTTAACAGAGTGTAACACACTCCTAAGTAACAGCAAGACTTATTGTACGGATAGTGACGGAAGCTTTACTTCTATTACTATAGCTTCATTCATTCCCTCAATTTTCATTTTCGTATTTTGTTACTCTCCCATTGAATTGTCTGTTTCTATCTGTTTAATTTAGTTCTTGATGGAACAGACATTGCGTAAATACTATTAGGAGAAAGGAAACATTTATTATTCATTTCTTTAGAAAGAAAAGTTTTGAAACCTTACCGAAATATTTTATAATCGTTTTTGGCAAGCTCTTAACACGCCATAAAAAAGAAATCGATTTTTTTATTACACTACTGGTCGCAGCAATAAAAAAACAGCGGCGTTCTAAAATCAAATTAAAGTTCCAACTTTACAAGGAAACTGCAGATCATAATCTGTTCATAATCGCATTACTTCTAATACTCAGACCACACATGTATAACGAAAATCGCCATAACAACGCCGGCGCTCTGTGCAATAAAAATATAAATAAAGTGTGGAACAATAACTCTTAAACGCATTGTTTATTCTCAGTGTTAATGTGAGTTTTTATAGCGCGTTTAATGATGAAGTGTTTGATCATTATTAAGATGTTAAATTGAAGATTGTCTTGATGAGTTCAAAAACTGGACTTATGTCACTTTTGCTGGTATAAGAAATTGTAACAAAGGATTTTTTGCTCACAATCTCTAGGTTCAAGTCGTTGATGAATTCGATTGTCTTTTATCATTTTTATTTTTAGACTGCTTTGGTGGCTGATAAGAACACGGCCTACAAAATGGTTAATAGTTACCTATGGACGTGTGCAATACCTGGGGAGTCACACTAACTTTGAAAGAATTATGTCACCATTACCGTTGTTCATTAAAGGTTTTCACCTAGGAACCCTGGGTTTGCTTACTCCAACTCCTCCTTTTGATTTCATTTATATCGAAGACTGTGCGTAATGGAAGAGAGAAAATTAGAAAACGGACCCCGGGTTCACTAGCGAAGGCTTCGGATTCAAATATTTTATGAAAATTGATTGCTTGTAGACAATAAACAATACTTATACCTGCGGATACAAATAGTAACATAGCTGAATTCTCCTAACAAGTGAAATTTTAAGTCTCTCGAAGAACAAACAACTTGATAGCCCATAAAAGTATTTTAAGAGGTTCGCAAGCAAATAATAGAAATTAGCGACATTTAACTGCCGAGTGCCGATAAACATGGGATTGTACCATCGCGTAAGAAACTATTGGATGACAAAAACGTCGAAGTATTTACAGTAAAAGTACTACTAACTTGTTTAATAAATCAACATTTAGCTTGAGACAATAGAGAGTTGCCGTTACGCAACTGTGGAAAATATTGTGAGTATTTAAGTAAATAAAATATACTACGATATTATTCGCAATATTGAGTTCATTATTTATTGTGCAGAAAATGCGTTGATAGATATTATTACACGCGATACAAAGTAAGAACAGAGTGGAGGATTATGAACAGACAATCCATTTAATAGTGAAAGGTCACTTGCTAAATGCAATGTTGTCGTGTTTCTGGAAGGAAAAAATACTGGCATATAAAAAAACAACAGCGCGGTTTTTGGTTGAAAAGTTGTCACTGAAACCCACACATAATATAATTATGGGACCTTATTGTGTCGTGATTATACCGCAGACTATTTCTCGGTTTTGCTCTAATGAAACAAATATCTACCAAGCAACACACTCCATCATAAAAATAACCTTTTATCACAAATACTAAGAATTCCAAATATCTTCGTGTTTTACCAGTTATTCTAATACTGTTACAGTCTAAAAATCCTCATTCAGTGGATTAAAGGTTTTTGCACTAAAGTTGCTAACTATTTGCCTATAGTCAGCAAGAGCAATAAAACTCTGCAAATAATTATTCACAGCACTAGCATTTGCATAGCGTTAACTCTGTACACGCAATGCAGCCATCCGAACTAGCAACCTTATTAGAACGGAACTCCATTAATGTTTTTAATAGCTTGCATGTTTTCCTTATCAGACATGAAGAAGCAATGTATGCTGTACATGTCTGTTTGATTGAGAATGAGATCCCGATGTCGCTGTATGGTGATAGGATTGCAAACATTTGCGTTGATTTAAAAACATAGTTGAAGTTAGTTTCTGCCCGCATTTTATTGGTAATCAATGAGTGGTACGACTTCAGGATTAGCTTTGAATAGTCATGAGTTTTGTTCAATACTTCACTATAAATTTAGATGTAAATGAAGGCACAAATAAGTCGTCAAACTGAGGGCCTCCATTCTAGCCCTCTTTCCTGAGACTTATATTCAGATTACCATCAGGCGAGGTGAGGTCGTATTAACTTATTCAGTATAAAAAAGGATTAGCATTAGCAAATTAAAAGAATTCGCATGTTTTAAATGAATATTTATTTTGTATTTTATAGTAAACTTGTGAAATTTAAATTGTAATTTCATCCGCTGCCGTCCTTGTGCGTTTCCATCGAGCGCTTATCAGGCTTACATACGCACCATAGAACTTCGCTAATCGCCTCATCGCTTCACTCCCTATAGATGCCAACGTTGATAATATCCTAAGGGTTTTATATCCGGATCCCGTTGTACTGGATTAAGAGCAATTTGCCATGACCTAAAATTAGATAGCTCCTATAGAGGGTTCAGCTATGAATGAAATTGGTTTGGATATTGATATCAGACTCGATAATGATGTTTCAGTTGTTGGGGATGACGATGAAAGCGTGATAGGTCGAGCAGTTAGAACGTTTAACGCTATTATTTAGCTGATAGTAAGAGTAAATTGGATATTCATAGTGTAGAACAAACAAAATTCCCAATATATTGAATCAAGTAAGCAGTTCGTAAACCGATGGTAAAAACAGTGATTTTTTTTAATTATACATAATTGAAAATCACTAAACTTGTTCTTAAATAAATCACGTGGACAAGTACAAGTGAATTTTCAATTATGTGTAATAAAATAATAAGTTCCATCGAGTGCAATCAATCAACAGTATGAATAGTTTTTGTATTTTTTTATATTAGTTTTTTAGTAATTATTTATAGTAGGTATTAACATAATATATATTTGAACAGCCATATTCCACTTCAAGGCATGCAAATCTAAATAGATACTTAATTACTTATAAAAATAAATATAATTAATAATACACAATTTTCCATTCTTCCAATTTTATATCAATTAGGTCGATAACCAAAGTCACGTTTATTTCAATGTCAAAATTTAAATTTATATTAAGTCAAGAAGCAAAGCAATTAATAATAATTTAATGAAAATTTCGGGACCTTGGTTGTATGCATTCATTCATCACATCATAATATGAGTAGCTGCGCATCCTGGCTTCACCCCGGTGAATTGTACCACATTGCCTGTGGATTTGGTGATATGAGTCTGTTTTACCTAAATGCTTACCACCAGCCTAGTTCATGTGAATTTGGTGATATGAGTCTGTTTTACCTAAATGCTTACCACCAGCCTAGTTCAGCTCTATAGAAATCGTTCACTGAATAATAATAATTTAGATATTTTTCTTTCAGCTATTATGGCTTAGCTTCATAGACTTTCATAGTCTTTACGAAAACAAAGCCGATCACATTCTTAATTTGTCACCAGGAAAGTCGAACATAAAATTGGGGCCAGAACTATTTTCAATCATACCAGAACCGAATGCCGGGCGTAACCGAAAATCTACCCTCATTACACAAACGTATTTCGTTTCCGGGCATTATGCCAAACATTCCTGGATTGATTCAGATACAGGGCAGGTCGAGTTGAATGCATAATACATGTGACCTTACGATCATGGTCCCTGAATATGTGAGCGGTTGGCGTGGCCTGAAGGGTTTTGACAGACTCCGCTGTATTATCCTCGCTACAATTCACATGGAAATGCTACCAGTATTTCTGTGTTGAGTAAAAATAAAGTATTCGTGTGTCGGAGCAGTTGGAGTGACGTATTACCATATTCTTATTATTTGATGAGAAATTGTAATGCAACGACCGCTGCCGTGTAGAATATGCAGGAAGGAAATTAAAGGTTCCATTTCCGAGTTACGTTCACGAGTACACTTTTATTATTGTAGATGTATTACTCTGTCTGGAAGCAATTTTGTAAGCACAGGAGTGTACGTGCTGTGTTTATACCACGTGCTGTCTTGAATTAGATCTGCATGCGAATTGTTTAAATATTCAACAAATGGAGGAATAAACTTAAATTGAGAATTCTTCAAGTCATCATTTTCGTAAAAGATATACATATTTCAATAATGCCAATCATTGACATTACAAAGCTTTATTCCATTATAAACGAATTAGAGAAGAATAAGACACTACACACTAAATCTACCGTATAAGACATTACTTCCATTCTGTAAAAATTAATAAAACCTATGAATTTTTATCACCAGATTTTACTACATTTATGTAAAAGAAAAATAAGTGCCATATTAGACTTTCACTGTTAAGTTATAGTTAAAAATCTTGGCTTCTAGTTGCATTGCATCAAAACACGAACACCGTAATATTTAATGTTTGAATGCATGGCATAAAATTCCAACAAAGCGCCTGCAAGCGCTGAAACTATTTAATCGTATTCTCGTTTTGATATTTCACAGAATAAAATCTCAACTAGTATAAAGCTTAGCGCTTGTTTGAAAATAGTTTCTGAACAAAAATTGTATAACAAGTTTCGGGAGCGAGCATACTTGCTCATGATAATGCGTTTCTTTACAGCGGCTACGGATTGTTTTAGTTCATGCATACTTTCTGGAAAGGTTTAGATTCAAAGCAAAAATATCTTTCCGATGTTGCATTTTTATTAAGGTATTAAAACATCTCTTTCAAGATTAATTAGTTGTCAGACCTCATCAAAGGTTACAAATCTTCACTCTTACTTTCTTGAATAATGATGGCAATAAATCACACTGACCTCAAAACAACTGTAAATGGAAATTAATTAAGAAATCGTGACATCCATCTAAAACACGAAAAGTATCTTTAAAATCAGCACATCAATCTAATGAGGATCCCAACTCAGCATTATGATTGCCCTAAAATATCGTAAAAGGCGCAATAAACGGAGCGTGCAAAGGAATTTCTGAACAGTACGCAACTGGTTTCCGAACTGTTAATTTCTAATGCGGATAATGAGAATGGTTAAAGGTTAGATAGTGAATCTATACTCAAACACTGAGGCCAATGTTCGGGTCTTTAAATATAATTAATTGTATTTTGCCTAGATGATAGAATAATACCGTTGACGTTATAATGTTTTCAAACCTCTTTAATAAAATCGTGTAGCTGGACAAGACAACGTAGATGAACAGAATCATTTGAATTTTGTTCCTTCTGTTTGTTAGTTGTATCAACAGAGCTATAAAATGAATAATAATTATTAAGTGACATCTTAAGTCTTATGACTCTTAATACTCACGGCCTGACTATGTTAGAGACTAGTGATCGTTAAAACATTCTTCATAGTCCCTTTCCTAGACTGCAGAAGATGCCGCTGTTGAATAAGCTTCATACCCCCCAATTGTGTGTATTTTAGTCGGTTTAATTATGACTTATTTATCCCGAGAGCACTATCCATGAGCTTAAAATTTAAAATTGAGCATTACCGTGAAAATAATTAATAAAATCTGGTCATTCTTTAAAATGAATTATCACGGTGAAAATAATAATTGTACCCAAGAGAGAAATGATTAATTTTATAGGTATTTTACATTAAATATTCCACAACATTCCAAACAACGCTATCTAGACCCATGGTAAGCTTTTATAGCTTGTGTTATGGAATTTAGAATGCGGATAAATATACTTATACTGGGTGTAAGGGGAACGCTCCCGAAGCCGAAAACTCCTAGTAGTATTCCATGTACATAACACATTGGCATAAAAATAAAATCGATTGCAGCAAAAAAAATTTTTTTTCAATTTTTTTTTTATTTTGCATTATTTACTCTCCTTCGTGTTAGTAAAGCTAAATGAAACGGTAATTTCATAAAAAAAACACCACTACAAAAAAGCCTGTGCTTGGCGCTAGTTGTTTTTTCTTTGCAGTGATATTCTTTGTATGAATTTACCGTTTCATTTAGCTTCACTAACACGATGGAGAGTAAATAATGCAAAATAAAAAATAAAAAAACTTTGAATGGCCCTAAATAAAGGTTAACTGTAATTTTTAAATAAGTTCGCAATACAAAATAACTATCCCTTATATTTCAGTATTAAAAATCTATGGATCGGAATCAAACAAAACGTGACTTGAAAATATGCCCATTAAAGAGTTAAGATCCAATGATGACCATGTTTAGAAACAAAAAATCTACATCGACACAACAACGGCTTTCACCGCAGCATCCAATCAACCAATTATAAAACTTCACAAAGAGGATTTAGCCCATTAGTTCATTGAAGGAAATTAACAATTGTGTCCAAATAAAGTTGTTGAGTAATTTCGTCATGTCAGTTATCGTTTGTCTTGCGTTGTTAAGAGGACGGGTTGATTGACTTATTTATTGAACGCTGGACTAAATTATCGAGAATTAGCTTATATGAGGTTTTAATGGAAGCGTAGTAGAATTACGATAGAGTATTTTATTGTTACACACAATAAAATACACTATTTGTTAGGTCAAGATGTTTGTAAGAAACGCAATTAGTTTAAAGCTGGTAAAATAAGTAAGATTCAGATTAAAATTACAACAACTCAGTCAATAAAAAATTATAATTATATCTAGTACTTGAACAAGGAAAACTTTTACCATCGTAGATATAAAAGAAACAAGAGCAGAGAAAGTAGATACACATAAGGTATCTGCTAGGGCCACCTGCTCTTTGATAGTGAACTGAAACCAAACAGTTACGTATTCTGTTTATAATAAAAAGCTTAGTCAAATAAACGGCTTACTTATATTAATCGATGGGCTCGTGTACAAAGATTTGTGATTCTTTTTCATACGTTATGATATCTATAAAATAGTAAAAAATAAATAGTTTTGTTAGTTTACCTGTCGGTAGTGAATGAAATGTAGTTTTATGGAAGGATACGAGTGAAGTTTATATTAATAAACTCTTTCATGATATTCTCTTTGATTGGATGGATGCGGAAGGTAAAATATGGGAAGTAGTGGCCCACATTGGGAGGGGCACGTGTCCAGCAGTAGACTGCAATGAACTGATTGATCGATTGAATAAAATTATGAAGTAAATCTTCATGTAAAGTCTTCATCATCTCCCTGCTCCTATTCTACATTTAGTTAGGGTCAGTGTAACGTGAATGCTTTATCAATATTATTATATCATCTCCTAGCAGTTCTTATTATATCTTAGTATTCGCTCCCTTCCTCGTCATCACATCATTTACCACACATTTAGATGAACTGCCCAAAAATGAATCTTTTCTAAGATTTTTCTATATCCTTATAACCATATACATCACATGTCCAAACGAGATTTTTAGTTAGAACTTAACCAGTATTTAAGTATAAAAAGAGTATTGTAGCTATTTTCATCTTAAAGAAACATTTAAGCATTCTGTACGTGAAACGGAAAATCTATTAATTACACAATGAGTTGAAGTTTCAGTACTAGTTGTTAGAGTATTTAGTTTAATGTATTCTGCTTCGAACTTTCGTTATTTAAAGTATTCCGTACCTCGGATGTGTTACGTTGCATCTTTCAGCCGAGCAGAGTATACAGAATAATGAATTACTATAACTTCCAACAATGCAACTATTTTGTTTTTCATGAGAGACCCAGGATAATACTGGTAGAGAATTCCTTTGTTAATAACTTTACCAAAGCACTAACTACACATTAAGGTTTTCAAATAAATGATATTCGTTATCAAAGAAAATAAGTAGAAGTTTCTTGGCAAAAGACAATTCTTGGCCAAGTAAACTACCAAATCGTTCCAAACAAACGGCAAGTTGTAAGTTTTGTCGCGACTTGCTCAAGTCATTAAACTGTTAAATTGTCAACTCTCCCTCATTGTGAAAACTTGGGAGTCTAACTACACCGGAACACTGTCAGCTGTAACTTAACGAATGAAAGTTTGCCAAGATAAGTGGGTCGTTACTTGTTATGAAACGTCTGACATATCGATCTGAAGAACTTACTTGTTCGTCACAATACGTTCTTGGAGTTACTGTGGGTTTCACATTTACTTTGAAGTGTAGCCATTCAAATGTTTTCTTTATGACAAGATAAGTTTTAAACTAACTTATGTCCACAAGATTTTCTTCATAAATACATATTATGTAATCACATTTTATAAACTATATTATTTGGCAGGGCAAACCAATTGTCCATAATCTGGCACGTTTTGATAAATTGAGAACATAAAATGTTGGAAGAGAAAGGTAAAAAGGTAAGTATATCGATTTACGAAAAGAATTGGAAGTATAAGCCTTAGCTTTCGAAGTCAGGGTCGCGTCCTTACAACTCGTGTTACCTGTTTTCAGAAAAGGTCAAGCAGATTCCTCTGACTTATGAACTCATTTCTTAAACATGCTGGATTCTTATTTGAAAAATATGTTCAATAAAATGTGTCATTGTCATTTGCCTTTCAACTTCCTTTCTAGTGCCCTTTTCAAAGTACTGTTACAAACAAGTTAATAGCAAGATCGGAAGATAATATAAATGGTAAGTCAATAAACAAAGCCACATTTAACCCTGACTCATAGCATATTGAACTAAATGAATTGCAGTTTTGTTTCAAGAAGTATAAAATACGTTTTGCATTCATCAGTCATATTTATATTTTCATTGTCGTATTACTCATCTAACAAGAATTCAATATTAAATTAGAGCTTACAAACAAACCTCCAATCTACTTCGTTATACGCGAAATCCGGTACTTTAGACAATGCTAGTTTGTTACACAGTTTGTTAGGCAAAGGCGCCAAGGGAGGCACGTTAATCTGACAAGTAACAAAACAACGCTGGCGCTGCGGCCACTAGCTGACTTAACGGCCCCTGTCACTCCGCCAAGTAACTTTCAATTAGGCCCTACCCCCGTATTAGAACCGCAACAATTCAATCACAAACGTGATACTCGTAATTTAACTTTTACATTGCTTGGTTACTTCCAAATTTGCACCACAAGCTCAAACAAAGTTTGCAATGGATATAACGGCAATGGAGTGTCAAATGTTAGTGGCTGTATTAAGTGTAATCGGGGTTATTCTTAACAATTAGACAAAGCAGAAATTAGTAAATGCCTGCACTACTGTGTGGTCGTTCTGTGGAATCTTGTTAAGGGTAGAGTGGCGCAGTTTGGTGAGATTACAATGTTTTGATAACCCGAACACTTTACTTATTAAGGTCAGTTAGCAAACTGAACCGTGGATCAAATTTTAATGTGAACGGTATAAAGATGATTCTTAAATAAAAGAAGCATATCCATTTAAAGTTGCGTATCAATGATGTGTTTTGTACCAATTTTATGATAACCAATTTCATTACCTAAAGGTAACTAAAAAGGTAACTAAAGTGATTTTTTTATGGAATAAGGAGGCAAACGAGCAGACGGATCGTCTGACGGTAAGCGATCATCGCCGCCCATGGACACCCGCAACACCAGAGGAGTCACAAGTGCATTGCCTTCATTTTTTTATAAGAGACGCTCTTTTTTTGAAGGTTTGAAGGTCATGTTGGTTCGGAAATATGGCTGGTGACTGTTCAAAGTGATTACAGCTGGTTTTGTTGTCATTAGATACTTTAATTGCTACTTCTAATAATATGAGTCATGCTCTAAAGCGACCACCAAATCCGTTACCATTTTCATTCTCAAGGCAAAGAAATTACCTAATCTATACAAATACCGCCATCAAATTTATCATCTCCAATATTTAATTCTTCGAACATCAAACACCATTCTAAGAAAGTAATCACTTCCGACCGAATCGAGTGGAGATCAAATAATCGTCTTTGACCAGAATCAATATTTGATTTTGAAATGGTACGTTTGTAAAGGACGATGTGGCATCGATGTGATTTAAATAAACATAGGTACTGTTACCCGGAATGTCCGATTCCTATCAATAAAATTTAAATCTACATGATTTGGTTGTTGATATCCCCGCTTTGTCTAATTTGAATTGCTAAAGTCTTGATAGTGCAAATTGCGGCTGTTCATGTACCGTTGAAATAGTCCTCACAAAGTACTTTACTACAATGTAACCACATACTGAGTTGAATAAGATAGATTATTTTTATCGGTCCAGGCAGAATTCGAACCCGTGATCCTTCTCTTACAGGGAGAATGCTTTGACCATTTAGCTACTGAATCTCTTGGACTAATGCAGATATTTTTCCTTATATCTTCAGCATAAAATCCCATGGTCTAGAGTGGAAGTATTTCAAACATTTTAACAATGTTACATGATAGAATCTTGCTTTTCTTAGCTTCTAAATAACTAGAGATAACCACTTTCTTGCTCAATATCGGCTTTGAATAACCGCACTTTCAAGACGTGATGAAAATACATTCAATTGCCAACAGTTATACATTAATTCTTGCTGTACATAAGTGAGGGAATAGTAACCTATCATTGTCTCCTACGACTATCGAAGCATAAATCAAAAGGCAATAATCGTTATGATGCAAATTTATCTATATACAGAAGGCATAATTAGCTTTGACGTTAGACAACAGTAGTTAAGTATGAGTTATGAGCTCTGATATTAACACCTCTGATTATGTTCCATGCAAACGTAACATAAGAATAAGAATATTTATTACTCTATGGACTGTAGATAAGGACTAAATTCACCTACTTGCTAGCACTGTTTCTCCTAATGTACCAGAATTAATAGCAGTTACCTATCAAATAAATAGAAAATCTAAGAGATTCTACACAACGGTAATTGGATCCAAAGTAAGTAAAGCATAATACTAGCCTGTGTTGTGGATTAAAATGTGGATATGCGTAATTAGATCTTCTCTTCTTATAAGTACATAGGTACATATTTTAAAAAGAAACATTCTGACATTTCAGACCAATATATGTATACAAGTATTTGCACTAAGCTGGCAAGCCGTGACCTTCCTATACAGCTCCAACGCTACGCTCTAGATGTCATTGTATACGGAGGCGACTGATCGTCTGACCATCTAACTTACTGCAATATAATTAAAACCCTTACTTTCATTACAGTTAATAAACATAATTTGTGTAACTATTGTAGATTTAAAATAGTCACCATCTGACAATTTACAACTTCATTAGTGTTATTACCCAATTTCATAGACCCTGTCAATATTGACATTTATAAATATAACACAAAGACATGAATGACATAATATTGAATTTAAGTTTTTACTGAAACAGATATAAAATATATAATGAATAGCTTTTGCCCGCGGCTCCACCTGCATGGATGTCGGTTATCGTGGTCAAACATTGCCTATGTCCTACTTGAGGTCTAATCTACCTCTATATCAAATTTCATCAAAATCGGATCAGTGGTTTAGGCGTGAAAGCGTAACATACAGACAGGCAGACAGACAGACAGACAGACAGACAGACAGACAGACAGACAGACAGACAGACAGACAGACAAACAGACAGACAGACAAACACACAAACAGACAGACAGAGTTACTTTCGCATTTATAAAATTAGTATGGATGCGTCAGAACAGTTAGTAGGTACGATGAAAACATAAGAACACCATTCACGTTAAATGACCAAGCATTAATTGCAAATTCAAAAGATAAGAATGAACAACTGCTTGTACGACACTTTCTTGTGATAGCGATGCCAAATGTCAAATGTTTATAGATAAAGGTGCAATATGTTTGTCCGGTATCGTATCAACAATAGCGCCTTAACATTGAGCAATGAGAGATAAACGGGTGAAAACTAATAGAAATTCGTTGTTCGATGTTTGAAATATACGATGCTGCTATGCTATAGCAACTATTCGATATTTGTTTTGTGTTAAAGTACATAATAAATAAATATTCAGCAACATTCCACACAACGCTATCTAGACCCATGGTAAGCATAGCTTAACTAGCTTGTGTTATGGAATCTAGAATGCGGAAACATACTTAGATACGTTTTTTTGTAAATACATACATACTATACATAGAAACACCCAGACCAATGCAAATAGCCATATTCATGCATACAAATATTTGCACTGAGCGGGAATCGAACCCGCGCCTCCGGCGTAGCAGTCGCGTTCACTACCACTACGCCACGGAGGCTGTCAAAATATTATGATGATGATGTATTCATAGCTTTGGTGGCATTGAATATGACTTTTTTATCCCACTTAGGTGGCAGACAGGCACACGGTCCACCTGATGTGAAAAGTGGTTACCGTGGCCTATGGACGTATGCAACACCAGGGGCGTTACACTCGTTCTGCCAACCCTGAAGAAACCTTCTAAATGCCCTTCTTGAAGAACCCCATATTGTAGTCGCTTGAGAAAACCACAGCAGGGAGTTCATTCCACAGCTTTATTTGACTATACATGACATAAATGGTAAAACATAAGTTCTGGTTTTGTGAATACCGCATTTGGTGTTAAACGTGACTCTGAAACTGTGTAAATCTACTCCTAATTGTTAAGTTTCGCAGCTGTAAAGTTAAATTGATTTTGTGGAAAAGCTGTTTTGTATCTAACTGTAGCTGAACACTGAACTTGGTCCCTAGTACTATTATCTATTCTGTGATTTGGAGCTAGTTCAAGGTTTGTAGAAAAGCGTACACATTATAAGTTAGTAAACTAAGTAGGTTTATAATAAATAAATAAATATTCAACAAGATTCGACACAACGCTATCTACACCCATGGTAAGCATAGCTTAACTAGCTTGTGTTATGGAATTTAGAATGCGGAAACATACTTAGATACTTTTTTTATTTATTGAAGGAATTTTTACAGCATTAAGTATGCTAACTATACAAATCGAATACATAGGGAAAAAGAATCTTCTCGGGCGGGACTCGAACCCGCAGTCTTTCCCTTACAGGGGGAATGCCTGACCAATTCGGCTACCGAGACACGCCCGATATGATTCAAATTTCCCATCTTATACGTCTTTAAGGCGACGTGGCGTCGTCTACCGATTTTCTTACGAACTATCGGAATCAATGAATGATGTTACAATCATTTTTAAACATTGATTTTTGATAACTGCGCCCACGATAACTGCGTACGTGACAGCCTCCGTGGCGTGGCGGTAGTGCACGCGACTGCCACGCAGGAGGCGCGGGTTCGATTCCCGCTCAGTGCAAATATTTGTATGCATGAATATGGCTATTTGCATTGGTCTGGGTGTTTCTATGTATAATATGTATATATTTACAAAAAAAAAAGGTATATAAGTAAGTTTATCCGCATTCTAAATTCCATAACACAAGCTATAAAAGCTTACCATGGGTCTAGATAGCGTTGTGTGGAATGTTGTGGAATATTTATTATTTATTTATTTATTAGTATAAGATGGGAAATTTGAATCATATCGGGCGTGTCTCGGTAGCCGAATTGGTCAGGCATTCCCCCTGTAAGGGAAAGACTGCGGGTTCGAGTCCCGCCCGAGAAGATTCTTTTTCCCTATGTATTCGATTTTTTTATTTATTTTTTATTTTTGTTAACTTAGGTTAATTATTTTATTATAAGTTTTTTTTTATATACTTTAATTATCTTGACACGAGACATATGTACATTCGTCCATATTTAATCTTAAGAACTTACTTTTATTTTTGTAAATTGACGTCCAGAAAATGCTACAGTGGAGTTTGTTGCGCCGTTTCTTCTCCACTGGTGCCTAGGAAGCGGTGGTAAACTTAGTTTTAAGCAGAATTTGACGTCAAAAAGCTGTAGTAGTGCTACACAATTTTGAATAAATGAGTTTGAGTTGAGTTTGAGTTTATTTTGTAAATACATACATACTATACATAAAAACACCCAGATCAATGCAAATAGCCATATTCATGCAGACAAATATTTGCACTGAGCGGGAATCGAAACCGCGCCTCCTGCGTAGCAGTATCTGTATTCAATATTAAATGCCTAGCATAAGTAATGGCTATTTGTCAATAATATTATATATCATGGAAATAAAACCACTTTTTACGAATTCATTCGCGCTTTATTTGGTATTATTTATATTTAGGTAAAAATGGTTTTATTTCAGTGAGTGATAATCAGTAAGTAATTTCTCAAAATGTTGACATAATTTTACTAGAAATTATTAGCTGAATGTAAAATATGTATTATTGGAAATTGGACTCGACAGCGTTATCGATAAAAAATAGAAAATGTCATAAATCTAACATTTGTATACATATTCAACAAGTTAATCCGAAACACTAAATTTCGAGTAAAATAAAACGTCTAACATTTATATTTCTCATATTACTACTCTATTTGATTATACAGTTCAAATGGTCATTTCCAAACGAGAATCCATTATGTCATGCTTCGACACATTTCAAAGTTATTTTGTTTCTGAGAACCGTCTCTTGCGCACAATCGTTGTAAATCCACGTTCGACTATGTGTATTTCTAGTACCATTTTAATTTGAGCTTCCTCTTTCTCCATTATTGAAGCTGTTGGAGGTTTTATTGATCGGTCGTAAGCTCCCACTCCATTGGTTATGGTGACCGCTTCAATGGTTTTATATATTATTGGTTTGTTATGCATAGTTATTTCCCTCACGTAGGTATATCGGAAAGGGCGTCGAACTTATATTGTTAATAGTACTGATATGGTAGTCTTCATAATAGTTAAAACTATTTACATGATCTCATTTGCAAGTATGTTACTCGAGTCATGAATGAATCATGTCGTTGACAAACTTTTTATGTTTGAATCGTTTCAAAGAAATCGCTTGTTTTTGAGACTTAAAGGATTTGTTTCTCATGAAGAGTGTACATTGTTCACTTTTGCAGAGTAATAAAATGTGAATTGAGATTCTTGGTACATTTTGTTGCCAAATTTTTATAATAATATAACTAATTTGAGTTCAAGGATGTTCAAATTAAATAAATTCTTAGAATATATTTGGCTGACATTAGTTCATTGTAGTGAATTTTTGTCGATCACTACTAATCCAGGTATGCCATGCAGGTAACAGCATATTGGGATACGACAATTTGAGAGTCGAAACGCTATAGATACGATAGAAGAAGAAGGAAAACAAAAAAGATCCACTACTGGGTAGATATCTAAATTGCCTTCCAATTACAAACACCAATAATTCGATTGCTCCAATACGTAATCAATGCTTTGTAGTATTGATTGATAGTGCAATAATTTACAATGTAATTTTCGATAACTCTAATAATCGTAAAGCGGTTTATATCATCATTAAATATCCAGTATTATGTTCAACTAGAAATGTATGTAGGTACTTATGAATAAATCATTATCAATACATCTAAATCTCCTCGAATCGAAATCTGACAGGCTGTACTTAATCGAATAAATTGACAAGGAATATATAAAGAAGATTAGGTTCCGCTCTCCATGTCTGGAAAAAAACTCATATTGGTTTTCATTCAGGAATTCTGAATATCTGGATTGTGCAATTGGTGAATTGTTTCCATTATTAACAAATTGTATTGAATGTATACCAGCTGCGATATATAATGAAATAAGCTCATAATAGAATGAACTGAAACTTAAAACGTAACTACGAAGTTCATTAAATTTCTATCGTCTATTGATCATAAATTTTACTTACTTATGAATGCGCATGTCTAGACAAGCAGACGCATATTGGCAATACAAGCAACAACTTCAATTATAAATTAGATTCAGTAGAACACAATTTACTAATAAACATCATAGAAAGCGGCGTCTATGAATGGTCTATTCATTCAACGAATGCGATCATTAATAATCTTTTCTATTTCAATAGATTCAGTTTCCTTATATCCATTTGTTAATTTGACGTGTCTGAAATTAGAAACTTTATTGTTTTGATTTATTATTATTTATTCATATGATTTTTAATTAATTGTTGGGTGTTGATTAATTTTATTGCAGATCATTGTAGATACATGTCAACTATAGAAAAGATTTTCTGTTCAAAAGATTGCAGAAAATAATTTTGCCTGCGTTTTATTCTAGTCTTCTTCGTGTCTTTGATTTCCGCAGCAATCGTTGAAGTAATTAGAAGTATGATGATCATATACCTAAGTTGAAAAGAGTTGTCATTAAAAGAAAGAAAGAAAAATATTTTATTTAAGCTCCTCACAATGTGCATCTCACTAAAACAGATTCATTCATTCATTTTAGTATCTCACTAATAACAAATAATAAATTATACTTCATGTGATCTTCAGCAATAAGCAAAACATGTAGCAAAGTTTTTAGTAATTCCTGGGAAATATTCCCACAGAAGTAATACCATTTTCCCAGTGGGTAATTAGTCGTGTTGCGTTAATGATAATTATCACCATGGGAAGGCGGCAACGTACGTATTTATTGATCAGAGTTCGATGCCGGCTATATATGCGGCATGCATGCTAAGAAGTCATCACTTGTACTGTTATAATCGATGATATAATATAGTGACAGAGGTTTGATGTGAGCTTGGGGTTTGCTCCTACATTTTCTTTTCCTGATGAAGCTGACCTTGACTTCTGTTAGTTATAGAAATGGGATTAGTATTTCATGTGGGTGGAACTACCGTAAACACGTGAACGTGAACTCACTCCTAGCACAAGCAATTTAGCTTCGTTGGAGGGGTTAGAATATTAATAACTTCAGTTCTAATATTGTTTAAAAAAAACTGCTATTATACTGAAAAAGTAAGAAACGTAATAATACTGTCTATTCTATTATTGTCCGTTAAAATGGAAGTTGGGGATTTGCAATCAAATAGTAACCCACCAAAGATTTCTAATGATGAATGATATAACCTAACCCATAAATAGAAATAATGACTGATGTTCAAATTCAACAAAGTATTATTACCAAGATTAACACTCAGTAACTCTAGCGTATAAATGAATTGAAAGTCATAAAATAATGTTATTAATTGATGATGCTCGATTTTGAAACCAGTTGAAAATAAGTTATTTTCTATTATAAATGTCGATCGCAATTTTACAGTTGGAATAGATTTTTATTCGAAGTTTTCGGAACAGCATTTGCGACTCGTTTATAACAAAATCATAATAACAGCACGAACATGACCAGATTTAATACGCTCGATATCCACTGTATCTTTCCGCAGCGCACATATAGGTCGGTGTAGTAACAAATTAACACATACACCATCGCCCTTCGCTCACAATGCTTCATTGTTCTAACTATGGTAATTTGTTTATTCAGCGTTCGAACTTTCGGGGTCGTAAAATGGAGATCACGAATTGGAGCGACGGGTTCGAGGTGTTATTTTTTGTTGCCTACTTTTTGCTAAATAAGCTAAATAGAGCTAAACAGGTCTTTAGGAAATTGTGATACTTTACGAAACTATCAATGACAACCTCCATTCGCACACTGACAACAGGATTCAAAAATAAATAGTATCATTTATTTTAATAAATCGTTTCTTGGTAGGGAAGAATACCTAGTCATGGATTGTGTCTACAGTTCTTAAAGAGGAATGGGAGGAATTCTACATTGGGACTAATCTAAAGAAACATTATTATGAGTTTTAGTAGTGAACCAGCAAATAGATATAATAAAAAAACAATATATTTATCATGTAAAACAATATATTTATTGAAAACCATGTAATTACATTTAAAGTGCATTTTATTTAGAAGCAATTGAATCGAATTGAATTTTACATTAGTTTAATGACTAATGCAGCAGAATATGAGGGCTGTGATAATTATTGTAAATAAGAATTTAGAAGATTCAACATTATATTTACCACAGATACAGACTGAATTTAGCTGTAGTAATAGTAATAAATTCGAATTTATTGAAGTATTTGGCAAATAATCATGCATACTTCCACATTGTGAATCAGTAAATATTGGGGTTATCAAAAACCAATAATGACATAGGAAATGTTTCACTGAAACCGACCCAAAATACTATAACGACAGTAAAATTGGATCGATAGCTCGTTAGCGACGTTTAACAACTAATTCTTCTAAACTTTCCCCGCTGAAGTATTGAGCCATTCGTTAGAAGTTCTCTACAACGCAACCGTTAATTGTCAGAATTCTAAACTCTCTACTAATGAACGGAGGAAATTAATTTTAACTTGTTCAGAGTTATCGAAGTGGTGGGAATGAGACGCTTCGCAACTAATTTGAAAATAATCGATGTTAGAAGTGTTGAATTAAATTGTCGCTAAACATAATTAAATATTCCACAACATTCTACATAACGCCATCTAGACCCATGGTAAGCATATTTTATCTAGCTTGTGTTATGGAATCTGGAATGCGGATAAACATACTTAGATTGGGTAATTGGGAGATTCACAAAGATATGGGGGACTAAACCAACCATACACCATAACATACCTGGGAATTATTATGCCTGCTGAATAACAACCGTTTTAAATGCCCGAAAGGATGTGAACTATGTCCAAATGATATGTGATATCAGGGCTCTTTTTCATAAGCAGTATGTTTATTGTCATATGATATAGAACTAATAGCCCAAATCTCTTAGTTACATTGTAGAATGAAATAAATGAATGAATGAAAATAAATTCATCCACGGAGGACAACCTCGGAAGACAAGCAAAAGCAGAAATGCGGACCACGAGCCCGCATTTCTGCTTTTGCTTGTCTTTACACGATCTTGGGCATCCATGGTACTGATTCCTTTAATGAAGATAAATTAATAAAAATAAATCTAAATAAATTAACGAACACCACTTTCCGAAGCTATCATGCTCTAAAACTAATTAATAAATCGTTAGTGATTCTCAGAAGGCGAGACTGGCTCACTTTGGTGGACTAATTAGAGGTGTTCTGTAAATTCAGGTGTGTTAAGTGACTTTCATTGCTGACCTTACATTAACCTTTGTTTGCCAAATCAAAGGGATGGGTCTAGTTCGAACTATTATGGATAGTATACACCTGGATGAAGAAGACGAACGATTCAAATTCAAATTTTTTCAAATTCATTTATTCCATGATTACAATCTAATGAACACAGTACAATATGATCCAATGATATTAAAATAAAGTTTGATGTAATCTGGTACCCAGCTTAAGATTAAACTTGTGTTTAGGGTACCAGGGTTCCTGTAACCTGTCACGCGTCTTAGTACATGCCAACAAGTACCTCGTCAAGTCATAAATAAAAAACAAAATGAATCAACCAAGGGTATTATAGGGTATTAGAGAACATACATATATAGTACTGACAGTTTTAACAAGTCCTCAGTTTCCGGATAGGATTTGTTCAAGAGCCTCTCTGTGACCACCCCTTTACTGGCTAACAAATGAATGTAAATCTGAGATAAACTGGATATGGAAGGCGGAATATCTAGTACTATTGGTATTAGTCTTTATCTCACATTCTTCGAAACCCATCCAGTTAACTTAACTTAGGGTAAAGGTGGGTAATGTTAAGAGTAACTTTACGTCAATAGTGGAATGCCAGAAGACGAATCCGGGACCTCCCGATTTTATGACCGACTGCTTAAGAACTAAACTCCCGAGGACACTTTCATTAGAAGAGAACTATCTGAAACAATTGGGTACAATCTAGGCTAATGATCCTCATCATTGCATTTAAATGTTCTTATGTGTTTTCTACACATAAGCCCTTCTACAATTCCATAATATCAAACATTAAAATCAAAACCAAAGATGTAAGATTCCAAATCCAACAGTAAATCCTACTAAAACAGTAGCCACTATCACCTCACTATAATAGTGTTCATTCCGTTCGCACCTCACTTGACGATATATTACCGAGTAAGCCCGTGCTATATGTTCACCTCAATATTTCAAATAGATAGGACTTGAACTCACGACCTTTTGATCGTCAGTCAACGCCTTCCCGTTGAGCTATTGTCGCTTAGCTTTCGAATTGTCGATAGCCATCTTATTTCGACATACTGCTGTTACTTTGCTGTCTTTGTCTTAATATAATGGAGGCTCTCAATGTTTTATATCACTTCCGGTTAGTTTTACTTGCGAGATTTATTTATAAGCTGTTTCTATTAGGCTAATTTTATCTTTCCTATCTTCTATACTACTTGCCATTAGGCTAATAATGCGTTGAACTTTTCATTTAGTGGTTGGAGGTTAAAATGCCAAATGAATTGGTCAGGTCATTCCTCCCCTATCACAAGTAATTTCTCTCCACCACAGGTGGGATTAACGATTCATTAGCCAAATCCTTGTTTTCTTTTCCGGTTTATCCGATTGGTTATCCCAGTTGCATCGGAAGCTTGCACTTTGAGGCCCAGGGTTCACTCCTGGTTTTTATTTGCATGTGACTTAACTTCGACTTCAGCTTTATCGGGGGCAGCTGCTATCTAACCCAAAGAGAGAAATCATTTTTAAAGCATTAAGTATGCTAACTATACAAATAGAATAAATCAGGAAATTTGAATCACTTCGGGCATGGTTAGGTCGCCTGGTTGTTTAAGGCATTCCCTGTAAGGGAAAGATCACGAGTTCAAGTCCCGAGCGATTCACTTTTCCTGATGTATTCAATTTGTATAGTATGAGAGAAAACTTACACTGGATCTCGATCATTAATCAGCAAGTAAGTATACCGGGTAACTGACGGGGTTGCGGTCCCGAATATTGAAACACAGTAGTTGACAAACAGTAATATTACATGGAACATTATAGCCTGCTTGTCCTTTTAAATTCCTTGTATTAAATACGTGACCACAATAATAATCACATTAATTATATCTATAACAGGCTGTGGGAGTAGTTATAGGTATTTTTATTTAATAAATGTAACAAATGTGTTTGACCTGCGGTTATGCGATAATGTAACCAAGTACATCTGCTTCGTAATAATTTTATTATTCAACACGTTTATCGGTATGGTTGCTGAGAATTTACGAGCCTCATAAATTTTATGACTAATCTTTGATATTTACCTAATAACTACTGTTTCAATTTTGTGCGATACCTTTGTTAATTTATTTTAGGTATGTGAATTTTGAACAACTAGCTGTATCCATTCTTCATCTTCTTCTTCTGTCGAATTAACGGCGCTTCTACTCTCAGATTCTATGTTCCCAGTGTGACCACCTGGATTGCGTTCTCCGAGGCGTAAATAAGTTCCTACCAGTATCCATTGAACATCGCCAGAAGGTATCAAGTATAATATGGATACAAAATCAATGGTTACTGAAAGATTCATAAAAAAATGGCATTAAACTACATACATATATGCTTACGCTTTTCACACGCAGAAACAGCAGACCGCTATCTGCTTCTGTCCTCTTCTGTCATTAACCCATTCACACAAGCCCAGAGTGCTTTTTAAATAAATTTAATCACTTAGGTGTTCGTATATTTTGTTGAAATTCAAATTTTATAAGTGTTGAGAGAACTTGATTTTACATTAACTGTGAATTTGCATTTCTTATCTATTGAACACTAAGTCACGATTGCTATTACAGATATTGGAATATTTACCATGTACTTGTTTAAAGTGGATAATTATATTGAATCATTAACGAGTTAGTTACGAGTTTAAAACTACTTCAGCTATCTATTTTCAATATAACTTGTAATAAAATTAACAAAGTCCACAACAAAAACTTGTGCCTCTAGACAGTAATAAAACACAAGGGAAAACTTAACATCGTTTGTAACAACTTCGGAATAACTTATGCAAAAATATTCTGAGTCATTCAACAATTTCATACGCGATAAATGCCTGAACCTTAATCGTATACAAACTTCCATACAAAATGAGTTATTAATCTTTAGCATACATCGCGGGCACACAATATCACATGACTTGCATATTCGTACAAAACGAACAATACTATAGATGGTAATTAGTGATACAGAAAAAAATATTTTAGGTCTCGAATATGCCACTCTCGAAACATATTATTAAACTCTGTCAAGTCAAAAAATAATCAAATGTTCAGACGCATGGCGGGCACAAGACTGGTAAAGAATTTCGAGACAAAACACAGACAGAAGAGTCCAGTCTGCATGGGTGGCAGCTTTTCGCTCTAACTTTGAAGTGACTAAACTTTGATATTTTGAAGCAACTACCATTTGACCACTACAAGTACTAGAACCCATTAGCGATATCGAAGTTCTATTAGATCTGGTGTTGAACTTTTAAGGACTGTAAGTACTGCTATAGATTTTGTTTTGTATAGCAACAGCTTAACTTACACATGAAGGTGTCTCAGACCCGTATTCTAGAATGACACTCAGCCTGAATCATGATATATAATGTATAGACAGATTGATAAATTTGACATATTAAGGCCTGTACTATCTGTCCTCAGACAAATCGAGATAAAAAAAAAAAAAAAAAGCTATAGATTTTGTTTTTTATAGCAACAGCCTAACTTACACATGGAGGTGTCTCAAGCCCGTATTCTAGAATGACACTCAGCCTGAATCACGATATATAATGTATAGACAGATTGATAAATTTGACATATTAAGGCCTGTACTATCTGTCTTCAGACAAATCTAGATTCAGGCTGAGTGTCATTCTAGAATACGGGCCTTAATATGTTAAGAGCGGTCACTCATCCTTAGACCAATTCAAATCTATTACTTAGAGTTGCCATGTGTTAACCTACTAGGTTACCACTTAGCCAGGAGTCATATCGGCATCCTGTGACCTCTCGGTGTCCAGCAACCTATCTTTATAAAAGCAATATAAAATATCGTTGAACGGACGCTGCATCATCGTTCGAAAGCACAGTGTGTTATAGAAGCCGATTTGCGGTCATCTCCGTTTTATAAACTCTTCGTAAAGAGAATTTTAAGACAAACTACTCAAAAAACCTTTCGTTGATGTACGCCTCATACTTTTGGAGAAATTAAAAAAATCGAGAAAAATCCATAGAAATCAGAAAAACTTTATAGCTGATTTCCTCATGATTTTTAATCATATTTTTTTATAAACATGATGAATGTTGACCTAATGAACAAATGTACACATAAATAATTGATGACTGGAGTACTGAAAAAAAGAAAAAAATATTTTCTATGATAACTTAAATATTTTTTTATTCGAAAACTATTGCATTGTAGCATTTGTTTCAAATTGAATTATATGTATAATGTTAATATGTATTGCCACAAAAAAAAGCAGATGCGAAAAACACGCGCTTCGTAAGATATGATTTTTTAAAAATCTTGCTTAGGGTTGTCAAAAATTAAGTTATTGTGTGAAATGTACCATTTATGATCCGCAAAGTTCTTACTGATGACTCATAATTGACGTTATAGGTAAATATTATGTACTTATTGTAAATATACACTATTCTCATGGCAAAAGATATGCTTCTTGGCAATTTTTCTTCTATGAAGGTCATCGTGTGGTATTGGGAAGGGGTCCGCCCTCGTTAGGCATATGCTAAAACCCAATATCAGTACACGATGACTGGAGAAGCGGGGGTGAGGCGTCATGGAGCCGTTAAAGACCCATGACACCACTTTGCCTCAACAGGAACTGACCCATTCTGTTGGGGGATGTCATCTCGGGCCTCGACCGAGTGACTTAATGCTAGAGGGGCATGAGGGCGCCAACCCTCGTGTTGGTCAGCGAGTGGCAAATGTAGGTGCTCTTCACTCTCCGGGTGTACCTATGAATATGTTAGGAGACGCATCGACGAACTTAAGCGTCGATAAAAAAGTAACAGCTTTAACTCGTCTCGAAATATTCACAATTTTAGAAAATCTCATTTACAAGGTTCAAAAAAGCGACCTCTGGACCTTTCTTCATCTGAACGCACTACTATAGTATTAAATACCCTATATCCCAAAGGCATCCCTGATAATATTCACATATCCAGCACCATTAACAGAACCATCACTACATTTCTTTGTAAATGTGAACAACTTTACCAAACAGCTTCCCGAAATCGTGCAAGGTTTTTGAAAAAAAAATAAGGACTGGCTTTCAAAAAAGTTTACACTAAGCAGTTCCATCAACATAAATAACGATGAGCATCTAGATCGGGCACATTTACTAGAAAATAAAATTGTTTTGCCGCCAAAAGAACAAGAATCCATAAGTGCCAGTCAAAAAATATTAACAGTCCCTTCAACCTCCAAAATATCTAATAGCGTACTGGATACTTCTTTCACGTTGATTCCATTTGAAGACATCACCAATCATAGTCAGAAAAGTGAATGGAAAAGTTTCGAACAACACCATGAAGACCAACCTAAGAAAAATCTGATTGTTTTGGGGTCAGAAAACCGAGACCCCATGACTGTCATATTACCTTCAACGCTGGGTGTATCTAACATATCACTAGATGCACCTTCGACCTCAAAACAATATGAAGACTTGACCACACGGAGTCAGAGACGGGCAAGAAAAAGTCTTGAAGAGGAACTCGGAAACGAACCCCTAGAAAAAATATTTAAGGTTGTGTCTAAACTTGCAATAAATAAAACAGGTACTTGCAATAATAAAAGTTCTGCAAGTGATTTTGAATTTGTCATGAAAGAATGTTTAAAATCGCCCACACAATCAACTGTTATTGCCAATATGATAAGGAATCCTCAACAAAGTAAAGCGCAGCCGTATACTGCTGATGAAGCTCTTTCTTTAATGATCGATAGAAAATTGACTGTTGAGGACTACATTACCATCCAAAATGGCGCCAAATGTCGAGGATTTAATCTGTATCCACCCTATTATAAAATACAGATGGCAAAAAAAAATTGTTACCCTGATGTTGAACTTTCTGTAACAGATTGAGAAGTGAAAGTGCCTTTATTCGATTTACTATTGCATACGTTTCGGCGAATTATAGATTCATGCGAACTAACTGTTTCAGAGTATTGTACACAAAAACAGTTAGATACACTTCACTGTGTTTTTGAGGGTTCTTGGGGTTTCGATGGTAGTACAGGCCAATCAATTTACAAGCAGACATTTTCTGATGGCGACGACGACGAACATTGCCTTTTTGCTACTACATATATCCCATCACGTATAAAAACTGTTGACAATTTTCTATTATGGTCCAATCCAAATCCGCAGTCATTTAGATTTTGCCGTCCAATAAAAATCCAATACCGATCGGAATCTAAAGAATTAATTCTTACAGAGAAGCACCGTATAGAAGAAGAAATTAAAGAGCTTTCGCCGATATTTGCTGAGGTCTCCTCTGGGTATAGAGTTATTGCAGAGCCAAAGTTATATTTAACCATCATAGATGGTAAGGTATTTAATGTAATCACAAATACTAATTCGCAGTTACGATGTGCATGTTGTGGAGCAACTTGCACTGAGTTTAATAATCTGGATATAGTGTCCACAAAACAATTAAACCAAGAAGCTCTATTACATGGTCTCAGCCCATTGCATGCTTGGATTCGAGTATTCGAATTTTTGCTTCATTTAGGATACAAAAACGATCCAGGTGTACAAAAATGGAGAGTGTCAAAAACATCTAATGAGGCTGCTATTGTCGAACACAGAAAGCAAGTCATACAAACTGAAATCAGACAAAAAATGGGTTTACTGGTGGATATAGTACGGCCAAATGCAGGTACCTACTACAAATGATGGGAATACTGCCCGCACTGCGTTATCAGACACCAATCGTAAAACTTTTGCCAACATTTTGGGCAGCAAGGAATGGCTAGTCGAGGACCTACATACTATTCTCGTGGCACTATCAAGTGGTTTGGAAATCGATTCTAAAAAGTTTAAAGTATTTTGTTATGATCTCGCCACTAGATATGTGGAACACTATAAGTGGTTTTATATGTCAGTCACCTTGCATAAAATACTGATACATGGTGCAAATATTATAGAATCGATTTCCTTGCCGATTGGTATGCTTTCCGAACAAGCCGGTGAATCGAGAAATAAGTTTTGGCGTTATGATCGTGAGCATCATACGCGAAAATTAAATCGCCAAACTACCATTCTCGATTTATTTCACCGAGCTTTGGAATCCTCAGATCCACTCATAACTACCATGTCCTTTGACTTGCGAAAGAATAAAAATAAACGCACAGCCCTACCCGAGAGAGTCCTTTCTCTGTTAAAACCCTCGACAGAAAATGTTACGCTTCCTGGACTTGATGAGACACTTTCTTTGTCATCAGAAGAATTATTAATTCACTCTGATGAGGAGTCCTAAAAATAAAAACCAAAAAACTTATTATTAGTATTTATTTACTTTTGGAATTATTTACCACGTCAACACGCAGTTGGCGCAACAATCTACATAAACCTCTCTCCTTCCTTGAATCTCTTCTCAACCTTAATCTCCTAAAAACTTTGATTTTAATATTTGTAATTAATTAAATGTTGACAACCCTATTTCCATAGAAATTTCAAAAAAACTTAGAAACGCTTTTTCTCCTTTAACCTACGTTTGAAGTTTGTGAAATTTTAGTATATTGTAGACGACACTATTGTGCATAGTAATAACCAAAAATAAAATGCTACAACGCTAATGTGCAATTATCAAAAATATAATTGTGAAAAACAGAAAATATTTAATATTTCTCAGACTACTAAAGCTACTGTCTTCTACTTTTTAATATAAATATATAGCATACAGTTATACTACTCTGAGTGCTAATAAAGTGTAATGGGGTCATAATTTTCCTAATAAAAATAAATAAAGATTTTCTTAAGGTCATTGACCTCTCATAGATAAATTAATATCTCTAAAACTAGAGAAGATTATCGTATCGGGATTTCTGTCAATTCTTCATCACGATGGTGCCCATCAAATAGACATATAAACCACACATGTCCGCAAGTCGGCTTCTATAACACACTGTGAAAAGCTCATATTAATATGGTCGTGGATAAAAGAAGGGATATAATAGGGAAGAAAAGCAAAAAGAAATTATTTGCAATGAAGTATAATGAAAAGGTCACGGTATTGTACAATATGACTAAAGGAGGTCCTACCCTTTGGTTATCTTGTATTGATACCTTGTAAATAAAGTACAAGTCAATGAAAACGTGCCCGGAAATGGCAATAGGTATAATAATGTGAAACCAAATATAAATATTGTTGTTTGGGGATTATCACCTCTATTTCTTCCCTTCTGAGATAACTAGCGTGACTATAATTATGTACTTAATAAAATATTTAATTAAAATCCCGACGATGTATCCAATAACAAGAAAGTTATCAAGAAAACGGACACCAAGTTTCTCATTGAAAAGAATTGATTGCTAAAAATAGAAAACAATTTTCTTCACGATTTTATAAGTTTTATTTTGCAACGTTCCACCTCAGGAAATGTTACCAGATTAATTTCCTTTGTAGTTTTGTAATGAGAGAGTACCTAGGTAAACTGTATGATATAATGGACTAGGCCTTTTCTTGTAGAACCAGTTGGGGTAAAGCCTGGGGGTTTTGCACCAATAAAGACCCTGGTTACTGCAAAGAGTAGCATCTATCTTTGGCTCGACTACACCGCGGTGGCAAACTGTGACCACTCACACTTGCTGACGCTGAAGGAATCAGACCTGCGAAACAGCTCCAGAATCGACTGGGTACCATCTTCAAATAAGTGACCAACAAAGTGGAGTTGTTCTTCCGACGAGAAATACATAACATGCAAGAATACCATATGAAATTTACACGAATGTTACTCATTGAAATAAAATTGAACATAGAAGAAACATTGACAAAAAAAGGCGGCCAAGTGCGAGTCGGACTCAAGCTCCGAGGGTTCCGTAAATTAGGCTACATAAACCACAATATAGTTTGATTGCGTTGACTTAGAAGTTTGATTTTTGCACAGCTTCAAGGCGTTATAGACCTGAGTATCCATACTAATATTATAAATGCGAAAGTAACTCTGTCTGTCTGTCTGTCTGTCTGTCTGTCTGTATGTTACGCTTTCAGGCCTAAACTACTGAACTGATTTTGATGAAATTTCGTACAGGGGAAGATTAGCCCTTGAGAAAGGAAATAGGCTATGTTTAGTCGCGATAACTGACATCCACGCGAGCGGAGCCGCGGGCACAAGCTAGTGTGGTATAAATTCAACTTGATAACTTCACGCATTCCTGAGATAAAGGTCTTGACAGGCAGACAGCCAGACAGACGGACAACGAAATAATCCTATATGGGTTCAGTTTTTTTTTCTTTTGAAGTACGTGACCCTAAAGATGTAAAAATCTACATAATAACAAAAAAATCGCGATGGCATCTGTTAAAAAGTGGTTTTATTGCAAAGAATATCATATCTCATTTTTCTCCCTGGTCTCTGTAACCCTTACAACAGCTCAGCTCGTAATGGCCTCTATTCGTATTCAAGGTACATAATTGTTCTTACATATTAATTGCCAGGCGTGTTACTGTAAAAAGTGTTGATAATAATCTGTATTGAGATTCATAGTGATATGTTCCGGCAATCGAAGGGCATTTTAAACTATAACATTACATTTATCATGGGTTCACTGTTACAGAAAGATCTTCATCAAGAAATGACGTCCAAACTCCTTCAAATTGGAATAGTTTGCCCACACTATGTGTTTCCATATTCTTACAATCCTGGGTTCTTCAAACGGAGCGTGAAAAAGCATCTGTTAAGGCTATCAAGATAGGAACCATCGTTTTGGGTTTCTCAGCATCCGGAGTGGTGGTCCTTAGGTATTATCTGGGCTACAGCCTAGCTTCTTGCCATCTAGAGAGATATAGTCAATTGGCAGGCTTCATATAAATCAATCTTTTTTTTTATACCACTTAAGTGGCAGAAAAGCACACAGCCCACCTAATGGAAAGTGGTTACCGCGGCCTATGGACGTATGCAACACCAGGGGCGTTACACTCGCGCCTACGCTGAAGAAACCTTCTAAACTTAAAAAATTACTACTATAATTACAAATAAAAATGATTAATATAGATTTCACTAGATTAATAAAAATATAGCCCAATTCATATATCTTGGACTTACCAAGACTAACCTGGCACGCATTGATTGGTTTGAAAATAATCTTTACTTGGTGAATTGAAACTCGTCCACCGCATTAGCACCCTGTGCTATATCTACATATGTTATATAAAAGAAAGTCGTGTTAGTTACACTATTTATAACTTATTTTTTATCGTGCGATAAATCCCCGCGGATACCACCCCCACGGAGCCGGTGGAGGTGGTTATGTCGGACTGGAACCGACTAAAACGCATGTCGTCTTGGGTCCTTGGTTGCCGGAGGTGAGATTGCCAAAAGCACATCTCTCGCACCCCGGCAGACCCAGGAACATCTCTTTCGAGATGGCCCCCTTCGGGTTGTGGGGACCACAGTGTCTCCATCTAGCCCCGGTTACGGGGAGGCGCACTTTGCGCCGCCGCCGCCGCGGCCTGCTTCTGCTAGGGTGACAGGCGGACAATTTATAACTTAAGAACGGCTGTACCGGTTTGATTGAAAATTGGTGAAGATCTACCTTAGAACCGGGGGACGGACATAAGATAAATTTCGTCACGTTTGACCTTTATTTTATCCCGGGTATAGGTTTCTGTGCGTCGCGGTCATGGTATCAGTACAGCCCTGGTACATTTTCATGAAGTACCAGGCTCTTAGAAACTTTAAAGAAATTTGTTTGGGTCGCGAGAACAGGAGCAGTGTGTCCTATACCGAGTGGACGAATAAGATACCGAACACGTATGAACATACCTACCTAACATACTGAACAGATGAAGTGACACAGTCATACCGGATATTGGAGGTTCGATTCACAAGAGGCAAAAATATTTTTACGACATCCAGACGTTTGTTCTTTGTTCTAGTGTTGTACATTGATGAACAATGCACGTATTGTAGGCTGCTATAAGAATATTTTTATCGAAAGTTTATCGAGTCTGCACAACGGATGGACTATAAGTTATATTAGCAATAAGTACATTAATACCTTTCCAAGAATATATTCTTTTTATATACTATCACATAAGGTTCTTGATCCGACGCAATGAAGGGTGAGTCTTGCTGTCAACTGGGCAGTTTTGCGTGGACTGTATGTTGACTATTTTGAAGGTACTTTATCAACTTATAAAGCACTCGCGGGAGGGAGGAGATAGTGTGACCCTTGTTTTTTACTTCATCTGGATTTTAGTGTTTTGATGTCATCATCATCTTCGTAGCAATTTTCCAGTTGCGTCCAAAATTTGCAAGTCCGAGGTCTGTTTATATTTGCAGCTCTACCATGATGAATATTCTGACGAGCTCTTCCAATTAGTCCCACCCTCCCCTTCCCTTCACAGGACGACACCAGCAGGGCTAAGATGCCATCCATTTACGGTGCAGAGTATACCTGCTAGAACCAAGCGTTTCAGTGACTCAATCCTATGCCGCACCACTAAAACCAGGAACTCCCTGCCAGCTCACGTGTTTCCTTCTTCCTACAGTCCCAGGTCCTTTAAGCGGGGCGTGAAAAGGCATCTAATGAGGCCGTCAAGCTGAGTGCCACCACTGTTAACATGGTAAATGTTTACGATAGTGACACTCTTTCTGAGACTTTGCCTGTAGCTTAACATCAGGCGAGGTGAAGTCAAATTGACGTGCCCTGTATAAAAATAAAAAAAAGCTGATTACTTTGAGAGGAAAATCTGCACCAAACACTAGTCCTATATAATATCTTGGACCTAAGATATACTCAAAGTCTGCTTTATCTGCGTCTTCGATGTGTTTTGTAGATAGCACGAGGGGCTACTACGGTGGACGAGTTCAAATTCACCAAGCATAGAATGATTGATTACATAACAATCCGCGCGCCAGGACCTTTTATGTTTCGCAATTTAGGTCCGAGATATATGGTTCGACCTATAATCATCTGGAGTACAGACTCGCTTGTAATATTGACTTAGACCGAAGGTCTTGATGGATTTAAGTAGGTTGGCCATATCTTATAACCAGAACAAATATCTCATGCAAGAGCATATATGACCTGAAAGTCGTGTCAGGACATATATGCTCTTAGGGAAGCTTACCTGAGCGTACCTGAGCGCAGGTCACACTGAGTCTGAGTATTCTGACTTTAGTTTACGATTTGATGATCTGTACGCTTATTTGATACTCTATGTTCATGTAAACATCGAATTTCGGTTGCACCTTTGGAGCACACGGTACAATACTTCATTATCAGTTTATGTTGGCTTTTACAGGAGTGACTTGCAAGTCAAGTGAAAAGAGTCACGTCTATCAATGAGATTACCTACCATAGAAATTGACTTAAGCTCCAAAGACCTTGGTGGAGCTTCATATAAAATAACAAAATAATCTCCCAAAATCTTACACACTATATATTTTTATAGATATGTACTTAATTGGAGTGGACGCTCATTCTCATAGGCTATCTCTAGCTAAAGCATATCTGTATAATCGTATCTTCCATCCTACTTAAAAAGAATTTTGTAGCCCCATATGACATGAGTTAACCTACCTTTAAACATGTTGCGCAATTTTATTATACAGATATTACACCTGATATTCGAAATTCAAAATAAAATTCGAAATTCGACACTTCAAGCTCAAAACATCGCTATAACATTTCAGATAACCACAAACAAAGTCGTCCACAACAAACGACAGCCATAAAACTTTAAATGAAAACAAATAAAAATGAAAACTTACCACCATTCACTAATCCTCAGCAAAAACTTTTACAATATCGATAAAAAGCACAACACTACACAGTATAATAATAAAACTTTTTTGTGACACTGGCACTGGGTTAAAAAAAAAGAATGTTTATCGTGCGCGGGAAGTCGCGACAAAAAGTCGATCGTGCGGGCTTGGCCGACAGAAGCCTGGATACGACTGGCGGGTCCGACTAGTTCGAAGTAGACTCGATGTGGTACACAGAAAACTCTGTGCTCTACACAATAATTGCGTCTCAGGTTTTTAAGGAACTTCTTTTGAGAGATAGCGTGGTAATGGATCATTAATATTTGGTTTCAATAATTCGAGTACCTACACATAAAGTGTTGAGATAATAGAAAAGGAGTGGTTTGCTTGTTAAATGTCATCTATTCATTAGAGTTCCTCTTTAAAAACCTGAATATATAGAATAAGTCCTTTTAGGTAGATCCTTTTTGATTACGTGGCGTGGTCAGCTAAACAGTTGATAACTACCTATTTAATCTGGGTTAATTCCGTCTATCCTGATATTTCAAGTTCTTTAGAAAGCTCCTATCTCCCTATGTATATTTTTTTCATTATATCAAATCTGTTTCTTCGCTTAAAGAGCGTAATAATATTTGCTAGATATCAAAAGCATCATCTCAGCGTTGAGTACCAGTTGCATCCGAGTATCATACCTCAGAACCCACCTCTCTGCCTTTAACTCCTCGATGTAACATTGTAAAATGAAAATATTTTTGGAATATATATATAATTTCGAAATTCGATTTCAAAATGGCATTCGATAATGTTCAAAATCTATATTAACCGTTTCTGTTTATTAATATTCAAAGTACAAATACAACACTTTTAATATAAGCACTAATAAATTACGATTAATGTTAAAATTAACATACAACTTTATATTCTCATATACCCTAGATTATTCTAAATACCTGTGAACAGTAAGTATCAGAATACTACGAAAATGATACTTAAATATCCAACACTGTGTCTCTAGCTGGAATACGGAGTGTTCAATGTTTTTACCGGTGTTTGGCGCGTGCGCGGTGCATGCTTTGATTTGGAAGACGAAACTTGAGTACTGTTATTTTGAAAAAATATTGTTATGTTTATTTTATAAGGGCCTGACTATGGATTAGACTAATTTGGTGAATGTTAACTACTTTATATTAATGTTAGCTACATTACATTAACGCCAGTAGCTTAGTGGTTAGGAGTCCTGACGATTGAAAGGCCAAGGATTCGAATCCCGGCCAATGGTCAACACAGTAATTTAGCTTAGTTGGACGGGTAAACGGAAATACTAGTGATTTAAGTTAAAAATTAGTACTCTTTAAATTACCAAAGCCAATATTTCTGCCGTACTTGAAGTCACCATTTATTTATAAAGGAATTAGATTTCAAACACTATTTCTATCACAAGACGTATACACTGCCATATAAATTCATTTCAAATACTGTACCGTGTAACTTTTCAAGCCCGTCATGTACCCACTTTAGCGAACAACTAAATCTACACAGTATTTTACGGAACCCAAACGTTTCTAGTAAGACTATAAATACAAACTCACGATATGGGGGGCTACTACCATTTCTAATGATATTATTTCAATCTTACTTTGTGACTTTCTTTTTTTTTATAAAGGACACGTCAATTTGACTTCACCTCGCCTGATGTTAAGCTAAAAGCAAAGTCTGGGAAAGAGGGTCACCATCGTAAACATGTACCATGTTAACAGTTGTGGCACTCAGCTTGACGGCCTCATCAGATGCCTTTTCACTCCCCGCTTAAAGGACCCGGGACTTTAGGAAGAAGGAAACATGTGGGCTGGCAGGGAGTTTCATGTCTTAGTGGTGCGGCATAGGAATGAGTCACTGAAACGCTTGGTTCTAGTAGGTATACTCTGCACCGTATACGGATGGCATTTTAGCCCTGCACGTGCTTTTCTGTGAAGGAAAGGAGAGGGTGGGACTAATTGGAAGAGCTCATCAGAACATTCACCATGGTAGAGACGGTAGAATACTGCCAAAGACGCAACATCTATTTCATAGTATGAATCGGACTGTGGGCCTCCGTCAGTGTTATGTTATACTGGGTAAAACAGTATCATAATCACTACATATTATAAAGCAAAGTCACTTACCGCATCTGTCCGTCCCTATGTATGCATATATCTTTCAAACTACGCTACGGATTTTGATGCGGTTTCTTTTAATAGAAAGAGTAATTCAAGAGGAAGGTTTATAGGTATTCTACTTGCTTAACTCTTTGTGGACCGTTATGTATTGAAATGAGACTTGACGTCGGTATTGTCGAGCAGCATTATTCCGATTTGACTGTGACTGTCGGAGCTACAGCATAGTTTCTTGTACCAGTCTCTTTTGAAGAGTCATAAGGCAGTGATTTATGTTTTTTTGAGGATAATGTGTAACATGTAAAGTTTTCTTACCGATAAGACATTAGCAGCCAGATAAAGACTGTCTGTTGGGAATCTTTGTGGTTTAAATAGCATCATTTTTAGAAGGGTACGCTGAGCCCTCTCTAGATCCAGAAATTTTGTTTTGTTTGCCCCTCCCCATACTGGTAAGCAGTAGGTTAATATAATAAAAGATGGAACGGGAACGTGATCTGACGCCACGCCAGCGGAAAAAAATTAGCGGTGCGAAGTTGGCCGGGTCAGCTAGTTTAATTTTGAATTAGTTAGATCGTGTCTAGTAACAGCATATTAGATATACCGACGGTAGACTACAGTTCGAGTCCGATACTTACTATGGTTGTAAGTTAGAAGAGAGGATAGTAGGCCGCCTTAATAAAACTAATAGTTGCTGTTTCAAAATTGTGCGGCTTCCCATTCATGTTGAGCGTAATTGTGAAATGAACTGAAAAAAAGAAATGTCTTTGATATTATTATATACACCCCAATAGAAACTACCTTTGATACTCACTGTAAAGAAACAAAGAATTATAGAAATCTAGGGTCTTTGGCACTTTCATAAACCCTTAGAAATGCTGTAGACTTTTACTTAGTAATAATAAGCTCCTTCGTATATTACTTGAAAGACGTAGACATTTTAGAATGGCTGACGTTGCATTTTGGTTTCATAGTAGGTACCTATGTTAAACAACGGTTTTTAACATAGGTACAATTTTCTCGCCTAGCGATAGTCTAAGCTATTCTTCATGCGACTTCATACCTACCTACTAATCTATTTAGTCGCATAATATTGAAACTCTTCTTACAATGAGTTTATGTCTTTATTTAAAAAAATATATATTATACAAGTTTTGATTTTTGCTCCCTGACAAAAGAGTGTATGAGTACTCATCAAATTATTTGAGGCCCAAGTCAATCTCAGGTGGAAATTGATATATTCGTAGTGAAATGGAGGATGCGGATTTGACGCAGACATTTCTCTCATTGCATTAGATGCTCCAGTATCCTCAAAATTGCGTATTGAAACTATTTCTGGATATCTACAGAACAGTTATATAGATAACATAAGTATTGACACTTTTTTTGCAATGTCGTCATGTATTTTCTTTAAAAAAGTGTTAACGGCATCAATACTATTTGCTAAAAAAAACTGCGTCGTGATTACTTAACACCGCAAGCAAAGAGTACTCTTATTTCCACGTACTTGAAAAATATCTACTTCAAATGCACCTCTTTTTGCGACTCACAAAAGTAGCACCGTGAATGTGCTGCTTTATGCCAGTTATTTAATGCTCCGTCGCTCTCCAAAGAGTCGGGAACTCTTATAGAGCCATTTATGTTGCTAGAAAAGGGTCGCAGTTGATGAGCTAGCTCTATCACTAGATGGTTTAGGCGAGGGGAGTAGGGTGCAGGTGTTTTGAGAACGATCGATGGATGAATGAAAAAGTGTTGAGAGAAAATTTAAAACTGAAAGGAATCGAGTGACGTTTCACTTCGCTACTTAGTCTGGGTATTTGTAGAACTTCAAGTACCTATTCACCAGCAAATTTGTTATGTGATCTGTCTTTACGATACCCACATCTATGTATTGAATGTTTAATTTATTACCTTTCATTGAATTAGCTACTTCACGTGTTATATTGCTAGATAAGGCCACTTACCCATTCAGGACATTAGCTATCTCTATTGTGTTTTTTTTTAAATCTATGAAGTTATTTCTATTTCATAAGATGGTATTTGGTATATACAATAACAAGTATGTACCTACATACCATAACCAAGTCTAGGTGTATGATAAAAAACTAATAATCAGCCTATTTTTCTTTAAAATTTAGTTTAAACTAAATGTTCCAATGTTAACATTTGAATGAATATTTAAGACTTAATATGTTTTTATAACTAAGCATCATAATGCACACTAGAACATGCCTATTACAGCAGTACTATAGGCTCATTAATTGATTGATTTAGAAATCCAGTAATCTTATGACAACAATCCTAATCGAACACATAGGGAAAAATGTCTCGGTAGCCTAGTTGGTCAAGGCATTTCCCCTGTAAGGGAAAGATTGCGGGTTCGAGTCCCACCCGAGAGGATTCATTTTCCCCTATGAATTCGATTTGTATAGTTAGCATACTTAATGCTATATTCATTCAAATTTTAGGCGGAGTCATCAAAAATCAATGTTTAAAAATTATTGTAAAATCCGATAGTTCGTAAGGACATCGGTGGATAACACAACATCTTAAAGACTGATAAAAGTAGAGGGGAAATTTTAATCACATCGGGCGTGTCTCGGTACCCTAGTTGGTCAAGGCATTCCCCCTGTAAGGGAAAGATCGCGGGTTCTAGTCTCGCCGTCGATAGGTATAGTTAGCATACTTAATGCTATAAAATTCATTTAAACAATCCTAATAAATTATAAAGTAATACTAGCTTTTGCCCGCGGCTCCGCCCGCGTGGATGTCGGTTATCGCGACCAAACATAGCCTATGTCCTTTCTCATGGTCTAATCTACCCCCATACCAAATTTCATCAAAATCGGTTCAGTTGTTGAGGCGTGAAAGCGTAACATACAGACAGACAGACAGACAGAGTTACTTTCGCATTTATAATATTAGTATGGATTTGCACAAGTCGTTTCAACAGCTGACGTTGACATCATAACTAATCTGTTAATTTGCTCTAGCGATATAAAAAAGAGCCAGCCTAATAAATGAAGACGGAAATCTGAAAAGTTAACCTACGTCAAAATAATCAAATTATTATTACGTTTAAACGAGTACTTTTACCAGAAAAACGAGTGGAAGTTGTTTAAGTAAACACACGGGAAGCTAATGGGCCCAAAGGTCGGCAAGGGAAAATGAAAATTATGAAGTTAAAATTACCCGTAAAGCTAAAATGTTTCCGTTCGTAATCTGTCAAAATAATTTATTCATAATGCTAAAATTTTGCCAATTTTAGGGAGAAGTTACTGTCAGAGTGTTATATTTCGAAACATTGTTTACTTCTTATTTAAAACATTGATGTTTGATTGATTAATGCGACTTTATTTGTAACTGCCTAACCCGTCCCGGCTTCGCCCAGGAAAAATTCGTATTCCATATTTGATATTGACCTAAATGACGAACTTTCCATACAAATGTTTATCACCTATTTTAGTCTATAGCAGTAAAATTTTGAAAAACGCTGATACACGTGTTCATTTCTTTCTTAAAAGACACAGGTTCATGAAATTGAGTGCATCTAGCTCTGAAAATAACAAGTGTCTGCTTGACGGCTTAAGGTTCTTCCGCTATAACATGGGACTGAAAATCATTTTTGGTCAAATGTGGGTCTATAATCTGCGGTAGCCTAGTGGTATGGGTAATGGACTGCTGAGACGAGGTCTCGGGTTCGATCCCAGGTTTACCATGGCACACACCAATGACTTTTTGATGCTTTTCGAAGTTATGTGTGTATTTATCGCAGGTTTATAAGTGCCCGGTTAATGGCAATAGGCTCGCCACCTATTACATTGGGACCTAAACATAAACTGGCGAAATGTGGGTGCTAGCACCTCTGCCTACCCCTTCGGGGAATACAGGCGTGAGTTTATGTTATGTTATGTTATGGGTCTATAATACACCTCTGCTTACCCCTTCAGGGATTAACAAGCGTCATTAGCACATGATGAGTGTTATATTAACGATTGGTCATGCGTCCTAATAGGTTCAAATGCAAGTATATTCATATCTGTAATTGTCACTTCCTTCAAGCATCTCTTTTAGATATAAGTGCTAATTCATCCTTATCCACAATTTATTCTTACTCAAAAATTATAATCGCAGTGAGATGTTTAATAATCCAGATGAATATTACTGCCAATCACTTAGTAGAATTCCCTAGTCGGCCATATTTAAAACGAGATGCGGTGATTCAAAGACTCAATTAAAATTGAGAATGTTGGGGATTTCGCTTTATACCTACTTCGTATAACACATGATACCTAATGATTATAAAAAGGTAAAAGTAAGTTTGTGACGTTGTAAGAGGTTATCCCTGTATATACTGAACCGATTTTGAAAATCCCTTTACCATTAGAAAGCTACATTATTTGTGAGTGTCATAAGCTATCAGGGATGATCAGCTGTGGGAACGGGATCAGAAGTCGACGAGCACGGAACCGCCGACAACAACTATAATTGATAAAGTGTTACTTACTACTGAAATATTACCCATGATTTAATCAGCACAGCTATAACTCACCTCGCTACAACTATGGTCAGACCTTTATTCGTTTCAATTATTTACGTAATACAGTTAATATCTAAAGTTTTGAAAACAAACATCTAACACAATCTGGAAACACGAACTCTGCATTAAATGTACGTCCAACTTATCTAATGATTGTGCAAATTTATGGTTCGCGGTGTAAAACTGTAATTAATTAGGTTTAATATACAGTAAATTTATTAATTCAACCTTGGCGGTATGAAATAATAATTAAGATATATTGCAGTGAATGGGTTGGACGTAGAGTTTTGTACGAAGATAATATTTCTAAAAAGTAACAATAATAAAATATACAAGCATATTTGATAGAAAACCTAAAAAGGTTTTTCAAGTACATTTAATCTACATATCTCTTGTCAAGCGAACTATTATTCCATGGAGCAAAGCGTGGCAAAGTACATAATTCTTACCACTTTCACAGAATACAACATAATGACAAAGTTTTGAAATTTAGCACCTCAATTCTAAGTTAACAAAAATGATTTCATTAAATGTTACCTGTTATACCTGTGAAAAAAAGTAATTTCCTTTTTTGTCACAAATATAACTTTTCCGTAGTAATTTCACAAGTAAATCATAACAATTGCCAGCAAAAAAAAAAGTTATAGCATCACGACTTTTAGGTAAGAAAGGTAAAAAACTCTTTTGATCAAATGTAGAAGCCAAATGCACTTCGCTTTTTTTGTTAATAAGTACTTTTCATGGTTTGCTGGACAGTTACTTATATAATAGACATTGGCAAAACCTTAAGGCTATAAGTATTAATTTACTGAAATTATGTACTTTAGTGTAGTATTATGACATCAAGCATCAGTTTATACTTCAACTGGATGTCAGTTATCGCTTAGTGTTGAGTCAATGCTATTGAGCATAGAGCCTGCATCTCAAAATCTCAAAATGCATGTAAAGTCTCTGACCGATCGGTTTAAAATTGACAAAGTTTAATACAAACTTTCATCCCCTATTTTATCCCCTTGGGGATAGAACGGATGCCTACTTCATAACATCTACCTGGATGCCAGATTTCAGCCCGATCCGTCCAGTGGTTTGGGCTTTGTGTTGATAAATCACTAAGTCAGTCACCTTTGAGTTATATACTCGCATATTTAGATTATGTGTAGTAATTTCATCATATACTTCGTTAAGGAAATATTTCAGATGAAAAATCAAGGGACTAAACTGCTAAATACTGAAAAGATGAAATTAATAAATTTATAAAAGTTCAGACAGTCTTACGTATCGAGAATTTTATATGCTTGATATCGTAGCATTTATACCTACAAGTTTTCTGATCTTATCTACCTATCACCTGTCTCCTTATCATGTCACTTGTCACAAAAAATCAATAAATGCTACATGACACGTGCAGGGCTAAGATGCCATCCGCATACGGTGCAGAGTATACCTGCTAGAACCAAGCGTTTCGGCGACTCATTCCTATGCCGTACCACTAAGACTAAGCTCACGTGTTTCCTTCTTCATACAGTGCCGGGTCCTTTAAGCGGGGCGTGAAAAGACATTTGAAGAGGCCGTCAAGCCGAGTGCCACCAAGTTAACATGTTTACGATGGTGAACCTCTTTCCGAGACTGCCTTTAGCTTAACATCAGGCGAAGTGAAGTCAAATTGACGTGTCCTTTATAAAAAAATTAAACGCAAAGGAATGCTATGATATCAATTTGGAGTTGGTTAATTTTACTGCAAATAGTTTAATTTATTATACTTACTATTAAAACAATATTATGTCTTTAATAGCAGTATTTCCTGTCTGTTTTGTATATTTCTTTCTCTTTCTCTTCAGTAAATTTATTCAATCATTTTATTTATTAAATATAGCATAGTGTATGCAGTATTTTATTAACTCTGTACACATTATCGATTACACAATCAATTCGAGTAAATCGATTTATTATCCTTGTATTGTCAAAGCTCGTTTGACATCGATCAATCATACCAGTAGGTCGGTAAACATGAGGCCATTGATAAAATTATAAAAAGCTCAGATACTTTGACAGTAATTGAGTGGTCGGAAATTATTGATAGCTAACGGTTCGTAAAATAGCTATTAACATTGTAAAGGTCTTTATGCCAGCATCCTTGTTAAATACAATATTAAAAAGGAGTCACACTCGTAATTAAGTTATAGACTGATTTTGAATCAATCAATCAATCTTCTTGTTCGTTTTTGTAGCAACAATTTGAAAACTTAGATATGCCCAGCCCAAACTCAGCGACTTTGACCGCATCTTCCGTAGCTTCATTCAGGTCGGCAATCGTGCAGGTGTAGGGGCACAGTGGGCACGACAAGAGGTAGTCCATCGATTGTAGCGGTGCACCACAGTCGCAACCACCACCCCCCGCGTCCAGGTAACCCCACTTTACCCGGTTCGCCCTACAGCAGCTGACCTGAGACCTCAACCTATTTAAGGATATCCAGGTGGCCCATTTTGTTTCATGCCCGGGTGGTAGGCTCTCAGCGGGCTGGATATTATCTGGAGGGGGTCTATTATCCGTGAGCCACTTCTGGTACTGAGCGCTCTCGGGTTGGCCCATCTCAGCAGCAGTACTTCGAAGGAAGCTCCGTCTGCTTTTAAGGCGGGAGTTGGGTATGGCATGTTGGAATCAATCAATTAGCCTATCACAGTCCATTGCGGGACATAGGCCATTCCCAATGTTGGGAGGTTTTAGCCTTTGGACGCGTTTAGCATCCGTAATTTATTCTTCTTCTTCTATTCACTCGATGTCACTTCTGCTCTCAAATTTTGCTTTCCTTGACTGCCACCGAATAAATCCATAGTTGATAAATTACCTTCGATCTGATGCTCCAACCAAATTGGTGCCACCTATTTGTTTCTATATTATTCTCACCTTACCATTCACATAACTTCCTGATTTCATTCCTATTATTATTATTTTATCCTGTCTTTTTATACCATGTCTCCTTTCATGTAACCCATCTTTCATTCCTTTCATTCCTGCTACTAATAATATTGTCATCTACATCTTAATTGAAAAGATCATGTGCACGTTACAAAAAATAGAATAGGTCTTACGTTGCTCTCTCTCTTCGATCATAATTACTCCGTATTGTTACAAGCCGGTATCAAACTGGTATCATGCATCGCGAGCTCAACAAAACAAATCATTGCGCGACAGATACAAGATAACCGATTTTGTATGCGTCGTAAATCTGAACGTGTTACAATTAAATGAGTGTTCTGTTAAGGACGCTTTGCATTTAACCTTTAAAGTACTTTTGATTGTAGTATTAAGTCTCCTATTGAGTCTTTATGTAAATCTCTACTTTTAACTATGAACTATAAGGAATAGATAAATGAAATACAAAAAAGTCTCCTTACTATATTATAGGTAATAAATAACACCAAGAATCGAATTCTTTAGATCTAGTGCATTGTTTTTTTAGTTAAACTCTGAACACTTGTATATTTAGGTATTTATTACATTAATAAGTTATATTGGTCTTAAAAGATATACTTACTTGGAAGTGACTTATTTAGTAACTTCTAAAATCAAACAATGTGCGCTGCTGCTACATTAACGGAGACTCTCCAACGGCGCAAATATACCAATTTAACTGGTAATTATATTTTAGAGCCGTTTTGAATCCAAACGTTGGGTCCGTGGGGTCCAAGTGCGCGCGCGCGCCTTTCAAAGATATAGCGAAGCGACTAATTGACTCTTCCCGTGACCATACGGGGGGGTCTTTACCTCGCACATAGAATTGCTATCGGCATTCAGCGGGGTAACGCCGCTAGCCTTTTGGGCACGGTACCGGTAGAGTTCGATGGGGAGGAATTCTATGATGACTAAAATTACAGTCTCTTCCACCCCTGGTTTTTGTATGTGTATGAGTTTTGAGTAAAATTACTTTCTATTAAATAAAGTAACATCCTCAGATATTCAATAGCAAAATATATTTAGCTAACAAAAGCTTTGTCACTATCAACTTACAGATACATACGTTCAGTTCAGTTTAGAACAGACAGACGGCTACTTTTATAGCCACTTGAAATATTCATAGCCACAATCGAACTGCAGCGTCTATTTATATCTAGCCCTTAACAGCAGAGCGGAGTGGTTTTACAACTGGAACCTGTACAATGTAATTGGAACGTCACTGGTTATTGATCGGGATTTATCTCGATTGAATCTAGTGTTTCTATCAAATGTGAAACGTCGCTTTATTCCTTGTTACAAATCCTTCAGATATGTCAGCTTTCAATTTAATAACTGACGGTAAAATACCTTTGTACGAAGCGAAATTGTGTTTCTTAAATAAGTTTATTGGATTTCCGTATTCGATTATAAATTGTGATATTACTGATTTATTGTGTTCAATCGCTGTGTCGATTAACTTCAACTTCATTTCTTAATATTATCTGTATTAGCTTTTATTAGTACTTAAAAACGGTTTTTACAATCGTCATTAATCTCATTTGATGCAAGGCTTTTAGTTCAGAGCTGCAGATTGTTTGGTTTCAGGTATTTGCTAATTTGGTCAATGACTGTTACCTCGAATCATCAACGTTCCTATGCCGCATCATTAAGACCTGGAACTCCCTGCCAGCTCCCGCTCCTTCTTCATACAGTCCCAAGTCCCTTAAGCGGAGCGTGAAAAGGATGAGGCCGTCAAGCTGAGTGCCACCACTGTTAACGTGGTACATGTTTACGATGGTGACCCTCTTTCCGAGAGTTTGCCTTTAGCTTACTATCAGGTGAGGTGAAGCCAAAGTGACGTGTGCTTTATAAAAAAACAAAAACAAAAAGGGAACCGAAGCCTCTTCTCTTAGTCAGAAGTTGTGCAAACTAGCAGAATTAAGCGCTTGATTTAAGTCCCAATAAGCTTGATGAAGCCCCTTTCAAAGCGATTTTTTCACTATCGTCTTTCATTTATACTTGCATTTGGTGGAATCTACTACACATATTGAATAATACACTTGTACTTTTCCAGTGAGTTGATCGTCTTGATCGTCTTTTATTTAATTATATTTTAAGGCAAGTTTTTCTAAATCCTCTCTTTCTAGGGGACAATAATTTACCAACTGCTTTATCTTAGATAAAATGTCGTGGTTTTTTAGCACGTAAAAAGGGTTTCAAGATGAATAGTTATTGTTCTATGGTCCGTACACGTTAAACTCCTCGGCAAAGCAATGAACCAATTATAAAACGAGAGGAACATTCGTATCTCATCTAATATCTTATAATACAAAAGACTAGTGAAATCATTAGGCATAGCCCGCATAGGGGCGGACAGCCTATTACAATTGTCATCGACTATTAACGCCGTGTACAACAATTAAATGGATTATGTTGCCCAATTTATTACGAAGGGCGTGTTGTTTTGTATATTGGTGGGAAAAGACAGACTTATTTTGTTAATATTTTTCCAAGAGATGAACCAATACTTGAGAGAGTACAAGAGAGAGAGAAAGAGAGAGAGAGAAAGAGAGAGAGAGAGAGAGAGAGAGAGTAAGAGAGAGAATTAAAAGTTAATAGGAACAATAGTTCGATTTTATTCGTAACTAGCGGACCCGGCGAACTTCGTCCCACAAATTGTTTACCATCCGCGTGGCGTCTGATTCCGTTCCCGCTGTACCCTCTATTATATTAAGCATGTATTATACATATAGACCTTCTTCTTGAAAGAAACCGTAACAAAATCTGTAGCGTCGTTTTGAAGATATAAGCATACATAGGGACATAGGGATGCGGAAAGCGATTTTACTTTATACTATGTAGAGATGATAGATTGGTACAGACAGTAACGAGCGAACGTAAAAAGTAAAAAACTAAAATATTGATAATGTTTATACTACTTGATGTACACATGATGATACTGCAATCTTATATTGAGAAATTATATATATACATGCATTTATACTTACGGCTGTAAATCCTCGAAGGGAGCAGAGGACTAATAATACCCACATTTCGCCAACTATGCTAATCGGTACTACTTAAAAGGGGATACTCTATCAAGGGCTGTATGTTTACTGATGGAGAGTGAACCCTATTCTAGCCATATCCTCTTAATCGCCTTCTTACACATAGGAAGAGATAGGGTGGCCATACTTATCCACCAAGAATAAGTAATACGACATTATAAACATGAACTGTTCCAAAAATTAATTGTCAGCACGTACTATACACTGTTGTTGAGACAAATAAGGAAAGAAAACAATTTCAAGCAACCAAAAACAATCAAAGGTAATGAATTAACGAGCTCATTGTATTCGAATTTTCCAAAAACAAACATTTGAATTTGGAATAATCGTAAACATTTGTGGGTTTCCGTGCGCACGCGTCGTCACATCAAAAGAAGCGGCTTTCTGCATGGCGGCAATACGGCGACAAGTAGGTACAAAGAGTAAGTAAAATAATGTGTTATTTTAGGATAGGAAACTTTTCTGCTTACTAGTAAACATTTTTTTTTTCCTTTTTTTTGCGACTATAAAGGTTACCAGAAAATCTAAATATTTACTTAAGTGAATAATATAACTATCGTCAGGTGGATGACTTTTAATTTCACTTATTCTTATACAGGTTCTCATACTGATAGTGGCATTTTTTTCTATTTCTATTTTGGTATTAATTGTCCGATTGTAAAAAAGGAATTTCATTTAAAACTATCAATTTTAAGTAAGACAACGAATTGAATAAAAATTCATAGTTTATAATTTTCGGGACTTCACGCGATATATTTTCAGTTCAACAAATCGGCAGTTGCAGAACACCTCGAATCGGGCACCAATCACTGGATTGAACTTCATCAACCCAAAGTCCTCTCCACTGATCGTCACTACTATCCACGGATTGTGCGTGAAGTTATTGAAATTAAAAAATATAAAAATTTCAATAGGGAAGATGGATTCAAATTATCATTCAATATGAAAGTAATGGAGGGTAGGCGCACAAAAAATGTTTCCTGCACACCGCGCGACGCTCGCAGGCCAGTCAAGTCGTGACCACGGGTGCTGCAACGCACTCGAAACGTCGGCAAAAGTAAGGTTATTAAAAATATATCACGTGAAGTCCCGAAAATTATAAACTATGAGTAAACGCCGTGATAGTTTAAAAGTTACATGAATAAAAATTGTTATAACCATACAATAACACAATTATTTTCATATCATACAGGTACAAAACAAGATAATAATGTACAGTCTTACCAACATCATTGAGATCTAAATCAATCTCACCTGCCAGTCTGTGCAATATACTCAAGAACAGGTTTTACACTTAGTTCAATAAAAAACATTACCCTCCTTCCTTCGGCAGTCGGGCAAAAAGAAACGGATCTCGGGTTCTAAAATATAAACTGTAGATACAACCGGGAAATCGCTATGAGAATGACGGTGATAGGTACAAAACTACTTACCACTGTGTGTCACATCTGCGAAATGCTTGATCACCCTGTGACCACCGCGTAGTCGTGATAAACGTGACGGAAGTTCGCCTGTCATTTTATTGAAATGTCGACGCTTTGTGGAAACTGTTAATAAAGTGTGTATTCTGTATATCATTATAGCATCTTTGGTCTGCGTCAACCTCACGCGACTTAAAGTTTGTGAAGCTATTGACATGAGATTTATACAAAGCCTTTGTGTCGTAAATAGCTGCTTTTTCCTTCTCTTCTTCTTATCGTGTCGTTAGCAAACCTAGATGGTATCGGCCCAAAATTTTGCTACTAAAATCGCATTGTCAGTAGCATTCATTAGATCTTCCTGCGTGCAGTTGTTGGGGCACGCAGGGCATGAAGTCAAGTGTTTCATCGTTTGGGGGGCAGCACCACACTTGCACTCCAAGTTAGAGCCATCTGAGAATCCCCACCTGAACAAGTTCTCCTTACTTCGGCCGACCTGCGCCCGAAGTCTATTTAAAGACTTCCAGGTGGGCCATGGTAACTCATGTCCAGGTGGCGGGCTCTCAGACAGTGGGACGAAAGGGCTAGGAAGATCGACAGTCTCCCGCCACAGCCGGCATCTCTCCTTTGACCGGTCGTTGACTTTAAGAGGGGAGACACACTTCATAAAGCTGTTGCGGCTTTTCAGCCTTTGTAGCACAGGATGGTAATCGAATAGTGGGTGCCGAGTGTCGTCTAGCAATTTGGTCTTTTCGGAAGAGCCTGCCACAGTCCTGCGAACCTCTGGAGGCGCTATTCCAGCTAGCGGATACAGCATTTGTACCGGGGTCGGTTTTAGGCAACCAGTAATGATCCGGCAAGTTTCATTTAATGCTGTATCCACCAACTTTGCATGGGCTGAGCGGCTCCATACTGGGCCTGCGTAATCGCCTGCAGAGAAGGAGATCGCAAGGCCAGTGGTCCGCAGAACATTAGGCGAAGCTCCCCACTTTGAAGCAACCAGTCGACGCAAGAGACCGTTCCTAGAATGCACCTTCTGCTTAATGCTCTCGCAGTTTTTCCTAAAAGTTAGTGACCTATCCATAAAGACGCCCAAATACTTCGGGAAGTCGTTATGCTCAATGGGCACCCCACGCCATTGGATGGTAAGCTTGCGGCCCGCTTCTTTGTTGCGTAGGTGGAATACGCACGTTTGAGTTTTGCTCGGGTTCGGCCTTAAAGAATTTGCGTCATAGTACTCACCCAGGCTTTGCAGGGCATTCGATAAATCGAGTTCGACCTGTTCAAATCTGGAAGCTTGGGAGGTCAGAGCGAGATCGTCTGCATATAGGAAGCGGGAGGTGTGGGGAGATGACGGTTGGTCGTTGGTATACACGTTAAATAAGATGGGTGCCAAGACGCTGCCTTGAGGCAGACCATTTTTTTGTGTTCTCCAACGACTTTTGTCGGACAGGTAATGGACCTGGAACCAGCGATTGTGCAGGAGTTCGCGAAGTACGTTGACAAATTTACTGTCATTGGTAATGGACTCCACCTTCCACAGCAATCGCTTTTTCCTTTCTCTCACCTTCAATAGCTTTTTCCTTAATAATATAATTAACACTGAATTCTCGCTTTTCAACAAATTGTGTTTCAATTTGATTGAAACATGAGTACTGTTTATTCAGATAAGATAAAAATACCACCTGTTTTATGATTTCTTATTAATTTATTATGTGATGCGTGCGCATAAATCTGTATCGCAAACAAAAATGTTTTTACTGTAGATTGGTAGCACTTGGTGGAATCTGCTACTCATATTGAGTAAGAAATTGATGGCACTTGGTGGTACCGTTGAGAATGCCGAGAGGTGAAACCGGTCAGGTGCAAAATAAAATTAAGTGGAAAAGTACAAAGTGTCTTACACAAAAATAAGTGCAAACAAAAATGTTTTCAAATTTGTTTTCAGAATCGTTCTTTTTTATATTTTTTGTATATATGGATTAATACAACACAACTATTTTATAATTCTATAAAAACATCAGATTAAAATATATTGTGCTTTATACTAATCAAAAGCTTTAAAAAGAGATTGTTGGACCAAGTATACAATAGTCTACTTCGGAGGGCCCAAGGCCTGCTATGCCACACCTCAGATCACTGTCAGTGCTTGACTTAAATTCATTATAATGATTAATTTTACTTGAGAACATTTAAATGCGAAATAACCTACTATAACAATTTGTAATGTTTAATTACGCGCTTTATGTTTTAATATTTATTGGAGTAAATGTTAATTGGGATAGTATCTGACTATACAAGACAATGTATCTATAGGTCTGTCATCACAGCAGCATTCACAGAATATCCTCACAAACTTTCACATTTTACAGTCTTAGTAAGTACAATTAAAAAAACTTATAGTATTACACAACCCGCAAGAGAGAGGACGTTAATCCCGGTTGTCATACGAACATCTTTGGCAGTGGTTACGGGTAGTTGGTGCTGGTCCAACAACTGGTCTAACTATAATAATTTGATATCGCCAATGGGTTCTGGGGGTCATATGGCAGTCGCTTAATGGAAAGTATCGAAGGTCAGCCAAACTCACTACTAGGCTGGAAAAACCGAATCCTAAACTGGGTGGTAAAAACTTCGGATGCGTTCGGGATTAACGCTAGAATGAATTTTCAGGGATTCTTCGGTAATAAAACTTCATTATTTGAAAAACATTGGAAAAAATGAAATGCTCAAGTGAGACTCGAACTCACGACCTTTCGCTTACAGGGCGACTGCTCTGCCAACTGAGCTATTGAGCACCACTTGAATCATTCCAAATTTTCCTTCTCTTTATATCCGTCTATAAGGGCGACGGTGCAGCCATCTACCAACATTCTTACGAACTGTTGGAAACAATGAATGATTTTTCAACCATTTTTAAACATTGAATTTTGATGACTGCGCCCAAATATTTGAATGAATTTTTTATAGCATTTATTATGCTAACTGTTAAGTTCGAAAAACATTGGAAAAAATGAAATGCTCAAGTGAGACTCGAACTCACGACCTTTCGCTTACAGGGCGACTGCTCTGCCAACTGAGCTATTGAGCACCACTTGAATCATTCCAAATTTCCCTTCTCTTTATATCCGTCTATAAGGGCGACGGTGCAGCCATCTACCAACATTCTTACGAACTGTTGGAAACAATGAATGATTTTTCAACCATTTTTAAACATTGAATTTTGATGACTGCGCCCAAATATTTGAATGAATTTTTTATAGCATTTATTATGCTAACTGTTAAGTTCGAAAATCATTCATTGTTTCCAACAGTTCGTAAGAATGTTGGTAGATGGCTGCACCGTCCCCCTAATAGACGGATATAAAGAGAAGGAAAATTTGGAATGATTCAAGTGGTGCTCAATAGCTCAGTTGGCAGAGCAGTCGCCCTGTAAGCGAAAGGTCGTGAGTTCGAGTCTCACTTGAGCATTTCATTTTTTCATTTTTTCCAATGTTTTTCGAACTTAACAGTTAGCATAATAAATGCTATAAAAAATCATTCAAATTCATTATTTGATTTAAAGATTATAATGTAGTAGCTTTTGCCCGCGGCTCCACGCGCGTGGATATCGGTTATCGCGACCAAACAATGCATATGTTCTTCCTTGTGGTATAATCTACTTCTAAACCAAATTTCATTAAAATCGGTTAAGTGTTTTAGGTGTGAAAGTGTAACATACAAACAGACAGACAGACAGACAGAGTTACTTTCGCATTTATAATATTAGTATTGATTTTTCCTTTTTCAATTACATATACGTTAAGCTTTATCTCTAAAAAAACTATTACAATGTGTGCTGCGTATTACCTATTGTTAAATAAATAACACCTTCACTAGATATTGACTATTATGTATATTGACTCACACCAACTCAAATAATACCAACCCATAATCGAATAATATGTCCCAAATCGTGTAAATCTTACAGGATATCAAAGTGTGGGGGACTTGCTTGCAGAGGACGCTTGGCAAATAGAACGTTGTCCGAAACATTTACAACCCGATCTTAATGTATGTTTAATGTATTAATGAGTTGAGAACTACGTTCGTGTTGCCAGGTTTGGAAATTTAAACTTAGTTGGCAGTTTTTGATACGTTTAGGGTAACTTGTATTTGAAGAAATATGATCCAGTGGTTTTATACGTTTTGGTAAAATTATTTTGATTTTGGAACCTGGAAGTTTAGCAGTTATTGATACGTTTAGGGTAACTTGTTTTTGAAGAAATATGATCCAGTGGTTTCATACGTTTTGGTTAAATTATTTTGATTTTGGAACCTGGAAGTTTGTCAGTTTTTGATAATTTTAGGGTAACTTATATTTGAAGAAATGTGATGCAGTGGTTTTATACGTTTTGGTTAAATTATTTTGATTTTGGAACCTGAAAGTTTGTCAGTTTTTGATAAGTTTAGGGTAACTTGTATTTGAAGAAATATGATGCAGTGGTTTTATACGTTTTGGTTAAATTATTTTGATTTTGGAACCTGGAAGTTTGTCAGTTTTTGATAAGCTTAGGGTAACTTGTATTTGAATTTGAGAAATATGTTGCAGTAGTTTTATGTTTTGGTAAAATTATTTTGATTTAGGAAACATAAAGTCGAAATATAAGAGGAACTAAATCATTGTTATTGTATTCCCCTTTATCATAATACGCATATCATCATATTCACAACTTTTTAAGACTACCTTTCCCAGTTTTAATATTGTTTAGAAGACCAAAAGCTCTTCTACCAAGTGAAATAAAAAGAATCATCAACTTTACGGCATTTATGTGTGGTATTTTATGTAGCAGTACAACTTAATATTTATTATTGTAAAAAAATACATTATGATTACTCTTAAGCGAGTCACACATTTAGACTGGGTTATATCTTCTTCTTTCTCCTAGCTATTATCCCATTTTAGTTGGGGCAGCTCTCCTAGTACTTCTGCGCCACACCGTGCGGTTGTCTCTTCCTCTATGTTAGTACTAGTCATATCCCTCTTTAAAGTTTGTAGCCAAGTCGTCGGTGGTCGCCCTTGGCCTCTTTTTTTCTCCCCCACGGTTAACACTTTCTTGGTCATGTGGTCATCATGTGGTCTCATCACGTGCCCGTATCAGCGCAAACTGGTTTATATCGATATAGGTTTTTAAAATTCGACATTAAAATGTCAATATGTGCCATCAATATTGGAGCTAAATATCTTCATAACCTGGTAACATTACTACCATATGGGCCCAAACTTAACTGTTGTGTTTGTTTAAGCAAAACCTGTTTGTTCTGTGTTTAATCGCTCCGATTCAATATTGACACGGTTCCCGAACTTGTCTGTTAATGTGAAATGGACTAAGATTACGTGTCCTTTTGTATAGTACTGTTTGTCTTAATCTGTTGTGCTATCTGCGGTTGGAGAAGCACGTTTGGTTAAAACCTTTGAAGTGTTTCGATATAATTTTAGTTTAAATGGATTTAAATCCATAATCATCCTTTTTGCTGGCTTGCTCGTTATATATATTAAATAATTAAAGGACTACCCTATAGTCTTTAATTAAACCCAGTAATTTGACAGCAACTAATGTCACTTTATGAAAAGTGATGCATTCAGTTCTCGTTCACTCATGGGGCACACCACCCTCAAATTGTCATGACTTTCTTGACGGTTCATGGAGCAATTTTATTAGTATTGTCATAATCATTCAATTTGTCACAAACTTTATTTTTATTTCATCAAAAATTTACAACCCCGTAAAACCTCAGCTGACGTTGTCGAATAAAAAAATCGACTTTAGTTAAGAAGAGTACGGTGTAAATCTTTTTCTGCCCAACAGTGATTAAAATAATAAATAAATAAATATGATTATAAGTTTCCATGGAACAAAAACTCAACATTGAGCTAAGCTCTTCTGTGTAAGGAAATATTAATAATTTAACGGCGGGCCTTATGAGTGACAGTAACAAGCTTGCCTCTTGATCATCAGACCAAAATACCAAAGATACACCCTTTTATGCAAAATCAAAAGATAGAAAACCTTGTTGAAAGTTTGTGAATGTGTTCTTCATAATATAGCTTGTTTAAATAGTTGGACAATTTAAGAGACAAAAGAACACTACGTTAACGAGTGTGACAAAATGAAACGTTTATGCAGGAATGTTATTACAAAATTGAGTTTTTTTTTAAATCCTTATTTATTTTGGTATAGTATTTACTTTTAATTCGTGGAGCAGAGCCACACGCTCTCTTTTATTCCGGTCACAATCCATCAGCAAATGTTGCACATCTTCAATTTTATGGCGACAAATTGAGTTGAATCAATCTAATTTACTCAAGCTATCAAAGCCAAAGAAAGGAAAAGAATCGCTAACATACCATTGAGGTGGCCAAAATACTCTTTCAAGTCTTATCACTGAAAAAACAAAAGGTTTTGTTATCATGCGGAACTTTTAAGCTTTTTCACATAAAGCGAGTGTGGTCCTTCCGGTGGTCGCTATTGTGATATGTGTGGTGAGATAAAAAGGCCTATATAGAGACCACACTGGGCGGAGAATGTAGGAATGAATGTTTCCTAGTAACGGCATACCGCCTTAAAGATTAATTAGCTATTCGAAATATCGGTGTTCGTAATTGTAACATAAATAATAATAAACAAATAAATCTTATGGTAAAGTCAGCATAATAATTTATTAGTGATTGAAATATAATAAAACATGCTGTATTAAAAGACTGTTTGTTGCCATAGGGGTGAGAGGATTAGTCACCTAGAGTCTGCGTTACCGAGTGCTAGGTGTACAGGGTGTGCCGGACGTTAGGTATTAAATTAAATTTACATATTGAATGACACACTTGTACTTTTCCACTGAGTTTATTTTGATTCTGAACCTGACCGGTTTCGCCTTACGGCATTCTCAAAGGTTTACATTGATGTTTTAAATATTCTAATTCCCAAAAAAAAATGATTTTAATTGACGACTTTCGTAGAGGTTCCTCTCGTCCACCCCAGATAACACCCCCTCCAAATAACATCCAGCTATCAGAGAGCCTACCACCCGCGCATGAACTAAATTGCCCATCTCAGGTCGGCTGTTGTAGGATAAACCTGGAAAAATGGGTGTACGCTGTGACTGTGGTGCGGTGCACCCCTGCAGTATATGGACCACCTTCATCATGGCATTAACACGAGAAGAAGAAGAAGAAGATTAGAAGACAAGGAAAGGAAAGGAAAGCAGTAACCCAGATGATGACTTATGTAATATACCAGAAAGTTTTCAAGAAAATATGTTGCGCCGACCCCAAATAATTGTGATAAATGTAGGCAGATACATAGAAAATGACTATCTATTATAACAGTGTTATTGTTAAGAATTTTAGTAATTGGCTACCACGCTAATGAAGAGAACACGTAGATAATAAATTTAACAACCAGAACGGTACCCTGGGTAGCACTTTGATAGAATCTTCTTTCCACAATTTGAACTTTTGCTTGATTAAATATCGTCCATATTTTGAAAACCGCAAAAGGTTTCAACCTTTTGCGGTTTTCAAAATATGGACGATATTTAATCAAGCAAAAGTTCAAATTCTTAGATCTCTAAATATAAATATAAAGATTTGATATCTGAGTCAACACACATTCCAAAAATTCGTCATTTTACTAGAGCGTCCTCCGATATGAAGGGATTTAAATATTTCTAGTAACAAATAACCTCTTGATTTTATAAGACCATGACTAAGGTATTGATGAATAAATTACCTACTGAAGATGCTGTGTGGTCTTGGTTTTGACCACCCAACCGTTTTTAGGGATCTATGATTACTTGTGCGGATATTATCAAATTAAAATTCCAAAGGGCTATTATTAAACACTAGATATTTAAAAAACAATTCATCTTAATTAATTTAACAGGATGTAATGACAGGTTAAGATTCGATAAAAAAAATTAGCATTCAAAATAAGAAGCTTGCTGGTCGCTGCGTGTCAGGAACCATTATACTTTTTTTTTCTTTCGTCACGCACAATAATATTCAACTATCATCTTGCAAGCGGAACAAAGTATTCTTTTTTTGAAGAGTCCAGATCAAAGTCACCGAACGCGTTACAAAAAAGCGGTTGCAAATGCGATGTAAATTTTAATTTGCGATCTTTTTAAAATGCTTAACCTATTATTAGCTGTCAGTGGGTGGATATTTATTGTAATTTGGAGGATCCTTGATATATGGTCATTGCATTCTTGCTTTTTGTTCATATTAGATATTTCCTATTTTCACAAAATCAAAACGGTGCTATGAATGTATCATCGAGACTTACTTAAGAAATAAAGGAAGGAAGGAATAAGGGTTGCAGAAAACAAAGAGAATAATAATTAAGTACAAACACAATCATGAATATTCCGGGGTTCTTTATGAAGGAGCGAAAAGTATTTGATGAATACATCAAACTAAATACCACTATATTTTCCTGCCACACCTGGAATTCCCTGCCAGCTCACGTGTTTCCTTCTTCCTACAGTACCGGGTCCTGTAAGCGGGGCGTGAAAAGGAATTTGATGAGGTCGTCAAGCTGAGTGCCACCATTGTACCATGTTAATAGTTAACATGGTACAAGTTTGCAATGTTTACATGGTGACCCTCTTGCCGAGACTTGGCTTTAGCTTACCATCAGACGAGGTGGAGTAAAATTAACGTTCCCTATTATTAAAAAAAAGTTTTTTCTTTCATAATATTACATCTACAATGAAGGCCTATACTTTTTAGATCTCATTTACGCATATCAACAGGCGGGTTATTGTCATTTTGACAGACTTAACTTGAAACAAAATGTAAATTTCTGATAAATCTATGATTGAGCAAGTAGATGACTATAAATTGTCACAAAAGTAAACAGGCTAAACGGCAGAGAAATTATTTTAAAATATCGACATCATTATGTAAGCCGTTGCATAACTAAGCCGAGACAGCCTATTAATCCCAGTTAACCCAACATACAAAGCATTAAAGCCATCAAAAACTCGGAATTACTTAAATAAAAGTAATAGCACATATAATTTAAAACGTCAAGCGCTTCGTGACCTGGACGTTACAGCGCACTAAATATGTATGAGAGAATTAAAATATAACGAAAGGGAAAATTGAGATCGGAAACGTTACCATGAATATTTTAAAACGAATCATAAATTTAGTACACAATCTACTGCGAGATGCATCTTTTGTGAAAATAAATTTGCCACACAAATCAGGCAGTGGAATGAAAAGTGATTTTGAATTTCTCGCGAGTATTGTTTTCATGGTAAAGTATCATAGAATGTTAGCTTATTTCAATGAAAGAGCTAAGCAACCTTCCGAACATGGTGATATTACCATAGAACATGGGAACTGTTCATTGGTTCTTCCATTTTTGGTGTGAAAATTTGTCTAATGGCAATGTCGTCTAGATTTTCAAGCCATCATATAAACCAATCTCAAAAAAAAGGAGGAGATTCGACTGTAGTTCTTTTTTTATATTTGTTACTGCAGAACTTTGTAATTTGTAAACCGATAAACAAATTCAAAATTAGGGTTCATACTATTAACCTCACTGAAAAGGCGTTGGCACACAAAACGGGGTAGAATCAATCGATCATTTGGCGGTCCATTAAACGGAACAACATACAGGCGTGATGATCTTTTAAATTACAACCGTCAATCAAGTATGCCAAGATAGGAATAATAAATAATTACATTTATGAATCAAAATAAAAATAACAATACAATTATATTTTTTTTAATACGCTAAATATTTTTCTTTCTACTTGGAAACTTGTTATTGCCTTTGTTGGTCAATAGAATTTCTCTTTTTATGTTTATTAGAAACATAACTAATAATAAACTATATGCTACAGTTTGTTATTAGCTGTGTACTTTCTTATTAGTATGTCTTTAGCAAAAAATAATCGAAAAATTGACTCAATTCTTTAATAATTTCGATTAATGGCTAACACTCTCCCTCTCTCCCTCTTCGATCTTTAAATTAAATTAGGACATTATAAATATTGGTAAGGTTCGATCTTAAAATACAAATTTACTTACTTACAAAATTATAAATAAATACACAATGGAATCCTCATGCGTTCAAAAATTCTACGAAAGATACAAAAATACCGTCAAATCAACTCTGAAACGTTTCTTTCCAATGAAACTCGTTAATGAGGCAAAGCTTTGAGAGTTATGGTTATTTGAACACCTCTGAACGAATATAACATTTTATTGCGTATTTCTTCAGCGGTACAACACTAATTAATTGTCTGAAGACAGAAAATGAACGTTAAGCACGATTTGTGATACCTTTAACGATGGTAACATGAGATCTGTTGACACGATAGACTGGCTCGTAATGCTGCTGTAATGCAACATTGAATGAGGGCGTCTGAAGGTAAGAAAATAGTACTTAGAAGTCAGTTTCTATCCGCTGTTTTGTCTAAAGTTCAGTATTGAATTCAGACATGTTCATCTATTCATTGTTGGTATCTTATGTGTTAAATCAAGTTTTAAATAAAAATCAAATGGATAGTAATTATGTATTTGCCAAATTTCATTAAAATCTCTCTAACCATCCTCGCAACAAACAGAGCGCCATTTGTTCCTTTGCTTAAATTATTCACTAGTTTCTTTATCACAATTATTATTAGTTTTAGCACTACTTGCAATTGATGTATGCTATGTTTCTTTTACTTTTTTTTCTATACATATGTGCCTACACTTATCCTGCGCTTTGAAATGCCCGCCACTGATCGTTTCTTTGTACAATGCAAACTTCCTATGTGAATCTGAATTCCAACAAGATTAAGTGCAGTTGACCTTCCCATTAAAGTCCAATAACTTTGATCGCCGGTGCGATCTTCGACACTAAAACTGCTCGTCTGACTCAACAAATCAACTAGAATCACAGTATTATCCTCGGAATCTTATGTATTTGCTGGACGTGTTAGACTTAAGATTTAAACAACAGTCCCATGGTCGTCTTAAACGTTTATTGGTTGAGAACCTAGTACAACATGTCTCGGTTAATCGTTAGGTTCGATCGTATCATTTGCTCTTTTACAGCTGTTTATTGTGTGGTCTTAGTAAGTTTTATTAGGTTTGAACTATTGTTTTCATCAAGCGTTCAGACAAGGTCAAGAATATCTTGAATGCTTACTTTAGTTGAAGATATTTTATTGGTATTGCCGATGGGAACTTGTTGCGTACAATAGAGACAGAATTTCACTATATTAGTAATAGGCTATTTGACTATTTTTTTTTTACTTTCGAAAAATGACCACTCTCTTATAATATAATGAACTGGAAAAGTAACATTTTCGTACGACAAATAGTTTTCAAGATATTTGATTTTGAAAAATTCAATTTGTTGCGCCGCCCGAAAACGCTCCATACAAAATCCCAAGAAATTGTGACGTCACGCTTCGGTAGCGCGTAGTGCAAATGTATGGAGTGCAAGAAAATATCGCATTTATCTCGGTCTACGTTGCGTTTACACGTATATAGTTTATAATAAAAGTTATTTAAAATTTGATAAGGAATCTAAAAAGTTATCTAATTGAATTGAATTAGATTGTTTATGTTTTGACTTTTTTTTGGAATTTCAAGTAATGAAAAATCATAGTTTCAGTTAAGATATGCAATATTTTATTTTGCAAGGCATATTTTTTCAGAACAAGCTATAGTATTAAGCAGCATTGGGAAGAATCGACGACTTAGTCAAATAGCCCATTGTGCTAGAATGTACCTATAGATTGGAAGATATTAGTGTTAATAGCCAGTTTAACTTTATCTTTCCAGTAGACAGTAGCAGAAATCACGTTGCTTGAGGTTACAATTCCCAGGATTTCTAATTGAAAATAATAATTTACTTGTATATTCCTTCTCATTATTATCACTTTTAAATTTGACGTCTCTATGATCTTTCTAATTTTATCCGTTGTTTTTCAATTTTGATTTTTATGGCGACAATAGTAATATATACTGTAAAATCTTCAATGCATAACTATCTACTGTTATTAAGATATGATATGTATAGATGGATAGGATACTGAAGTCCTAGTATTAGGGTTCCATCCAAGGGTTTTGTACAAAAGTCGAATTGAACGCATCACCAGATTTGCATTTTTATTCCTTACTAGAAAATTTTTACTAACTTGTCGTGATGACGTAACTCTTCTTAGATTCTACATATTCCAAGTTTACAAAGTGTTCCTTTGTTATAAGAATTTATGAAGTTATAAACTCGTGATAATCTGCGGTGGCCTCCCGCGTAAATTGATACGAGCATGTTTAACTTTTTAATTTATAGGTCGCTGTAATCTTTTCGGTAGGTTTTATTTACAAGCCTTAGACGTTGATGCTTAGTTTCATAACATAGAGACCGTGCCTATTGCGTGTTTTGATAAAACTTGATACGTTTTAAATTTGATGTGAAAGTAAGAAACTAACGGTATCATAAAATGTATGGTTGTTATTATGAAAATGATATTAAAATAATAAACTATGTTCTATAAATCATCTTTTGATGCAGATTATAATATTATATTTAATGCTTGTAGAGCCATACTTTTTATGATTTTGTGTCCATCAAACAGGTGAAACATCATTGACGAATATTATAAGTTGGTATAGTATTTCCCCTTCAGAGAAGTCCATGTCTGGATATTTGTGAAAGATAATGACGGAAAAAATAAGCTCGTATCTCTTCATTATAATCCCTATACCTATTTAGGTAACAGCGGTAAAGAGTGAAAATTTTCAACAGGAAAGTCGGTGGAAACAAGATGTAGCCTCGATATTGTTTGCCATGGAACATGTACCTAACACACTGGGATACTATTGGGATACTATACATAAAATTCCAACTTTCTTCAGTGAAACCTTTCCAAAACTGTTACCTATATGCCAAAATAATGTAAAAAAACGATACAAAGATCCAAAAAAAGAACATTTAGTACCGCGAATAAAGATTGATGAGGAATCAATCGCGGCGTGTCCCGCAGATAAAGGCAATGTCCGCACAATCAATTTTAATCTGGCAACTTTTGTTTCACTTCTCCTGCAGCCCCAGCCAAAGAAAGACAGAGATGGTTATAGCACTGTTAGTGCTGATGCACCTTCCCTATTACAATGATGACGCCAGCCTACTTACAAAATTAAAGTCTGCTAAGGAAGATTGAGGAGGGCGTCTTATCGGCTAAGGCAATGATGTAACGAAAACACTGATGGATATTGTAAAAAATGTTGCTTGTAATCGGCTACTACAGTCACCTATATAATGGTACGTATCCTTTTGGTTGATGCACGTATAAGCACCTCTGATAAGTTTCACACCTTGTAGGTTTGAGTAAGATTGAATATTAATGGATTAGTATTAATTTTTTTTGGAAATTGATGGAGGACAATCAAGAAGGTTTTTTTTCTTTCTCCACTATACCCCAAAAGATTTGCTCGGAGAAAACTGATTTATCAGTAAAGTTAGCTTTCGTACATCAAAATGTATTAAATACATCTCAATATAGTAGGGAATGTAGTAGTAGGTATTGTTCACTTGGTAAAGAATTAACGACGAAAAATTTCGCAATAATATCGTTTTAACCTGAGCAATGACTAACTATAGGAAACGCAATGTCATAACATAGCTACATGTTTTGATTTCAAATAAAATTCCAACGGCACTATCAGATGAGCAATGTGTTTGATTGTCACTTTATCATTATAAAAACCACTGTCAAAAAGATGACAACACTGATTTGGATAAACTTTTTCTTATTTAAGTCGCAAGGGGCTTACCAATACGGTGACAGCCATAACTATGTAGACACTAGTGACAGGCGTAACGGACAGCTAGAAGCGTAACAAATATGATGAAATGTGGTTTGAAAAGTAAGACCATCGAATTTAAATCATGCAAATGTTATACTAGTTGGTAAAGTCACACGCATATCACATATTTAGTGATCAGATCAGACAGCAGATTCAAGACTTTACAAAATGCTTCCTATTAGAATATTTATCAGGTGCAAAAAGATTTCCAATGACGAACTATAGGATCTAAATGTTCGTCACGAAAGTCAATCGATCACCAAATCAGTGCCGTAAGTAGGAGTAGACTGGTCACAGTCTGAAGAGTACACAATCACATCTTTAAACAAACTCTGGAATAAACTACACAAAAGAAAAGAGAATGTGGACCTAGGCATACCTGAAACTATATGAAATGTAGAACTATCTTATGATGCAAACGATGCATTGATGACGATGATGATGATAACACATAAGGAGTGGTTTTTTATGTCATGTAATTTAAAAAGTAGTATCAAGTCAATCTAGTCAGCAAATATTTCTTTTTTTATAAATAAAAATCCTACGTATGACCACAATCTAAATAATTTAGGTTTTCATCATTCAGATAAGATTAACTTTGATTTTAAGTTTATAAATAACAGAGGACTTATTAAAAACGAAATACGTAAAATGCAACATCGTCACGGAGAACTGTTGCACAAGTTCTTACACTAACACCATTATAAATTATATGCCTACAAATACGGGGATTAAACATATTTCTTATTGGGAAGCAGTTACACCAAGTATTTGCTCACAGTATTGATGTGTCAAGCAAAATGATGAATGATACCTCACCTTACTCGATCTGGTAGATGAAACCAATATTAAACCTGATCTCTGATATATACCTTGACGGAACGGAATAAGGTTGGTTTTTCAATGAAGGGAGCTCGTGATGTACTGGACAATATTTTTTGCATCACCTTAGAAGTATGATTTGTAGTGGATATATTGCTTAAAACGATTTCAAATAACAACAAGAAAAAGCAGAACAGTAAACAAAAAAAATGTTGAAATTATTCAAATGTGTCGTTTTGTTTCCAACATTTTTAATTTTTGTGTACGGCGGAGGAGAAAAAATTTAAAGAAAAGAAGGAAGATCTTCCGATAGATAGTCAAACGGAATTTATGAGTTGCAGAATACAATACTTGAGCTGGGAAATCTTTAACTTCGACCATAAACCATAAAACATACTTCATAAAATCCACAAAACACGTCTTAACAAAGACATCAATATTGTCATAAATAATATACGATGTGCCGTACAAATGAAAGCCCTGGGGCTATTCCTGGCTTACTGTTGGAATAGCAGGTTTCAACGTTTCGTTTGCAGACCCCTGAGAATGAACAGATGGTTCCTGTGTTCAGGTTTGGAGATGTGAAGAAATAGAGAGGGCATTGTTAGAAGCAATGGAAATTTAAAGTTCAAAGATAAATGTAAGAGCCTATTAAGATTTTGTTCACATTCATAGTTAGTTATGGGTGGAATCAATAAATTCAATGTAGAAGCGACGTATTCTATCTACAATAAACTACCTGTTGGTAGGTTTAGGCATCAGACTTACGATCGATGTGTGACAGATCTAAACTCCAGCTAGTATAGGCTTTACTACTGCGTACTTTCTTGGGATTTAATGGGAATATTTAGTAGTATTCTAGAAAAAAATCTTGGTTTCTTCTAAGATTTTTTGACCGCAAAAACCTAACGAGCTCATGTCCAACCCAGTAATGAGACTAAACAACACAGCAACCACTGAACTTTTTAATCGTTCAGAGTTTTAATTAATTTATACCACATCCAATCTTCATAGCTTCACAAATAGCTATAGCAACCGACGTTTATTAGTCTTTTCCCTAGCAAGGCGGTGTTTTTCCAAGGGGTATGGCGCCCCATACCATAAAAAATTCACGCCTCCACAAGTAGCCTTTGGTTAACTGTGGTTTTTCTTCACTACCATTGTTCGGTTCCCAGTTGTGAATATTTGAGTGGCTAGTATTGTATCATGATTTTGTAGTTAATGGTATATTGAAAAGTGAATTGTAATGAGCGTTTGGTGGGCTTCACGATTTTGTATTAGTTTTTAAGGATTATAATGTGATGAATGTAGTACTTAAAGATGAAAGTACACGTAATAATGGAAGACTTGGGTACGTCTCGCTAAGATCTTCAAGCAAATTTTTTTATACCACTTAGGTGGCAGACAAGCACACGGCCGACCTGATTTAAACTTCTGTCACTTTCGTTAAAGTTCTAGCAAAAGAAATCATAGAAAAGAAAATTTTAAAACGCCGGATTATTGCCGTAAAGCTCCGTGAATAGGCGTGAATTTGGACGTTTTTCGCGGGAATCACGCGCGTTCACGCGTTCTCGTTGATGCCAATACTTATGCCATCTATTATACAAACGCATCAATACAGACAGTATCGCTGTTAATATAGTGTTGATTCGGCCTAATGATCGAGAGGTTCCCGATTCGAATTAAGCTCGTTACACTACCAATTTTAATGTACATACTTCTAATACAAGCAATTTAGCTTTGTTGGAGGGGTGAATTATGTTAGCAATATCTCTTGTTAATATTCTTCTGCGGAAACCGAACTTCGTTAACTGGGAATAACGCAAAGATGATTCATTAAGTCTAGTACATCTGGGGTATTACTGTTAAGAGAAAAACAGTTTAGAAACTTACTTTACGGCTCTTGGTAATCAAGTAACGCGTCGAAGGTGCATCACACATCAAACTAACACGTCTCACACAACTAAATTGAATGTTCTGGCCCGCCCCTTACCTGTACCTCATTATACGGTATAATATTGAACAGCGTCGAGAAAACACAATAGAAAGCAAACGGAACACGACTCGGAATAATGAGGTAATAGTTTTGAGTTTATTGGTGGTAGTAAACGCGACTGTGAAGCAACGGGCGCGGCTTCAATTCCTGCTCACTGGAATATTTGTGTGCATATGAATATTTGCTCTGATGTGCTTTAAATAACATGTAATGAACATCAATGGCAGTCGTTACTGGTAGTGGGAGCACTCTTCAAAAGTCCGACTAGTCCTAAGTAGAAAGAAAGAAAGAGAATTTTTATTCAGCACACACAGAAATTGTTTTTTTTTTTTAATATCACGTCACTACTGTGTAGAATAATAACAGTCGCCTCTCGGCGTAAATGCTGTCCGCGTGGTAGTGCAGGCGGACAGCGCTGGTTTTCAGGACTACGGAACTTCGATATCACCAAATATATAAAAGCGTCGATAGCATAGTGGTTTAGGAGTCAGCCTTACGATCGAGAGCTCCCAGGTTTGAATCCTGGTCATTACACTACCGACGTGAACCCACTCCTAGCACAAGCAATTGAGTTTAGTTGGATGGATTAGGGGGAATATTAGTATTAAAAAATTCTTAAAAAAAAAGGCTGTGGAGGTCATATGTCAGTCACTTCACGGAAAATACCGAAGTTCAGTCGTATCATAATAAGACTAGATAGCAGACCCAAGCTGACTTGGGAAAAGGTTCAAAGAATAATGAGTTTTGAGTTTGAACTAAATTGAGAGATTAGTCCTACATATCTGTACCAAATTTTATCCATCTCGGTAAAGTAGTTTAGGCGTGAAAGCGTAACACACAGAAAGAGTCACTTTCGAATTTACAATATTACTATAGAAGTTTCATACTTACATAGTTGAAGGAGTCAATTAATACCACCTTTTGATTTATTTGAAACACGATGAAATTGTACAGCAAGTAAGTGCCGCTAACGATCCGGATCGGTAAGTCCATATAGGTAAAGTAATCACCATAACGCATAGGTTCGTTCACCTCACAACCACTGACAATTTGCGAATTCCCATCAACGTTACAAATCTTTATGTCGTTTAATGGCATAGTTATAATCAATCTTGCCGCCTGAGGGGCCGTGCAACAAATCAACCGCTATAAATTATCTAAGGTCTTTTGCGGACTTATGAGTGTTTTGTATTATGTACATTTCTATCTCTTTCCCTCTTTCTCTTTTTCTAGGTTAGCGAAAGTTCAAAAAATAAAATATTATTTGTATGCATAGTAGAGCTCGCGAAAAACCTGTTTCTCTCAACAATCTGTGAGGAATCATGTTCTTGACATTTCAGCGGAAAATCATCAAGAAGATGAAGAAAGTGACAGCAAACTTCCTCCCTTTTCCTCCATTTTTCTTCTCTCGGCAAAAGTGTTTATAAAGCAAGAACAAGTGTGTCAAATATAGGGGGCGAGTTGGGGATACCGTTGTCCCCCCCCCCCTCCCCTCCCCGAGGAGGGCCAGACCGGAAGGGATGGCCCTGGATCACCCGGGGTTCGAGGAATATATTGAAGTCAACCTCACCTCCGACCTAGCACTACGACCCACAGACGGCATGTGATTTTGGTCGGTTCGAGTCCACATAACCTCCAGCTCCGGCGGGGGAGGTATCCGTGGGGATTTCCGACAGAAAAATAAGAATAACTTTTCTGTGATAAATTATTTAGTTATACTATTTAGACTCAAACTAAGTATAGGCTGTAATATGGGTCCTAGATTACAGAACAACTTTTTTTTTTGGAAATACATACATATTAAACATAGAAACACCCAGATAAATACAAATAGACAAACAACGATGTTAGTTAGTCATCTAAAGAATGGCAGTTTCTTTGAAGAATAAGTAAATATTTCATGTTAAAACTGCTCACTGTGACTACCAAAGCATCTAATGGTTTGACAGGATTACAAACACCCAGTACAGACGGAATAGATTAATGATAGCAATACTCAGGCGAGATAAATATCAGACACTGAAATAATTGGATAGTGCCTATTCTTTGCTCGAAGCGATTGTTAGTGAAAGGTTTGTGTTCAAAAACCTTTTTACAAGGATATTTTACTTTTCCGTATTAATTCTAAAGTACCTCATAATACACATATTGCGAAAACTTGTACTTTTCCCACTGTATTTATTGTATTACACCTGGCCGGTTTCGCCTTACGGCATTCTCAAAGGTTTTGGATTTAAAATAGTAGATAATTAATTACTAAGATCTTGTGATCAATAAAGTTATCATTTCACTAAATTGGATACATGCGAAATTTTAATTATTGAAGATTAGTATCTGTTCTTGGAGAAGTGAACTTGCCTTAACTTTTAAACGGATTATGCAGATACTCGTTACAAGCGTTAATATACAGGTATTGAAACTTTGACCAGCAATAATCCCTGTAGTTGTTCCTTCAGAGGATTTTCTAAAAGACCTACATTAAATATAGACTTTCGTTGCCAACTCTAGACATTAATGTCGACACAGTTATTATGACGGCGCCAAACAAATTAATGCAGCTAGACACTCGATGTGATTTAAACGCTTTAATTAGAGCCATTAAAAGTTTATTACTACCGTCGTCAATAATGCGTGAAGGGTTATTCAACAATAACTAAGTTGTTATATCTGATTGTTATGCTATGTTTAGTGGGTGTGAGGTGTGAACTCGTTATTATTTCTATCATCGCACCGCTGGCCATAGGCAGGGAATTCATCCCCACACATTGCAACCGAAAATGTATGCCAGTGGTATAAAAAAAAATCTTCTCTTCCTCTCTCTATCTAACTCTCTCTGTCTCTTTTTCTCACTATCTCTATTCTTTTTATAGGATTTCTTTTCTACACATCACGAACTTCCTCGAATACTATCATAACTTTCATGTAAGTTTTGAGTACATTGTCCCACTAAATTTCGTAGTTCAAAAATGTAATGAATGGAATTCGTAAAGTACCTACGGAAATGCAACAGACATTAGTGTGAAAATGCTGCACATCGATGCATGCCAAATAATTTTAGAACACAATTTTCTTTGTTAATAAAGTACATGTTTCATCTATACTCTATACTATTATATAATTGTAAATTGGAAATGTTTGTTCGCGATGGACGCAGAAACTACTGAACGGATTTTGATGCGTTTTTTTTTTATTAGAAAGGTCTTGGTCAGACTTAAAATCTTACGTTTGTTTGGTTACAATCAAACAAACGTAAGATATAGGTTGCTGTGGGCCGCGGTCATGGTATCAGTATTTCTGTGACCCTGGTACATTGGCATCAAGTACCAGGCTCACAGAAATTTTAAGGAACTTTATCTAGGCCGCGGGAACAGAAGCAGTGTGTCTTGTATTACCTTTCTATTTCGAACTTAACGCGGGAGAAGTCGCGGGCGAAAGCCGTACACTAGTAGTCGTACACTCTAGGTATGGATCTTGAAAAATACCGTTAAGGTAATAGTAAATCCAAGAGATAAAAAGTTTTCTAAAGATATGCAAAACATAATCCATTTTGCACTACCAACATAACTTCTAACGGTAATATTCAAACATTCGATGTTGAAACGATATGAATGTTAATATCTAAATTAATTGAATTAGTATTTACTGACTGCTAAATGGTTATATGAATCCAGTTTATTCTAGATGCTTTAATTGGAATAAACGTTTCATATGATGCAGTTCACTATTGGTATCTGATACATTTGTAATCAATTTTATTGCATATTTTACAGTTAATCGGTTGTAATGAAACGGCTTATGGAATTTAATTGGGCTTCGTATCAATTTGATTTAGTGTTCATGTTATTAAATTATAACTGTGATTTCCAGATTGCAGATCTTGTTTGTATTATTGAATGCGGCTAATTAGTTCGTTAAATAACTGGTAGCCCTATAGCTTTATGTAAAGAAATATATTTTAATTATTACATACATACATACATACATAAAATCACGCCTGTTTCCCATAGGGGTAGGCAGAGATCACAGATCTACATCTCTATTTTAATTATTGTTAAATATTTTTAGTTTTTATATCAATCAATTAATTAATCAGCCTATAGTAGTCAACTGCTGGACAGCACCTGTTCTGTGGCTGGACATAGTTTTGAAAATAATTTTTCTAATGGGTGATACCTATTCATTTGCTAACATTCTTTAAAAAAATATATATTTGTGAAATTATACGTAATAATATAAGTAATGCTTAAATGAATACATTTTACAAATAGATAATAATTGGGTATGGCTTAAATTGATGTCATATTACACAAATCTTCAAAGGAATACACATAATGTTTTATGGCTAAATTTCGGTTCTCCATCCTATATAATAGCGTTACTTTTAGCGCAAGGTTTCAGAATAATTTTTGTGAAGGCATCGAATAATTTTTATCAGCATCGTTTGTCTATCGGCGACCTTAATATTACCTGTCGTCTCACATCAGCGATAAGGCGGCATCCTGTTTTGTCGCTGAGATTAATCGCTTCACCAGTAATCTAAGCTAAGTGGCTTACTTACGATATCTGATTCTATGTAGGTGGTACTTTTCCTAACGCTCCTACTCCCATTATTCTACTTGACAAAAACTTTCAAACGCAGTCGTAGCATAATTAGACGGTGGATTTTAATTTGTTTATATCGAAGATGGAACTAGCGTAAAAATAAACCAACTTAAATATGTCGGTTAATACAAACTTGCGTATTACGTCACGGTTGTTCAAGTCTAATAAGCACTCAGTAAAGGCGTGCAATGTGACAACTCAACTAAGGTAGACGGGTGGCTAATGGAAGCTGTTGGTACTTTTATGATTAAAAAACTGGTTATGGCTAGCTTTAATATCTTTATAGTCACTTCTAATCCCTTAAACAAGTTGTCAAAGAAACGTAGTACGATCGACAAGGAATGGCACGGATCCGCTAATGGAACAAGAAATTATTTAAATTATACTGTTACAGTATTACAAATTAAGTGGTGTTGCCAATTTATGTTGTGATATCAAGAATTGAACTTTTGCTATAAACTTAATGATTTATAGCAAAAGTACAGTATCTATGTATGTTTATCCGCATTCTAGATTCCATAACACCAGCCAGTTAAGCTTACCATGGGTCTAGATAACGTTGTGTAGAATGTTGTGGAATATTTAAAAAAAAAACATAGGTAAACTCATCATTTTCTGTGCATTTATACTGACAAACTATTTCAAATGGGCTTCGGGGCTTCGCGGCTTCACCCGCGATTAATTTTGATTCCCGTGTGTTTTTGTGTAATATTTGATTAACACATGGTTATAATTATGTTATTCCAGATTATAATCTATCCCTGTATCACATTTCAGCCAAATACGTTGAACTGTTAGAGAGCGTGGTTGAATGATAACACTTCACAAACTTGCATATTTCTAATTGGTAGAATAGAATAGGATAGGATACAATTTACTCAAATGGTTTTAAAATTTTGTAACAGATAATGATTGAGAAAAAACAATAGTAGAATCTTTATCAATTTTCATGATTACCCTCAGAAAAGCTAACGTGAATAGAATTTCTAATCTTCTAAATATATATCTGAAAGGTGACTGACTGACATGTGATCTATCCACGGATCGGGCTGAAATTTGGCATGCAGGTAGATGATATGACGTAGACATCCGCTAACAAAGGATTCTGATTAATTCTACCCCCCAAGGGGATAAAATAGGGGATGAAAGTTTGTATGAAACTTTGTCAATTTTAAACCGATCGGGCTGTTTATGCTCAATAGCGTTTAATAAATACTAAGCGATAACCGACATCCACGCGGGCGGAGCCGCGGGCAACAGCTAGTATTTATATATAACCACGAAGTGTCAAAAGTTGTAAAGGCAAAAGAAGGTTTCCGTCCTCAGACCTTGATTAAAGTAGGAAACAAAACATAAACACAGGACTTTTAAAACTTTAGATCCTTCAGAAAAGTTTGAAGCGTGTGACGTAATTACTCTTGAAATAAGTAAAGCCTCAAGAGTTTAGAAAGTTGGACATTCAATATTTTTAAGGCTTTGTGTTTATAATTCCAAGTTTTACGATTTTATTGAATATTTTTGTTGATAGATTTTTTTATATGTTGATAGTACTAGCCAGAGGACACAGAGCCCACCTGAACTATCGTACGACTAAAAAAGCAGTAGCCACAAACTTACTAAAATTAAAATCTTTGGATATTAATACAATTAGAATTCCTCATAAATCTAATAATTTCAATATCCGCACCTACTAAAACAGATTACATTCATTCAATAAAAATTAATGTTCTCAGTAATAACGAATGCAATTTGAGTCCATAAACATCAGCCACGAATACCGTAGTAATGTAATTCTGAAATTGATTAGCCATTTATATTTTATTACAGTCAGTAGTAGGAATTCGGTTGCAGTCTTAGTTTCTTTGATAAAGCTATGCCAACTTTATATCGACAGCTTACTAAGGCAGGTGTTCACTATGCAATCGTTTTACATGCAATACTGCTATCTGTAAATTTTTCACTTTCTTTCTTCAAATGTAGTATAGTCACGAAAAGAAAAAATATTATTTGATACATAGCTTTTATTTAATTGGGGAATATAACCAGAAAAACATTTGTCATATCAGATATTGTGTCTAATATATACATAAGGCTTTTTGCAGGTTATCTTCCGCATACAGTCTATCTGGCTGGCACTACATTACGTCAGCCTTTTCATGGTCTTCACTTCAGGATTCCTTTGCTACAAGAGCCATCATTTCTATGAAAGATGTCGTCCACCCGTTGTCTCTTCAGCTTACTAATTTTGCCATGTTATTATATGTCACTGTCCGTAAATATGTGTTTTGATACCAATCATTTTATCCTCCTTGCATTAATCCTGGTCGCATCTGAGGCCTTCGAAGTCGAGGCTCCACTTTTTTCAGTCTAGCTGCGACGCCACTTAACTTTGATACATTCCGAGAGGTGACTGCTATGTGATCTCCACAAGCCATTGGCTAAATCGAAGATAAGCAGATAAACCAGCTTTTTAGGGCTCCAACTACCTCTAGTGACAGCCATAGTCAACCAAAACCAAGGGCTTAACGTGCTTTCCGAGGCACAGAAATACCAAGACCTTGTTTTGATACCAAATAAAGACAAAAACATTTGACAGTGAGGTCTCGGTACGTGACTATAATATAATGCAATAGATTCAGGAATTCAGCCTTGGAACAGTTGCACTGCCGACAAACAAAGCGTGTAGTTTGACTGATACTGTTAATGGCTCGTGATTGATTACTCGCAGGATAAGTTACAACGTCAAATTGCTACCGTTGATTTGATTTGTACTTCGTTGTTGTGTAATTATACTTTAACTGTTTATAATAGAGATATATTGGCTATGATTGTTATTTATATAGGCGGGGTATTAATTTATTTTCAGTTTTGGTCTTGGGTCCTGGTGGAGTAGAATAGGGTCATCTCTCTCTTCACGTGGGTATCTTGGAAGGTGACTAAGGAATTGGTTCGTTCTCTGTCAGATAGTAATACAGTCCATGACAGTTAAAAGACTAGAATATAAAGCACTTCATATCATAAATTGTATTTGGACTTCAATTGAATTAACATTTTTTCCAGAGGAGCAATAGGCACCTATATGGGGTACATCTACAGCTGAGGACAGTGGGTTCATCGCCTTTTTAACAGGTAAATATTTTAACATGTCAATAATGTGATGTTCAAGTATATGGTATGAACTTGCCTAATCCACTTCATCTTCCTGTCCATTAATCGTCGTATTGCGCAATCCAGTAACTTATGCCTCATCGATAAGTAGAGATAGCTCGAAATCCGATTACAGCAATAGCAACCATTACTGTGTCTCGTAATCCTGTTAGTGTCTTATCGAATTAAGTCAATTGTTAACTTACGATGTTGTTACACAGGTCCGTATTGTTCAGACAATTGGCTGTAAATACTGATATTTATTTTGATTGAAATACGGAAATAATGGTGGAGTAACGGTCTACTGTGCAACTTGGAGTATCTATCTATCTTCGAGGTATCTATTTACGGCAATTACTGGAGCTTATTACGACGGCAATACCGGAGGTGTCAGGCACGTACTCACTGTTTGTGCCAATAGACTGAAGCCTATATTGTTTCGTAAAACAAATATTTATAAATACTAGGTAATGTAATGAAAAAAAAAACAGGGAATTCATCATTACACATTGCGAACGGGAATGGTACTGGTACGGTACCGTACGTAAAAGAAACTTCATCCCACGATGAACTCCCTGCCGTGGTTTTTCCTGACGGATCGGTAACACAAGTGTGACGCCTCTGGTATTGCATACGTCCATGGGCTACGGAACACTTCCGATCAAGAGTGCTGGTCTGCCACCTAATTGGTATAAAAAAGTATGGTTAATGTATTAGTATTGTTATATAATTTGGAGATTTTTATGCCAGTTAGGTGGCAGACAAGTACACGGCCCATCTGATAGAAAGTGGTTACCATGGCCTATAGACGTGTGCAACAGAGAATCCCACCCGTGCTGCCGAACCTAGAACATAGAGTGCCTGTACCGTCAGAAATAAATCAAATCAAGCCTTTGGCTTTTCCACCAACAGCACAAACACCCTCCAGTGAGCTCCGGTTACCCTACTAACCGCACCGGGAACACAACGCGAGGTTTATGGCTGTGGTAATCTGTAGGGCGGGAGGTACTTCCCCAGTCGGACAGTTCAATTGGGACGGACGTACGGGATGGAACTGATTTAGAACACAAAATATCATCGTGTTCAAAAAACATACAAATCATCTAATTATTAGAACATCGCTATGACACACGCGCATAGTGTTTACGATTCAAACAGTTAATTTGTTTCATTGTGGTAAAGATAAAGCGAGTTAAATGCAGTAGTAGTAGTTTAACAGTAGTTAAAGCTCAGATGGTTCTAGCTCCTGTTGTTATGTCGTTAATAATGAAAGAGGAAGGAGTAATGTCTATGTTTGAGACAATGCTGCTGAATAATATTGGCTACTTGCCCACGCCCAATGAACAAAACAATCAATACATAATAATTATAATAATATACACAATACCACTAAACTGATAGTAACTCTAGTATACATTAGATTATGCTGATTGAGACATCGCCGTTGGTTTAATATGGCATAATAATATATGTTAAAAATTAAAAAGAATATAAGGGACCCCACATAGATCTTAGAAGTCCAAGCCTCTCTTGTAAGTTGGTACAACTGTTGATTGACAAATGAGGTCCTGATTCAAGCTTCTAGATTTAGAGTTTCAGATTACAATCGCGTTTTGACGTTAGGATGAAGAGGAGATCCCTGCGTTCCTCAACGATACTACGAAGAGAAAGAATGAAAGAAATGCTGAACGAAGATTGAACTGTTTTCCCTGCTTACCATATACATCGCAAAGGAGTTTAAATACAGCAAGCACATTAGCTCTTAACAAATCCAGTATAAGAATCAGACGGTTTCGAAATAAGAACAGAAAGACAGTGATGGTGGTTGATTCGATCTGTGTAGCGCGTTGTCGATTAACGATTGCATACATAAGGTGCGTTTAGACGGATGGGTTACTAGCTTAATTAATTTTAGGATTAGTGCAAAAGTGGGTCGATCACGTGGATTTCCGCGATTAAAAAAAGTCTGTTTTTTTCTAAGCTTCTAATAGTCTATCTTCGTACCAAACATACATAATAAAATAGTTTTGGCTAATATAGGATGGTAGATTTTTGATAGGTTTTCTGAATTTCACTTCCAGAATTGCTTAAACGAAATAAGATCTAAAACGATTACCAGGAGTAATGCAAACATATCTAATACTGTCAGGTATTGTTCAGTTAAACATTTCTAAGTTATGAGTATTAGGCCAGACCCAGTTTCACAGCTACTGCTAGCTAAACATCGTAAATAACTAATTTATTGTTGTTTGTTGCAATTGGGAATGACGGTTAATATCATAATAATTTTATCATTGAAATGTAGGTAGATAGATAGATAGATAGATAGAATACTCTTTGTTGCACACCAAACATAGAACATATACAGAGGAAACATGCATGATAGAAAGTTGTACAATGGGCGGCCTTATCGAGATCTACTATAAGAACATAATTCAGTCTATTAATATAGACTCTAAGGTGAACACTTCGGATGAGGAGCCTATATTAAATCGAGAATGGTTAATATCTACTGCTGTCAAAATAAGTATGTTATATGATCTCCCTCCTTCTCCTACAATTGCACTTTGAGCAAAAGAAGTGGCAGGTAAATTAAAGGTAAGGAAAAAAAACAATATTTGTAATACAGCTAACTGACATGTATACTAACCCCAAAATAATATTTTTTTGTTATACTAGCTACGGCAATACATCCAACGACTTTCTTAGATGAGTCCAGAAACAGTTCAAATAGGCTAGTCGACTAGCCTAATAGAATGAAGCATAGCACTTCGTACACTTTGTATCAGGTTTTAAAGTCAAAGCAATAAACGTCACTGTTGCATTGCGATTGTAAAGTGGCGCTTTTAAAACTGAACAAATCGCATTAAGGTAGTACAAGGCACGAGAAACAGTACGTACTGGCTAAAGATTTCATCATTTAATTACAATTAAAGGTCACAATATGTTGGCCACAATATTATGCAACAGCATGAAAAGCAAGCACCTCGGTTACTTAATTTTTTTCATGTATTCTAATTTTGAAACGTATTGGTAATACGAGTGTTTCCTTACCTACGAATCTTGACCCATGAATACTTTTCCGAAATACGCTTGACTATTTTGTGCAGTTAATAAGCATGGTATTTCGTGCAAATAATTTGCACGACTTGCAAGAAATACATACGATATACCTACACAACGTGCTGGCGCCCATGGCCATGACACACATTGATAACTTCTGATTAACGCACATGATATGTTTCGTAGGTGAATGCAAAATAAACCAGAGGACGACTGGATGTAGGGTACAAGGTACCATTGGCGAGGGATCCCTACAACCCGAGTCCTGACCGCTTGCTCAGCAAAGGGAAGCCGTGGTAAAGATTTTTACATTTGACTTACTTGACTTAAGGTCATTTGGCCTCTAGCTGGGGCAGAGGGCGTCCACTGTGAGTTTGCATCCCGTACGGTCTTGAGCTTCGCGTTTGACTTCACTCCAGGTTTTTCCAATGGCTTCCACTTCGCCAACGATAATCCGCCGCCAGCTCTGTTTTGGACGACCACGATTGCGCTTTGCCTGGGGAAGCCAGTCTAGGCTTTGCCTCGGTATGTGGTTTATTTTCATATTTACAATTCAATATTTCCACCAGGGTACGAATTTTAGGAGACCAGTGGGTTCGTTCCTTTAAAATCGCTTTCCGCTTATAACTTATATTATGTGTTTTCTCTTTATCTGTCGACTTAATAAGGCAAGTATTTGCATGGCAATTGTTTTTACTGCTTGTTTTTAATTGGACGATGCAAATTGATTCAATAAGTGTATCTTTTACATACCATATTTTTTTATTTTGTTAGCTTGTGATGATAAAACCGTGAGTATATTCGTTATTATAATACTTGAGCATCCTGCTCTTACTCGTGTTGTACCGTAATTAAAGGGTGTAAAATTGTTTTCCATTCTTGTTTGGTTTAAAATAAATTATGTTGTGGTTAATCAACTGTAGCATCTGCACGATGCTCAATTCGAAGGAATTCTTCATCACCTGTTGTCATTATTTTGTGAGCTTTTTTTAATTTACAATATACAATTCTGTTCATTGCAGAGAAAACATTACACCTGTAGTTCTGACCACGAAGAGCGTTGGCTTGAAGTTGTGTGTCGACCACAGGGCTTTTCATAGCTCAACCAATTTTCATTGAATCAATATTCTTTTGCACGTGATGCGCTTTCATTTGAGACCCCACACGATTATATTTGAAAGAAAAGAAAGAAGGAAAGAAAGACAACAAGTGGGGATTTTTTTACAGGTCACTAAATATGGGCACAGAATAAATAATATGAGATGGGCTTCAAATCAAAGAGCTTGACTAGTAGAGCCATTTAAAAAGTGTAATATAATAATTAAAAAAAAAACCCCGTCACAAACACCACCTCCAAGAAGTTTAAAATAAATTGTATTAGTTAGCCTTTTAATTTTGATGTCCCTAGTTATATTTTGATTCCGCACGCGCGCGCAGGCAACTCGGGCGTCGGAGGGCACTGACTGACCTCCGTCCCCCATGAGCGCGGGCCTGGGGGTGACGGGTGGAGCCGCCTGTCCCCCCAGCAGAAGCAGGCCACGGCGGCGCGCTGAATAGCGCGCCTCCCCATTCCGGGGGCGAGTTGGGGACACCGTTGTCCCCCCTCCTGACGAGGGCCAGACCGTAAGGGATGGCCCTGGGTCAGCCGAGGTGCGAGGGATATGTCTATGACAACCTCACCTCCGACCTAGCACCAAGACCCACAGTCGGCGTGCGGTTTTAGTCGGTTCGAGTCCGACATAACCTCCCCTTTCGGCTCCGGCAGGGGGGGCATCCGAGGGGATTTCCGCACGGAAAAAAAAAAGTTATATTTTGATTCAATCGTTGCCATATCGGTGGGGGGAGGGCTTGAATCGTTCCGATAATATCACAAAGTGCTTTACCAGTTAGCAGTTAGGGTCTCCGATGCAGTAAGTTAAAAGATTGACCAACGCAATTCTATTTTCAACTTTTTCGAGGTGTTTTTTGTATCTCTTTATGAAATTTTTAATATAATTTTTTATTATTATTTGAATTGATTAATGTCTGAAACGGACTAGCTGATTTTAAAGGAACTTTCACTGGCAGATGTTTATTTATTCTATTTTCCAAAAAAAAATGTCTTAAAGTTTGACACTGCGAAGTCGAAATAGGTGGTTAATCCCTACATAGTATAAAGTAAAGTCGCATTCCGCGTCCATATGTCCCTATGTATGCTTATATCTTCAAAACTACGATACAGATTTTTATGCGGTTTCTTTTAATAGATAGATTAGTTCAAGAAGAAGGTTTAGATGTTTAATATAACGCTTAATATAGTAGAGGGTGCAGCGGGTACGGGTTCAGACTTCATGCGGGCGGAGAAAAATTGGCGGTACGAAGTTCGCCGTGTCAGCTAGTATTTGATAAATACCCATCACGATTGCGAATTTTAAATTTTTACAACAATAAATTGGGGCTCTTACTAATAAAAAATACCCAGGGCAATTTTTTACCTCAATGTGCACTAAGATAGACACAATGGACACGAGTCTGAGTCAGATTAATCCGCAACAAAACAAATTCGATATAGGACGGTGTCGTGTATCGTTAAGTGAGACATTTTGCTGTAGAACGTTGGATGCGTGGGCGCACGTAATGTGATTTGCAGTATGGCTCAAGTGCAGTCTGTAGTATCTTTATACTCATCATGAATCTTTATGTGTACGATTCTATTATTTGTGTACAGACGTGGCCATGCTAGTTTTAGTTTTTATCACTTTTGAGACTGTAAAAGTCATATAACCCTTGTGATAGAAAATGAGTACCGTAGCTGAGGTAAAATAGTGAATAATATAGTGCAAGCAATAATTTATTTTTCCTTTTTGTAAACATCATTCTCCTTTTGTTATTTATATTAATGGTTTTAAATCTTTAGCATAGCAGCTGCCGCTTTCGATTCCATGTGTTAGAAACTCTGTAATTAGTTTAAATATGTTCAAAAATGTGTTTACTTGGGGCAGGTAATCCAGCTCGCTAATAATAACTTCGAGAAAGAATTTTGAATTTAAAAGTTTGCATAATAAATGCTATAAAAATTTCATTCCAATTATTGAGCGACGTCATCAAAAATCAATGTTTCGTAAGAAAGTTGGTAGATGGCACCACCGTCGACCTTAACACGGATATAAAGAGAAGGGAAATTTGAAGTGATTCAGGTGTGGCTCAATGTCTTAGTTGGAAGAGCATTCTCCCTGTAAGGGAAAGGTCGTGGGTTCTAGTCCCACTTGAACGCTTTCTTTTCCCCACGTATTTCGAATTCGAGAAGGAAGTCCTACCTTTTGACTTACGGTGACGAAACGTAGACACTTCTTCTTTTTTCGAGTAAACGGCATATTACATCATATTTTATCTACCCAGTGTATAGCCACTCTGAGAGCACACTCAGAGGCATTCACGAGTTCCTCTAGTGTTAGAGTTTCTCATGTGTTCCTCTAGACACTAATAGTGGTGTTAATCCACTACTTAAAAATCGCACAGCGGGCTATGGAGCGAGCTATGCTTGGAGACTCTTTGAAGGATAGAATTCGCAATGAAGTCATCGAAGAAATGGAAGCGGTCTATGTCCTGGAATGACTGCAATAGGCTAACTGATTGAAATCTAATGTCAGTGTTGTTATGCCATATTATTTTGTTACGACATAAAGGGAGGTCCTAGTTTCATAAATCTGTTCCGTTAATCTTTTTTCACCCATCCTCATGTATCCATTACTATGGATACACACAAGATTGACGGAACAGATACTTCTAATCATAATTTTCTCCAACGTAGTCCTACATTTTAAACCGTGTTAGCACCTTCTTTTATTACGTTTTGTAATCAGGGTTGAAGGAAGCAAAACCGCAAGTAGACACTAATAAGACATGAAGTCCTTATTCAGAGATAGGGTAATTAATTGATTTATATATTATATCAATCAATTAATTACCCTATCTCTGTCCACTGCTGGACATAGGTCTCTCCGAATACTAAAATTATAAATAGACTCGTATTATTGCGGTATATATAACGAATCTATTTCATTATCTATATCTAAGCCATTAGTTCAGTGAGATATCTTAATATGGATTTGTACAGTGGGTGTGTGTAATGTTTTCGTAGGCGGTACAAACTGTGGAGGATATTATGTTTACTTAAATTGAGTTGACTATGATAGATTAAAACTTGCGCTAGACATAATTTTGTCGAGTTTATGTTTTGTAAGTTCCAGTATAATCAGAAGATTTTATACCAGATTTTTTATTTGACTTTTTTAATAAAAAGTATTATAACTTAACGTATTACAGTGGTGTATTTATCAAAATTTCCAGTTTAATTTGAGATTCTTTTACTCGTATTTTGTTTTCGCTAATACGTAACTAATACTCCTATTTTGGTTTCATGGGAACCACAGCCCTTTGACTGCCAAATTTGAAGAGCAAAGCAGGCGAGGTGAAGTCCATTTATATAATAAAATACACTAGCTATGTTATATATATTATACAAAGTGGATTGAGCTCAATTAGTCACAGAATTGGCTTGGGTTGGGTTCAAGTTCAAGTCCCATCCTGGATGTGCCATTTTCAGATTTAAATAAGTTAAGTAGATTATAAAATATTGAAGCGTCGGTAGCTTAGTGGTTAAGGAGTAGGCCTTACGATCGACAGGTCCGGGGTTCGAATCCTGGCCATTACACTATCGACGTGAACCCACTCCTAGCACAAGCAATTTAGCTTAGTAGGAGGGGTAAGAGGGAATATTAGTAACTTCGGTTCTAATATTCTTAAAAAAAAAACAAATTTATCCGCTGTACGCTTAATACTTGTACTATATTGTATTCGTAGATTAAGTTGTAAGATCGTGCCGAGCCCAATCGTAACACTGCAAATAGCTTTTTTACATCTTTACGCAAATATTATCCCACGTCTCATTGATGCGTGTAGTTTCAAAACCTTATATAAAATAACACACCATAGAAAGTCGCCTTATGATTCTAAATAGATAGTTGTAATATGAAACTACGACAACATGCCTAACATAGACATTTACGGAGATATTTTATTAGTATAAATTACAATATTTGTTATAATATTGTAAAGGATAATCAAGTTATTTACAACAATTGTAAATAACTTGATTATCCTTATATAAGGTTTTGAAACTACACGCATCAATGAGACGTGGGATAATATTTGCGTAAACTTCAGACAGTATTTGTATGATAATTTGGAGTGATAGAGTCACTTGAATGAACCTTGAGTAAGCTGACCACATTTAAATTAATTATTACCCGACAGCCGAAGGAAGGAGGGTAATGCTTTTCGAGACTACGTATGTACCTATGTCCATTTATTTTATTTGGCACGGCCTACAACCTGAACGGCTAGACGGATTTGGACATGTGAGGTGTCATTTCATTCATCGTGATTGTGGAGTGACACCAAGTACATTAAAATTTCTGAAAAAACAAAATAGTGGATTTTTGGCGCCAAAACGTATGTTGTCAAAAATATTTTTGACTCAAACTTATAGAGTAGGTTATCGAAATGAAGGAAATTAGAAGGAGATTACAAAAAGATATATATGTCAAATAAAACATAAATGATAAAAAAACCCGACTGCCATTTGATTGAAAAGATCAAAATAAGTTTAATAGCAGGCGGTACCCATTAATTTGCAACTTTTTAACAATCTGATAGAAATCTCTGGCTATTTCTGTTGTTAGTGTTTTACTTTGTATAATACTAAGTATTAGTACTTATTTCGCCATAAATGCTACTTTTCCCTACTGGTTTGGGCACTTGACCGTATCAACGCGACTCCGGCTCTACACCGTCCTAATAGAAAAGACACACCGACAGACAGACTGTCAATCAGGGTCCGCTGTGTTCCTTTTGAAGGTACTCTAAACAAGGAATATGCAGTCACTCCAAGTGTACCTTCCTAAGGTATTGTAACTTCTAACATAACTGTAAGGGCACATGTAACGAAAGCTTTATTTGTGAACGTGTTAAAACGAAACAATAGCCACACTGTTTCCGTGTTGATAGCTACACAGTACACAGGGTTATCGACAATGGGCAACTAATGCATGGTATTTATTCGTATTAATATTAGTTTTTGTATTTTTGACTATCCTTATCTACATCATCATCATCATCGTCTTGGGAGAAGAACGATGGAAGCGACCGATTGAAAACTGCCTGAGCTGGCATTGTCCTACGTGAGCGTCAAACGCGCTAACGCGACGCTTTTTGACGTCATGCGTAAATATCAAATGAAGGCATTCCTTTATTGTGCCCTATGTAGTGTCCTGTGAACATGTCACTTGAAGTAAGGAACGTAATGTCACGCATGGCGTCGCTTACGCGCGCTGTCGCTCACGTAGGACAACGGGTCTGTGTTTTCCGAAACATATAATCTGGAAGTCTTCAAGTCCAGAGGGCTTCAGTAAGTATGCTCCACCATGTTTATCAAGGTTATCACTTACCAACTGGTGGGATTGCGATCAAATAAAGGCCTATTGTCAATAATATACAAAAAAAAATTCTAGGTCCAAATCAGCCACTGGCATGGGTTAAACTTGTAGCTTGACATTGCGGGGATTCTGCTGTAGAAGCCATTAAAAAAAGAATAAGAAGGAGGAGGATACAGCTGCTTATCCAAAAGGCTCTGGCCGAGGGTTTTCTTTCATACTAATGCCAGCTGATGCCAGCAAACCCACGAAGGTTTGCTGGCATCAGTTTTCACAAGAAGTCTGTACTAAACGATTTGATTACATCAAGAAAAAGTGGACAGGAGGAATTCTCTAACCAACTGAACAACATGCCTTAAAGACGGAATATAGAATGAAAAATTTGACACTGTCGTGTTGGTTCCCAGCGAAGTAGAGTTTGACCACCTCAGTTCTTCCTGTGGGTAGTAAAAGGCCATGTAATAAAAAGGTTGCGGGTTCAAATCACGCCTGAGCGATTGACTTTTTCCTGATGTAATCGAATTGTATATTTAGCATAATAAATGCTTTAAAATTTCATTAAAATGTATAGAACATCCTAGAAGTATTATTATTATATCTGCAATAAAATATTTTCAATAAGAGGTATTGAGAAAATACCAAAAAGTATTCTCACCAACCCTACAATATGTTCCCAGCACCACAAATTTGTGTACTGAACCTGTTATCCCCGGTAATGAGACAAGCTGTGACATGTTCACGGCTGCCGGTCACATCCAACAATAGCTAACAGTGTTAAAGAGGAAACTGTATTGACATCCTGCGCCCTTTAATGGTATAGAGAAGAATGTTTGGCAAGCTCACACGTGAATTTGTTAACGTTAATAAGACTGCGTCGGTGGTATATCGGTGGTGCGGCTGCTGTGTGAGTGGTGTCGGGTTTGATTACTGGGATCAAAAATAAAATTCACATCACCCAATCAAATAGTCCACCGTAGTCTCAGTATGTTTTATATTGTATTAATTAAATATACTGCAGCTTTTATATAAAATTAGCTTTTGCCCGCGGCTCCACCCGCCTGGATATCGGTTATTGTGCCTTCCTCAAGGTCTAATTTACCTGTATACCACTGAAAGCATAACATACAGACAGAAAGAAAGACAGAGTTACTTTCACATTAATGATATTAGTATGGAAAAATGGATTACTCTTGTCTCAAAAAAACTTATCATCTTCATTCACTGATGCATTTGTTTTGTTTTGTGTTTTTAAAGTTCTTCTCATCAGCACCGACGCAATCCTGATTTTCTTTGTCGACGCAATTGATTTCTGATCTTTCTTTCTTTTGGTGTCTCGCCTATTAATTTGCAGGTTAATCAACCCAAACTAACCTTACTCATTTCAGATATTTTATTTACAGACCAAAAGTTAAAATCTTGAAAGTTTGTTTGTCTCTAAACAATCCATTCTGTCGTTTTAATGTATTCCAATTATTGAACATAACAATCTAAGATTAGAAATAAATACCCGGTATGTATTATAATTTTCCAAACATTCAAACTATCCACCCAGTCTACAATCAACTCTTCAAACAGCCAAGACAGTATCGATTGCATTCAGGCTATTGAATATTTTATGAGTCAGAGTCTTCATTCTAAAAGCGTATGATATATGGGACTTAAAATGCCATTTAATATAAAATATTTTCTATACTTTTACGATGTTTATTAGACTGATAATATATTTTTATGCTCATCATCTCTTGAGTTTAAGTTCTGATAACCTAGTACTTAAAGCGCTAAAATTCTTAGATAAGTATACCTTCGTCCTATTGACTCAACCTAGGCCTTTGGGAAACAACCGATCAAATCCGCATGCCGGTATTCCCAAACTGATGATACACTCCAAAATCGCTGTCGTTGTCCTTTGCCTGTTTTTTTAACAGATATAATTTTTAGAACTCTAACGAATGTTAATGTGTTGAGCAAATTATTTTATTATTAGTTAAATGCGAAAAAATGCTACGAACATTGGTGTCAACTCCATTTGCAAAGTCCCTTACAAAACAACACACCATAAAAATTAGCCAGTCTTTGCACGAACATTATCCTACATAGACCAAGTAAACTCTATAGCTCGCAAATTGCATACCTTGCGGTACACCACATGTTCTTTCACACATTTTTTTATTCACAATCATAGAGTACGATTCCTTCCACTATTCACCTATCTTTTTGTTCCGTTTCAGGATTTTGTCAAACAATTATCGTTTCTTTGAATGTGTTATTATTCGCTTTGTTGTGGACACCGTCTAGGCTGAATATAATGACTTGATGACTACTGTGTTGGATTTAGAATTTTAATATTTGATCAGTGGAATTGTATTTAGCTTGTTGTGTTTCCTTTGTAAACCGTCTGCCTGGTTCCCAACGAGTGAATGAAATAATTTCCTTATTATATGAACGTTTTTTTTTTATACCATTTAGGTTTTCTTGGATTTATGAAGTATCCTACCATTGTACGAAGTGATCTTGCGGTAGAAGAACTCAGTTTGGCGCACTTTTGCGGTAACGTGCATCGCAGTGGCAAACATTCGACAGTGCGTGTATCGATGTGGCGTACTTTCATATTAACTTAAGTCGCATTTCCAAACTTTCGAAAAACCGTTCCTCGCGATTCTGAATTTCGAAATTCTTTGGGACAGTCCTCAACTATCATACACCTAACACTGAAGATCAATTTCTCCTAATGAAAAATTATGAAATGGTATTCTTTACCTTCAAGAAAAATGTTGACATCGTGATTGTTTCTGACATTTAGAAGATTGTGAATAGACCGAAACTAAATTTTATGTGTATTATATTAAGAAAATTGGCCTTCGGGTCTATTTGTGGTACCTTACCTATTCAAAAACTATAGGGTAAGATCAACTGCAGTTACTATTGTAGAATAATTTTCATCTACCCGCAATAAATCTTCTAGCTCACGGACTCGATGACAGAGGCCGAATATTGGTGAGCCTACGGCTGAGCGCTGAGCACGGCCAGTGTTACCGAAACGTCAGATCATTTCAGTCCTTAGATTAATAGCTTCTGCGCCAAAATTGCAATTTGGCCAATATCTCGTAAAATATAATGGCAGTTTAAAAATACAGGCAGAAGGAAAGGACCGGAGGCGGTGTGAATGCAAAGTTCATTATCTTTACTTTTTACAAGCTTTTGCCCGCGACTTCGTCGGCGCTAAGTTCGGAATAGAAAGGTTTAGAACACGCTGCTCCCGCGACCCAGATTAAGTTCCTTAAAATTTCTGTGAGCCTGGTACTTCATGCAAATGTACCAGGGTAACAGAAATACTGAAAACGTTTATATGGGAAAAAGAAAAGGGCTGTTTTAAGGGTTTTCCTGGCAATTATTCGAATTTTCCTCACCGTTTAAACCTTCCCTAGAGGTCTAGGGAGAATTCAAGACCAAGATAAGATAAATCCGTTCAGCCGTTCTCGAGTTTTAGCGAGATGAACGACAATTGATTTTTATATATATATAGATTAAATTGTTGCCTAATGTATATTGAGACTTGATGCTACTGCTGAAATTATCTTAACAAATTCGATGTTAATATCCCCACGCCCGATTCGAAGTTAGTTTCTATAAGTATTACCTAACGGGACTCGGGGCCGGTGAGGCTAAACCGGGGGGGATTCCCACGTTCAAAAAAGGGTCAATCAGCACATAAAAAAAATCACTATCTGTCATAACATGGTTAAACATTATATTTTTTTAAAGAATGTTAGAACCAAAGTTACTAATATTCCCTCTAACCCCTCCAACTAAGCTAAATTGCTTGTTCTAGGAGTGGGTTCACGTCGATAGTGTAATGAAATATTTCATCTCATTTCGTACCAGATAGTCATAATTATATGTATTACATACCTCCCAATAAGCATTGTACCATATTATTGCATCATATATTCTTAGAACCAATAAATCTTATCTGTTTTCTCCAGAAATGATGTATGTTCACTAGATTTGTTTTTATTTATCTAGCGCACAATTACAACCAAGGAATCGAAATTCAAAAGATTCGAAACTCTTTACAGCAACAAACAACGATTACCGATGACGTCACGCGGCACGCGCTCGAGTATGCGAGCAAATATTGAACAGTCTCGAGTACTGCGCAAACTTGCGCTAGACGGAACACTATTATCTGATTTGTATACACGAATATTGGAATTTTGTTCAATGATAAATGGCTTGAAACATATTGTATAATGTACGCAATAATGCGGTGATTCATATCTGGGTCTCAATATTTATGGCACATGTTGTGATTGTATTTAGAGATATGGTTTATAAGAAAGGAAATATGACTTGAAAGTACAAGTATCAAAGTAGTTTAAGGAGCTTATTTCCTTTCCTTTCGTACTTACTTTAATGCCGCTACACATATGAGTTTCCTTCTTGCTGTCTCCTTTGTGGTGAATGTATCTTTGTTTTCATTTTCTTTATCAAAAATATTAACATCTAGCTGTTCTTCGTGCCTCCGTCCACGTGGAATTCTGATCCTGCTCATCGCTAATAGTAGCGTGATGATTATTAGCCTACTAGCTTTCGCCCGCGGCTCCGCCCGTGTGGATGTCGGTTATCGCGACAAAACAGAGCCTATGTCCTTTCTCAAGGTCTAATCTACCCCTATACCAAATTTCATCAAAATCGGTTCAGTGGTTTAGGCGTGAAAGCGTAACATACAGACAGACAGACAGAGTTACTTTCGCATTTATAATATTAGTATGGATGGATGTTGGCACCTGATATGGTAGTTTTCTAATGGCAAAATATTTTTTGAAATAGGTCCAGTAATTTTTGAGTTTATTCGTTACATAAAAAAATACAAATCTTTCTTCTTTATAACATTAGTGTAGAAGAAAGAAAGAAAATGAATACGTTTAAGTTCATTAAACAATCTCAACTTGCAAGATCAAGGAATTTAATTCCAATTTACAAAGGCTGTTAAATACAATAAAATTTTAAAATTAATTTACGACTTTGAGAACATTGGTATCATTTTTGATCCTCTGTCTACATTTCAATGTTGAACAATTTCAGGGAGAATCAACATTTAAAAGTTTACAAACTGAAAACGAAAGTAATTTCTCGAATCGCTGATCCCAAAACATTGCTGGGAGCCAAACTCAAAAACAATAAACAGATTCCCGAACCTTTTCAACAAAAATTCCAAGATAATTTTCCTGCTGGCAAAGCATTAAGTCGGTAGGTCTCCAGTTTTCATAAAGGAGTTGATCAATTAACCCTTTACGAAGGTAAGTAGGATTGCTTTTGTTTGTATTGCATATTTTAATTTAATTTCCAGGGAATATTACGTTTAAATGAGGAAGTTAAGTCAGAAGTTTGTTTTTAATATTTCAGGCACAACCGTTAAAATGTTTACTCTTTTGTGTCACTGGTTAGTTATAGGTTGAGTTGTAAAAAAATAGCATGTAGCCTCAATATTATTGTGGTTTAAAATAAAAATAAAAACATATTTTTTTGCCTTAATAAGCTATTCGCCTAGGTCGTCGTTTCTTCCTTAGACTGCTTAATACATAATATTAGCTTGTACTGTAAAAATATGTCTTGCAAAATAAAATATTGCATATCTAAACTGAAACTATGACTTTTCATTAGTTGACATTCCCAAAAAATGTCAAAATACAAACAGTCAAATTCAATCTACTATATAAAAATAAGTCGGGTTTTCCTTCCTGACGATATAACTCTAGAACGCCTTTACCGATTTGGCTAATTTTGGTCTTGAATTATTCGTGGAAGTCCAGGGAAGGTTTTTATGGCGAGAAAAATTCGAATAATTACCGGGAACCGACATCCACGCGGGCGGAGCCGCGGGCAAAAGCTAGTACAAACATATAATTTTTAGATGCCTCATTGAAATTTTAAATAACTTTTACTAAACACTACATACGTATAAACGCAACGTAGACCGAGATAAATGCGATATTCTCTTGCACTCCTACAATTGCACTACGTGCTACCGAAGCCTGATGTCACAATTTCGTACGATTTAGTACGAAGCGTTTTGAAAAATTGAATTTTTCAAAATCAAATATCTTGAAAATATTTCGGAAGTACAAAAAATGTCTAATAGCCTATTCAGTCGTATTACTTGAGTGTGGTGTAATGAGAATGATACCAATGAGTTAGAATTGGAAGAAAGCTATGACCAGCAGTGATTAATTATTGACTGATTGATATCTACAATATTTTAGGTTTCAAACTCGTAAATAAAAACAAACATGTCTATTCAATTATGCACGGTCAAAAGAGTAATATTACAAACTAAACCATTTCTCCAATCAATATAATTTGTTACGGTCCAGTCGGTGCGTACCCCAAATATTTCTTATAAATATTCCCGCTGTGTTCCTATACAGATTTAATCTTCAAAAGGATTGTTTACAATAAACATTTTGATTCCAAGCTAACTGGTAGGATTGGTGGGACCAACGGTCGGATCATTTACAATTATAATTAATCCTTAGTCCTCCAGATGAACGTCTTAGCGTTTTGTTATAACTAAATTGGACGGACAGAATTGTCCAAGCTTTGCATTTTGATATACTTGAACAAAATTTCGACGGTGGCATACTAATTTGGTGTTAAGGTCATCCGCTTTCATTAACTTTGTTAGAATTTGAAGAAAACTGAAGGAAATAAATTAAGATTTTAATGGTATCGGTAGACATTAATTAGATGAATAATTAGTTTTACGAAGATAAAAAGAAACGAAAAATATTTTCAATTTTCGTTTTTGAGCGAAATTTCATGACAGTAGATAATTTTTAAAACCAATGTCAGTAGATAAGGTAGTTGGAGCCGCAAAAAGTGCGAATAGTCTAACTTAAAAACTTCAATATCATCAATTGGCTGTGGAGGTCAGATGACAGTCGTTTCACGAAAACTGCCTCCGTGGCGTGGCGGTAGTGAACGCGACTACCACGCAGGAGGCGCGGTTTCGATTCCCGCTCAGTGCAAATATTTGTATGCATGAATATGGCTATTTGCATTGGTCTGGATGTCTCTATGTATAATATGTATGTATTTACAAAAAAATATGAATTTAAGCATGTTTATCCGCATTCTAGATTCCAAAACACAAGCTACTTAAGCTATGCTTACCATGGGTCTAGATAGCGTTGTGTAGAATGTTGGGAAATTTATTATTATTTATTACTATCGAAGTTCAACAGCATCACAGTCAGGCTGGAAAGCTGACCCCAACTGAGTTGGAAATAGGCTCAGAATTAATGATTATAAAGAAAATAATAAAAACGATATTAAGGATAGTTACCATATCTATTAACAAATAAATAAATTTGATTTTATTTCAAGGTTAGATATAAAAGTATTGATCTAATCTCGGATAAATTTCAATCAGCTTAAAGTGTTGTACATTAACGGTATAATGCATATTACAACGCCATTTATTCTTCAAGCAGCGAGCTGAGTGCTCAGCACGTTTGCATTACCGTTTAATAACGTGTATCTGTCTGAATTAAATGTCAAACGTGCAATTAAACGAGTCTATTGTACGGGACACAGATTAGATCATGTACTGTTCTTCTCATCTAAATTTTAGTACCTTGGTTTAAAATACTTGGGATTCTTACCAACACACATATTGCCGTTTTCCTACAATCTCGAGTTCTTTAAACTTGATGTTAAAAAGCATCTATTGAAGTACTCAAAAGGAATAACAGCTGGTACTAATAATGGTGGTTCATTCTTTAGACTTCTCTTTCTCACGGTTTCTTATCCTCTAGCGTGATGAAGGTATTTAACAAGCACTGTATACTGAGAAAACGGTTTATTTGAAATCGATTTTGTGACAAAGAGACTTGAATATAACAGAACCAAGAGCATATCTCTAAAATTCGCTATTGAATCGAATTCTATAGGTATATCGCTAACAATAATTAGATTGAATTCGCAAAATAACAATACCACAGTCTAACGAATTCTCTGCCACTGTAACAATATTCTAAATCTAATAACTATACACAGGCAGAATGCTTTTCAGCTTGAATGCTTCAAATATTTGTCACAATTCAAATACATATCTACCAAACTGAGCTCCAATCTGAACATCAAAAATCCTTTGATTGAAACTACAGCCCACGTAGGACGTAGCACGACTTACTAATTGGCGTCCATTGTCCCTGTGGTTGCATAGTAAAATGTTCGTGACCAACATACTACCGCAAGCTCCGTTACTGTACTATAGTGACATGGTTGCACAAGATTAAAAAAGAAATCAAGAAGACATTGGCATGCGTATTTATCACATAAAATTTACTTTTAATGTTCTGCCTGACTGTACTCTGATGATACAAGAGTATAAAGTAGATAAAATGTAGTTAATAGATGTAATTATATGTGTAAGTAACGGACAGTTGGGAACGCAAGTGTCTGTGCAGTACAAACATCATAGAGATTCTCGGTATAAGATCACCAGGAATTGCTCATTTTTTTCTTTTCTGATTTCTTATTTTTCACGACACAATGGTTGTCGTAGCGTTGTAAATTAATTTAGTTATTATTGCATTGTTATTATCTCATATACTTATTTCAATAAATCATGTCTAAGAAAACATTTTCCTCCTTATAATTTATCTTTTCCCCATTCTTTCTTTAGTAATATTTTCATCTTTTTCCCTGGTTCTTGGAAGATTGATTCAACATGTATACATTTTATTACGCATATTTTATTATTGACCTGGATTTCAACTAATCATTTATACATACTTTGCCTCACGTACGATCGACACAGCCAGTATTAATCTGGCGAAGTATACAGGCCTGGATTCCAATTACCTAAAAACGCAGGGCCATTCAATTTGGGCCCCTAGGCGTACGCTTATAGGCATAAACTGGCTATGAAGTATGTATGGAAGGTGGCTTCGGAACGATAGATAAGCATTCTCGGTAAGTTCATGGCATTAGTACCGATTCAGTTATTAAAAAATAACCAAGCTAGTATGATGTGACTAAAACGTCCTCGTTACTTTTTTTACTGAATCATGTAAAATTTTAATCTCATTATTTCAATCTAGCTGACGACCCCGGCTTCGCCCGTGTGGAACTTGATTCCATTCTCGCAACTCTTAAGAATCTATCTCCGGTAAAAAAAGTTCTGCAAGGTCCTTGAAATTTTGTGAGCCTAGTATTCCATGCAAAAAGTACCAGGCTCACAGAATTACCTATTCCGTGACAAACGGGCTGTTTTTAGGGCTTTTCCGGCAACTATTCAAAGTTTTATCGCCTTAAAAACCATCCTTGAACTACAACGAACATTTAAAAAAAAGAATTGGCCAAATTGGTCCAGGCGTTTTTGAGTTATGCGCTTACCAACATATTTAGCCATCCAATTTTATATTATAGATAATAAATGCAATAAGGGCATTATGGTAGCGAGCGAGCGAAGCGTTTCAACATAAAAAATGAACAAATCCATTCTTTCGAAGTAAGTTTTTTCATTTAGTTTCATTTCAAAATCGTACACTGTATTTATTTTTAGTTTCCAACTCCAATAGTTATTAGTCTCCAACTTCCTCTAGCAAAGTTATACTATAGCTGAAAGTACATTTTTAAGTCGAGTCTTCATTTTAAAATCTTTCAAAGCAATACTTATTTTTTTAAACATACTCGTCCCTGATATCAGATTCATGACTGTTACATAAATTGTATCTTTATTTCTAACTATCTTTTGACCGAAGTCCCGCCCGCGTGCGTATCGGTTATCGCGACCATATAGCCTATATTCTTTCTCATGGCCTATTCCACCCCTATACCAAATTTCATTAAAATCAGTTCAGTGGCTTAGGCGTGAAAGCGTAACATATAGACAGACAGACATAGTTACTTTTGCATTTATAATATTAGTATGGAGGTATGGATTTGTGATACTAAATTTTATAAATGCAAATTCAAGTATTTTTGATTCTTGCGTCATTTCCATTGCACTGGCCATGAGTTCTTTCCATAAGCACTCTGTGTATTACAATGACAGTACAGTTAATAATAAAATGTAGGTACTATGAATAACACCTATTGTTGCAAAGTGAATTGTATGCAGATAAAATACTATTAAATGTACCAAATAGATTGCGTTCATTGGCACAGTAACATAGCCTTATGTGATCAATATTCAAATGATCACTGTAACCATATCGAGTACAACTAGTCATCCAAATACCTACTCATTACGGTTATGGCGAGTTCAAAATCTTTAAAATGTCACCTCAGTTCTTTTTACTCATTATCAATAACGATATCTTATTAGCTAAGATATTCGATCGAAATTCTTAAAAATCAATCATCATCCACATAAAGACGTTAGTCCTGATTGCATCCGAGGCCACGGTGTCCTCGGAGCTCAGGGTCCGCCTTCCGGCTCTTCCTCCTCCACTTCGCACGATCTTGGGCGTCCAAGGTAGTGAGACCGTTTTCACGCATGTCACCCTCCACGACGCGAAGCCAGCACTTCTTGGGCCTACCTCTTCTACCTGGACCGGGTGGGGGCGCCATTGCCAGGCATTTGTTACCCACGTAGCTGGGCGGTTTCCGCAAGACGTGGCAGCACCAGCGGAGGCGGCTCTCTTGCATTTTATCTGCGATATCACGGACATGAAGGCTGCCGCGGATGCGTGAGTTCCTCACGCGATCTTTACGCGTGACTCCACACATCCACCGCAGCATTTTCACCTCCGTGACACGCAGCATCTGCTTGTGTCGCTCCAACAGCGGCCACGCCTCACAGCCGTGTAAGAGGACAGGTCTAATGATCGTTTTATAGACCTGCCCCTTCAGCCTGACTGGCATTTTAGAGTCGCAAGTGACGCCAGTCATTTCCCGCCACTTAGCCCACGCGGCGGCAATACGTGCCTTGACGTCGTAGTCGATGTCAGTAACATAGCCTTATGTGATCAATATTCAAATGATCACTGTAACCATATCGAGTACAACTAGTCATCCAAATACCTACTCATTACGGTTATGGCGAGTTCCAAATCTTTAAAATGTCACCTCAGTTCTTTTTACTCATTATCGATAACGATATCTTATTAGCTAAGATACTCGATCGAAATTCTTAAAAATCAATAATTGAGTACAAAGTCCTGTGACCTGGTGTCTTCATTAACTATCTGTAAGTTTTATCTCTAAATCCTTCGGTGGTTATCAAACACTATAATATTTTATTGTAATACTTGTACCAGAAGCATCTTCGAAGCATTATAAGTAACACTCTTCGCAGTGTGGAACGGTAGCAAATCAGTCAACATTCACGAGAATACCGCCCGTATTTGTGCTTCTACGTTTCATATCGAAAAGTGACTTATCAAGGCCCGAACTCTATCAATTTGGATGGATTTCATATTTTTCGTTTAACTTTATTTATTTCTATATCATTAACTTTTATTATAGAAACAATATATGAGTGTGGGATAACTAAGTAGTATATTTGGTCAAAAATTATGACCGTATGTTCGTTTAGCAATCACTTTACTCGTCTTCTTATACTGTAGTATACTGCATACTGACAATTTGCAGGAAGGTCCAGGCCTCACCGGTTAGTCAGTAAACTGGCTGATTTAATAGCTTTTGGAGCTGGCTTTTCTTCCGGGGGTTGGTCAGACGATGGTCGTTCCCATAAAAGCTAAGATAAATCAAATCAAGAAAGTAGGAGATCCAGGAATCTATCCAGGATCACACAATCACTATCTGATTGTGTAAATAGACTGTAGGTATATAGCTTTAAGTTATACTTCATTATCAAAAATCGACAACTGTTATAATACAATTTCTACACAGAAAGTAAATGAAGCGAATACTTCTTCGTATAAAATCGAACACGAAAAGAAAATGCGATACATAAAAAATCGAAGATTCCCATTATCTCGATACCTGAAAGTCTTTTGTAAATTTTCCAAAATGACAGTCATTTCAATAAATTTTAATAACCGAGAACCCTTACTAATAGAAAAGGTAATATCGCTGATGGCTTTGAAGGGAGTCAAAAGGACACAGCTGCGAGTTCCGCGGGCTGCAATTACCTTGTTCTGTATAAAGTGTTTTTCTTCAAAGCTTTGTGGAACCCTGATAAACGCGTTGCTGGTGCGAAATGGTTTTCAGAAACTGTTATTGAATAGAAAAGAGCTTCTCTTTCTTTCACGTAATTGAAAAATTCTAAGTCAGTTCAATTAACTTTTTATATCCTGTACTATTAACGCTGGAACTTTCAGATAAATTGAGTTCTCACGTTTAACTTAATGAAATAACGTTATTTAATTTGACCTCATCGCAGTTCATGTCATTGATGAAATCCTTTTTTAATAAACAAATTTTGGTCAGTTTACTGTTATTGGCATAAATATTTGCACCACCAAAAGGTGCGCCTGACAACCTTAATATTGGGAATATCTTCTGGCGAAGTTCAACTATTTCTGCTAGCATTTCTAGGTCATGAGTCGCAATGCCGAGTTTCGAACCCATGATATTTTAATCACATGTTCAACGTCTTATCTACTAGGGCAAGCGGTTGCTTTATTTGAAAACGTCAAACCAGTCAAACTTTATTTTTCCTTCAAATGATAATCGAAGTCACAAAGAGAGAGATCCGGTTCTCAGAATTCCATCGATTCACCGTGCGGTCGCCGGGTCCATGGCGTGGTACAGAGAGGAACACTGTGACGGCGCCTGGGACTTGCGACCCAGGTGTAGGTTTAGGGTGGCCACCTTGTGATGCATCAGCGCTCACTTCACCGTAAACCAGTGTGCGCGTGCTTCACAAGGATGTCACCAGGTGGCGCTAATTCAATTTCATATAAATCACAGTTTACTCTTCGTCGTGTGAGAAAAACTCGGACTCGTAATTCAATAGTTAATAGTCATTTTTAAATTACAATTTATTAAGTACCAATGAATACATCCCGATCAATATAATCATTAATCTAAAATTGATTATCACTGGAACTTTCACTCGATTTGGTTTAACGAACAAAATTTATAACTGCTACTCCATCTCAAAGTTAATTTTTTAAAGAGATATTACTAAGATTTATTAGAACCGCCGTTTAGCAAGTAATTAAGAGTTACGCCGTTATATTGGGAATGATAGATGTTCTAAGTTCCACCAGATGTATTATTGGAAGTAGACGGAATTTTTGAGAGTATTTTGAGGTGTAATAGATTTAGTGTACAATGATTTAGTGTCTTAGAATGCAATAGGAAGAGGCATGAAATCGTAGGATTTAGTTTCAAGATTTGTTTCAAAAACATGCCAAGAAGTTTTTGAAGGGATATCTTTTATTAGATTTTTTTTTTATTTATTTTTTGAAGGGCTTTATCGCATCGCGACCATATCGCCCCATGAAGACACACATAATATACACAAAATCAGTTTACTTTTAAGCACTTTGGGCAGTTTTTGAGATAAAATAAAATCATCTGAACTAGCGATATTATTACCGTTACTATTATTTACATAACACCGTAACATGAGGAGTATCAGGTGAAAAGTGGATACATAACACTTTCTTTCTTCTTTAGGAATATTATAGTCGTAAATGTGCCAGTATTTAGGTATTTTAGGACGCATTCCCAGATTCATTTATCGCATTTCACCGATATGGCAGACTTGTAGGGACAGATTAAGATCATACATAAATGTAAAGACACGACTATCTGAGCACTAACGATAACAAATAATAGATTTATTGCCTGCGTGATGTTCCTGGGAAAATATTTTTTGCATTCAGTGCAAATATTTGTACTCATGAATATGTCTATTTGCTTTGGTCTGGGCGTTTCTATGACTCAGAGAGCACGTTAAGCTGTCGATCCCGGTTGCCATACGAACCTCTATGACAGTCGTTACGGTTAGTTGGAACTTCCAAAGTCTGACTGGTCTAACTACAGAACTTCGATATCGCCAATTGGTTGAGGGGGTCAGACGGCAGTCACTTCATGGAATATATCTAAGTTCAGCCGCATCACATTTAGACTTGAAGCCGACCCCAATCATTTTTTGGTGTTTCATAATGTTTTATCATCAATTTGGACAGTTCCACAAGTAATGCTTTAAGCATTTTCATTAATTTTCTCCCCAACTACGTGTACAACACATAACAGTCGCTCTAAAATTACGTCATTTTTATACGAAGCCAACGCGGATTCATCCAAAAAGTACCAAAAACACTTAAACTTGTGCGAAACCAAATATAAAATCCAATTAAACGGGCACAATATTTACTTTAGCCGACATACACATAACTATAAACGCATAAGGGTGCGCGCTTACTAAACTTCTTCACTTATTGTTATCGGCATTTGGAAATTCCGTCGTTTCTGTTTCGAGTTGCTTGACTTTTTTATACCAACAAATCATGATTAGTAATAAAAAATAAATAATATTCGTAATATAATACTAATAATAATTATTCTTATTTCTCTAGTATCCCATACCCTTTTGATGTGTTAAAATTATATATTCGGTTACGAGTATGTTATATTTCTACATTATATGAGAACGCCGGAGTCATTATGGTGTCTTTTCTTATTTTTATTCTCCTTTCGTCTCTTTCTTCACTGTTCTCAGTGGTAATTGATGACGACTTTGGTAACTGTAACAGGAACATAAACGTTTGTTATTACATTATTTTCATTTCTTATGTGCTGCTGTATACGTCCATAGACTGCGGTAACCATTTCCCATCAGCTGGGTAGTATGCTGCACTATCACTTGTTCGGTACGGATATAACGAATGCTCTTTCTCACCAGTCTAATGGGACTGTACCCTAACGTTTTCATACCGTTGTCATTAGGCATTCAATTAAGTAAAACGCATCAGTGTTTGCCGTACACTCCCGCTTCGATATTTGCACACATTTGAATGCTGATGGCGGAGCAATTGGAATAGAACATTGTTGTTGTGGAAACAAGAAGGCAGAAAATAAATTTAATAATGTTGTTATATTGTCGAGCAGAGAAAATTACCATATTTGCTTGTTATTTTTCCTAACTTTCTTTTTTCCAAATGTATTGTGTTGTATATACAATTTTTAGAAAAGAAATACCCGTGGACTTCGTGCTCTGAGAAGAAGTGTAACCGGCACTAACGCAATGATAATGATACTGAACTCTTTGGTTGCTTAGGCATTTTATGACAGGGGTTAAATCATTTGACAATAATATTTGATTTGGGTAATGGTAACAAGCTATTCGTAATTTCGTCAGTGAATTGTAAGTAAGTACTTCAAAAGGAAAAAAAAGAATGAAGACGAATGAGCGGTCTCTTTATCTCCACAAGTTGAAATTAATATCAATTTCTCAGGTCTATAATCTCTCAAGCTTGAAAATTCTAAGGCTTTAATAAGTAAAAATCAAATCAACTAAACTCCTAATTTTTTGGTTGGTGAAATTCTTTGAAAACGCGAATACTGAATTGAAGATTATGAAGATGAATGTATTCACGCCTTTAAATCACTGAATGGGTAGACAGAGATGTGAACACCTACATGTGGGTTGCACGTAATGGGCACAGAATAGATAATAGTACTAGTAATGGGTGTGAGCCTATTGCCATCAAGCGGGTAGCTTGTCATAGACTGTATATTTACTGTCGGAAGGAGAACAGCTCTATCTTTTAATCACTTTCTATGATACCAAGACGACCAGATTATGAAACCACCCTAAAACTGATTTATTTTGTACTAGCTTTTGCCCGCGACTCCGCTCACGTGGATGTCGGTTATCGCGACCAAACATAGCCTATGTTATTTCTCAATGTCTAATCTACCCCTATACCAAATTTCATCAAAATCGGTTCAGTAGTTTAGGCGTGAAAGCGTAACATACAGACAGACAGACAGAGTTACTTTAGCATTTACGAGTATAATATTAGTATGGATTACTTGTATTAGTATTTCAAGTTCTCAAGTCACGCCTATGCCATACGATTTCAGTAAAGCCAAGCCAGTTAATAATAATAGCTATTATTAAACGGTAACTGTAGTTGCGTTTCCTACATAGAATCGCACACATGTGTCGAACTCAGTACAGTGCTAAGGAAATGTTAAGGAGGTTGTATATTTGAATCATATTCTCTCCTCCGTGGTTTGACCTTATTTCATATTGAGGACAATTGTTTTTAACTTAACCAACACAATACATGTGAATGAAATTTTTATATAATAACATTTATTATGCTAACTATTAAATTCAAAATACATCGGATAAAGAAGCGCTCAAGTGGAACTTGAACCCACGACCTTTGTCTTACAGGGGGAATGCTTTTCCAACTGAGCTATTGAGCCACGCCTGAATCAAAGTTGGAAGAGCATTCCCCCTGTAAGGGAAAGGTCGTGGGTTCCAGTCCCACTTGAGCGCTTCTTTTTCCCGATGTTTCTCGAAATTAACCCATATTGTTTTCACAGTCTGTCGATATAAGTAAAAAATAACACTTACCTACCAGTACCATGAAATTTCCCATTGGCATTACCAGAGACTACATTTCCCCAATCGCTATGGTCCTTATACATACATACATACATACATAAAATCAAGCCTGTTTCCCATAGGGGTAGGCAGAGATCACGGATCTCCATTTGCTACGATCCTGACATACTACTCTCGCTTCATTCACTCTCATTACATTCTTCATGCATGCTCGTCGGTTTAGGGTACTCCTGACCTGCCCCTTTTCTAAAACTTCCCCGATTTGGTCCAGGTATGTGCGCCTAGGTCTTCCCCTACCGACAGTACCCTCCACACTCGCCTTATACATGGTCCTTATACATGTCTTATTATTTAGAGTTCTATGATCCTAGCATACATCTTTCGTTTATTTGCATCATCATCATATTAGCATTGTTCCTGGTTGCATCTGAGACCTTCAACTCGAAGCTCAGAGCCCATTTACTCAGAAGGAGTAAATTAAGAAAGAAGAAGCCGTATTGGTAAATTTGGCTTTAAACGCCTTTGCTTCTAAATTATTCTAACCCAGTGTTAAACCCTCTTTACGCCGAATGTCATTACTTTGAATCGATACACTCCAGTGGAACATGCAAACGTCTGAATCAGCCGATGTGGGTATTGCATACTCGAGCTATTATAATAAGTGCCTCTGTTACAATTACTTCAATGGAAATAGCTAAGAAAGTAAGAAACGGTATATAATTTGTTACCAGTCAGATAGAATTCGATTTTGAATTACTTTATGGGGTTAAACCTTACAAAGTTTATAACGCAACCAGTGCCTTTCAGGGGAATACTCTGAACTGAGTTAACCTGGATGTGTAGCTGCAGGCAACTCACTTCAGGTAATGAAAACTAGATATTTGAATGAAATTTTTATAGCATTCATTATGCTAACTTTTTAAGATCGAAATACATCGGGAAAAACAAGAAGAAAAAGAGAAGGAAGAAAAAGTTCGTAAGAAAATTGGTAGATGGCTCCATCGTCGCCCTTAAAGACGGATATATAGAGAAGGGAAATTTTAAGTGATTCAGTTGCGGCTCAATAGCTCGGTTAGAAGAACATTCCCCCTGTAAGGGATAGATCGTGGGTTTAAGTCCCACTTGAGCGCTTCTTTTTCCGGATGTATTTCGAACTTAAAACTGGATATTCGATATTCTCCTATACATACGTCTTGGAACAACTCTTGAGCCCCTCGTGTAGAATATTCTCGATTGTCCAATATTCTGGATATTCAAGACTTTGCTACACATACACGTATTAGGATGACAAATTGAGCCCCTGGTGCTAAGAAAATCGTGTTTTTTTAAAGAATATTAGATTTAGATTCGAATCAGGGACCTCTCGATAGTAAGGCCGACTCTTAACCACTAGGCAGCCGACGCTTCATGCGCATATCACCTACGCATAACTTAAGTGAAATAAAGTCGTAAGTATACAAAAAGTTGGAAATATAGGTGGTCTCATTATAGTAGTTAAATACCGTCATATATTTCATCGTCTGTTATTCTTAACTCTCGTTAACATGACATGAGATACTGCTGATCATATCAGTGACATCGCGGCAGATCGCTCTGAGATTACTGCTCCGAATTAATTTGTGTTGCACATGTGACATTTGAAGTATTTTTACTGCAATACCGACAGTTGTGACTTCTGGGTATCAGTAAACGAATCAAACTGTTATTTGTTTAAAAGAACATTAAATTAAATGTACAGTAGGTGGCAAAAGTGGTATTAGCTTAAGAGGTTTTGATTACTTTAGTACTCTACGCATTGGCCAACATTGTGGTAAATGATAACGCATGTGAACTGGTAAATCGTGTAAATTTATTCTATGATTTTGTGCAAATTTATCTGCACAAAATTATCTCAGTATATTTGCACTTATCATGCGTGCACACGCACAATAAAGCAGCGTGTAGCTTGAGGATTACAAACAATTTTTTTTACAAAAAAACTTTGTTCTATGTCACAATAATTGATTTGATGAGAACGCTTTCAATCCTAAAACGGTGGTACTCATTTTGGTGGTGTTTGAAAGATGCTTTTTCCTATAATTTATTTATCGCTGATTGTACTAAGTGGAGTCTTGAATTTACGGAACTGAGTTAAAGTCATTATAAGGTTTATAATCGTCCAGCTACACCAACTTTGAAAAAGTAATATGGTCTCATACGTATTCAGCGATAATTACAATCCCGGAACCTGATGCCACCTGTAACTTTTTTATTTTCATCTGTTTTGGATACATATCTTCGGGGTCCAAGCTAATCTCACCTGCTAACTATTACACCTACTGCTAGCAAGATTAGCAAGTCAGATGGCCAAAATAAACCGAATATAAAATGGAAATCAAACTCAGGACTTCTATGTAATTCGTTTTGTTGATTTTATGAACTAGGACCCAATAGAAATGTCAAACAGTTGTCATAATGTGTGAAAATGGAATCCATATAAATATCATCCCTTATTCGAATAACAAGCTATCTGCTCGAAACACTTCATAAAAGCTTTTGTCACAGTAATAAACGTTGTCGCACCTTAAGAGTAACCACAAATTTCGAGCTCTTATTAAGTTAGCTCTAAATTTTTACGAGCAACATAACTCAGTGCTCGAGTGCCCCTAAAAATAAAACGGGAACAAACAGGGAGAATTGTCGCGAATTCTGGACGTGTTCCAAGTTGACACTGGAGCGGACATGACAGCTGTCAGTGCGCAGAATTTCAAAGCTGTTGTGGACATCTTTTTGTCAACAAGTTTCTAATGAAATTTTAGAAGTGTAAAATGTATAATCTAAGGAATCAGTTTGTTGTCCAGCATTAAACAAAGAGCTTTTTAAGTTTTAATTTTTCAAGCGAATGCAATTTGCTACATTTTATTTTCGGGGGTTATGAAAGGATTAAAAGTTTAATAAATATTGGTGGACAATAATAATAACGGGAATTAACGCGATCATGGTATAGCTAAAACACTGGTGTATTCATGATACTGCTAAAATCGAATCAATATTATTGATGTACAAACGCAATTCTTACGTATATATGATACCTTTATGGAAATTGGACCTCGATATTTATAAATAAATTTAACTAAAATTACCTGCATTATTATTCCTTACCATATACAGTGTATTTATTAGTTGCAGCATCTTACTTGATTCATTTTAAAGACAAAATCAAATGTAATTACTGGAAACGTATGATAAGAGTGGCTGTGAGATTTTATTGCTCGGTTTTTTCTCACAGGCGCAAATAAAAAGTAAATAAATTTTATTATGAATTTCGGCTGGAAGCGTTTAGATATACTATTTTAAATTGCTGCCATTGACACAGTAAAAAGAAGACTTTACTCCCACTGCCTATAACCCTACAGGGAGTAAGAGTATAGTAAAACCCCTTGTCTGTTAAAACACATCCCTTTCTTTTATTAAACGTCACAACACACAGACAAAACTTTCATATCTTTATTAATCTCGCTTTCTCCAATCTGTCACCTAGCCGTGACGTGAGAAATAGATATTTAATTAAGTACGCACAGATAGGCAACGTTATTAATGAAAATCAATTTGCGTCTGTCGCAGGCTTAATTACCAATCGTACAGTTGTGACTTTAATTTGTTACCTGGAATTGCCTACGACATTCGTGCTACGTACAAGTTACTGAGTAATTTCAGGTTTAAATGCTGATTCATAAAATGCAGGCTTGATTGAAGCCTAGATTGAAATATAGTTTGTGTATCTTTAAACAGTGCTAACGGATTAGTCAAATCCATACTAATATTATAAATGCGAAAGTAACTCTGTCTGTCTGTCTGTATGTTGCGCTTTCACGCCTAAACCACTGAACCGATTTTGGTAGAGGGGTAGAATAGACCATGATAAAGGACATGGGCTAAGTTTGGTCACGATAACCGACATCCACGCGGGCGGAGCCGCGGGCAAAACCTGAAAAGAAGAAAAAAAGAATGTGGTAGGTATAGTATTCGGGTTAAAATTTACCACTTTGTGGTATGCAAAATTCAACTTAAACTTTAGTTGTAGCTTATAAGCTACAGGAAAAATAGCAAGAACTTAGACAAAACTATATCAGTAATTTCGAACATACTTATTGAAATTTTCAGTTATAGTTAATCTAATGTCGATTAAAAAGTATTAACCCATAATGACCACCAAGTTATAATTATTATATAATCATACAATAACAACAGAAGCGTACAATATAAATATTAATTACTATAGGTCAATTCAAGATAATTGTAGTTTTAGGAAATTGATGTAAATTCTATTCACTAATTTTGTCATATTGATAAAATTTAACAGTTACGTAAATAATATCGCTAAGATAATGTATAATAATAATAAATGACAAATATTTATGAACAAAATTTACATTAATTTAACCGTTGTGTAAATATAATATCAAGTAAATGTCAAATAAATTATTAATGTCAAATAATTAACTATGACAAACACTTACGAATAAAATTTACATAAATTCCTTAAACTGAATCTATTACATAATTCAATCATATCAGTGGCTACTCAAATTCCTACTGTAGGTAGGTCACTTCAGGTAAACAAATGCAATTTACAAGACTATAGTTCAAATAACGGCAGAACTATAACGACAACATAAATAAATGTATATATATAGTACCTACTCTCTAACTAAAAAATATCTCCTAAAAAATATGAACACTTCTTTCTCTTTGATTTGTTGTTGTAACAAATTAACAATATTAAAAAAAACATTGCAAAATGCTTTGCCCGTAAAATAATCTGATCAGTACCTACACATTTACTTTATCTACATAATTTAGGTAAGCTCAGAAGATAAACAAACTAAAATCCGTTTTTGTTTATCTTCTCACTATCTACGCTCACTTTGACAAATTTAAAGCCATCAAGAAAATTTCTCAACGTATAGACAATGGCAGTATTGTCGACAATTTAGGTTAGGTAAGTTCACTCAACTCACGCCTGTGCACCCGCAGGATACACAATCCCTTCCCTGACTACCCTGACATCTATTTTATCCCGGACTTCCTGTACCAAATTGTTAAATTTAGTATTCATTGCGCGTTCTGTTTCAGCAGCTACTACCACGAGCTGTTATTACCAACATTGGATGCGATATTTATCAAAATCACAGTATTTAGAACATACCACTGGTGCATCAGTAACACTATACCACGGAACCTCATGCGGTTTACACAGTAAACACAATATGAAGTGACTATTGACTATTCCTGTTCTCAAGCCTCGTTCGTCTTTTTAATTTTGCATTTTCTATATACAGGATAGGTTTCGGATTTCAAAAGCTTCTTTGAACTGAACGGTTTCAACCTTTTATTATGAAATAATGAGAGCCCACGGGATCGCATTACCGCTCTTTATAATTTTGATTGACGTCTCATCGATCTTCGGTTGCTTTTAGATTTCCGCGTTATTCAAGATTTTTGGGCACGTTGCGGGTTTTTGGGAGATATGATTTGAAATCTAAGAGGTTATCATGGTTTTTTTTATCTCATTTTTAGTGATGTTTAGTGGTGTTACTTTTCATTAACCTGTAAATCAGTACAGTTTAAAGGTTCATGTTAAGTGATAATGATAACTACTACTTTCTGGTTAAAACAGGAATAATTAATTTCATAAGAATAATGCTCTTAAGTAGCTATACGTTTTATAAGGATTTATTCCTCGTTCATCCTAAAGTTTTGTCCCAAATTCCGAAAAAATCCTAGTTTGTCCCACATCACTATTATATTCCTGCTTCGTCCCAAATTGCAAGTACTTAAAAGTTACAGACAACAAAATAACATAGTGTAGTATATAGAGGTGTTATATTAGGTTACGATTTTGATATAAGCTTTAGACGTAATTTTTTTATGATAGCTGTCTAAAAATTAAGCACAATTTTAATTTGACTGTGGATAAAAGATATTTAATCACGTTATAACCTTATAACACTTCAACTTTTGTCAAGTTATTTAAAAATTCAAAATGTGTGCTTGTGTTCTTGTTCAAACATAAATATAACAATATAATACATCAGTTTTCACATATACAAAAGCCACTAAGCAAACGGCTACACACAAAATTATCAATGTTTACCATAAAATTGAAATCAGGCGTTTATCTGTATTTATCTGTTAGATAAGCAAATAGCTGAGGTGTCGATGCCGGCTATGGTTACAGATAAGATATCTGATGAGGAAGTAGCAATCTGATAGCCATCGCACGGTATATGGGGAAATTATCCACTGGATATTGTGATATTCGATTTTGAATGTGTTGGTTAATCGTTTAGTTTTATTAGCGGTTGTTTAGAACACGTTTTTTTTTTTTAAGTATCTTGTAAGGTAGATATAAATCTAAAGAAAGAAAGAAAGAAATTTATTTAGCAATTACTCACACACTTAAAATTAGACTAGTGACTAATCAAGTAGCTTAAAAATAAAAATTGCATGAGTGCCAAATAGGTCGCCATCTCAGCATAAAGCATAATCAAAATCTGACTTTTGTGAATTATTGAGAGTTTCATACTAGGTGATACCAATAGGTATCACCTAGTATGAATCTCTATTGCATTCGAAATTTTTACTTTATTGATCAGCTAAATCTATATCTCCTAGAATCTTAATAGCTGGTTTTGAACCCACTAACATCACACGATATTTTCACTAACTAACCTGTTGTTATAAGAGGCGTTTATAATCTTGAAAGTACTTCATTCCGCGTACACCTATCCATCTCTGATAAGTCTTGATCATTATATGGGAACACTGTTTTTTTTGGAGGTAAGCATATCACCCTTCACCACTTAAATAATATTTGGACCGAAACAATATTTAGGACTAAACTAATATCCCGGTCAGTACCTACAGTTTCGAAAATATTCAGGAAGTTTGACCCGCCAGGATCTGTCCGTTTTGCCACAGGTTTTGCTAACTAGTTTATTATGTAAAAAACAAAATACCTACCTTATAATATTGCCCACCCGTATTGCACAATAGTAGGCACATTAGAGGGTTCCAGCTTGCACTAAAAAGGCTTTTTTTGTGCACAAAACTAAACACATTCAGTAATATGTCTTACACTAACTGTTTACAAAGTCATTACGTGATTGTATTCTATTATTTATACTGTTGATTGATGGCACTTGGTGGAATTCATTGTTACACTTTTTCCACAGTATTTATTCTATTACACCTGACCGGTTTCGCCTTACGGCATTCTCTTGTATACTAAATTGTATATAATGTATGCTAAATTTTATAACTACCCACCTGTGAAAAATGTTGAATATCGTAGTTTTAGGAATTAGAACATCTAAAACCTTTGGTAAATGTAAACTTTTGATAATGCCGTAAGGCGAAACCGGTCAGGTGTAATATAATAAATACAGTGGAAAAAGTAAAAGTGTTCTCAGTATCTACATACATACAAGGGCTGAATATAATTATTTAGCACTTTTATACTTCACCCACAACAATCCACGCCCATCTAATATCCACACAGATCAATATTAATTAACATAAGTTGCCCATTATATCCACGAAAGAATACATTTCCAAAGATAACAACAGTAACCCTTCTACCGCAACAGAAATTGGACATTTCCAAAAATCAACCCTTACGGTGGATTCGGGTTGGCGGCGCGTGTAGATTTTATTTATTCATGTGCACGGGTATGTTAGACCGGATTGTGCATGTATTTTAAATGGATTAATTTGTGTCGCGCCCGTGACCCGCATCATGGAAGGGTTACGCCAAAATTAGGAGCAAAATCGTTGACGTGGGTCATTTTGGTAGCATTATATTTTTTTTAACGTGTTCGTCACCCCGTTGAAAAAAGAATGACTTTGCGTATGATGATGGGGTATTTTTGGTAGATTGGTGTTCCCAAAATGTCACTTGATCGCACAAAGCAATTTTGGTCCACCGTCATTTGTGCAAAATGTCACACCTAAATATAGATGATTAATTGCTTTAAATATTAATGTATCTGACGTTATTTGAGTATTTAACTGGCAATATAACTCCGCTTTTCACTTCAGGTGAAATGTTTAGATGGAATAACCACAATTTTCGATGTGTATCTTATACCTTTAAATGAGCAATTCTTGTATATATATAATTGGTATCTCGGAATCGGCTCCAACGATTTTCATGAAATTTAGTATACAGGGGGATTCGGGGGCGATAAATCGATCTAGCTAGGATTAATTTTTAGAAAATGTCATTTTATTCGTGTTTTATCGATAATCAACTTAAACATAAACTTACTAAATATGACTCTTCCTGACATCTATTGGCGAATAATAATACAATTTTTTTAGCAACTAATTGCTTTAACAACACAACAACACTAAAGCAACACGAAAAATTTCTTTCTAAAAAACACAATCTATAAAAAAAAAATACCGAGCGAAGCTCATCGGTCATCCAATTACTAAAATATTAATAGTGCTAACTGTGGCTGACTTCAAAAATTATTGTCAAAGTCACAAAACCTTCATTCATGCAAATATTATTATTAGGTATATAATTTTTAATGCAATATTGTGCAACGGATAGCACTGGAAATTCCTTATCATCTGCTTATCCAAAACTTGGGTACATATTTCTCGTGATACTTACTATAATAGTCAATTAGCGTTGTCTTTCTTCCATTTATTATCCTTCTCAATCTCAAACGAATCGCACATAACATTCATCATTTTCTGCATCTCAGATGCCGACCATGCAATTAAAACTTAGTCCACTATCAGAGACTTTAAAAACTGGCTCTGTGCAAGTCAGACTCGGCCACTAAAGTTTCAGTATCACAAAGACGATTATATGCGACGTTTAAGTCTTGTTTTCAGAAGTCTTTTTCATCCTTTTGCTGAATGTGCTGAATAGTTTCCACTTTTTAGACCACTTAGGCGTGTACTTAACACGGCCCACTTAATAGCTTAGTAGTTAAGGAGTCGGCCTTACGATCGAAAGGTCCCGGGTTCGAATCCTGGCCATTACACTATCGACGTGAACGCACTCCTAGCACAAGCAATTTAGCTTAGTTGAAGGGGTTAGAGGGAATATTAGTAATTTCGGTTGCTAATATTACAAGAAATTATTACATTTATATGAAAATCTTCAAGTATAAACAATGAAGTCATTATTTACAATGAAACAACTCACAATTAAGTAACAATATATTACAAAAAATATTCCACAATATTCCATAAAGAAGACCTAATTCATAAATCATAATTATACCGTAGTTTTACACGTGCGTTCTATATATTAATTAAGAACCTCCCCGGGGCATATTTCTAGTGTAATTAGGAGCCCTCGGATGCATGTGTCTCCAATTACTCGCCATATTTAAGCCGTGAGAATTCGATACGTATATTTCATACATTAAGGATGCTGTTTCGTACAAAAAGTAATAGTAGAAAATATTTGGAATGAAAAATTGGGGTGTTTTTCTATCGTGACACGGTTATATGTTTTTTTACGAGAATAAAAGTCGGTAACGGCAGCGTTTTGCTTCTATACGCGTTGTATCACAGTCCTAACTCAAAGTAACGAACTTTTTATTCCTTTAGCTATCCAATGGTATAGTGGAATTTTGAATATAGAAGTGGCTGTAAGCTGTAGGGATTGGTTTTATCATCCGTCATATGCACGAAAAATCGAAGGTATTATGTTTGATCCCTCATAAGTTTGATTGCCTAGCGATCTCTTAATTCGTTTAGAAAGTTAGTGTTTAAAAGAGAGAAGAACTATTGAGTAAAAATACCATACCAATAACTACACTTTCCTTTACTTTCCTCTTAAAATCGTCGATGGAGCCGATGCCATACACCCTGGTTCTGGCTATTTATTTATATCAGACCCATGGTATGGTACATGTTAAGCTATTTAGTGAAGAAGGGGCCAAATGGCACAAAAGAAAATACTGCTTGGTTTGCAAAATATTTAGTACCGAATTGTACAACCAGCTCTGTCTTATAATAATGCTTTAGTTTTATACAGTCCCGTGAAACTGACGTCAAAACATCTTGTCGAGTTGATTGTTTGCGGTTTCACATCATTACAAGTTTGAAAACTTTGTCGGTGTCATGGTATGAGTAAGTTCAGCTAGGCAGTTAGTAAGATGAGTCTGGCAAGGTTTATTTAAAACATTTCTATATAAGAAGGTTTCTGGGTAAGCAGAAATTATTGTGGTACTTTATGTTATTCTTTACCTTATTTCCAGTGAATAAATTTAAAAATACAGTGGAGTGCAAACTGGGCCAGAAAGGCTATTATAAAATCCAAGAATATTTAGGTGATGAACAGCTTGGAAATGAGCTGTTCGCTCAGCTATGCTACTCAAGCAAAGCATTGTATCTAGACCATAAGTTTTAGGCTAAGTAAATATTTTTAAATAGACCAAAAAAAATACCCGCTGAGTTCCTTACGGAGTCTTCTCAGGTCTGAGCCGCGTTTCGAACCGGTGGTCAATTTGCTAAACTAGTATTTAATATTTACTTTATATTGACGTCTTGTAAGTTCCGATTTAATGGTCTATGCAGAATGTGTCATGTTTGCTTGCCTTTAGCTTACCATCAGGTGAAGTGAAGTGAAATTTACATATCCTTTAAAAAAAAACATTCCAGAACCTGTGGAGTGTAGAGGTATCCATGAATGTACAGACTAAGAATTAGCCTTAGCCTTTCACATAAATAAGCTTTGTATCAAATTATCATATACATCCAAAACTATTGTTTACAGAAAAACGAGGTGTTTAACTATAAAATGAATAACATTACTATGTTGTCTAGCATCTAAGTTCACTACAATATCTCCAAAATATATTCATGAATATAAAAACCCTTTATTTGCAATATTAAACGAAATAACAGCCTCGAGTACTCTATTTACATTTACGTACCTATCTAAATCTATTTATCTGGGCAGGCTCTCTCCTTTCGTTCGCAAAAAATGGGTAAACCAATTTTTGGAATATCTGATAGCTGTTTATTTTCCAACACCTTTCTCTTTTATGTTCATTGGCTACGTTTTGGAAAGGGTTAAATGCATTGATTCGCTTTGTTTCTTATAAAGGTGTTCAAAGAATATAGATAACAGTGAAGTTGATATGGATACTATATAAAACACTAATTATTAAAAATAAAAAACCCGACTGCCATTGAAAAGATCGAAATAAGCACGGAAATAAGTTTGATAGCAGGCGGTATCCATTTGCCAATCATAAACCGAAAGTAAAATAATAGATACCGCCTACTATCAAATCGATCTTTTCAGTGGCGGTCGGGCATACATACATACATAGTTTCGAAAAACATTACCCTCCTTCCTTCGGAAGTCGGGTAAAAGTAATAGTATCATTCTTTCTTTCAGTTGATGTACAGGGCTCTATCAACAGTTTCAAGGCCCAAGCCAACCCACCTGCAAATTGTTACACCTGTTAAGCAACAAAGGAAGCTCTGACGCAGGTTTTCTTGTCAGAGTTAGTAGGGCAGACTGCTATCTTTCCCGTAAAGGAAACGCCCCACCCATACGTTCACTAGGTACAGTTACACCTATTAAAAACGACCCATGAAAACATTAAGTAACGCCACTTAAATTACCTTAGGGAAAGGTAAACTGTCTTGTAACCTGTATAGCAATTTTACTGGAGGAAATATTAAAAACTAGCTGATTCCTACGACTCTGGCCGCTTGAAATTTTGATCCTGTTCCGCCTTTCAATGGAAACCTATTCCCAAGTTAACCAAACCTGTGTGTAGCCTTCAGACGATCATCTATCCCTATACCAAATTTCAGCCCGATCCCTTCAGCTGTCAGAGCGTGATTGAATAACAAAGATACAATCATCCAAACACCACTTTCCATAGAATAGTAGCTTTTGCCCACGGCTCCTCCCGCGTGGATGTCGGTTATCGTGACCAAACATAGCCTATGTCCTTTCTCAAGGTCTAATCAATACCAAATTTAATCAAAATGAGTTCAGTGGTTTAGGCGTGAAAGCGTAACATACAGACAGACAGAGTACTTTCGCATTCATAATATTAGGGGTTAAAGTATGAAATTGCCGATTAGTACCGAAAATCTATAATTATTGTTTATTTTTTAACAAATTTATTTTATTAAAATAGTTACCATTATTATCTTCTTTGCTGCCATCCAGGTAGGTCATTTATGCCTTTGCGATAGAACTCTGAGGATCTAGACTGCACAAACTGTATGAAAGTAATAGGGGTTAAAGTATGAATAATAATTTAATATAATTGTTTTTTTTAATATAATTGACGTTTTATTGCAATAGGTTCTTTGAATTGACATGGAATCTTCGTCGTTTGAGGTTTTCGAATGAAACTTTTTCACATGGTTTCTAGGATGTTCTTCTTTTAAAAAATGTGAAACATTTGAATATCAACGTCAATGGTCTTTGTTATTCAACTTAGACAAGAAAGATGAATACCGCGAAAATTCGAGTAATTTTTGAATACGAGTTCCGACGCGGAAGTAATGCGGCAGAAACAGCCCGCAATATCAATGTTGTGTTTGTACCTACTGCTTCCTGGGAAGGAAACTTCGTGTCACAATAATTGTCCCAATCACAAAAAAATGGCACTCCGTTGGAGCAAGGTCTGGCGAATACGGAGGATGACGAATGGTTTCTAAATGGTTTCTCGTGCTGTATGAGGTCTCGCGTTGTCATGGAGCAATAATGGTGAAGATCGGCGATTCATGAGTCGGGGCTGTTTTACTGCTAGTTTTGCCAACATTGTACGGAGTTCGGCACAATAGACATCTGCTGTTATTGCTTGACCAGAACGGAGAAAACTATAGTGAATAACACCATGCTGAGACCACCAAACAGTTACCATTACCTTTTTATTGGTAAATTTTGCTTTAGGATTAGGACACTGTTGTGACGTTTGACCTGGGGTCAGCCATTGCATTTTTCTTTTAGGGTTATCATAAATAATGCACTTTTCATCACATGTCACAATCGATCCAATATTCCTTCATTTCTGTACTGATTCAACAAGGCAACACAAGTTTCAACACGCGTTTCTTTCTGCAGATCAGTCAAATCATGAGACTTAAAATGACCCATGCCGCTAATTCCTGGGTAGTTTGACTAGGATTGGCTTCCACCATCTCTCTTAATTCATCGTTATTCACCTGTGTGGGCGGTCTTCCTCGTGGCTCGTTCTTCAAGTCGAAGTTTCCATCACGAAAGCGTTTAAACCAAAATCGCACGGTGCGTTCATTAGTAGACCCTCTCCAAACGCAACATTGATATTGCAGGCTGTTTCTGCCGCGTTACTTCCACGTCGGAACTCGTATTCAAAAATTACTTGAATTTTCGTAGTATCCATATTTCTTGTCTAAGTTGAATAACAAAAACAATTGAAAGTCGATATTCAAATGTTTCACATTTTTTAAAAGAAGAACATCATAGAAACCATGTGAAAAAGTTTCATTCGAAAACCTTAAACCACGAAGATTCCATGTCAATTCCAAGAACCCATTGCAATAAAACGGCAATTTTATACTTTAACCCCTATTATTAGTATGGATTATAAATACCTAAGGAAGTAGTACCTATCTAAAATAAAACTTTTCATTGTTCAAAATTTCAATCTCTGTTTTTTTGTTATAACTTCCAGCAACTTACTTTCAGTTTTACTTCCGTTCGTTTATTACTAAGCCACCTTCTAAAAATAGACAGCAGTATGCCATTCAATTTTAGTTTTTTCGTAAATATCACGAGACGTTTACGCCGCCAATATGAAGAGCTAACTGAAAATTTCAAAATAATACGGCACAACCACGTCTGTTTTTCGTTTTACTTGGAAATTCGATTTGCCTTGCTGTGCGCGTTTTTTAGATAGCTTCCTATTTTACGAAAATGAGAGCTGATCAATTTTGAAATTTCTATTCGATATTTCGTGTTTATTACGTATTGATACACATTAGCGAGTGAAAATATTCTTAGTTTCTACAACTGATTACGACTAACGACTAAGCACTGTTCAGTTCATTTTAGTAATATGCAAGACGAAGTTGCGGAATAGTTAGTTATGATTCAATTTTGTGCGTATGAGCAACATCCATATCCATACAAATATTATAAATGCGAAATTAACTCTGTTTGTCTGTATGTTATGCTTTCACGCCTAAACCACTGAAAGGATTTTGATGAAATTTGGTATAGGGGTAGATTAGACCTTGAGAAAGGACATCCACGTTGGCGGGGCGGTGGGCAAAAGCTAGTACCCTATAATTGTACACTTTTACATACAATTTTATTAAGAAATCTGTGCACTTTACATGTAGTACTAATTTGCCGTATTAATATGAACTACGAAACCCTATACCTGCACACATATTATATACGAGTACTTATAAAAATATTTGTCTTCGCAAAAACCATAACAATTGTAACGATTTACAATGTAAGCACGAATAACACCATTCACAACGCTTTTGCGGTTTCGACATTAACTTTGTTTCGTGAAAAAAAAAGTTGAGCGTCCAGTAATCGACACTGTCGCCAGTAAATCTTCCGACCAATAAATGGTCGGCACCGGCGGCGAATCGAAAGGTGCTGCAATTAAATCCCACGAGATTAAATGGACTCCATCCATTTGTGGTCAGAGTTACTGAGGACCAAGGCATGGGTGCAAGCGAGTAAACACATACATTTGAAATCATTGATACCGTTTCACGAATCAATCAAAATAAGTTGGTAGAAACTTTTACTTTATAAATAGCTGTAATCGCTTACATGCATATTCATATTTAGTGTCAGACCTGTTTCTTGATTAAGAATATGACTGAAAAGAATTTACCAGCATGACCTATGTAAATAAATGCAGAAAGAAATCAATTTATTATTAAGTCATTTATAGGTCAGTTCTGAAGGTTACATCCATAGGATTGGATTGCAATTGGCTAATTGATTCACCTCACGTTTGAAACTTTATTAAATATAACTAATAGGTAACTGACGGTCGCTGTGACGTGGCGATAGTGAACTCGACTTCTACGCAGGAGGCGCGGGTTCTTTCCCCGATTAGTACAAATATTTGTATGCATGAATATGACTATTTTCATTGGTCTGGGTGTTTCTATGTATAATATATATGTATTTACAAAAAAAGTATCTAAGTATGTTTATCCGCATTCTAGATTCCATAACACAAGCTAGTTAAGCTATGCTTACCATGGGTCTAGATAGCGTTGTGTAGAATGTTGTGAAATATTTATGTATTGTTTATTTATTAACCATGGCTCATTATTATTACGAATACGATTAAAAACCGAAAAGTAGTTCTTATAATTACTAAAAAGACGAAGTATTTTGTTTATAGTTGTTATCCGTTATCGTTATACTGTTAATAATTAAATTAGGCATATTATCTGCCTTATTTCCACATGCCACATGCCATATTGTTATGAATAAATGATAATATTATAGTTTAAATTTTCCGCTCATATTTTTTCGACTCACTTCACGACTGCGGTTGAAACTCATTGTCAACTAAAATGATGATTGAATGATTGTTTATCCAGACACGAAATGTACATTCGTGTACATTCGTCCACATTTAGCTATAAGAAAATAAATATTGTAAATTGACGTCTAAAAAATGCCGCAGTGGAGTTTGTTGCGCCGTTTCTTCTCCACCAGCGCCTTGGAAGCGGTGGTAAACTTAGATTAAGTAGAATTAAAATTGACGTCAATAAGAAACAATTTTATTGTTCTATATTGAAAAATAAATGACTATGACTATGATGCCATTTTCCGCTTCCTCTTATGACATAACCTAGATGCCTTACCAATGTCCAATGGCTAAGTAATTAATGCTTTCATGTAACTTTCTTATGTGTAACGCTACCTGAGGACACACGACCGTTGCTACCAGATAAAGGATGCTTTCAGTACTCTGGCTCTTGCCTTTTTCAATTAAATTAAGGTACAAAATAAGAAACTTCAAGATTGAATCTTATGCATCGTGGGGTTAATGGGGGTTTGTGCCTGGAGAGTTAATACTCGCTTGTATTTATACTTTTTAATGTGTGTTATTGTTATGTACGCAGACGATATCACTGTGAGAGAAGGAAAACTGGATCCTAAAACCCTGTTTCAACACGTCTGGCCGGCCTAGAAACAGTAGGCTAAAGCCTCCCAATATTGGGAGAGGCCTGTTGTCCAGCAGTGGACTACAATAGGCTATTGGATTCAATTGATACTGTTCAAAATTCAAATATTCGAATATTTAAAATATGCCCTTACTTCCCTATTATAGCTGACAGTTTTATAGAACTTATTTACATAGATGATATGTCTAAAGTGAAGCCAACGAAGCAAGAGAAAAAAGGTAAACAAAGTTTCAGCCTTTTTAAAACATATATCACTTCAAGCGCATTCCAGCCAGGAATGAAATTGCTCATAAGATGGCGGATCTGACAGTTAAGAACCGCTGTGCTGACACTGCTGACAGTTTCCCTGTACTACGAAACACGCAACGACAGGCTGTACGTGGGACATGTGCGACAAGGACGGAGAAAATAATCGCTAGTTATCGCAACGTAACTCAGTAATAGTCGCTTGTTTACCTTTTCTCTCTCGTCTCGTTGCCTTTACTTTACAGTTTATTAACACTCATTAATGTCATCCTAAGCGTCTATAATTTGCATATTTCCTTCACAATCTAAAATTACAACAAATGACATGACTTTAAAACCTAGCTAAAATAAACCGTGTACATGGTGTTTACATTAAACGGTTAACCAGCAGTAAGATTACTTTACCAAGTTATAATTTGCCATCAACATCTACCTTATTCTTTGCTTCATAAATCATAATTTCAAATATTTTAAGAAATATTATTTAAAGAAATAAATCAGCAATTGGCATTATGAAGGCTATTCTCTTCACAATAAAGTTCAGTTTGGAGAATCTTTTGATAAAGTGAAAATTGGCTAGTTTTAGCATAAATTTGCATGTGGCGAGCTAGGCGACAAGCGGTATCAATCACTGTAAATACTATTTTGTAGTGACACTGGCCCCAGGCTTGCGTGTTTGATTGCCTCCTTAATGAGCACCTTCTGATTTTTTGCAAAAACATTTATATTAGTCAAGTAATATTTACTTATTTTTGTAATCTCGGAGACACCCACTGATATGTATATATTTTTAGATTCTGTTTTTTCATCTTAGGCTTAACCAAAAAGCTCTACCTAAACTAAAGAGATTTTTTAAGTAATTTAGTAAAGAAAAGTTACAAATTTTCAAAATCCTACGCACAATAGCCCAATCAAGGGGCTAAGTGCGGAACAGCACAGGTAAACTAAAACTACATCCCGGCTTATTCCTAAAAAGTTATACTTCTTGAAATAAAACCACTTTTTACGGATTCTATCGCGATATATTTGTTATTATTACTTTTTAACCCGACGTTTCGGCTGCTTTGCAGCAGCCATTTTCGCGGTGTGACTCACGATGGTAGTTGTCACATAGTTTGAAGTATAAGTTATCTCAAAATACCCGAATCATGGTGAATTATTGGTGTTCGTATTTACGCAGAATGAGCTCACTGTGTTGTTAAGTCTTGCTGGATTTTGCTGCTTACTGGGTTTGATTAAGTGGATGCTGGTACGGTCCATCCATCCTCTCTATTAAAATTTGGGTGTTTTTTAATTTCAATAGCCTCGCGGATCATTCTAGGAATATATCGGTGTTCTTTGGCGAGTATCTGTGGTTTATCAAACCTCAGGTAATGGTTGGTGCCTTTTTGCGCGTGTTCACATACAGCTGACTTTGTTGAGCGTTGGTGTTTTATGTCAGCTATGTGTTCTTTGACCCGAGTGCCAATGCTTCACTTGGTTTGACCAATATATGAGAGCCCACAGTCACAGTCTATTTTGTAGACTCCTGCATCTTGTGTAGAGGTAGTTCGCACTTGACAGATGGTAAAAATTGACTTATCTTCGTTGGCGGCTTGTAGTATGTGTTGATTGAAGCTCGCTTCAAGATGTAGCCAATCTTGTCAGTGACCCCTCGTACATACGGTAGTACAGCAGGCTGGCGTTCGACCGTGGCTGGTTTTTCTCGGGATCTGTGACTCAGGCGCGGTGGTTTGAGCTTGTTGTCTTGCAGTACTTGCTTGACATGTTGAAGCTCAGCGTTCAGGTGCTTATATATTGGTCAAACCAAGCGAAGCATTGGCACTCGGGTCAAAGAACACATAGCTGACATAAAACACCAACGCTCAAAAAAATCAGCTGTATGTGAACACGCGCAAAAAGGCACCAACCATTACCTAAGGTTTGATAAACCACAGATACTCGCCAAAGAACACCGATATATTCCTAGAACGATCCGCGAGGCTATTGAAATTAAAAAACACCCAAATTTTAATAGAAAGGATGGATGGACCGTACCACCAGCTTGGGACCCAGTCATCCACTTAATCAAACCCAGTAAGCAGCAAAATCCAGCAAGACTTAACAACACAGTGAGCTCATTCTGCGTAAATACGAACACCAATAATTCACCATGATTCGGGTATTTTGAGATAACTTATACTTCAAACTATGTGACAACTACCATCGTGAGTCACACCGCGAAAATGGCTGCTGCAAAGCAGCCGAAACGTCGGGTTAAAGAGTAATAATAACAAATATATCGCGATAGAATCCGTAAGAAGTGGTTTTATTTCAATGAGTGACATTCGCGTAAACTTCAGAAAATATCAAGTTATACTTCCTTCATTCCACAATATGGCTGTAGCTTCAGGAGCTGATTTGAGATTGAGTCGTTGTAAAAGTCATGTATTGCTATGCTAACCTTGGATGCAGTCTTACAGTTATGAACTGTACCCCAAGTTCCGTTTAAATCAAAAATTATACAGATTCAATGAGCAGTTACGAACACATACACTCACAAACTTTCGCATCCAGAACGTTATCTGCATAGTGAATGCTTTCTATCAGTAGGAAGTATTCCATCTACGCTCTTGTGAAAGCCTAATCTCCTAATACAAATAACCTAATTAGGCTATTATCTCACTAGAATGTGCTTTGCTATCAATTTTATTATCTCGAAAGCGTGGGACAGCATTCTTTGTCAGGGGCCTAATCTTATTTATAGCGTGTTTACCAAGACTGGAGATATTTATCATTGAAGTTTCTTGAATGGATTTCATCATACAAATATTTTGATCGCTTTTGAATGTTGCTAATGGAAGAAACTTGAGTGTTTAAAAGTAGATTAATCCAAGAATGGAAGTTATTTGACTTTAATGATTGTTTTTATCTTTGAACATCTGTTGTCTGACAACATGCTTGGGTTACTCCTTTCTTTGTGCTTGTATCGATAGATAATGATTGGAAACAGTTGAATTAACAACATGGACTAGAATGTCATAAATGTTATAAGCCTTCTGTTCAAACTGGTGGTGGCCAATGACTCTGGTTACTACTCTATCCATTCAGAGGGTATGAATGTTTATCACGTAAGAAATAATTAGGATAAATCCAGTTAAATTCTCAGGTTCGACCAAGTGAAGGCGTGTAACCATATCATATGGAACACTCTATGGATAGTTATAAAATTTTATTTTATCAGAAATTGTCATATTATTTATATCCAAAACATATAAATTACATTAATAAACATCAAAAGACCGATCACAATCTGCAGATGTCATGGAGATTTTAATTTTACCACTACAAAACCTAACACACAACTTACGTAATATTTATCAATATAAAATACTATATTTGGCCCGCAGCTCCGCCCGCGTGGATGTCGGTTATCGCGACCAAACATAGCCTATGTGTTAATCCAGGGTGTCGGCTAACTCCATACCAAATTTCGCTCCAGCCGTTTAGAAGTGAAAGGGTAGCAAACATGAATTCATCTATACTTACAAACTTTCGCGTTTATATTGTTAGTAGAATATATCCATTTAACAAATATATTGACAATATTGTTATGCAAAATATGTTTTCAAAAACATCCTTACCTAAGCATGTTGAGTGTAATCCTATCACCTCAAAACCAGTGGATTCGATTCCGGCGTTCAACGAACGTCAAAATACTCGAGCGTTAAATCTCAGCTGTTTGAGAAGCGTGCGACTTGTTCCGATGTCCGTCACTACAGACTATTTAGAGATGGGCATTTTTCTTATCGATAAAAATAATTGGAAAAAATTATTCTAATTTGAATATATTTTGTTTCATAATTACGACGAGGCACTCATACTCGTACCGTATGAGTTGGCAAATGCTATCGACCTCAGCTTTAAATAGTAAACTATCAATTAGCAACACAAGTTTAACACTTAGAAGTGCCAATTAGCTTGCCCAGTCTAATTACAGACTTTGCTAATTGTATACTGATCTCAGCTAGTGTAGTTCTCGGAACATGATGAATGAATATGGCGGTTGCGGGTTATAGCGAAGAGCAAAATTGGAAGACACTACTACATTACTATTATTACTACTGCATTTATTTTTAGAAGTATTTTCTATTATAGATGTTGTATAGACGCAGTAAGAGATATTGAGACGCAGTAACATAGAGAGAATTGCATAAATAGGGACGGGTAACTTCGTTTCTACGGGTAGCTTATGTACATATTCTTTTCGATGTTTGTTTAGCTTTTGTTATCTAGACATGTTACATATTATGTATGTGATTTTCAATATTAAAATGATACAGGACAAAAACTAAAAGTATCGGAAGAAAAATTTTCAAACATTCTTGATTGGTATAGGTACATAATAACTGTATCGAATATTTTCAAATTTATAGACATGTATTTAAGAATCTTGTATTTTAAACCACTGAGTGAAAATGATTTAGCTTATTTATCTGTTAACCCTGATTCAATAACATATAATATCCAACAATAAATATTTTATAATACATTTATATAAAAATATACCAAAATTTAAAGTCTTAATAATATATCTAAAATTAAATGTAGCGTCCACTCGCAATCTACTCCTAAACGGCTTAGATATTTAAACTTCCAACCAAATATTTAAATATTGTCTCTAATCTAAACTGACGTGTTACCCGGTCATAAAATTTTACGTTTACTGAGACGTCCCAATACCCGGTTTTATTCATCGCGCAAGATAACCCTTCAGCTATTTACGTTAGGGCCTTACGTCCGATATTTCTTACAAAAAAGGTAATTGAGGGATTACACATACGTTCGTACAGTGTACTTTACCTTTATCGAGAAATGAAGATACAAGCATAGATTATTAATATTATGTCGATACAAGTTATTTTTAAACTATCACGCCGTATACTCATAGTTTATAATAATTCGGTAAATTTCGGAAAACTTACTTTTGCCGATGTTTCGGGTACGTTACAGCACCCATTTTTTTTATCGTGCGTAAAATCCCCACGGATACCACCCCCACGGAGCCGGTGGAGGCGGTTATGTCGGACGCGAACCGACTAATACGCACGCCATCTTGGGTCCTTGGTTGCCGGAGGTGAGATTGCCGAAACCATATCTCTCGCACGTTACAGCACCCATGGTCACGACTTGACTGGCCTGCGAGCGTCACGGGGTGTGCCGGGAACATTTTTTTATGCGCCTACCCTCTATACTTTCACAGGGCTGGGGACACACCACACTCACTATGTCAGTTTTAGACTTAGACATCGGCACTGGGTGCTGTAACGCACCCGAAACGTCGGTAAAAGTAATTTTTCCAAAATTTATCGCAAGTAGTCCCGAACTATTTTAAACAATGAAGATACAGGTTATGTTTGAACCTCCTGTATATCACGACAAAACATAACCTATGCGTTAATCCAGGGTGTCGGCTAACATCATTCCAAATTTTGCTCCAGCCTTTTAGACATGAAAGAGTAACAGACATTTTTTTTAACCTACTGTATGTCAGGATAAATAGTACTGACCCAATAAAATACCAAGTGAACGCATTTCAGGGATAGTTGACTGTGATTTTATGTATGGAACAAGGCAGGCTTTGCAGGTAAGACTACACTTTCGGTACAGCTACAGATCAAAGGAATAAGTTCTGGCGAAAGCAGGCAGTTGTACTTTCGGAGTTGGGATGTCAGTAGGTGTAGAAGAAATAAATATACTTTGTATCCATGGTCGCCTCGAATATGACGGCGTCTGTTGCGTAGCGGTAGAACATTTGACTGCTACGCAAGGGAAGCGGGTTCGATTCCTGCAAATTGCAAACATTATGTGATGAATAAAAAATGTATATTAGTCTGTGTGTTGTTTAAGTATTTGCAAAATAAATGTATCTCAGTATGATTATCCGGGATCCCATAACATTCTATTAACTAGCTTGTGTTATGAGGTACTAATGCTTACTTTGTTGTGTAGAAAAACCTTGTTCTCTAAAATTACGGTTTAGATAGCGTTGCGTATAATGTCCTCAAACAAATTTAAAAAAATCAAACATAACTGAGAAGAACGATAAGGGAAAATTTATCAAAAATGTATCGAAAGAGTTAGAATATTATAAGAGATAAATTTATCGATAAGTCTTAAATCCAGACCAACGTAACGCGACTACACTTCGACACTGACTGGATGTGTGACACGGAGCTCTTGAGGTAATTGCCGTATTTCACACTGCAACCGCTCCCAGACTTATTTCGTACGAAAGGAACGATGTCAATGCGAATTGACTAAATTCAAGGCTAGTTTTATTTTCCAAAATTCCACTGGTTTATTTTATCCTTACATGGAGTGTCGTCATAGCAATTTTGTACTACACCTTTGTAATCATCTATGTGATGGATGTCTGCCTTCCTGATCATGTTACCTAAAAATTGCCAGCAAGAAAGAGTGACTAATTTTTAAATCGTCTATAAAGCAATATGTCTAAATTGCTAAACGCCTTATTTTCAGAGTGTCATTAGAGTAAATGAAGAAAGACAAGAAAGCCTATAGAAAGGACAATATTAGAAATGACTACGTCTAGAGCACGTCTCTTCTCTAAGTACTGCATTCCTCTTCACTTCAAAAGAAGCTTCAATTAAGAAGAAGACTAGTTTTACTCCATCCCGCCAAGCTGAAGATGAAATTTCAAGATTGGAAGCTGCTCAGCATAAAACAATTAAATGAAAATTTTAACAAAAGTTATTATAACAGATATCAAAAATATACACAACGTAATACACGATCACTAGGTTTAACATGCGTTTAAAATGATTTAAACTGCGTCATTTTAGTCATCTAGCAAATGCCTGACTTAAATCTATCAATCAATTAGTCTGTATAGGCCACTCCCAATATGCGCTATGGCTCCTGCATTGCCTTTCGCATCCAGTCCACCCCATGAATGACCAGATTTTATTTTTCAAATGTTATAGTTATAATGTATAACTTAGTGGTTAAGGAGTGGGCCTTACAATCGAGAATCAATCAATCAATCAAAGAATCAATTTCATTTATTCAGTTTAGGCACATAAAGAGCACATAATGAACGTCAGAATTGTACAATGTCAATCATATTAAAAATAAATAAAATAAATCATTGGAAAATGATTCTTTCGCTCGAGAGGTCCCGGGTTCGAACCCACTCCTAGCACAAGCAATTTAACTTAGTTGAAGGGGTTAGAGGGAATATTAGTAACAACGGTTTTAATATTGTTAAAAAAAAACTTAGCAACTATTCTCCAACGAAACCTAGTCTCTCATTAGAAAAACTATTGAAGCTATTATTCCGAACGTTGCACTAAAACAGTCCAGTAAAACTGAATGAACTAGAATAGTCCTTCAGTACTAAGTCCCTCGAATTTCTCGCGTGGTCGAACCTAATGAATTAGGAGCTGGCGGTAACGGCTCGTGCAAATTCTGGTCGCAATTACACGTGTTAATTAAACGTGTTTGAGAGTTCATTTCCCGTGTTCCGCAAGGGACTTTGTATTTTTAGAGATTTGTTGTTTTGTTGGTTGGTTTACTTACCAGAATTGATTTTGAAATGTTCGCTTATTCAGATAAAAGTGATAATATAGATTTGCTTGTTCTTGTGTTGGAACTTTTAACCAGTACTCACGTGTTTCCTTCTTCTTACCGGGTACTGGGTCCCTTAAGAGGGGCGTGTAAAAGCATCTGATGAAGCTGCGCCTACATCATGTATCTTACAGTCGCTCGCAGTCCCAGTAGTACTGTTGGTAGTTCTGATACCCAATTCTCTCTACTACCACGGCACATGAGCGCAGTTTTAAGAGATTTATTCCATCTTTCGACAAGTCCATTGGCCTGGGGATGGTACGCACAAGTATTATATTTTTTAATGCCCATTCTCTTCGCTAGTTGAGAAAACAAATGCGACATGAAGTTTGATCCTTGATCTGTGGTTAAATTTACTGGACACCCAAATCTGGCAATCCAACCCGAATAGATGATATCTGCTATAGTCTCGGCAGTCATATCTTTTATTGGGTATGCCTCAGGCCAACCGGTTCCTCTATCAATCATCGTTACTATATACCGATAACCTTCACAATAAGCCAGCGGCCCAATAATGTCCATATGCAAATGTTGGAGTCTGTCACTATGTACAAAACATCCATGCGGTGAAACAGTATGCCGATGAACCTTAGACTTCTGACAATTAAGGCATGATTTAGTCCATTGTACAATATCTTTATTCATACCTTTCCAGAAATATCTGTCTTGCATCATTTTCCGCGTTGCACGTGTGCCGGGGTGACTAATTCCATGTATCGCGTTGTACGCTGATATACGAAATTCCACAGGCAAATAAGGTCGAGCTTTGTTTGTTGACATTTCGCAGTAAATGGGTGCATTGTGTCCCGGTAGAAAAATCTTCTTAAATTGTAAATTACAGTTCTGCATCAGATATTTTAACTCCTCATCTTCCCTTTG